>OX276426.1:1252500-2502500 GCA_946251915.1 Abrostola triplasia
GGTAAAATGTTTTTCTTGGATGCTCCTGGTGGAACAGGGAAAACATTTATTACCACTGGCATTCTTGCAGAGGTTAGGAAACAAATAACGGTGGCAAAATTGTCTTCCGGAATTACTACCTCTCTCTCTCCCTTAGATGACAAAATATAAGCGCTCGCCATACTCTAGATACACATCAATTCGAAGCAATAAAACGTCTGTTCTTGGAGAGTTACGCAATAGTTTTAAGAGAAATTTGCCGAAATGAAGTCATAATTATAGTAAAAATGTACAATACCACATAGTGAAAGTTTTAGACAGAACTAAGCAGGAACAACAATCATGTGATGGATCGGCACATTCCTGTTCGTCGGTGATTTTAGAGAAATATTTTCTGACTTAAATGCTCTGTAAAAACTTTCATTATATATTTCACTTTATACACTGGATATACATAAATATCAATAAATAGTAATATTTAGACGGGGTATATAGAATTCTGCTCATTATTTCACGTTCTTGGATAAGTTGGTAAAGATATGATTTAATAGTGTGATTCCCGCGTTCGGCAAGATATTTACTTATTCAAACAACATAATATTTTTAATTTTATTGGTTTATATGTTTTAACTCTCTAGCAGAAAGTGGACTGTAGGCAACCATCGTCAAGTTAAAGGTCTGTGATCCACCTCAAAGTTATCCTTTTGTAGATAATCATCATAGACATAAATTTTCATTAGCCGGGCACAAATTTAAAGTCGGTACTGCCACCGAGAATTAGTGGAAAAACCAATCACTCTTTCCGATCTGGTAAACAAACACACGGAACTCCCGCTCAGCAGTCGCATTTTACGAATACTAGACCAATTAGGCAGTCAAATTCTAAGGTCCACACAATTATCAAAGTATTTTTGTTGCTGGGGAAATCCTCATGGACTTCCTCCACCATGAGCGGACGGAGGGTTATGCCGGTCTCCTATACTAACTAAAACCTCAGGGTATCCGCCTAACAACCTTAGGTTGAGGGACTCGCGATCCGCGTATGCTACACCATCTCTTTAAACAAATTCTGACTCGCCTCTTCGCGATTGGTCGCGCTCACCACGTAGGTACGGCCTACGTGCCTTATGTCCCTTAAAACCGCCTTTTCTGTTTGAGCATCGAACTGCCCAAGTTCGTCGCCCACAGGCCCAACCTATGGGTGACGGACATGAGCAGTTCGTTTAAATTTCGGCTACAATAAATTTCAATACAAGCGCTTGGCGCATTTTGGCATACAAACTATCACCATTACCACACGCAGAGGTAGACTTAATTAAGGCCTAGAAACCAGCTGGTTTTTACACGGATTACTGTATGACGGTCGCTTCTGAGTTACCAGTCCACACTCTCTGTAAATGTTGTCTGCTGAAGACAAAACTACAACCGTAGTTCAGAGAAATGCATGCTGTCAATGTAGTACATAGATACAGTAAAATAAAGATACATTTAAAATTGAAATTCCTTATAAGCCAACAAATCGTGTCAATAACTTTCCTGTTAGTCACTCAATATTTACCGATCATACAAAATCGGTATAAAAAGTAAACTAGCCCCATCTTAATTTGAAATATACCTTTATCATTAAAATACTATGTATATTCCATTCGGTAAGTAATTTGTAGTGTTTTCCACTTACTTACAAAATCTGATTATAGTCTACTGGTGTTTTTACCTGAAATTCACGCGGACGAAGTCGCGGGCAACAGCTAGTTATAAATAAATATTCTCCAACAAGTATGTAGTTATCGATGTTTTTCCGGAGGGTTAACCAAAGATGTTTAGTTGTTCAATGGAGCGAACATAATGTCATTAATTCCAAATCCTCGGCTGCTACCCAGAATTTTATTATAAGGAATTTAATTGAATCGTCCAATATCACCTGGAATGCATTATTCGATATTGGATTTTTCTGGAATGGATTTGGGTCGAGTACGACATTCGGTTAGTTTTTCTTTATAATTACTAATGTTATGGCTTAAACTAATGTATGAATGATGTTACGATTATTTTAATTCCTTATTCTACTCTAGTAACTAATAGGATAAAAAAAACTGAAAGGAGACATTAAGAGAGTCGAAGGAGAATCTTAATATATTGCTATTTTTAATAAAAAAGAAAACTAAAAAAAAATCTCGATGAAACACTATACAATTTCAGATTTACATGAAATGACCAATTTTTTTAGCAAAAATGTCTTTCAGCCCTCACTCGCGGTAATTAGACAGCAAATTGTTAATTATCAATATAATCCCCGATATGCACATTTAAGCTGTGTCTACATGGTAATTTTAGCAGGTTAATCCCATCAGAACGGCAACGCTGCGGCTTACTGTCATTGATGCGCATTTAATTACCTACATTAACATTTTTTCAATATCCTAATGCAATGCGGCGTTGCCATTCCTCTCTCCTTTTCTCATTAGTCGGTATGCAATGGGGTACTTGACTGTTTTTTCATTCACTTAGTTTCAGTATAAATTTCATAAAATAGTGGTGGAATGTGAATAGAATTACCCGCTGCTTTGTCTGCGTCGAAAGAGTTTTTAATATAACTTACCATACGTTAGCTGGTTAGGTCTTGGGCGGACTTGTATGATGGTTTGAATTCTGAGGAGTAATAACATATTTCTTTTTATAAGGTGGTATTACTATTTATTTATTTAGGGTTTCTAATAAAGGACATACACAAAATTCTTTTTTTAACAAACACAAAAATAATAGACTACCTGATTGGCGCAGTGGCTAAGTGATTGGACTGTTGGGCTGAGGGTTCGATTCCCGCACGGGGCAATAATATAATTAGTGCGAACCGCAGATGTTTGTCCTGAGTCTGGGTGTTTGTGTATGTAATATTTCATGTTTGTGAAACGCACCCACGACACAGGGGACTTTCGTAGAGAGTGGGGCGACGTTAAAAGAAAGAATTACTTTGTAGGTGTACTCCTTCAATTCAGGAGACGACAGCATGCACAATACATTAGTAGGTACTAAGTAACACGCTTACTATGAAAAACTGAAATCTTTAAAAAAAATCCAAATAACATTAAATCCAAATCGGTAGGCACGAATACAAACCTCAATCTGAAGCAGGTTAACGTTTGCATTTGTGCCTTCCTGCATTATTATAAATAATGAATAAGTCTGCAAACAAATATTCACCACATACGCTCGCTGACACGAAACAGAATAAATACAGCACTTGACAAGAAAAACAGAATATTTAATCAATAAAAGTCACAATTTATGAACATTTTAACCCCTTCGCTGCGTCCTACATCGGCTTAAGACACCGTCAACCCTACGCTTCACAACATAAGTAAAACCTCACATGATAGGAAAAGCGGTTTATCTCTTAAAGGTTGTATACAAAGCGCCTGTCACACTCTGCAGGATATGAGCGGCCATTGTGTCACGTCCGGTCTTGCGCAGGACATATTTATAAGACTTATAAACGTCAGTGTTAACATGAACTTGGTGTGTTATTGGAAAAGATTACTGCCTTTCTTTTATACCGTTTTTGTATAGATCTTTCCTACAGTCGAACAATTATATGATTTTGTGGTACTTACATTAATTTTATGTGTACTTATACGTAAATAAATAATTAAATCTGTTGAAATAGTAAAAATACTTTATGGTATTCAAAATGTATGTATATTATTGTCTGTATTATCAAAGTAAGTAGAGATTTCGAATAATTTAACAAAAGTATTTAACATTATATCTGTAAGTCAAGCAAGTATGCACCCAAAACCTACACAGTATACTGAATACGACTTCAATACATTTAATTTTGTACTATAATTTACGTTAAGATTCATATTCAAAACAATTATATTTAAAACCACACTTTCCTATTTCCCTGGTTGATCCCGCTACCCTTACTACGAGAAGTTAAGCCTACTAGTACCGCGATCGGGTCGTCACAATCTCTATCGCATATTTCGAGAGGATTGCCAAACTATCCGAAACTGAGCAATCCTCCGATCAATGGGCCACGGACCCGAGCAATAAGGAAAAATGCATAGATGAAGAACATATTATATTGTCAGATGAAAGGAAAAAATGTGCTTAGCGTAGAAGCAACAAATTAAGTTATTTATTCACAAATATTTTAGAATTTACTTAAGCTTATTTACTCACCTATTTATACCTACGTTAGAAAATAAATATAATATACAAAAGAAAAAATTAAAACTAAAAAATATGCATTAAAGTATTCCCCCTCATTGCTGTCGACTGGTAGGGACCCCAAATGGACATTATCCTCCTTACTTATAAATATTGACAATATTTGACAGGACCTGTCACTGTCAGTGTATAAAGAAAGAGTTTTATTAAATACAGTATCTAATGAATAATATATTCGGAATAAACACACCCGTAATTACAGATGGCCACAAAATTAATATTGAATACTTCATCTTATTTTCCGTGTGCAAACCAAGCTGTTCAAATACTCCTAATTTGCGTGCTAATTAATAATTTATCCAGCTTTAATTATCAATCCGCGGGAAACACGTTTTTAAATCGGTTAAATTTGAATGAATAAATAATTCTCTTTGAATTTGTTCGTAATGTACATTTGGGTATAAATTATAACGATCTATAATCATTTTGAATTTGGAATTTCAAAACTGGCTGTTTTGAAGTTATTAGAGATAGTATATATATATCCAGACCGTATTCGGCCACAGCGACTTGGGATTTTTACTGATGAGAGCTTCGATGGTGTGCTCTCAGGTGGCTGACGTATCCGATCTTTGCTTTAAATGTGCGACCACATTCGCTGCTAGTCAGCACCCCTCCGACATAATTATAATGGTAGGCCGCAGGTGGTCGGGCCTTGAGCTCGTCTCGCTTGGTGTCGAGCTCTTCCCTTCGCTTTTCCTCGTACTCAAACACCTTAGTGTTAACAGTACGCCTCCACAGTGACCGGTCTGTTGCCATCACCTCCCACTGTGACGGACGTACGTCACACCTTTTAATAGAGAATGAATAAATTTTGAAGAATAGCAACAATACATTTAAAAAGCCTATCTTGGATCCCTGGATTTTCTAAATTTATTTGGGAAGATAGTAGGTAAATTGTATGATATTTTTGTTTAATGTCTCGCCAGTCGGTCAATGACCTGTTCATCTTCTTTGTTGAATTTTCGCACGTTGCCTATCCACTAAGTAGACACAATAATTAAACAATCGATATGTACTATACTGTCTATATGTAGTGCACTGGACATTGAAAGGGTTCAAACTATCAGAATAAAAATATGGCTAAGGTTCTTATGTTTTTATTATTTTATTTTCAAATTAATAACATTTAATCAACCAAAAAATCCCACCATTTTTCCCCAAAATCAATTTACCCAGTTAACACCCCTAAAAATTAATTCATCACACGAATAACCCACTGATTTGCCAGTTTCCGGCACTCTTAGACACAATAATATATTATTATTTCCCCCGCGACCTTGAATCCATTCGGCCAGCCCCGCCCTACGTTTTTTAGCCTCCGTGCGTGTTCATACGAAATATTGGCTGTTCGTGGAGGTACAACACGCGAATGACCAGCCGCTGGCATTGTGGAAGATTAAGTATGTGGCGCCGTGCCACGACACAACGGCTCTCACGATACTTTGGAGTACTTATACTATTTTTGTTTAGTTCTCATTTAGTTTTGAGCTTTTTCGCGTAGTGGAGTAACTACTTAGACTGTATGCAGCCAACGCTGTTAGCCAAAGTTAGTGAAATGAATGTTCATCTCGACTATTTATAGAAATAAGCAGTTTTGCCATATTGACAAATAGTGTTGGGCTATTATGGCGTATCATTATGCCCGGCTACACTGAATTATTAATTTCTAAATTACTTATGTATACATATAATTACCTTTGTTTTTATGACGGTATTAGACAATCAATCCTTGTTATTTTTCCACAACATAAGTGATTTTTTCAAGAATAAGAATTTTATGTCTCGCAAAATGTTGTTATAGTCTAACTTATGTAAACCTCTGCTTATCCTAAATCTCCTAAAAGGCGTACAGGCATTACACATGAGACTTACATGTGTATTTTTTCCAGTAACGAGTTAATAAACTTTAAATGCTAATTATTAGGATCAACATATATAATTAACAATAATAAACGATAAAACAAATGGACTTAAAATAATTTAATCGGAATACGACAGCTCAATATAAATTCATGAAAATCCAGAACAATAATGATGTCAATCATTTCTTTTTGCAAAGGAATGATAATAATTTATTCTGATGAAGGTTTGACAACTCATTTCACAGTTTTATCCGACACAGAATGGAAAAGGATTATAATATATGGGCGAACTGTCTGCGTACGATTGACACTGGTTATAAATAATATTGTGATGTATTTGGTTAATTAATGCTTAGTTTTGTGTTGCTTAGGTATTAAGGATTTTGGGATTAATAGATCAGAATTAAAGATGAAAGGAAGCAGTCAATGGACTCACAAGAATTTTACATATTCGGAAGAATGAAAAAAATAAGAATACATTGCAGATGAGAAAGTTTTATAGGTAGGCCCTTAACTAGGAATTTCTGCACACAACACCCTTTTAACAAATATCTACAAATCACATAATGCTTCAACCCGTCAATGAATCCCGTGCACGGATGTAAGGCAACCCACCCTTAGTGCAACCAGTTCATTGTGTACTTAACTTTTGATGACGTCAATCGTATTTAACGCCTAACAAGATGTTCACGTATCTCCAATCCACAGAGCGAGCCACACGGCAAGCCATAAATTCGTTTTTCATAATTTCATATTCCATTAAAAAGATGTAACCCATAGGCACCTACGTGTCATGGAAAATCTCTTATTTACGTACTTGACACAATTACAATATTTCACTTTTATGTCCACATCATAGGTTGAAGCTCTATGTATGTAGGAACTAACGTTCTAAAAGGATAATGAATGCACAGCTGGTTCCTTTTAAGGAGACCCTGGCGAAAAAAATACTAGGTCGGAAAGAAAAAGATTAATGGCATAGTCATTTTCTCTGTTTGCGCCATGATTTACGCGGCGTGAATATAAATAAACCACATTTTTAGTATACTTTCTTACTGACTGGTTATAAAATGTTTATTTATGTTTTTAGCTTTATGGAGCATATCTTCCGGGCTTCTGAAATAAAACCTATTTTTATGGACTACTTTCTGTTAGTAACTTCACATACTTTGGACTTTGTTTATATTCTTAGATAAGTTGATTAGCGTTATGTTGGAAGGGTGTTTTTTATAACGTTTGGTTTTATTAGGGACTAAAACTGTGAGGACCCTTGGTAATAGACTTGGTACATATAACATGGTACTCGTGAAGTTTCGCTCAAAACGGGACACTGTGGCGGTTAGGGCAGGAAGCTTGTTCCCAGCAGTGGGTCACCTATTAGCTGATACGATTATATTTAGGCCTCTGACATGGCTTTACACGCCGTTGCAAAATCTCTCAGGTGTGCCAGTTCGTCAGGAGCTTACCCTTTACCATTTTACCAACTGATAATTAATTAAATAATACGCACATGAATAAAAAAAAGACATTGGTGCGTGCCGGGATTTGAACATGCGACCTTTGACTTGGCAGTCCAGCGGTCATACTAGTCGGCTATCAGTGCTATTCAATTCATACTATACTAGCTGCGCCCCGCGGTGTTACCCGGTACATATTTTCAGGATAAAAAGTAGCATATGTGTTAATCCAGGGTGTCAGCTACCTCCATATGAAATTGCGTTAACATCCATTCAATAGTTTTTACGTGAAAGAGTAACAAACATCCATCCATACTTACAAACTTTCGCGTTTATAATATCAGTGGGGAAGTAGGGATTCAATTGTAAATACTTTTTGTGTGTGTATACTGTAGGTAAGTTTTGTAATTAATTACAATTTACTCTATTAACAATCTTTATAATCCAGTTACGAGCAATGCTGTCCAAAGTATAGTATACATAAGTAATTGATGGCCATAGTTAATGATTTTTCATAAAGCCTCTGGCACTGCGATGTCCAAAAAGAATTCAATTACATTTTTATTAAAAATCTGCGCACATTTTTTACGGACGGAATTATGAAGATAATCTCTTACGAGGACAGTATTTTAATTTACTTAATTGAATATTGGCGAAACTCTCATCTCATTAGTATAGTGCATAATATAGATTAAATTTCGAAGTGCCTCGTTGGTCTAGTGGTAGCTAAGCACGACTGCTGAGCACGAGGTCCTGGGAATCGCCAGTCGGGCAAAGCGGAATTAGTTTTTTCCATTAGGTAATTCTCAGCAGCAGCAGGGAGTCTGGATTTGTGCCCAGTTGGAAATAGGCTCGCCACCTATTACATTGGAACCTATAACATAACTGGTGGAATCTGGTTCTACTTTATACCCCTGCCTACCTCTCGAGGAATACAGGCGTGAAGTTGTATAATGTTAAGACAGTGGAAGCAAAGACAATTATGAAATCGATAACTAACCCGCAGTGAGCTAGCGTGGCTATGAAACTTTTCTTGAATTGCTCAATTCTTCTCTAATAACAAGAAGCGTTTGGTACGTAATCCTATTATATATAAGTCTTTGGCGTATAGTACCAACAAGTTATAAAGGAAAACAAAAAAGATTACGCATTTCATAAGTAAAAACAATTAGGTCTCAAACAATTAAGCACAGCATGCTATATAATAATTACTGGTACTGTATAATAGGTACAGCGCTATATTTTTCATTTCATTAGGTAGGTTACCGATACGCCTCCATCCTGTTACCGGTTGTCCGCCATTTTAAATATCATTACTTTATAATCTGTACTACCAATTTAATTATATTTCAAGGCGTACAATATCGTACACAGCGCCGCCTCTGGATAGATTTTAATAATAAAGCAAGCTTTTCAACGGTTCTCGTTTATTAGTTTAGGATTTTCGAACGATACGTTGGCACTAAACTATTGTGCTTTGTAATTAGTTCTGATCACTGTATTGTTCGAGTGATTGCCCACTGTCTGTATCGTTAGTTTAGTTTTAATTCTTTGTTATAAATCGACTGCGGTTTTGCATTTGATTTTCAATTTGTATTGAGTATATCAGTACCTACAGTATTTTAATCATCATGAGCAGGAAGACGTCCACTGTTGAAATGAACCCCCTAATCTAAAGGTTTGCCCCACTCTTGGCACGGCTTGGGGATCGCAGTATTGATGGTCAAGTTACAGGAGACGCTGCTGCCCATCTTCTGGAATTTTCCCTTAGTCGCCTCTTACGACACCCACGGGGAAAGGGGATGGTCAATAGACCGGATACCACACGGCGAGTGTTTTAAGAAAGAAACTTTTACTTACAATGTATGGTGACTACCATTCTTGTGAACCCATTGGTTTTGTGCATTCAAAGTTTTTGACATGCCATAAAACCTACTTATGGTTCTTCCCGCCTCTCTTTAAATCTAACGGTACATTAAAAATGGTGACAGAAAAATTCAAAGTAAGGTAATATTGTGTTTCCTATCTAGGAATTAACCTTCTATATCCTAACTGAAATCAATTAGTATTCAGTTTCTGTGTGGACTTTTATGTCTAAAACCAAAATAAGTATTTGGCTCATACAGTAGCGCCAAGTATCATTGGAACTCCTACAATCCATAGCTCACACGAAGTTTAATGCGTTAACGTAAACCCAGCGATACATCATATAAATGTTGGTAAAATGTTATTTTTCATTCGTAAATTACATTTGAACACTCGACCGCGTTATACAAAATAACTTGGAATTTTCGCGGCGAGACAGAACCGACATTACTTTGTTCTAATAAACCATTGGAATAAACTCTGTTTCTTTTGTTGGTAATAGAGATGTTCTTTATTTTATGTTATCCTGGTACCGTGTTTTAGGTTTTATGTATTTAATAATGGATACAATGAACGATCGTTTTATCATATTTTTCTTTTTGTTCAGTATTTATTGTTTTCTTATATAACCGTTAGCGTTTGACGTGACTGTAATATTTAGACTAAAGTAAAGGCTGGCTTTTGTAAACCTTTCTTACTTATCTTTGCGTTCGCAATATGATATTAGTCTAATAATAATTGGATTGACTCAAAACCAAGTTTCAGGTTACTAGTACAAAAATAATCTTATAAACTAGGTACATTGCTGTATTCTCTAGACTATTAGAGCATCTGCAGCCAAACTAGGCGATAACCTGTTTCAGCTGGCAGCGCCAAAAACTTATAATACAGTAGGTACCACAGCCTAATTCAGCAATTTAAGAACGTTCTGTATTAGGCTGTGGTTCTGCATTATAAGTTACCATTTGTGATCCTATATAACTTTAATAACCTTCATAGAAGTAGGATTTCTACCTTCAGAAATGATCCCATAAGTTGTAGTTATTAAGAAGTAAATACCAAAATTACACATCGGATTTGTTTTGAACATAATATAGTTTTCTTTATCATCATCATCAGCTTTTATGTGACCCACTAGGCATAAGCCCTCCTTCAACGCCACTCTGACCTGTGTTCTGCCTTTTGCATCCAAGTCTTTCCCTGTACAGCAGAAATGTCAGTCCATCTGGTTGGATCAATATCGTTTTCTTAATACCATTTAATTTATTATTTCATAAACTGTGTGGGAAGACTTTATGTTTGAAAGGATCTGAATAGGGAGGAAAATGAAGATGTTCTGATAATGTTTGAAGTGTGAAGCCATAGGTATCATAGAGTTGGCGGACCAATTAGAAGTTAGGTAATTGAATATAATAATTATAGTAAAGTTTTGACGTGATTTCATTATGTTCTACAAAGTTAAAAATGTTATACCGGAAATGTATACCACAACATAAAAGACAGACTTAATTGTTACAGAGTATAAAACTTTTCTTTAGATCACAGTACATACTACGAACCACGATCGGCTATATAGAATTATCTTCGATGTAATTAAAAAAAAAACAACCTTTTTGACCAATTCTAAAAATTTTGTTACTTGCATGCATATTCTGTTACTATACTGATAGTAACAGAATATGCATGAAGTTAAAAGATTATTAACTAAAGTCCTTCAACCGCCAGATATTAACAAGTTGTTGCTATCGTTCAACGTTTTACGGCAGGTTTTAACGGAAAAACGAAAACAAATTGCACTATTTTCCTTAGTAGCCTATTGGGAGCCGAGCCCCGGTACTTCCGGCTCATATTAAAACTGTTATCGCACAATCTTAACTGCCCCATACTCGAAACTATAGCCTCAGCTGAAAATGATATACTAACATTTAATTTACCAAACCAAAACTCACCCTATCACCTACACACTAAGGTTGAAATTACAATGCAACCAACACCGACGCAGAAAGACCCTATTATTTCTCATTATTAATTTGATAAGAAAAAATTCTCGTATGTGAATGGAATTTTCAACTTTATACTTTTTAGGGTTAGGCTTAATTTCGCCTGTTAGTGTGTGCCGAAGTGTTTTGTAATCGTTGATACAGTCTGTATTTAAACGATCGTTGTAAATACAGATAGGGTTTTCATAGGAATCCCTTTGTCGTTTGAACAATGAAAAACACCGGCCTCTTTTGGTTAAGCCAGCTGGTAAAAACGTGCCCTAATGACAGGTTGAAGCGACCCCAATATGGAACACTTCATTATTCGATGGCTTTGTTTTCTGACAAAGGCTGGAGAGATAATACGGATTTTTGCCGAATGTTATGACGTCATGTTCGATTGTAATGAAGTCCTTACGAGATTCGGCAGACTGTACGAATACAAAGTGACTTGGATTAGGATAATGCTTTGTTTCACAATCAATAAAACATTTGCTTATCAGTAACTTTTGTGTCACTTAAAGTAACCGTGAACTATTTAGCCATTCATTAAGCCAACAAAATTTAGAATTATATAATTCAACAATAATAAATGATTATCATACAAAGATAAATTTTAATCCCTACCCTATATTATGTATTATAAACGCGAAAGTTTGTAAGTATGGATGGATGTTTGTTACTTTTTTATGTTAGTTTTTACGTTTTTATTATTACTTTTTACTGAATGGATTTTAACGAAATTTCATATTATGGAGATGACGGATAAAAAAAGTAGCCTATTTTAATCCAGGGTGATTAAGACAGGCTACTTTTATCCCAAAAAAATGTAGCGGCTAACACCGCGGAGCGCAGCTAGTTAAATAATAATTATGTTTGATTCAGAGTTAGCTTTTTATTTTATTTATTTCTTAAGCAGTTTTGTAGGCACTTAGGAAACTAGTGTCAAACAAGTGAAATTCCCCATCAGAACTAGTTATAGCGAAGTAAAAAGGTCCAATCGAAACTAGTTACCAAACTTCACTTGCGTTGAGAGCGACGGCCCCTATATCGTATTCACAATAGGAACTATGATAACCAATGACTTCTAAGCCACAGTTTGAGTAACCAAATGGTTATAGCCTTCAAGACTTTAACAAAACACGTATTGGGAACAAGATACCAAAATAGTTGCATAAGCTAAGTATTACAGATGTTTAGGACCAAAACCAGGCAAACGCAGTTTAAAACAACGAGCATTAAATTTGTTGAACAAATGTGACTAATGTTTATGTAAAAAACATAAATGTTTTGAGTGTTTTGAGGTTCCGACGAATTGAGAACCTCCTTGTTTTTTGAAGTCGGTTAAAAGGGGTATGTCAGGACCGTAGTATGTAGAGCTCCAATCTCTGCCTACCTCTTTGGGTAATAGGCGTGTCTCCATAATTAGTACTACAGAATACAGACAATATTCCAGGTCTGGGTGTTATTCCGTGTCATATCTGGCCTGTGAACGTAATTATAATACAGGTGCCAGCGAGGGCCTTCTTTTTAAAACAAATAATCTCGGGATGCTAATCTCTAGGGTTTTACGGCAAAATTATCCTACGGCCTGCGCAGGTTGATAAGCAAATAACACCGTGTGTTTTTAACCCAAATCTTAAAAACAAAAATAAAACTTTGATGCCTCGGCATAAAAAAGACTGGCCGATTCTCTGTCTACGTTAGAACAAACAAACCCTCATGCGTACATTAGTAGGTATGAGTAGCACCGCCGTGTACAAAGGTATTCCAGTCCAAAACGCAAAAGGTAAACATTAAAGTTTTGGTTGACTGCCATCTCTGTCATTTTAACTGTTCTGTGGTTTTGTACAATGTCGCTTTACCTTTGTGTGGGACAGTTCGTAATTTGAAATTTGCGTGTGGACTCTTAAAGGGAATGTGTTTTTTTTTTAGTTTTTTCATGCGAGCACTTAGAACGCTTTGTTTTTAAACACGAGTGGCTTTTTTCAATTCTAGGTAGCCAGCTGTAAAAAGAGATTCATGTAAATGTTTAATAGGAAAATGTATATTTTTTATTTCATGTGTCGTATTGTAGGAAGTACATACTGAAAATAGACTTTAATTTCTAAGTCTCCTGTAATACCAAAGATAATTAATAAGTCTCAGTAAAAAAATATCTTTACATTGGGCTGCTTACCAATGATTTCCAAACCAAGGACAGCAAAATAACACTTAACAAGACTTAAGAATAGAACCTAGAACATCTACAACACCTAGACGTATGTTTATAAGAAGGCGAAATAGTGCAAATACACACCCACATTCAGTTACACTGTAACACAATATTATTAAGTAATCAATATCTTAAAAAGTACAGATTTCAGACCATAACAAAGCACATTGCCTAAATACCTATGAAACCGCAACCTAATGCATATTAATATACTATCAGGACACACATAAAACACGTTCTATAATTAAAAAGTATTTTTTTTAATACGTAGCCAGTTTACCCGCCAAAGCACATAAAACAATCAATACGACTCGCGTGTCAGCCCATTAAAATTCAGTTAGCGCACCACGTCGGATATTGTGTTAGAACCTGTTTGTCACGGACAGTCACTTGAGCTTGTCACATCCCTCGCAAACGGCGCCCATACAAAACTGTGCTAATAACCCTCTCAATTACGTCTTTTAAATGTACATTGGTATTTTAGTGTTAAGTGTTGTGCTTGTTCTTTTGAGCTTTCTTTTTAACCCCCGTTAAAAGTAGGGTGTTATATTGACGTGTCTATATGTATATATTTTGTCTATGATATCGTAGCTCCTAAACGAATGTATCGATTAAGTATGACGAGTTTTTTTTTTAAACTGACGTTTTGATGGTTTTTAGCTAAAATTTATGTATATGTTCAGATGTTTTAGTTAACTTTGCGTCTACGTAGTTAATGTTATGTACTGACTATTTTAATGTTGGAATTTCCTATGTAATTGTAACTATCGTCTAAAAATCTAGTACATGACCTATTATTAAGTATCACTACCTAATCTTTTAATTAACTATGAAATGTTCTTAAAAACAGTGTGGCAATTAATAAATCAAAGTAACAAAAATATGATTCCGTAAATATTCACAATTTATACGACGTTTATCCTCATTATAATAAATGCGAAAGTCTCTCTGACCGACCCATCATGAATGCAATGACCCAGTACGTACCGATTGTTATGTAATACAGATAGTTTAAACCTAAGCAATGAACACACATATATTTTCATGTGTATGTCTACTAACATTCCAAGCGGACGAAGTCACAGACGAACGCTAGCAGCTATAATTACAAGTTACCGAGTTATAACTCTCTAAGGAAAGCTAAACAAGCCTATCCATTATAATCTAACACAGAGGTTAGAAGGGTTAGTTCTGAAGTACTTGAAAACACAGCGACTTGTAAAGACAGGCTCACTGCCAGAGCGATATCAAAGGAGAATGACGCCGATCTCTGTGAAGTGTTTCTAACATCTTAACCTGTAACGGTTCCTGTCAGACGCATTGCGTTAACACTAGAATGCTGTCGAGTGAGGCATAGTTGGAGGTTGGCTGTCTCTTTGAGTGTATTGTGTAATTAGGGCGTGGAGTTTTTGATGTGTTAAGTATTTCTACTTGATTGTGCGTATTGTGTAGGCATTTTTTGAAGTATTTTTTTCTGTGTGGAAATTTGACGGGAAAATCTTGGAAGAAATAAAAATGATATTTTAGTAAAAATCTTACTTAACAATGACATTACTTTATTACTTCTTGCGACACAAGGTAATCAGCTCCCTTACCATGAAGTCTAAAAGCAGGACAGGTTACGATGTGGAAGCGAGACGCCGCATCGTGCAGTCTAATGTGACGTCTCGCTTCCATAACGTAAACTGTGCAACTTTAAGAGTAAGGCGGCTGATCCCTAGCCTTTCAAGATTAAAGAAAACTGATATAGGCAACTTGTTTCTAGGAACACTCACGCAATTTTTTTCACTTTGAAAAATAATTGTTATGTGAATATTTCATGTTTGTGAAACACACCTACGGCACAGGAGAAATTCCTAGTGTGGGGCGAAGTTTTTTTAAAAAAAAAAAAAAAAACAAAATTATTATATTAGGTACCTGTAATCTGTAATAGAAAGTACATAAATTTATCGATTCTAAACATTGAACAAGTCCAACCTGCATAATTATTTACAGCATTGACCTTTGTATTTATCGATAGTCCAAAATTTTGACCCCTAAAACTACAACCACTAAAACCACATTAAATTGTGATGGTACAAAACAACCACAGAGTGCACTTAATGCTGTGGTTTGATCAGTCATTGATAGTGTGGTCTCATGAGTTATAAAACCTATTTAATTAACCCTGTCATATCTGTTTTTAGAAGGTACCTAGTACCTACATTAAAAAGCACTGACAGCCAAGTGGTATGACCGTTGGACTGTTAAAAGTCGGAAGTTCAAACCCCGGCACGCACCAATGTCTTTTCGAATTCATGTGCATATTATAAATTAGTTAGGTATTGCTATATACGGTGAAGGAAAACATCATGAGGAAACCGGCACACCCAAAAGATTTTCCAACGGTGTGTAAAATCATGTCAGAGGCCTACAGGTGGCTTAAAGTCTGACATCAAGTTGTTCATCAATCATACGACAAGATAAGGTACATAGCATAGGTATAAGGATTTTGGGTACCTTTATCTAGAAAGCAATACTATGCATGTAAAGAACAATATCATTCGACGGTCACAATTGCTTCAGCCCGCTAGATAGCGCTAGGTGTTTTTCGAATAATGCCAGAGCGAATTTAACGCGGGTGAAAACGCAAGGCACTCCTAGTATAATAAACCTGTGATTACAACATAAAGAGTGAAGGAGTGTGTTATATTAGATTACATATACATTTCTGAAGTAAACAAAGCCTGCGTAATTTAAGTTATGTTAACTTCAGAGTTACACATAAGCGTAGTTGTTAAGTTTGGAAACTAATTAGTACGCATAAGGGTTCACATACTCTACAGTCTACATCTATGTTCGCTCTTCTAAGTACGTACCTATATAATAAGTAGATACGTACCCTCTTAGTTATAAATTACTAGCTTTTGCCCGCGGATTCTACCGCGTTATGTTCTTTTTCAGGTCTTAAACTTTCTACATGCCAAATTTCATCAAAATCCGGTTTAGTCGTGAAGGCGTAACAGACCGCCAGACAGAGTTACTTTCGCATTTATAGTAATTATTAGTACGGATGTTATGTTAAACATCTCTTATTTTAAACACCTCTAAGTCTATTGACATATTTATTCCTTAACATGCAAACGACAGTACCTAACAGCTAAAATTTTATTCATTCAATTGTTAAACATTGTCAATATTTATAAGTCGGAGGGTTACTGTTAGAAAGCGTAAGTCAAACATAAGTAGACTTAAGTTATAATTCATTAATTATTATAATCTTTTTAAAGTTTTATATTTTATGGTCTCACATCTCCGTCTCACCTCCGTCTTTATTAATGGATATCAGTTGAAAGGTTTTTGTAATAGACGTGGAGTATGTACCGACTCTAGCCACTAATAACTACGTATAACTTAATTACAGCTATAATTATACTGATTTTCAAACACATACTAAATTACACAGTAATTACTTACTAATTCACTTGTTCTTTTGTCAACCAAACTTAGTTCATGGCGTTGAGTAGGCTCTGGGCGTACTTTAGTATTATCATGTCCATGTACAAATACGTAGGTACCATTTATAGCTACATTTTTACCCATCAAAAACAAACTTAAAACGTCTTGAAATCCTTCAAACATCTCACGAATTCCACCTTAAAAGAAAAGACATTGCGCATAATACACATATTAATATTTATCCCACCGCTCTTAAACATTTCCCAACTTTATAAAGGAAAGGGAACTAACACCACGTGTTGTTGGCAACTTAACTGAAACGCTGGCAAAATACGAGATTGTTGAATAAGAAAAAGCCTCAAGGACTGGCCATTACGTCTAAAGGTCACGCACCGGTCTAAGGGGCACCGAAATTGGGCCACAGGTCGGTTCCCCGCAAATTCTATAACTAACCATAAGGAAACGGTCGGGGGTAACGAATTACTGACTAGCGACACTTGGACAAGTTTATCAAGAAAGTTAGGGCTCGTAAAATAAAAAGGACTTTCAGCTCGACCTCGGTTAAGACAAGGTTATGAAAGATGTGACAGCCCAAGTTGAGACGGACACGGCTGGTGCGCTGTCTTTACGGAAAAATTAACATATTTGATCCCTTTTTGTTGATGCTCTGTTCGTGTTTCATAATATCGTTTGTTTATAGAGAATTATTTCGGCAGATAATATTTTAGCTTTGCCCGTCTATTCCTACACTTTGCGCGTAAAGTCATTATACAGTGTCAGGAAGCTTGGCCGCGACAAGACAAGGCGGTTAGTTGAACAAAATTATGAATTAAGATTAATTCATTGTAATAAATACGATTTTTAGTTTACCATAACCTAATGATTTCTATCACTTACGCAAATATTGGACATTAAAATAAAACTAGTTTTACTACCGTGAACATGAATGCTGGTCCAAGGACCAAGGATTTGAAACGTGGGGACCCAAAAATCAATTAAAACCGCGATAAAATCAGTAAACCTGGTTTTATTTCAATTACCATAACTTCAAAACTTTTCAGTTAATCTGTGATTTTAAAGGTGCCCAATGAATGCTAATATATATTTCCTTAAACAAATAATATATGAAACAATTTACATTGGTTTACTTATTTAGGAACACAGGCATGACGGTAAACATACAACTAACTGTTTCGATGCGTGGTTAGCACCAATTTACACGGAAAACTATACGCCATTATTTGAGTCGAGATACATGAATCGGTATATTCCGTGCCCACTAATTTGAATTGTGTACTCTATTGAATGCATTGTAGTACTAGTGAAGTATCATTACCGGTTTATTGAATTCGGTTGCCAATTGTAAAGTTATATAAGTAATTGCGTTGCGGTCGTTCGGTTTTGGACTGCCTCTTGAATCAGTTCACGTAGACCTTTTGTTTTCTTTAATCCGTAATTATTTTTCCTATCATCGCATTAGTATTCTTCATCATGAAATTCTTAATACCGGCTTCATTAACCTCAGCAAGATAAATACAAAATAAGGTTTCCAAAAAGATAAAAATAATTGAATTTAAATACTAATAGTTAATTTCAAACAGTAGATACTTTCTGATCGTCAGCCACAAAAGTGCCAAATTTAGTTTAGTATAGAATATAAATTTAATATATCTAATGCTATAACTGAGAAGAAGAGACGGCACAACAAACTCTTCAGCACCACAATCTGTGTGACACAATTAAATTATAGAAGGCGTTGCACAAACGTAGACACTTTTGTGTCTTATGTATACAAGCTACCAATAAATATTTAATTTCTATATAACCAGTATGAAGTTGGATTATTTCATACTCCCTGCGCAGAAGTAAATCGCCGCTACAGGACACAGCAACTACGGTTCTCTGTGTTGGTCTTGTTTACGCAAAAATTGTCTACGTTTACGCAGCCCTCTATTATGACTGATAATATATGTCTGATACTAAGATTTAATATAGTCAGTATTTATATTAGGATAGTATTCTCATCATATCATCATAACACCTAGCACTGTACAATGAAGGCTCCTGTTAATATAACTACAAGGTGGCCTTTATAAAACTAAATCATGTAAATAATTAATTAAGTTTCAAATAAACAATAGTAATTATCAAACAATACGTCAATTAACTTTGAAGGCTGTCCGCAAAATATTTTAATTTGGAAACTACTGAAGCCAATAGTAACTAAATAATTAATTATAAGTGGATTAACCTGTCTACGGATGCTAGCTTACGCTGTCAATTCCGGTGAGCTTACCAATTCAATTTACTGTTATAAATCTTTTTGTGGAACAGTTAACGAGGAAATTATTCAAGGTTTTTTGGGCATTCAACTATTTTTTTCTTTTCGCAACCGTTAGGCTGTTTCTTTAGCAGATATTTTTAGGAATGTCTCTGTTATCTAGCTATTTCAGGTCGCAGTAAGTTAATGGTTTTAAAGTGATTACCCAGATTTTGGGTCATTATAATATTCTAATTATTGTTGACTACCAACCGTAAGACGCAGCGTTGACAGGCCTCCCAGCAGGTAGACCAAGGATATTGTCGGAGTCGGCAAGTTGTCATTAATTGTGATGTTCTAAGGAGAAGGCCTTTGTTCAACAGTGGACCTCTTCCGGCTGATGATGGTGATGAATTATTGGTAAGACGTAGAAATTTTAACAAACTACAAATTGAACCGGCTCCTCAGCCATTGCACTCAGTATTCTATATTTGCTAAGACTGCGAGTGCCGTATCGTACATCTTGGGATCACTATAATCTCATACTGTTATAGTTATGCGACACGGATTAGCGAAGGTCGCAGGTCCGAATACAAATTCAAATGGCCATCATTTTTCAAATTTTGCTTATTTATGTAGACCCTAATTGTTTTGATTGCCGCAATATTAATTAAGACCTTTTGTACCTACATTTTGCTCCCCATTGTATATGTTGGTGCTATTGTCGCCATTGGTAGCAAGTCTATAGCCATTTGCATTACGAAATTCTTAGAGTTACCACATGCTTTAATAGGTAATAGGTATACTACTTATTTTTTCAGATAACATAGTATTAGGGTCTCAAATCTGTTCTTTGTATACATTATTCCTTAGATTGAACTCAACATTATTAGTTTTTGTTCTAGGAAAGGAATTGCCTATTGATATTATTTTGTCTTTTGTGAATTATGTCTAGTCAATGACAGTATAAATCTGGGTTATATTAAGATCGTAATAGATACCATTATCCTTGAAACTTTATTGTATACGGCTATCGTACTACTGGTCTTCTGTTACAATATTGTCTCGATCCAATTGCGATTCAACTAATAATACAATGTTGTATAAGGTTGTTGTAGTCAAGGCATAAGCAGCTAATTTTGTGTATAACGACATTTTACAACATTGGATTCACAGATTTGAAACCAGACCCCCGATTTGTCGGATTATAAGGTAAATAAATAATGTTTAAGTTATTCTTCTTTGAAATCAGTTTACTGTAGTGTAATTACGCCTCCTTTCTCTGAAGGAGTAGGCAGAAGCGTTACTGCACCCATATTTTTAGACTATTTATTATATATAATTTCCTTTGTTATGGGTACAATTCTTCACCTACCATATTAATATCAGCAAGGAATCAGAAAAAATATTTTACAAAAATATTTAACACCAATTTATTGCCAGACAACAACACCTCAATGTTTAATTTAAAATGAGACGACTACTAAAACACTTATGTTAATAAAGTGATGTAGTCCCATCGAGATCCCGGTCGAATGCCGTGTGAGTGACGTATAGTAATGACGTCTCACGTCAAGATCTCTCTCCAGCCGAGCCGGGTTCGAGGGTCCTCGAGTTTACACGTTCCTTCTCGACTCGGAGAAATTTAATCTGAGTAGGGACAAGAGGAAAGTAATCGCATTATATCGTATTTTTGTGACTTACAAGGCCCTTGGTGAGTTTTTGCGAATCCCACCTCTAGTAGTCGCGATAAAAAATGGAACGATAAAAGCCGTTTGTTTGGTGTCTTTGTCTAAACGTCTTCCATTTTGTGAAGGATCGGCTGAAGGGAGATAGTTTTTGTAGATGTTTTTTTATACGTAGCTTAAGGAATTCTATTTGTGTACTTAGTGTGACACGATTAAATCGGCGAACTTTTTCGTAATCTAAATTAAATTAATCATCATCAGCTGAAAGACGTCCACTGTTGAACAAAATCCTCCTCCTTAGAACGGTAATAAAGGCGTCTTGACGCGTATTTAATATCAAATTCTGTTAAAGACAATACCTTCAAAATAATGCCCCTATTTAATAATTAAGCATACAATAATTACTGTCAGAATAAGTCAGCTCATATTTCTCTCCAACAGGCCCAGCATAAGTCAGACAAAAAGTTGTCACACTGCCAAATCTGCTAACGAACCTTGTAATGTATTTGGCAGACGCTTCCTCATAATATTCAATTAATTAAAAGTCACTAATAATCAAAACTCACGTCTCCATTTACCTTCGGAGGCAACGACGCGTGTAATGAACAGCTATGCTCATGCATATATAATGTGCGTGTATAATTTATTTTCCCACTCAACGTAGTATACAGCTTCATGTAAAATTTTACGACATCTTTAAGTCTTCCGTTAACATGTAAGAAGTACGCTATACTCATTTACACAATGTTAAATTACAGCCGAAACCTCGCCTGTTACGAGTCGACCCCTCTCTGTTAAAGGTCGCGGGTTCACACAGGGACTCTTGTTCCGAGCAGATATTTGAATGGCTTTCAGATTTTGCTTTAAAATGCTGGTGTTTGTGTTTTAATATTTAGTTAGAGAGTTAGTTGGCTTGGCAAGCTTTGCTGTCCGGTGAAATATGTCTTAGAATTATTTAATTTGTCACTACCAGATAATTTGCTATTTTATGGCGATTTCACTTGTCTTAAATGAAAATCATTGTTAGCTTTGGCATTTAAACAACACTATATAAGGTATAACAATGCCAAAAAAGTAACCTTCTTTTGTAGTAAGTAAATAATTACAACACGTGAAATTACGACAGGTAGCAAAAAATAATTTATTCTCTAAAAACTTTCCGGAAAATCCCCTTAAAACTTATGAAAAACGGAACATTAATAATCCGCGAAGGATTTCCGTAGGTATAATATTTTCGCCGAAGCGATGTCAGAGCGGATGATTAGACGGTAGCACCGAAATTCCCAAGACCGTTTGTACGTCTTAATATTATCATAAAATATGCCAAATCCATTTAAGCGCAGTTTTTCTTTCCAGCTTACTGGCCTGAAAATATTGTTATGGTAGCTGTCGGCCATGGGAATTTTAATAATGGCCGCTCCTTGGCCCCACATTTCTACGTGTTATACCTAATAAACCTCCGAGCTCCGTTTTAGCGATGACTTAAAAAACCTTTTAGGGGTTTACAAGTTGTTTTATAAATATGTAAGTAGTGGGTTTATTGGTTGTGGAGTTAAAATGTTGCCTGAAATGTGGTTTGAGTTTGAATTTTGTAGTTTTGATGCAAGCTCTGTTGAATAATTTGGTGGTCGTATTCGAGGTTGTGAACTTATAAAAATGATTTGCATTTTTGTAAACACAAGTTACCTATAACAGTTGGTAGTACCTAGTAACGTGATAGGTACATAATATAACTAAACTTGGGGTGCAAGTAGAGTGCCTCCACATGTGGAAGTACCGAAGTCCGGCGCACCCTGAGCGGTCAACCTCGCTAACTACTTTTGTTGAAGGCCAATCTCTACATTACGGCATGAGCATAACCTGTTTCCTTAGGCATAACTCATACTGATAAAAAAAGAAGAATAACAAAACTGCATAACTGTTTATGTGCATGTGTATTCGGTCATCAAGCCAGGGCCTAAAAACATTTTATTCACAGATGAAATTAAACAATCCGATTACATAATTATCAGCAGATTAATTATGTGTTTTGTACCCATTGTGTGAAGTGTGTGTATAGTAACGGAGTCTGTTTGATCGTTGTCGTGTTGTGCAGAAGCAACAAATATACATTTTCAAGACAATTTAGAACGTCCTTTGTTATAGCGGGGCGAGAAGTTTTTCACTTACAAATATTCTACTAACGATCTAAGAAACACTCTCAGACAGTATTTTCTCTTACATTTTTATTCAATTACGTTCTAAAAAGTACTTTTGAATGACAAAATATTTATGTAAAATATAAAATTTGAAATGTTGATTCCATCGAGATGAATCAGAAAGAAATACACTGCGCTTATACAACAGATCTTGAGAGAGAAAATGCAGTCTGTATTTTTGCAGCGGCAAAAATTGAGAATTTATATTCAGTGTAGTGATTGTTTAGAATTCTTCCGTAAGCAAAAAGGAAAAGTTACATGCGCGAAGAGCACTCTGAATCTTCAAAACGGCTCTCTAGACGTAAGGCTACAGTTTTGAGTAGAAACTGGATAGGTGTCTACTGTCTGGAGGACAAAGAGGCATAATGTAGGTCTAACTAATGAACACGTTGCACATGCTTTGATAATAAGTACGTACTATATGAGCAGTATATAACGTTTTATGCATACACGTTACTATTTTGATTGAAATATTAATAAGAAAGACGGTAACAAAAGGATTGACAATCAAGCGAAGCGTTAGGTGGGGGTGTTCAGATTAAAAAACAATAACAAAGTAACTGACTGTCACTGCCTAATCCTTGATAAAATTCTCATTTTTTCACATCCATATTTCACTATTTGTCATAAGATAATAGAAGAAAGACGTTGAGGATCTCTTCCCACTGTATTTCCCCAGCGAAGGAAGGGATTCACAGTATTCCGAATGTTTAAGATAGCCCCATTATATACCTTTAACAAATAGTCCAGTGGTAAATATACAACGAGAAGACTTCATACCAAACAAACTCACAAACAAACCAAAATACTACCTCAATATCTGCGTCTCCCAATATTTCTCTCTCCGAATCCAAATATCGAGCAAAGTTCAGCCAGCCTGCCACGGTCGGCTCATCAATTTCTCTTACTTTTTTATTATACCCTCGCCGAGGTGCGGATGTTTCAAAGCATTTCTTCGCCTACAGTTACTTATTCTTTTATTAATAAAAGTTTATGCCGCCCCTGTTGCCGCGGCACCCCTATTTTTGCGCAATCTTTTATTTAGCTGAGAATATGATGGGACCTAATACTACTGAAGACTGTTCTTTGTGTTATTTTTTATAATTTGGGTGACTGCCGTGATTGGATTAGGACTCACTGTTCTTTCGTTTCATGAAAGACGTTGCCTTAAAACGTGGCTGTTATACGTATCAAATATCTATGCACAACAAAAAAATATTTTTTCCTGCGTGGAATTGAAAAATGCCTAATGTCATTAAGTCCGCCTTTGTACGAAAATGTGCATTATATATAAATAAATAAATTGTACCTACAAATCTTCAGCTAAAGTCCAAATCTGTGATCTTGAGTTTATTTTGGTCTTCCTTGCAAAAAATTGTCTAATCATCGATACTGGAACTAATGAGCTTAAAAAAAAGAGTTTCAATAAATTTTGTGTTCATCTTTTGAACGCTTTCCTAATGGTGTACTATAAAATACGTTTTCCATCCTCTGATAGAGGAATTTACGAGACATACCGTCTGTTATAATCTTCTATTCATTGAAATATGAAATATTGTGCATACAGACGATGCATAGGTAGTCAATATGCACGTAGCGTGGGTGCTAAGTACCTCGCCTTTTGTGCTGATTATCGATTTCGAATTTGCACTAGACAAGCATAGGTAGGTATTCTGAGAATGAAGGTTTCTGCATGTTCGATAGATGTTTTGAAACTCAATACAAGGATAATGTTGTTTAAAAATCCTGTATATTTCGTAGGCCCCACAGAATGGAGGCGTGCTTTTTTCGGCTTTGTTTCTTGCAGTTGGCTTTACGAGAGCGGTAACGGTGACTGCTTTGCCAAACTTTTGACTAGACAGGTTCTGGGTATTTGTCTTACACAAAGATGTAAACGACCCAGGAGTTCGTAGCCATGCGACGGTTGGATAAGTCTTAAATGCGCGTCATGTAATGATTATTAGATTATTGATTTCACCCCAGGCTACCCAGATACAATACCTCTAATAGACACAGGTTAGAAGTTAACAGCCTTGAAGAACTCGAAGTACGGCTAATGCCCTGCTAAGACAGAATAACCGCAATTACTAATGCCCAAAAATTACAAAATTGATATTGATGTCAATTGACACTCTATTGAAACACCGTTTACGAAGAGCGACAGAATTAAAATAAATTAAGTGATATATATATATATATATATATATCACTTACTGGAGCGGTAAAAGGAAAGTTTTTCTTTTAATTTTCTTTCTCTTTTATAATTCCATTCTCTTACTTAAAAGATTATCCTATTGACACGAAATTATCTTCATCTTTTTTTCTAAATTAGAACAGGTGCTCGTATTTTGTTTAAAAAGGTTGTGTTCTTAAATGACACAAAAAAGTCATTTTCGCCTTCCTCTTCTTTCTATGTAAACTGTATCACAACTGAATGAGAAATTGCAATAAATTAGGGAAATATTCTAGTAGGTAAAAACACAATTCCGGTGTCAGCTCTATGAATGGTAAAAAACGCACCATATAAGGCAATAACCACAATATATTGTTTGGGATTCAATGAGTGGGGAAAAAGGCTTTATAAACTCTTGATAAAAAACATGTCCAGTTACGTTTTCAGGTACCGCAGACGTAATTGTATGTAAACGTATTCAGTGCAAATAAGTTCAGCTAAGTGAATATTGTCACGTGAACGTCAACTCTGAACCATACTGCTGTGTCATCCAACAGTTCCAATACTGGTACTAGTACATACATACATACAAAAAGTCACGCCTGTTTCCCTGAGGGGAAGGCTACTGGTACTAGTATCAGAGAATATCCCACTTTGATCTAATTAGCCATTTACCATACTTAAAGTAATAGAGTGAACCTTTCAGGACCTCACAAAAGCCATAAAACAAGCTTAAAACTTAACTTTATTAACTACATCATGACATCAACAGAATTTCACAGTGACGTGGTAAAAAGGAGTAATTAATTCTCAATAGCTGGTTATCTGGCCAGTCATCGTAATTCGTGACGGGTCAAGGCGTTCTTGGGACCCATTTTAATACTGAGAAAGTGCTCTGTATTAGCCATTGTTAAACGTCAGATTGGTGGGGTAATTAATATAAATTTTGACCTGTCTAAATTTAGAAGTGATGAAATAACATACATTATTTAAGATTTGCTCGAGCTCACCAGTTATTAATACAGATTAAGTGACAGGTAACGATTATTAACTGTTCTTTGTGTAGTCTAAGAATATTGTAATTAGAAATTCTATGAATAGCTTTTAGCCAGAAATTGTTACAGATAGCGAAATTAAAAATACAGCTATACAGGAACCAATTATATGTAAAACATTGATGTTTTAGAATTTTTGTTGGGAATATTATATTATTGTGATGAAATATTTATACGCTTACGGCGCTTAGCACTTAGACACACATCTTTTCAGCTCACCCATTCACATATTAATTCTATTAAGTACTAGCTTTCGCCTGCCACTTTGTCCGCGTAGATTTCTGATATTTTATAGCCTAAAGCTTTGATAAATGAACTAGCTAAGACAAAAAAAAAATCAATCCGAACCAGAAGTTCCTGTGATTATCGCGTTCAAACAAACTAACTCTTCATCTTTATAAATTTTTGATTATATGTAGATTCCCTGAATATAAGAGTAAGTAGTTCAAAGCTTACTACGCCTTATCTTACTAGACAACGAATATGTACAACCTTGATAAAAGAATCGAACCATGCGTAATATCGCAAGCGTACATATCATAAACTATCTGCATGCCAATTTGGAAAGGAAGGCAAAATTCTCTGATGCTTATCACTCCGCATAACTTATGACGGCAAAGGGTTACATGCTCCTCATAGGAGATAGGAGTACTGATATCGTCAACTCATGGAACCCGTCGGTACAATCTTTACCGACTTATTTGAAGGTTACCAAAGGTTTCTCTCTAGATTTTGTCCGTGTTATCTGCTTTGTAAGCTTATACATATTTCCAAAAAAAATACTACGTACTCTGACGTATCTATTTTCAGTAAATGGTTGAGGAAAAGCGGAGCTATTGAAGTAACGTAAGGCTTCTTTGAACTAAAACTTTAGTATACTTTTATAGGCACAAAGTTAATACTTCAAATACCCATGTAACTGATAAGATATAAAAATACTCAAGAATCAAATTCAAGATGAAGTCCACAAGACTACTTTTTTCTCATTTTAGTCCTAATAGATGCCTAAATAAAACGATAAGGGTAACAACATCTCCCCATAATATATGCTGATAACGACACTGATGGCAATATCTCCTCCATTACCTTTATAATCCTAATAAGATAAAGTACAATATATATTATCCTTAGGTAAGCTCCAAAATTTCGTACACAATTCTTTATAAACCCTATTGAATAAACCAAATTATTTACCTCATTTTTTCCTACTAACTGTTGTATTTACGTTATCACGAAATAAGGGCCAAAGAACACGGCAAGGGAACCCGGGACGTCATTCCTGGCTTTATATTTATTATATCCGCCTCCCCAGAACGCTAATAAACCACTTTTTCAACGAGCAGCACCACGAGTTTTTATAGAGCTGTCTTTCTTTGTAAAATATATTTTTATTTATTTTGTTTTAGTGTTTCGGTAAATTTTTATGGTCCTGGTTGTGGGCCTATTGGAGTTTTATTTTGTGAGATAAGTTCCATTGGAAATCTGGGCCATCATGCCTTGCTGTAGAAGCATTAGATACCGTTCCCTTTTTCCTCTCAAGTATCGTAGAGGCACTGATCCTCTTAGACAAGTATGTGCCAATCCTTTTATGCACTTGTACACGTGTTGATGCCATAACAAAGCTTCTCCTAAACCTTTGTAATCATGGTTTGCCGTAATTATTTAATGTAGTGTTCAATTAGGAATTCTAATGAAAATGTGGGTTGCACATACTTGTGGGATTCGGAATGCTTGTTAGTTCCAAATAGAATTCCTTTGATCATGCGCAGTGGATGGATGCGCCGAAAGAACATTCAATTGATTGATAGGTCATCATATGAGCTGTCGATGTTTTACTGATCATGAAATAGAATCGACAGCCAACAAGATGACAGTTCAATAAGCACCATTATTATCATAAGCCGAAAGATGTCCACTGTTGAACAAACGCTTGCCCCGTAAAGAAGGGGGGGGTGTTGCCATAATCCCCACGCTTGGCCAGAGGCTTGGGGATTGCAATATTGGTGATGAAGCTACAGAAGACGCTGCTGCCCTTCTCTATTCCAACTAGCATACCTATATAATGATATACCCAAAGTACCTATTTATAAGCACAACAAAAACAGAGATACGTAAAGGGTTGGTTGATTTGATTCATTATTAGAAGTCCATATAATTAATTCATCACAGTCCCTATCAATAGTTGACCTATTTTAACCAACCAACCAATTTAAATAAAACCTCAAAATTAGGTTCAGATTTTCCCAGAAAATATTTCCCATATTCACCCACATAATCCAATACCGAACATTTAAACTAACAGTAATACCTTCCTATAAGCTATTTTACATAGGTTTAGGTACATTTCAAATAGAAATTTTAATAAGTCATAGCATATTCAATTTGGTTTCCCGTTGGTTGGACTTGTCGTTAATTTTAACGATAACGGTGTAGGTAGTTATTATTGGTGACTTGTTTTCTTATTCACGTTTCTGTTTGGTTGGTAGTGGGTGGTTTGGGTGGTTTCTAGTGGTCGGTAAGCGCGACTGTTGAGCATGACGTCCTGGGTTCGGATCCCGGATCAGGCAAAGCGTTATTGGGTTTTTCCATTAGGTAATTCTCAGTATCAGCATGGAGTCTGGATAGCAGTAGACTAGCCCCCTATTATAACCCTATTAAAACCTATAACGTAATGGATTAGACATGAAATATGGACATTATAATATGTGCAACTCTGCCTACGTCTTTGAAGAATACAGGCGTGATGTTATGTTGTGTTTTCATACCCAATACCTATATGATATTGGTAGATTTCACAACTTTTTATAATTATAGAAAATACATTTTGAACTACACAGGAGGTCTAAATAAGGACATGAACGCAACGAAAGAGCTTAAGCTAGCTACCTATATAGAAGTAATGATGAATGGTAGGAGATAAGCAATTAAAATCATAAAATATAAGGTAAAAATGAGACTGGTACTCCTAATAGAGCTGACTTCCTCCGCCTACCTCCAGGGATTACAGGCGAGATTATAAAATCATGTAGGTATGCTCGTAATTTAAATGTACCCAACATTTTTCTTAATCATAATTTTATGCAAGCTCTCTCATCTATCAACATCAAAGTCCGCCAGAAACAGAGTTAGCTACAAAAAGAACAAAGATATATTATTACCTTACAGTAACTGTTTAATCTGGCGGCGTATTTTTATTTTGTTGTGTATTTGACATACATTTAACCTAGTTTTTTGCGCTGTTGTGAGGTAGAAAAATTGTTTTACCGAGCTCGGTCTAAAGCATGGACGCATGATATAAATTAGCTTTTGTTCGCAATCACTTTCGCTCGCTTTATATTGTACCTACATTGTACTGCTTTACTTTTTTTCTAATGATGCCAATTATGTTAAATCTTGATACAGGTTAATAATTATTTTCAAGGTGAAATAATATGGTAAGTTTTTCTCTGTAAGCAACCAAAGAATCGATGAAGCCTGAATAAACTGCTTCTAAAAACCATTAATTTTGCTTTATTAAGACAACATGAATAACGCACTGAATTTATTAGCCATTGAATAGGCTTTATTACTTGATATCCTTCGTCAGTAATGAACAAGGGTACATGAGATGATACTAATATTATTAAAGCAATACAAATCGCCAAAAGACTTAAAGCAATGTAGAAAAAAACAAAACGAACAAAAAAAATTACAATTAGAAAATAAAATTCAAATTACGAATATACCATGACATTTAGAAGCCAAATTATAACTAATTTGGCTTCTAAATGGTGTGTAAATTAAACCCACTAAAATGAAACTTGAAGTGAAACATAACGGAGCACCTATTCAATTGTTCGACAACAGTAATAACAGCCACAATAAAACACGGCCATACAAACATAACTAGTTTGACAAATCGCCACAACTTTACACCTGAAATACTAAATTTCTAAATTCCAACCACTAACTGCAATTTCGTCGTGCCAATTCCGCAATCACAAAAGCCCGATCCAATCTAAGTAGCGTAGAATCGCGTACAATCGTGAACACTCGGTAGTATACACGAGGTTTAATTTCAACCGCGGTTTAAATCTGGAGTGCCGTTAAGAAAATAACCCCGTTGAATATTCAGAAGCTAAACAACTCTCTATCGCATGGCTTGTTTTCATTAGCATGATTGGACTGACCCCATTAAATATCCACCATTACCTCATGTACAGTGTAGCGTTATTGGAATCCGTAAATGGATCATAAAACTCCTTATATTTATTGAAAGGGACATCAAACAGATTTTGTTTTGTATCTCATATTGATTTTGAGGACGTTACTGAGGTTAATGTGAAAAATATCGTGATTTAATTAATTTTTATATTGGTGTTGGTTCATTTAAATATTGAATGTTTGGGTTCTTTGAACGAATTACTTTTATGAATTATCTCAGTATGATAAGGCGTGGCCTATGGTGGCCTAGTGGTTGACATACCGGATTTGTACGCCAAAGGTTGCAGGTTCAAAGTCACGACTACTTTGGAAACATCGTGAGGAAACATGGATTTAATAATCTGAAAACCCAACAACCAACCCACCAACCATACCAAGGTATGGCAAAAACGTTTAAAAGCACGGAAGTTTGATCTGGTTGCAACAATGTCCTCATAATAAATTACACCGAAGGTAGCATGTATGCTGTCTAACGAGGTGATAGCGTATGTGATAGGTACTTTAGTATTTCTGATGTTCTACATAATTGTTAAGTACTCATAGAACACCAGCTGTCATGCATAAACAAGATTACCAGAAAAGACATAATAGACTTTTAAATAGTCAAAGTAACCTTGACATACAACCATAGAGCCATTTATATTGTAATTACGACGTATTCAATTACTAAAACTTTTGTAAATTGAATGAAGGTGTGGTCTGCGTAATTCACTGGATCTCATTTTAGTTGGTCAAAGTATTTTGTTACATTCAAACCTTGACAAGCCTGCAAAAAGTTATTGATAATTAACAAAATACCGGCTTTACTGATAGTTATAACAATTCTATTGTACTAGGGGTTCCGGTCGATTGCCTTACGATTTGGATTCTAAATTTGTTCTTTCTTCCATGGAGACTCTTGAATGTTATTTTTTCATGAACACGAGGATACCTAACTGTTAATGCCTATTTACTTTATTAACTACAGCTTGCATCTTATCTATAGTTAAAATTATATCATTAGTAGTAAAGTTAGAACTAAATCCAATTTTCGGTTATATAATGTGCATGTTAAATCGAACCAACCCGAACCAAAGTCACCGCGAACATTTGATTCGTGTGTAACAGATTCAGAAATTACGTTCGCTGACTGAAACTAATTTCTAATAAATCAACCGGTTTTCCTTGCGTATGGATTTTCACGTTGCCTCGACGTGATTTACGGGTGACCTAAAGCGCCATCTATCGTGTACCAATAAAGGCAGTAGTAGAGTTTTTAATTTATTCTCTTTGGCCTCGCATGGAATATCGACTGAATTATTTTAGAGGTAGTTTTGATGTATGGTTTTTACTATATAAAAAGTGGCTGCTATATTTTATGTTTCCTTAGTTATTTTTGTAGTCATAGTTTCGAGGTCTTGGCCTAATGGTATATACATGCCGTAGGTTCAAACCTATTAATGAGATATTTTCAATGTTATTTACATAAATATTCTCATACATTGTAAAGTGTGGTACTACCGGTGTCTACCGATGAAGGGGAAGGTGAAAACTGGCGAATGTGGTAATCAGTGTCTGGTTCCTCCTCTGTAAGTAAAGAGGCCCTGCAGTGGGACTGCTATTATAACTACTATAGTAATATCAACTCAATTATGTATAGGTAAGTATAGTACGGCTAACCGGTGGATGCAAATGGAAAGTTGTCGTACATTGTGGCGTTCTAAAGGGGCGGCCTTCGGTAAACAGTGGACGTCTTTCGGCTGATGATCATGATAATGCACTTACATGACAGTAAAACCAGAAACTACTTTGTTTTATTGATTTTATTTTTTTTTCACAAAGGAGATTCGTCTTCGATGTAATATCAGCCAATTACTTTCTACTGCAGGTATAGGATTAGTCATAAAATAGTGTCTGATTACTCGGGAGCGCTGTACATAGCGGGGCTTCGTAACAGATTGCTGTACCTAAGTCACTCAGAAACCTTGTTCCCTAAGGAAAGTTAGACCTAAACTTGGTTATAACATGGACTTTCTAGAACACTACCTCAAGACCCTGCAAACCAAAAACGACAAACAGTGAAAATATTCAGTTGCTTTAAGAGTGAACTAAAAGCCCAATGTAATCTTCAAGGATACCATAATTAATATCATATTTGAAGGTACTCTAAATGAACTGACATAATTCAATTTTATTTTTATTGACACAGCATTACTCGTTCCAAAAAGGTATATTAAAAGAGGTACATCAAATTAAACGATAAAGGAAAAACGGCCCAAAACAACAAACATAATATATTATTTAAATTATTTTCCTGTACGCGGAGGTAGAAGCAGGTAAAATTATAGAGACGAACAATTTTAATTGCTCTTTAATGCTATGTTATGAAACACGTGTCCACTCGCCAGTACTTATTGAAGGGATGTTTTGTAACGCTCTTACTTTGGGGTTGAAAATATAGGTTACAAAAAATGGCTCGGTCTGAGAATCGGTTTCATGTCCTGAAGCAGTAAGTACAAAATCAGCAAAATAACGGTGATTTAAATCGAATATTAAATATCGAATCAGCAAATAATCGATAGGATTCAATATAACTAACTGATATAGGCTGGTACTATGATAGTGCCTCGTGGAAAAAAAGAAAAATAGAAAAATGTTTTTAACGATAACCTGTAATTAACTAAACACGTATTTCGGCTATAATGATAAGCTCGTAACACTTATATTAATATTTAATTTAAAAGATAATTATCTTGTCGATCTATACAATTTCAAAGCGTATCGATTCACCCCGACCACGGAGGACAACGTAATACTTTATAACGAGCCAGATTTACTTATAAACCCTCCGATGCAATCAAAACAGTTTTAAATGCTCGCTGTATTCAAAGCCGTAGTTATTGGTTAGTCGGATCTCGACGTAAGCGCAACTGGAAACGGAACGAATCCCGTTCGAACAAAACTAAACACGCTTAATCTCGCCAATCTAAATATAAAAGCGGCAACAGTTCCTCAGGAGGATTTGTTAGGAAATCAAAGCAATTTACGCTCGTCAGCCAGAGCCGCTGTGGCTGACACGCCCATTTGTCTCGAGAAGTCGGGACTGCCAACCGAACGTTCGACGGTATTTTGCCAAATGAGAAAGCTTCGAGACAGGATAACACCGGTTTAAGTGGAGGTTACCTAATGGCTGCGAAATATGTCGTAGCTTTTAGAATAAATCGATAAATTGCTCGGGCGGAGCTAAACTTTTTGAGAGTGCGTGAGACTGAGTGAATTAATATATCGGTTTTGCTGAGAAAAGATTGAAGTGGTACGAATGGATTTAGCGATTTTGTTTTGTTTTGGAGTAAAGCCGAGGTATTGGTAAACGAAATATAGCATTCGACAGTGTTTGTATTTACTTTTTGTGACAAATTTATTCTCAACATTTGTATTTATGTACAAAAAAAAATTGTTATGTATCATGGGTGCAATTTAAATGTACATCTGTAAGCTAAACATTCGGACTCAAATAAAGATCATAGAAATATTTTATGGTCTGATCAAGCTATGAAAATACTGACTTGTTGGTCTCGTGGTTGCTAAGCGCGCCTGCTGAGAATGAGGTCCCAGGTTCGAATCCTGTTTGATGGCAATAGGCTTTCCCCTTATTACATTGGGATATAAAGCATGACTAGTGAAATGTGGGTGTGGGAAATACAAGCGTGTCATGTTTATGACTAAGCTTCCAAAACCCACAGAAATCCAAACACTACAAAACTATGCAAATGAGCTATAATTATTTTATGCAACAACTACAGCCAACAAAGGTTTCCGAATTCAATATGCCACTAAGAGTTTTAAGGTTATGCGACATTTCACGAGCCATGATATTTGGTTTGAGAGTGTGTTGTTTTTGTTTTATGTTTAGGACAGCCGGGTCGCGCCACAAAAACTTTGCCGAAACAAAGTTGTAGACTGAACAGAATTTCTTTTGTTCACGATATAACTTCGTTAGGATGCAATTAACAAATGGTATGAGATTGAGCAATCAGGAAGGGGAGATTAATAATCTTTTTTGCATCAAAACTTTAACTAGCTACGAAAATTCTGGTTAGCTTTTAGTTAGCTCCGTTTTAGCTATAGCCTAGTATTATATAACACCTAAAAATAACAGAGATGCTAAAGTGACTAAACCACTTTATATCAATTTTTGATAGGCTTCTGATAGCCGCACTGATAGCCGAGTGATATGACCGTTATAGTACCAAGTCAAAGGTCGCAAGTTGAAACTTAAGCACGCACCAATATTTTTTTGAATTCATGTGCGTATTATAAATTAGTTATCAGTTGCTAAAAACAGTGAAGAGAAACTTCGCACTTTGAAAAAACTGGCACATCTGAGAGACAATCAACGGTGCATAAAGCCATGTCAGAGACCTACCTACAGGCGGCTTAACCTGTGACACCAAGTTGTTTATCAACTATACGATAAGAAGTAAACCTATAGCTACTATGTATAACATTTATGATTACTACCCGATTGGCAACCACCTAGACTTCTGTCTCAAGGTACTCCATAAGTATTGTTATAGAATCAATATCCCACGTAATTTGCTTCAAACAAATCAATAATACTGAGGTTATAGTTCCATAAAGCTCGAACGACGATATATCATAAATAATTCAGGCACATGTCATATGGGACCACTTAGTCGACAGTTTGAACTAGTAGCTTTAGAGATACTGTTATATTAATTCATGTTTTACTCATGAATTATGTAAAGAGTGTTTACTTTGTTATTAAGTTGTATTTTGTTTGGCGGGTGAGAGGTATTGTTCGTTAGAGCTTAGGGAAGGTAATTGACAAGTCAGCTGCCTTACTGTGAACTTTTGAAGCAGGACAATGGAGAATGTCTGGCTTTAGAAGTTCGTAGTAAGGGCCGAGTCTGGGTGTTTGTGTATGTGATTTTACATATTTGTGAAACGCGCCCACGATACAGAAGAAATTCCTAGAGTGGGGCCAAGGGGGGCGATGTTCATAAAAAAGTAGTACCTACCCATAGTAAAAATATTATTCAATATTTCCACAATTTCATTATTTGCCTCTGCATATATACATGCATATATGCAATAACCTAACTCGTCCTTCGTAGAATGTAATATTGTTGATACTTGAAAGAGAAAGTTGTGATGCCTTTTTATCCGTCATACATCAGCAAGGCAATAATTTATTTCTAACTTTGACTACAACAACGTGGATGGACTAGCAACATTGAACCTATGGGCAATCAGTAAGATATTTATGATAAGCCTAAAACGGCTTTAATGAAGTATAGAAAGTCGCTTTTAACTTTAATTCAATACAAACAAACTTCTGGAACATTTGGCGATCTCACAAGTCAGATCACAATACTGGAGAATATCGTTGAACGACGAACGATAACACTGTATGTTATTAGACAGTCCAGTTACAAATGGTAAACGATAGAATTTCTGCTCTTGTAGTGCGTTTGGTCAATGAAACAAATATTTGTATGGCCTACTACAGTTAACTTGGAGTCTGTCTGTATGTAACCATTTACATACAGACCCAAAGTCCAACCACCCATGGGTTCCTAAGTAACTCTAATATTACGTCTTCTGAATTTGATTTATGGATAAATGTATAAAAATCTTTTTAAAAGTTTCTTTTTTTCGGGTGTTCTGATTTTAAAAACTGAAATAGAATGTATTAAAGGAGCGCTGTCATTTTAATAATGGAGTGACCTAATCTATACATATAATAAAATCGTAACGAAGTCAAAACTGTACATTGAAGATATTTAAAAAAAAATAAGTGCAATGGGATGTCTGAACGCTTCTGAAGCCAAAAATATAATTTTTAGAATTTTTGTCTGTTTGTCTGTTTGTCTGTTTGTCTGTATGTATGTGTTACATTAACGTAAAAACTACTGAATAGAATCCGCTGAAAGTTTGCAAATATATTCTTTAGGGGCCGGCGCGTCGGTATGCTTAATATCATCACGGCATTTGCAAAGAGGGCTGAGCAATATTGCATTATGTCTTTGTTTTGTCTAATGTTTGCCGTAGAATGATAAAAAGACGAAACCAATAGTTGCATTATGCAGATTACTTACAGATGAACTTCTGAAGTAGAAATCATCACGCTATATCCACAAGGAACTGAGCAGTGAATCATGACATGTATAGAAACGTCTATTTTAAACATATTGCTATGTGTCATCGTAGCGTGGCGGTTTAACGATCGCCCTACGAGTTATGCATAGTGAGATCGATTCTTGCCGAAGGTTTTTCTTTTTGCGTTAGCTTTAATTTCTTTTTGCATGTTTTTGACTTAAATATCAATAAAAAGACAATTATAATATATAGTTTAACATAATATTATTACCAACAATTTCCAGTAAATTATAGTTCTAAATTTTTATTTTTTTTCTACATTAGTAAGTTTGTAAATTCACCATTTCAGATAAGTAATGTCCAAACAATTCTGAAGCCAAAAGCAGTCGCTTCACGTTGACAACAGATAGGTTGTTCCATACTCACCTGTGCTTTCTAGGACGTTTGAAACACACATCAATGTTGAATCGTGTTCCAGCGTCGAGTCAATTAAATACATTTGCAAATACGTAAACAAGGGTAGTGACCAGGCAACGTTCGCTTTGCAAAGCACTGATCGGGATGAAGTGACCAAGTACCAGTCTGGTCGCTACATTGGTACTTCAGAAGCAGTATGGCGAATGCTGGCGTTCTCTATACAAGATCGGCATCCAGAGGTCATGAATTCATGGACGTCCATTTTGAGAATGGCCAGCGCATTTTTTTTCGACCCCGCCAATGTGAGCGATTGGAAAATCCCCGCCAAACAACACTCTTGGCATTTTTAAATTGATTAAGGGAAACTTGAAAAATGATGGACACGAGCGGGACTCGAACCCGCGACAGTTGCCATACCGTGGTGCCGCTCTGCCAACTGAGCCACCGTGTCACTGCTCGCATCCATCAAATTTCAAGTTCCCTTTTAGTATTTACGTCTTAAGGGTGACGTCAGGTATTATCTACGATTCCAACAGACGACTCTTGGCATTTATACGTCTCTGTGAAGTTGATTTTTTTGCAAAGTCACTTACGTATGATGAGGTGCCGTCGTACTATACATACTACAAGCAAAGAGGTGTATTTAATCGACATCGACGTGGTCGTATTGTCGAAGGGTTTCCGGGAATCTTTATGGACACTGCATTGGGAAGGATTTACACTGTGCATCCAAATAATGCCGAGTGCTATTATTTGCGGCTATTGCTTCACATCGTATAGGGGCCAACGTCATTTGCATTCTTAAGGACAGTTGATGGTATGGAGTATCCGACATTTCGTGCAGCCTGCGTAGCACGAAATCTTCTTGACGGTGACCAACACTGGGACAACACTCTCCTGGAGGCTAGCGTTAGTGATAGCCCAAGTCGCCTATGACATTTGTTTGCCGTCATGTTGGTATTCTGCGGTATTGCAAACCCGGTTTTGTTGCGGGAAAAATATTGGCGTCATCTCTCTGAGGATATTTCATGGGCTTTAAGACATACTATTGAAGGAGACATCGGAGAAACTGATGAACGCATTTTGAACCACTGTCTCAGTTCTCATCAAGACGTACTCATTGCCATCGGGTGCAATCCACTGTTGGAATACGGTTTACCGGCTCCGCAACCATTAAATAATCAAGAACGTGGAAACAGGAAGTATGTCGCCGAAACAAATTATGACCAAGACGCAATGACCACCATCGTGAATGACTACGTCACTAAATTTACCTCAGAGCAAGCACAGATTTACAATATTGTCCTTGAAAGGGTTCGGCTCGGCCAGGGTAAAATGTTTTTCTTGGATGCTCCTGGTGGAACAGGGAAAACATTTATTACCACTGGCATTCTTGCAGAGGTTAGGAAACAAATAACGGTGGCAAAATTGTCTTCCGGAATTACTACCTCTCTCTCCCTTAGATGACAAAATATAAGCGCTCGCCATACTCTAGATACAAATCAATTCGAAGCAATAAAACGTCTGTTCTTGGAGAGTTACGCAATAGTTTTAAGAGAAATTTGCTGAAATGTAGTCATAATTATAGTAAAAATGTACAATACCACATAGTGAAAGTTTTAGACAGAACTAAGCAGGAACAACAATCATGTGACGGATCGGCACATTCCTGTTCGTCGGTGATTTTAGAGAAATATTTTCTGACTTAAATGCTCTGTAAAAACTTTCATTATATATTTCACTTTATACACTGGATATACATAAATATCAATAAATAGTAATATTTAGACGGGGTATATAGAATTCTGCTTATTATTTCACGTTCTTGGATAAGTTGGTAAAGATATGATTTAATAGTGTGATTCCCGCGTTCGGCAAGATATTTGCTTATTCAAACAACATAATATTTTTAATTTTATTGGTTTATATGTTTTAACTCTCTAGCAGAAAGTGGACTGTAGGCAACCATCGTCAAGTTAAAGGTCTGTGATCCACCTCAAAGTTATCCTTTTGTAGATAATCATCATAGACATAAATTTTCATTAACCGGGCACAAATTTAAAGTCGGTACTGCCACCGAGAATTAGTGGAAAAACCAATCACTCTTTCCGATCTGGTAAACAAACACACGGAACTCCCGCTCAGCAGTCGCATTTTACGAACACTAGACCAATAAGGCAGTCAAATTCTAAGTTCCACACAATTATCAAAGTATTTTTGTTGCCGGGGAAATCCTCATGGACTTCCTCCACCATGAGCGGACGGAGGGTTATGCCGGTCTCTTATACTAACTTAAACCTCAGGGTATCCGCCTAACAACCTTAGGTTGAGGGACTCGCGATCCGCGTATGCTACACCATCTCTTTAAACAAATTCTGACTCGCCTCTTCGCGATTGGTCGCGCTCACTACGTAGGTACCTACGGCGTATTTCCCTTTCCGTGTTCAACTGGCGACATCGGTCTCGCGAAATCCACACGCTTTTGTTTTACTACGGAATTCTACGAGCCCGTGTTCAATTCGCGTCAACTGAGCACGCTTTTGCGATCAAGCAACGTTAAATGAAGTTTTACAAAATAGTGTGCAAATGAATTGAACACGGTTTTTTAACCTGTCTATTCGAAACAAATCCGTACTGATTTAGCGAATACAAATACTGAAAAAATATTCATCTGCACTATCTCGATTGCAGACTCCTTCCTCTATTGTTTCATACATGCATGATAAGAAAATACGACGTTCACGAAAAATAAAGGTCCAACCTACATCTATTTCGAGACGGCATCAAAAACAATTACCCAGCAGTGGTAGAATTCAGTCCGGCCGTCCTGTTAAGAAGAAACGTGCTCACAAAATCGCTATGAACTTAGACCAAAACGAACGTTCCGCAAAATAGTTGTTATGTCGGTCTTTTTTTTGTTATTTTTGTAGTGATAATTAATGTTTCATTAATTGTATTGTAATATTTCATTGAAATCATATTGAGTTAATAATACAACCTACTATCTACTATAGAATAATACCGTCGCTGATTCAACACGCTTTTGAAGACTCAAACATTCTAAGAGTCAAGTCAAAAAAGTGTTCAACTGCACACGATTTTGTTAAACCTTACCCAGCGCCACTTGATCACAAAGGCGTGCTCAGTTGACGCGAATTGAACACGGACTCGTAGGATTCCGTAGTAAAACAAAAGCGTGTGGATTTCGCGAGACCGATGTCGCCAGTTGAACACGGAAAGAGAAATACGCCGGCCTACGTGCCTTATGTCCCTTAAAACCGCCTTTTCTGTTTGAGCATCGAACTGCCCAAGTTCGTCGCCCACAGGCCCAACCTATGGGTGACGGACATGAGCAGTTCGTTTAAATTTCGGCTACAATAAATTTCAAAACAAGCGCTTGGTGCATTTTGGCATACAAACTATCACCATTAGCACACGCAGAGGTAGACTTAATTAAGGCCTAGAAATCAGCTGATTTTTACACGGATTACTGTATGACGGTCGCTTCTGAGTTACCAGTCCACACTCTCTGTAAATGTTGTCTGCTGAAGACAAAACTACAACCGTAGTTCAGAGAAATGCATGCTGTCAATGTAGTACATAGATACAGTAAAATAAAGATACATTTAAAATTTAAATTCCTTATAAGCCAACAAATCGTGTCAATAACTTTCCTGTTAGTCACTCAATATTTACCGATCATACAAAATCGGTATAAAAAGTAAACTAGCCCCATCTTAATTTGAAACATACCTTTATCATTAAAATACTATGTATATTCCATTCGGTAGGTAAGTAATTTGTAGTGTTTTCCATTTACTTACAAAATCAGATTATAGTCTACTGGTGTTTTTACCTGAAATTCACGCGGACGAAGTCGCGGGCAACAGCTAGTATTATATAAGTTGTGAAAGGTTCTAATAATGGAGTGACTTCACGTACTATTAAAGGGTACCGAAATATGGGACGGAGTTAAGTTTCGGTTATTAAAATCCTAAAAATAAAAAATAAAACCAAAATTCAGTCTATCATTGACGCCTACAATTCAAAAACGCATAAATAGTATAATTCATAAGAAAAATACAGTATTAAAAGAAAATCATCACCAATATCAAAACTTGTTGACGATATTTAGTTACGATATTAATAGACAATATAACAATATTAAGTTCCGCAACTAAACTAGGCCACGGTAGTGAGGCAACATCTTTAAACAACATGCAGTGTGTATGCTCTCTTCATGTACGTAAAGTTGGGTAGTATCGTTTGATAGCTGCGTACACAAGCCGGCTCAAGCTCTCAACACTGCCAAACAAATGAGGCTGTCAACCACAGGTTCAGGCGTCTACGCCACGAGCGCTGTGCGTTCGCGTTTCGTATTTTCCCATAATACCTTAAGTTCGCGTCACACTGTCGAGCTTTGAGAGCATAATTTAAAATTTAATCAGGTCAGCGGAAAATATCCGCGGCTTAGTCAATCTTAGGCTTAGAGTTTGTAGTTTGTGAATAGTCTTCTGTATAAGGAAAATATCCGTGGGCTGGTGTTAGAATAAACGTCTCAAAGTTAGGTATAGCAAGATATGTTTTAAAGGTGTTTGGTTGAAAATGGCATAAGCATTAAGTCTGCCTCATATACTATATAAAAGGTGTAATTAAGAAACAAGTTTGTTTACATATAATATGTAGTTTTAGTTCTTTTCATCTCGTCAGACTGCATTGTAACATTACTGCTTCTAAGCGCTAGAGACTAGTTCATCGTCAGCTAAAAAGATGAACGTGTGATCTCTTTCATCCCTACCCATCTCGCGTGCAGTGTGTTGCCAGCCCAACCATACCAACTTAATTGACACTGTCTCGTCGACGTCATGTTTGTTTCTAAGTAATTAATGACTTCAATAGTAACGTTGCGTTTATTCCAACCTATATGTACGAGTAGGTACCTACGAAGTCATCAACCCTACATGTTTCTCCGTGAATTAGTACGTAACCTGAATTTCTCCGTATTTCGACGTCGACTTCATTTTGTCAAATCTCACGGAGTAACAAGGTTATGCGCGTTATTCAATTATTTTACACTCAAATTTGTTTAAGGTGAGTTTATGGAATAAAGCGAAGGTTGCAAGGACTTAATAAATAATATTAGCGATGAACATATTTTGGAATAATGATGTACCTTTCAACTTTGATTAATCGTTCAAAATTTAACGTAAATGTAAATAAGGAGATAATAATATTCGATAACGTTTACATTTGAAAAACGGATTTTTTTTGCTAGGTTGATAAAGTTTTGAAGGTGCATCTAAAGGGTTAAAACAGAACTTATGATATTTATTTTATCATTAGTATATTTTCCAAAGTCTAAAAGATCTCATTAACAAACACTCAAAAATAAAACACATTTCAGTAGGTCATTCCAATAATGATTTTAGCCTTTCGTATCCTTCTGTGATCTTTACACAAACAACCTTCTAGCTACTGTCATCCTATCTTACCCAAAAGTTAAACAGTTAAATCTGTATTGTTTTTCGTCTAATCGGTTTTATGTCCATCCCCTATTGTTCACCAAAAACATTAAACTAAAGTGCAAAAGTAACAATTACGAGCGTTATCATGGCGACCCATTGAGCCAAACACCATGGGGAGCGAGGTGTTTCATCAGTACAACAAAAAATAAGAAAAACTTGTCAAAAATTCCAATTCCGTCGCCCTCCATTGAATTTAATGAAATCTCACAATTGTCTCAACACTGCACAGGTGTATTCTTGTTTAATAAACCTTAGAGAAAAAAGGTCAGCCTGTTATCAGGGGTCGTGGACAAAGGACGGCGACCCATTCCACTTGTCTTAAGATAAAAAGAGAAAGTGGATTAAACGCACAGATAGCAGCCACCCATAAAGAGATTCTACTCAGTGATAATATGGAGAAGAAGCGGGCGAGCACTGTGTTTGCTATCTAAAAAAGGTTTCACTCCAGTGTATTTTTATGCAGGTACCTATTAAGATAAATTTTACGGTAGCCCATCTTATTTTTTGGCTCTAAAGTGTAGACTTCTTGAATAAGATTACGTTGAGAAAGATTCCGAGTAGAAACGAAGCTGTGAGTTCTACATCAGTTTGTTAAGTTACAAAGAAAAAATATAATGAGGGATTAACTAAGGTTATTTTGTTAGATCCATACTAAACAATAGTTAGTACCAGATAACAAAAAACTTCAATTTCGTTGTTTCGTCAGTTTTCTGATTAACAATCAACCTTTGATAAAACATCAAACGAAATTTGAAAATGAATAAAGAATTACAAATGTTTGATTTGAGTCTGTTGTGATCTTTGATTAACTAAAAGGTACATACATACATACATATACCTAGTATATATGCTTATCAACTAAGCTAGTAATCCTAAAATAACGAGCCTGACCTTTCTTATTATCTAGCCTTTGACAATAATATCGAGAGGCATACATTCTGATAATTGTATATTATATTTGTGACTTTATCACAAATACGAAAGCGCCCTAATATATTCTGGAACAGACGTAGCTAGACACTAAAATACATTCCGAATTTATAAGACGACAAACACATTCTTACGAACAAATCAATCACAAAAGATAAAGAAACCGGATTACTTAATATTCGCGTCTATATTAAAGCTTTATTTCCATTGTTAGTAAATTTCAGGCTCCAATATTTTCGCTGAGTGCGCATTAAATTTCGTATTCCCTCTTGGGACTCCAACGCAATTATTCTCCTACCAAATGCAGTTCCGCATAGAACTTGCGATGCATTTCAGCGTTTCCGCGATTCAATAATGTAGACAAAAGATCTATCTCCTTGCATTAATTGTTTTTTACTGTGCTGTTTCTGTGGGAATATGTCGGCTGTTTGTTGTTTTGCTGAGCCGTACGGGAGTTGATAGAACATATTGATGATGTATTATTAGCCTCATAATTATAGTTATTAGATTAATATCCTTACAGGCAACATAAAAACATGAATACTTATTTTCCATCAATTAAATATTCAGATAGAAGGCCAGTTATTTGGTATATAATGGTTGTAAATAAACAAAGAAAAGTTACTTAAGATAAAAACTATACGAACTGGTTAATATGTATAATAAGTCATGTCTACTTACGTTATAAAAACACGCAGAATTCCTAACACCAAAGAGAATATACTACTGACTATCTCGTTGTTGTCAAATGGTCACTAAGGGCAAAAACCGAGCATGGGTTCGAATCCCGTTACTGAGTTATTCTTTAGTTGATTGTTAGTAGCAGCACGCATTCCAGATGTGTACCTGGTTGATAGCAATAGGCTTGTCTCCTATTACATTGGGACATATAACATAACTGGCGAAATGTGGGTGTCCTTAATTATGTGCACCTCTACCTACCGTATGTCTGATTTTCTAGACACACGGCAGTATCAAGGTACCTTATGGTGCTTTTGTATGGCGCGTGCTAGCACAAACTGCGTTGACCCGGACCCCGAGCCACGCGCAGTGGGAACTAGTAGAGCGTGGTACGACGCGCCAAGTCACTCGCCGCCCGTCGCGTCGCAGTACAAAATTTGCTAGAACTCGCCGTGGGAACCCAGTACAAGCGGCGCGTACTACCACGCGCCATGTAAAAGCACCATTATAAATCAACATTATCACATCCATAAATAAAAGTACCAAACAATGTACTACAAAACAGCATTATGTCGGTTAAAAAGCCCCAAAAAAGGTTCTAAGTGTAGCTGAAAATATCTGTCATAATATATTTCTCAGGTCCATTTTCACGTAAGAAATCATTACATCCAACAGCGGCCCATTATCTTACTTACAAAGTACATCATCTTTACATTATGTATATAGTAGCTACCGCGACTCCGTGTGGGACATATGATAAGCTTTCAGCGGTACGAATCTATAGATTTCTAGCAAAAAAAACTTGGCTAAAATGTACTGGTAGTAGAATTTTATAAAATTTATTCAGCAAAAACAATATTGGCTCTACGTGCGGTCAACATGATTCTCGAAAATCTGCTGAATTGCTAGATTGAACGAAGTTATTGGTTTTTCTAGGAAGTTTTCGGTATCAGGTCAGTTGCAAAATGTGCCTCTCGAATGACAAAATTACACGGAATTCCATTGTGTTCAGGTGCATAAAATCATAATATATGTTCTATCGATTCTCTATTGATTTGTTGGCGACAACTGGACAGTCTGCAATGCTACCAACCTGCTACCGCAAAGTTGTATTTAGTATAGCTTGAAATAATCCCAATTTATTCCTCAAACTGAGATAATGTAGGTATAAGACCTTGGCCATTCGGAAATAAAAACGAGATAACGATAACATAAGTAGGTTGTATTATATCCTGAAGTAGAAGGAATATTGTATGCGGACAAATGGCTATACCTTATGTACCTACCTAATAAAAAGGGCTTATAACAATCATAAGCACACTATATCTGTAACTGTAGATAATAATCATTATAAGTAATCAAAAATGTAATAAATACCTAATATTTAAGTTCATTACCAAACTAACTTTAACAATTAAATAACTTTTCGCTACGGATTTTAGCGTAATAATTTTCCATTAAAAGTGTGCTACCACAAACTTATCACATTACGACTCATCAGCGCCCACATTCAACTAACTTATAAGCAAAACTCGCTACTACATACATTACAGGGAGCAGTCGTTGCATTTTGCACTCAAAACGTAAGTGAATATAGTGCATTATTAAATGACGGCATCGCTTATGAATAGTACCAAAGCACTAAGGCGATGTTAAAAATTCAAGAAAAAGCGGCGTTCCCAACTGCGGCCCAAGGGTACTTTTAACGCGACGCCGCTGGGGCTGTGATGAAAATACTTAATGAAGTAAAGGAAACAACGACCAATGACGTTTGAGAAATTGGCCGGCTTACCGAGCGTTTGTGAATCTTTTCACGCTCAGTAAGGGTTACGTTCAGTAGGATGCGTACATAAAGAAATAGTACAGGCTTCTGTATTAGAGGAGCCTTCTCCAGTGATGGTGTTTGGCTGATTGTACGATGTACCCCGGACAGTCTGCAATCAACCAAGATTGGCTGATCGTGTTTGACTGTAATCTTTTAGATTTATCACACTAATATTATAAAGGCGAAAGTTTGTTTGTGTATTTGTATGTTTGTAACCTCTTCACGGTCAAACGGCTAGACTGATTTTGATAAAATTTTATATGGAAGTAACTGACTCCTTGGATTACCACATAGACTACGTTTTATCCCGAAAAAAGGTAGCGGGTAACACCGCGGGGCGTAACTAGTAATATATAATTATAATCGTACTCTACACTGCATTTATCTTTTAGATTTTACTTTTCTTTTTGGGTACACTGCATTTTCCCTCTTCAAAAACTGTTTACTTAAAGTTGCGTTGTAATGAAAATCTCTGAGTTAAGCTCACCTAATATAAAGTTATTCGATGGACGTTATGTAGAATAATGAAATAACATTTTATTTTCATTGCATGAGCTAATCTTAGTTCACGTCGATATGACAAAGTAGTAAACTTTTTCTAAACAGTGCTCTCGAGTTTCTATTGGTTCGAGGGAGCATTTTATAGAAATGAGATAACACAAGGACCTTACAGTACACTCTAAGACTCGTAACAAATATCGAGATCACACAATTATTGGTTCCGTAAGAGAATGGAACTCCCGACTTAGCGCAGTACTTACACATTGCACTAATTGGGTCTACAGAAGTGCCAATAAGATTATGTTAGTTTTGTTTTTTGTTTCTTCCGCTCTTATTCATTTCCGACTGCTGAGCACGAGGTCCTGGGTTCGAATCCCGGGTCGGGCAAAGTGTTACTGAGTTTTTCCATTAGGTAATTCTCAGTAGCAGCACGAAGTCTGAATTTGTGCCCGGTTGATGGCAATAGGCCCGCCCCCTATTACATTGGGACCAAAAACATAACTAGCGAAATGTGAGTGTACTATATGTGCACCTCTGACTACCCTTTCGGTGAATACAGGCGTGATGTTATGTTATTAATTTCCTAAAAAGATGAAGAAGAGAAACTATTATTGAATGCCGTTGTAGGTAATTACGTGTTTACTCGAGAATGCCCGCCTAGTACGTCTACTGCCTCCGCTGCCTTTTATTTTATTTATTTATTTATTTATAAAGGTACATGATATTTTTATGACATACATTAGTTGTCCAACAAAACTATAGACATAGTTTGTCTGTTGGATCTTGTTACTTACTAGATTAAACATAAATATATATATATAAAGAATCATGTAATACTTACCATGACCTCTTAAAGCAGAACAATTTACGTTGTGAAAGGGAGACATCGCATTACACTGCACGTGTCTCGCTTCCACAACGTAGACTGTCCTGCTTTAAGGGTTCATGGTAAAGGGGCTGTTTGTCATAGACAATTTTCAAATATTTGTATCTTCATCATCAGCCTATCTCTGTCTATTGCTGGACATAGGCCTCTCTTACGGCACGCCATTGAGCTTGATCTTCAGCCCTTCGCTTCCAACCTCTTTCAGCTATTTGCGTATATCGTCGCCCCACCTAGCTGGAGGACATCTTACGCTACGTTTGCGAAGTCAAGGTTTCCACTCCAGAACACGTTTCGCCTAGCGGTTGTCTGTTCTGAGGCATTTTTATCATCATAATCAGCTTTTAAATGACCCACTGCTGGGCATAAGCCTCCTCCCCTAAACACCACTGATTCATGTTTTGGGCCTTTTGCATCCAGTTCTTTCCCTGTACAGCAACATTAGACATTATTATAAGTAAGATTATTTCTACGGAGCAAGTTAGTCCTAAAAATTCTTAGTTAGACCGTTTTGATATTACGTACGAGTATGTAGTTTACGCAATTACAATTTGCACTGTACTGTCGAACCATTCTCTGTCCTAAATTGAATTGAGTTAAAAACATTCCCAAACACAATGCAGCATCCATATTGGTACAATGTTTAGAAACGTTAATTTATTCAATTAAAAATAGAGGCGTGCCTCCGCATATTTTTAAAAGTTAACTTTTTTTACGTTTTTTATCATTTCATTTAATTATTCGTGTATTGTTGGGTTTGTTTTAGTTATGTTAAAGGATAAGTGTATGCTTTGCAAAGGTTTGCAGACTTTTTATATGAGCTTGTATTATAATATTAGCGATTAGGTGTACGTTCAAAACAGACATGAATAAAACTTAAGTATCAAAATAAATATGTATTATTTTTCTCAATTTTATTACTTGTGACATAAAATTAAATGCACTAAGTTAATTATACTTACATGAGACATCAGAAAATGTAAAACATCACGCCTTACTCCAGGTAGGCAAAGGTAACTTGTACATCTATATTTCTTTAGTTATGTAGGGCCCAATACAATAGGGGGCGAGCCTTTTGCCATCAACAGGGCACAAATCCAGACTTCGTGCTACTACTGATAGTTGCCTCATCGAAAAAGCCAGTGTCACTTTGCTTGAGCCAAGATTTGAACTCAGGACCTCATGCTCAGCAGTCGCGCTTAGCGACCACTTGACCAACGAGGCAGTCAGCCATCGAATACCTCTTACAAATATTCCTAAGTACTACAACCAAAATTATAATACAATATTGATTTACGGTTATTACAGCAATATGTCTTTACGAATACATTTCTACTACAAATTAGTTAACAGTTGCTAAAAACGGTGAAGGAAAACATCGTGAGGAAACCGGCACACCTGAGAAATTTTTCAACGGTGTGTAACGCCATGTCAGAGGCCTACGTGCGGTTTAAACTAACACCAGATTGTTTATCAATCATACAAAGAAGGAGACAGCAATAGATTCGTGTCGGATACATACGAAGATACTACTACACATATACAACAAACGATGCAGTTACAAAGTTATTTCTGTTCATGGCTGGAGTGGGGTCAACCCGAGCGGGGAACTTTGTGGTTTCTGCTTACCTGCCGCACAAACTTAGCGAGCGGTTTAATACTTCATACACATTACTACGACACTTTAAGAGGGAGGATATACGGCCAAGATGCCAAGTTTTAAGGAAAACGAGGCATAGATAAAGGTATTTTTCATTAGCTGGTATCTACGTAAAGGTACACTCCATTTTGCTTGTTGTCATAAGGCCTATTGCAATAGGTCTGGTCTATTTATACACACGTGTCGAATATTTTTACGGTATTAAGCAAAATTTTACCTAGTCGGTTAAGGAATTAAAATAACAAACGGACTGATAAAAAGTTTTCGATATAAAATATGAGTAAGCAAAAGCACATCTCAGGCTACTTCTTTTTAAAAGTTAGGTGTGATTTTATTTAGAATGTATCTAATCTATGAGATTCTACCAACCTACAAAAAATAACTCTAATGATCAAACGCCTTAAGAAGATCTGCTTCATAAATTATAGCTAATCACATTTCGATCACATAGCTTTCAAAAAAATAAATCCGTATCAAAATCGGTCTATTCGTTTAGGAGCTACGATGCCCAGACAAATACACAGACAGACGCGTCAAATATTCAAAGCGTTTTTGCGTCAGGGTTCAAAAATTAAGCCTAGTATTGTAAACGATCAAACTAAACCCGACACGTTCCGTTCCTACTTATTTTCACTCGTATTTTATTGTCTGTTAAATTACGTATCCATAGAAACCGATAGTTCCTTAGAAATCGGTACATGGATGGCAATTTGGTAAGACGAATGGTTATTGTCAGACGTTCTTCACGAAATATGAAGATTGATCGTTGGGAGCATGCCCTATCTATTGATCACAGGCCACGGGCTCCTGTATAAACTTGGCTAATGAAATCTCTATGAATATTGTCGTCGTGTAAAGATAGGAGTTGCTTGTCGATAAATTTGACAGGCACTTATCAATGTAAAGTATCTGTTATCATTTAGTCTAGGAGATAGGTCTTATTCATTCTAGTAGTTTCTTATTGAATTGGAGCTTAAACTACAAATATTATGCTTGTTAGATACTAGTTTTAATGTATATAGTATATAAATATGTTTTATTGTAAGTATCTAATTCTAACTATATATAAAAATGCTTAATAAATTTGCTGCTGCGTGAACGGTTGAGCCGAGTTGGCTAATTTTGGTCTTAAATATATAAAGTCCAGGGAAGGTTTAAATGACAGTACGAAGTTCAACAGGTCATCTACTTTAAAATAAAAATGCCATATTCATTATACCTTCACATATTACTTTTTCTATAAGAAGGTTTATTATTTAGAAGTATTTTTCTAGTACCTTATTTACAACTCAAGCACCCAACCAAATTGTTTTCTTTGCGTAAATACTCAAGATCAGCTCATACAATGCAGAGAGTGCTTGATAAATTACTGACAATAGGCTTAGCTTTTTTACTTTGGACTGGACAAGACCTTTGCTTACGGTATGAGTACTCGCGTGATAATATACATTTTAATAGACCATTTTGCCTATACGACTGAAATATAATTTTAGATTGTTAAACCTCATATTTGCGAAAATTTGTAATCGGCTTTCTATTTCTATTGTATATAATACTGTATTTTAGCTGTTAATCTTCTTAAAACAGAAAAAAACAAATAACATTATGAATGAAGATATCATAATACACATGACGTCTTCACTCTTCATTGCACGCATGATTAAGAAAATCTTTATCTGAATTTTCAAAATAAAATTTCAAACTCTTTTTTAAATAAAACGTTTTTAAATTATTACTATGTGATACACAACATATTGCTTCGCGCTGTTAACTTAATGTATTCATTAAATTAATAAATAAGTGGTCACACATTACCAAACGAATATTGAACGTGAATATCTATGACATCCTTATCGACGTCCAAGGAGGGTCAAGGTTATATTCAAGTTCGAATATATTAACAAACAATCATAAAACGTTTATCATTATGTGTATCATGATTATTGCTTGAAGGGATAGGCAGAGAGGCCTGTCTTGCTGAATATGGGTATGTGAATAGAAGCTATCTTACACAGCTAGTATAGTTAAATAAACCTTTTTACTAGTGTTTCACTTAATTTTATCTTTTTGTATCTGTTGTGAAAAATCTTGTACTCTGTCCCTTAAAGAAATATGATTGTCCACTTACAGTTGTTGTAACTACGTTAGTCGAGGTTAATGAAAACCTTATAAAATATTATTTACGTAATTATTTTTAACAGTTTACGCGCATTTTTTTTACGTTCACTATAATACCTATCTCCTGCGTTGTTGTCTAGTCTCAACTGAGATAGGCCGCGACCGAATTTCATTCAGAGCAATATAATATTTATGTCAATCTTCATACTCGTAAATAAAAAAGTATAAAGATTGATTGGCACAAAACTTATCAGTCTGTCTTAGCTTTCACTAAATATGTTACCATTAGGTTTGTGGTTGAAATACGATCAACGTTAAGCCTCAGTGTTACCCCATTTAACAATACAACCCTTTTTTCGGGTTTTTATTTACAGTTCATTCATTCGACAATTATTTAGCTTTTTAATTTGCTAAAAGGACTTTCAAGGGCTGTCATTAATGAAACTAGGATTTATAACTAGAGTAATAAATTTGCAAGGCTTGAACTAACTGGTAACCTTGTCTGATAAAGCGAGTCATAATAATATAGTTGGAGGGAGGCTTTCTGACGTTATGATTAAAAATAATTTAATTAAAACTATTCTAATGTAGCAATGGGGAAGAAAATTGTGATTGTTAACTGTTTATTTTTGTGTATATTTTTTTATAGCAATAGGCTTGTCCCGTACTACATTGGTACTTATATATAACACAAAATATGGGTGTAGAACTGTCTGTACTATAATTATGTGCATCCTTTGCAAAAAAATCGCCTTTTATGCACAAGCAAAGGCCTTTGACCTCTATTAAATAAAACCATGGCAAAATAATCTGATTACTTGAATGATATAATAATTATATAAAACAGGAATATTTTAATCCGTCTTCGTACCGGCCCTCATACCATGAACTCTGAAAGAAGGACAATGTCCTGTTTTAAAAGTTCATGGTAAGGGGGCTGGGGTTCTGACCTGCAATATAAACTCACAGTAACCCTACAGGTTAAAAGTCGTGTAAAGCTACAAAGAATACGACTATAGTATATGTAAATAATAATAAAAGGAATACTTTGATGCATAATTTTTAGTTTTATTTTTTTCTTTTGTATATATTAATTTTCTTACGTAGGTTATAATGTGTAAATAAGTTAAGCTTAAGTATGTTAGCAACCTGTCGTTCAGTGTAGCGTTCTAAGGCGTAGGCCTTTGTTCAACAGTGGACGTCTTCCAGCTCATGATAATGATGATGTTGGAAAATATTTTACGAATAATACATAAAACCTTCCTCTTGTATCACTATATGTATTAAAATAATAAAAGTATGTTTTTTGACGAGACATTTTTATGTAAATAAGATTTAAAGCAAGCTTTTCTGTTTTAGTAAGCCAGCACATTGACAATTTAAATAGTAGTACGATATCTACGTGAATAATGTATCACATGTGGATATTTTATAAACTGAATTGGAATTTAAAATTTAAATTATAAAAATACTTTTAATTTTTCACTGAAATTATACGTCTTGTATAAAGTTTACATTTGTGTACTTGCTGAATTTTGTAGGTCTAGTTATGGATTTAGAAATGTTATAATATAAAAAATAACCAGAGCAATATGAAAACAATGTGAATTTCTAATCAAATAAAAACACTCATAAATAGAAAATTTATACACTCATAATTTAATTTAGTTTTAACAATAATTTTTGCCTATTATTCAATATAGTACAGAATAAAATCACGACTTCTTGAAATTAAGGTTAACATGACTAATTCGTAAGCAAAACCTATCAACCAAAAACCTACTAACGGCACAATGTCATTTCTTTCCAGGACGCTCAAACGCGACGGTGTAAACGAAAATTCCTGTCGAAATGTAATCCAGGAGATTTTGTTGTTCGGAATATTTGTGTGGTGCGTCGGAAAATGTAAAATGGAGTGCTCTCTCCGAGCCAGCCCCACTCGTGTTCTGTCCCTGTGGACACTACTGCTCGGATGCTTCAATATTGCAGGTTAGTAAATATATTAAAATGTAGAATTTACCTGTGTAACATGTTCTATTGTTGTAATATGGATATGGTCTTTTTGACCTTTGCATATTAGGTGGCCAACTGTGACTGATTCTGGTCCTTTTGTACGCAAATTTTGTTGATGGATTATTTATTTTGTATACCTACATAGTGTTTTATTAAATTATTAGTTTATTTTAATTATCATATTTAACAAAAAAGGAGATGCTTCCCATATCCGGCGCCTAACAAAATCAGTAGGTTTAGGTATGCAAACTATGTATGCATGTACCAACCACACGAATGTAAAATCCGAGATAATTTAATATACCTAACTTAGCTAATAAATATTTGCGTTTGAAATACGTTTTTGCAAAATTGAAAATTTTGTATGTATATAATAGTTATAGCGAAGCACTTCATAATTCATTGTTTGACTTTAAATTGTACAGCGAACTACGTAAATAAGCTTTAACATTTAATTAATATTAACGTATTAAACTTGCCTGAGGTATTGTAATTTGCAGCGTTTGTGGTCAAGAGCAGACTTCTTTGCTGTCTGCACTTTACTCTTTGAAAAACTTCGCTTTAAACGACATTGGTATTATAAACAATATTCGCAGTACCGCGGTTAAGCACGCATGGTGATGACTTATTTTATTATGCTTTATTTGACTGGAACAAGCCAGTTTCGCTGCGGAGCAGAATCTGTATTTTATCTGATAATGTGTAGCCGTTTTGGAGCAAGTCATAAAATGAAGCGGGGTATCGATAATTACTTTGTGTTGTGACTGTAGTATGTAGTTTAATAATAAGGTTTGTCTATAATTATAGTGGCTCGACAGCCTCGTTGGTTTAGTGGTTGCTAAGCGCGATTGCTGAGCACGAGGTCCTGGGTTCGAATCCCAGGTCAGGCAAAGTGTTACTGGGTTTTCCATTAGGTAATTCTCAGTAGTGGCACGGAGTCTGGATTTGTGCCCGGTTGATGGCAATAGGCTCGCCCCCTATTACATTGGGACTTAAAAAAAACATAACTGGCGAAATGTGGGTGTACTATATGTGCACCTCTGCCTACCCCTTCGGGGAATACAGGCGTGATGTTATGTTATGTTATGTTTTATAGTGGCTAGTTTTAGTTTCTTACAGAATTTAGGAGTAACGAGTATGGACACCTACACACAAACCTCACTAAACACAATCATGCACGCAGCAATTCATACAAAATACAACACACGAAAACGTAACAAACGTGATAGACAATAAAACGTGTATCTCTGAATTTCATAGTGAAAACAAACACCGTGAAATTTTGCTATATTAGTATATGTCTACGTTGTAGCTCTCGTAGCACTAAAATCAGCTACGTCGTAGCAACTAATTAGCCGTTTGTTTTCCGTGTTTCTTCATTGATAGCCAAGCGATACTACATGATATTAAGAGTCGCTCACATCCTGTTACTTACAACAAACCTCAAAGGACAGACTGGTATGAGGAAATCCCTTTAAACAATATATCTTTCCTGTACGTTAGACGGTGCATGCTAACACTTGTTACACCAAATTATATAACACGTTCGTTATTGAAGCAACGTAATTCTGTAATGTTCGACTATATAGTCGTATTTAGTTACTGTACTAATTGATGGGTATCAACAGGAGTATTACTGTTAGAGTTATATGTATGTATTATATTCAATATTGAACAAAAGCACTAAAAAATTAACTACGCTATCAAAATAATAAGGCAAAAATGAATGATGGTTTAATTAAATACATAAATACCAACCCACTTTTAAACTATCGCGTTGCATGATTATAATAGGATTAAATTACACCACAAAATTATAAAACTTGTGTACGTGTTAATTTCCGCTTTGTAATTTGATTCTATTACATAAATACCCATCAGTATAAATCACAAATTACACTTTAAAACTCAAAAATAATCACCGTTGTTCTACAACAAACAACTCGAACCTTAGATCCGCGGTCGCATATATTCCGTTTCCCTTAATTAAAACATTTCCTTGTAAAACCGTACTTTAGCTCCAAATAGACCACCACCATGTCACACAGACCACCCGCATCTTAATTCAGAGGTCACAGTAATTTCATAAGGATTTATAGCATCTATTATTCCATTATAATAACTCAGTGTCGATGTTAATAACAGCGCCCTTAGTTAGTCTGTGCTCGGAGAATGTGTTTGTTAATGCGAAAGGTCACACGTGGTATGAGGTCAAACTACAATTACTGGAATTAATTATTCAACAGTATGTGTAGTTAAGAGTCGGATAAATTAATAATGTGTCTTTGTATAAAAATAAAGCTCGCTTATTATTTTTCTTTGCGTCATAAATCATTATATTATAAATAAGATGCTGATATTCTGGTAAGTAGGGAATTGATTTTATTTTACTGGTCTGGTATTCTATTATAAGAAAACTCATTACTAATGTATTCAAAAACAATGTATATCGTTGTAACCGGTAAAACCACATAGATAATAACGTTATTTAAAGTTATACCATATTTTGGTCTTTCGGTACAAATACCAAAAAACCAGTACTAGTAGACTAGAAATAAACTACTAGGTAATAAAAACCGGAATACGCAGCGTTGGTAGGCCTCCCATCAGGTGGACCGAGGATATCCTCAGAATTGCAGGCAACCGGTAGATGCAATTGGCAAGCTGTCGTTCATTGTGGCGTTCTAAGGGGAGGCCTTTGTTCAACAGTGGACGTCTTCCGGCTGATGATAATGACTAAGTAATAATATAGATAACTACAGAGACATTTTAATTAAGTGACGTATTTCCGAGGAAAGTACGCTAACACCGCCATAAAGAATGAGACACTGTTAGCTCCGTTTAAGACAAAACTTTTCTATAGGCTTGGAGTTAATAAAGTTTGGCTAGTCCCCTGACACCTGTAGCAATAATTTGTGGCTCACGAAGCATTAAAGAAGTTTCACCCAGTTATTAGTATAATGGAAAAGTTAATTTGATTGTTGAGCTCATCCGTAATTTTAGATAGATATCTTTATGAATATATCCATTGAAATTAGAAAAAGTCGCAGATAATTTCTATATTTACAAAATATAGTATTTATTAGAAATTTGGGCCCTAATATAACCTCAGATATTTTAAGGTTATTTTTAATACTTTTTAGCTTTTTACAAATATTGGCTAATATAAAAATAATACTGTACAATATTTGAAATATAACCTACATTTCTCATATTCAATAGATGTTGCATTTTGAGATTGCAATAAACAGGAGTAACAAATTCCCTCAGCTAATCAAAATACCTACATCTGTAGCAATGAAAGCTAAAAGCGTACTAAAGCCGGATCAATAATAATAATCTGTACATGTTTCACTATCTAATACCTTATTGATTCAGCTTTAGACTGATATTAGAGCCATATTGATACAATGTCAGCTTTGTATGTTCCTCGTAATCTTGGGCACGGTCGACCACTATTCGGGTCCTATTATCATACAAGGTTATTCATATTAATACGCCGCCTACAAATGGATTCAGGGTTTGGCTTGTCATTGTAAAATTTATGAGAATATGCGAAACAATATGGAGTAAATTTGGTCCTTATGACCTAAGTTGATTTCGACCGCCTAGGCGTTAATGTTTGATGTTTACTTCAGACAATGTGGGTGGTTGTGTACACTGGAAGTAAGTGCGATGTCTGGCGTACAGTTATTAGCCGTAAGAGACTAAAATGCCTAGGCGTACAGCTTATATCAAATAGGTTGTCTATCATACGTTAAATACCTAACAACAGAATTATAAAGCATACCTTACATATCACGTAAGCCAAAGACTAAAATAACAACAATGCTCAGGAACGTAATATCTATTGGCAGAATACATCCTTCACTGATTGATTTAAGTAATAATACACTACATACATTATTGAGTTTGAGGGATATCGAATACGGTTCGTGAACTGGAGCTTAAAATACGAAGGTATGTGGGCCAATATTACGTCGCGTCAGATCAACATGATAAAGTAGAATGTATTGATATATTCAGATTGTTTGTGATATAGCGTTAGTCTCTGTAATAGACAGCAATAAACGAAAATGTAAGTATTAAAATTTTTAGGTTTTAGTCTACAAGATCGAGAATCTCAATCGGGATTTTGTGCTAGAATGTATAGACAATATCCAATTTACTTGGTATTTTCAAAAATGGTCCAACCGTGATAAATGACTGTACTCGCTTTTAATTTCAAAAGTCTTATTCAATAATATACTCTTTACAATCATAACTGACCGCATCCAAGAGCTTGTACACAACTATATTCTGAACTTCCTCAGATTAATAGAATTATGGAACGACATACCAAATATAAATGACAGAGATTAGGGGTTTAACGTGAACTGTAAGGCATTCGTATATTATCAAGTTTGAGTACCTTCATACATACATAAAGTCACGCCTGTTTCCCTGAGGGGTAGGCAGCGACCACGGATTTCCATTTTCTACGATCCTGGCCTACTTCTTATCTTCATCATTGTGACAATTTAGGTTAGGTGGTACGCATGCATTTTGTTTCGTCCCATTTATGAGTCTAGGTTAATTATTTAATCCGTCTATTAGATCTTATCATTCGTACTAATTTGCAGCTACCGTAGAGTAGATAAGCAGTCAGCCAAGTCGTTTTTTATATACTTTAAGTTCGGTAGACCTCGACCTAGATTAGCATACTAACTATGCGACCGCTTTCGACGCTATTTTCAACAATGTATTTTATTACAACACTTTATAATTATTATGCATAATACATTTAATGGTGTGTTAATTAATGAAGTTCATATCATTATAACCAAATTTTCAAATTTAAACGGTCAAATTAACTAGCATTAATTAAATATGTATTATGTTTTAACAACAGTCTAAATTCACAATATTGCTGATTCTAGGTAACTGTTAAAAGCATAATAATATAATATAATTATTTGTAACTAATGCGTCATGTAGTTTTATTATCATGTTATGGAAGCATCTGTTTTCATTCTCACTGCATAATTAATTCTATTTATTCAGTACTTTATTTTCAATCTTTACTGTAATGGCAAATTAACATGCCAAAAATCTGGTCCTTTTACCCTCAGCTACATTTTAAGCACACAAGGACCAAAAAATCGCATTGGAAGAAAATGTATAAATAAAGGTACGCGTGAAACTAATAAATCATCCCGAAAAAGGTTTTATCGCGTAATTATGGAACGAAAACTCCATAGGTATTTAATTAATACGTAGAAAACAGGCCGCTCACTGATTTTACGCCAAGGTTATGCTTTATTAAAATTTATATGAAAAGTATTATTTTGGATGAGGAAAGTTGTAAGGCCTTCTTATATTCATGCTTTTATTACCTAATGGAGTGAAAGGGACTTTAAGTGGCATTAATAAAATATGAAACAGGACCATCTTAGCACACGGGGCGGGAAAGGTGTTAACTATATTTAAACCCTACATAACAGTTTAAAAGGTTTGGATTAAGTCACATACAACCATTGCGTTAATAATTAATCTAATATTATGTTATATACATAAAATATATAATAAAGGACGTATTTGCGATAATAGGTATGTTTTTGTCTTTATCACTTCGAAAGTGTGTCATGTTATAGATATTATTGCATCCGTTGAAATTCTTAAATAAATAGTTAAACTGATTTTACATAAATAATGTAGATATATTCAGTTATAAATATTTTTATGTAGTACAAGCAAATTAATAAAGGAAATTTTATAAGTTATGGAGACGAGCTTGGTTGCCTCTTCGTTGGTCTACTGGTCGCTAAATGCGACTGCTGAGCACGAGGTCTTGGGTTCGAGTTCCGGGTCTGGTAAAGTGTTATTGGATTTTTCTATTACGTTATTCTCAGTAGTAGCTTGGAGTCTGAATTTGTGCCCGGTTGGTGGCAATAGCTCGCCCCCTATTACATTGGCACCAGAAACATAACTGACAAAATGTGGGTGAAGTATATGTGCACCTCTGCCCACCTCTTTGGGAAATACTAGCGAGATATTATGTTTTTATGAACACGAGTGGGACTCAAACCCGTACGTACGTAAATAATAACATTTCTTTGCATTACTCCATTATTAAGGAGCCAACATTCAACAATGAGGCTTGACTAAAACATAAGGCAATAAATCAAATTTATACTTAACTAAAACACGTGTTTAAAAGAAGATTGAAGTTGTTTCAAAGCTCATTAATTCAAAGACGGAGTTCAAACAAGCCGGAGACGATGTATAAAGTCGAATAACTTCTCAAAAGATACTCGCATGTATTTAGCGAAATTAAGGGCTTCTTGTTTCAAATATGTTAAAAGTTGACACAAATTATAATAAGGGAATTATATTTGGGCAACTTGCAAATGACCTGACGTGATATTTTGTCCTTCCTTAAATGTTTGACTTGTGTCACATTACCATACTGCCATTACCATGAATTCTTAAAGCAGGACCTTTTCCGTCGTGGAAGCAGGATGCCGCATACCCTGGACATAGGGCCATCTCACTTCCACATCGGAAACTAACCTGCTTCAAGAGTTCATGGTAAGAGGGGTGTTGTCCTGTACTACTTGCCGTTTATTAGACCAACTCAATAGATAAAAAAACCGCTATAATTTTGTCCTGTTTCTAATCATGATAACAATATAACTGTGGGTTATCTCAATCTGTCTGTCCATTAAAACATCTTTTTTAACGTATCACCACAATCACAAACCTTTTCATTTGTTTATTACAATTCAATATACTTGTACAAAAACAAATGCAATTAATTATAGAATACTTTAATATCATAATTGACTGCCTCGTTGGTCTAGTGGTCGCTAAGCGCGACTGCTGAGCACGAGGTCCTGGGTTCGAATCCCGGGTCGGGCAAACTGTTACTGGATTTTTCCATTAGGTAATTCAAGTGGCAGCACGGAGTCTGGATTTGTGTCCGGTTGATGGCAATAGGCTCGCCCCCTATTACATTGGGACCTAAAAAACATAACTGGCGAAATGTGGGTGTACTATATGTGCACCTCTGCCTACCCCTTTGGGGAATACAGGCGTGATGTTATATGATAATTGACATCTGAAAAAGGAATACATAAATGATCACTTAATCAGTCTACCAAATTGCGTGCGAATCTGTTTAGCCTTTTTTAATGATAAGTAACAAACACTCACAATAATATTATTAGTATACAAATAATAATATTACTCTAGAACAAGAGCTTAAAATAATACTAGCTATACTTATACATCAACATTAAAACAACAGTCATCCGACTTCAGTACTACAACATACATTATCCAATCCCCGATACGGCCTCGTTTGTTTAAAAATATACATAGAATTATGCTAGGGGCTGTGACTAGAGTGGTAATTAGTGCCAAGGCGTTACATGAAACGAAATTATAGAGCTTGTATGCAAAGAACTTAAAAGTAGGTGCTGTCGACTTTGGTATTATAATTATCATATTATTTTTAGTTTTAATCATAGTCACGACAGTGTGCTTGACAAAGGTTTGGATTATTACGGTATTAATTGCTTTTTTTTTTAGTTCTGTGTGTCATAGTTTTTGTGTGTGTACTGTGTAGGTATAGTTTGCATCTACTTACCTTAATGCTATCCCTCTACTTAAATTATAAAGGAGTATGAAGGTAAGGTTTTTGTTCAACAGTGGACGTCTTCCAGCTGATGATGAATATAGTTTTATTAAAAAACATTAATAATTTTCGTCTTGACAAGTAGCTATTTGAACTTAATTTAGCCCACAACGCAGGAGATAATAATATTGCAGTGCAAAGTCGTATGCTCAGACACAGGTACACTAGGCTCCATTTCGTATATCTATTCATAGTTCGATAGAACGGTGAATTGACACGACCAGAGAAAGGATCAAAGGACCAATAGTTTAATTTGCATTTTGAGGCGCCTAGGGACGTTTATTGGTAAAAAACCGCCAAAGTTCTAGTAGTACAAGTACATAGTTTAACAATTAATAAATAAAATTTAAAAAGTAAAAGGACCAGCCCCGTTACCATGATCTCTTAAAAACGAGACTCTTTGAAGAGAGACGCCGCCGCGCCGCTCCGTAGAGTGTAATGCGGCGTCTCGCTTCCACAACGTAAACTGTCCTGCTTTAAGAGTTCATGGTAAGGAGGCAGATTATAAACATACATAACATCACGCCTGTATTCCCCGAAGGGGTAGGCAGAGGTGCACATATAGTACACCCACATTTCGCCTGTTATGTTTTAGGTCCCAATGTAATAGGGGGTGAGCCTATTGCCATCAACCGGGCACAAATCCAGACTCCGTGCTGTCACTGTGAATTACTTAATGGAAAAACCCAGTAACACTTTGCCCGACCTGGGATTCGAACCCAGGACCTCGTGCTCAGCAGTCGCGCTTAGCAACCACTAGACCAACGAGGCAGTCAGAGGAGGCAGATTATATAGATTATTCATTCATATTTAGGTACTTAACTACCTCACAATGTCATCTAACTACTATTATCGAATTAAAAGGCCTTTCACCTAAATGAAATAAATTATGAGTGAGTAGATAAATATTATGAAAATGTTAAAAGCCAGAGCCGTATAGTATACGTATAATTCGATGAAACTAAGTACCGGCAATGTTTAAACTGATATGATTCATTAATGAGTAAATTATTATATTTAACGCTTGTAATGAATACTTGTTAGGTTATTGACCCTTGTTGATGTTTGAAAATTATATTTCGTAATTATAAGAATACTAGCTACGCCCCGCGGTGTTACCTGCAACATTTTATCAGGATAAAAAGTAGCCTATGTGTTCCAGGGTGTCAGCTACCTCCATATGAAGTTTCATCAAAATCGGTCTAGCCGTTTGAGCGTGAAGAGGTAACAAACATACAAATACACACTCACAGCATCACAAAACAACGACAGCTCTCAAAAACGTCCTGCTAATAATGTCATAATCGGGGATTGAACCCGCAATAATAATCGTAGTAAAATAACTTAGTCACTGCACTAATCGGATCAACAATTCAGTTAACTATTAGTTATAATTACTTACTCTAATTATATAGTAATTAGGTAATTGATTAATCCTCATTGATATAATAATTGTAGCATAAACATAATTCGTCAAAGTTAAGCCGTTATTACCTGAGGACTTAATTCTATTGTGTTTGAAACTCAAATGATGTTAAAATCAATACACAACTATATTACAATCGTATTATTACCTATGGCTAGAGTAGGTTCTAGATTGTTTATATATGTTAATTATTCCACTGCTGGGCAAAGGCCTTCTCAGAAATATTTAACAAGACTTAAAAAAAACTACTAATGACCTTGCATCGTATCAAAGTGTTATTAAGTACCTAGAGTAAATTTAAATAAGATCATGGCAGGGACCTAAAACATAACTGGCGAAATGTGGGTGTACTATATGTGCACCTCTGCCTACCCCTTCGGGGTAGTGTGTTGTTATATTTCACCAGAAATACATACCTACCAAAACCTAAGTCAATCGAAGAACTCCGTAATACATATTCATGATATAGATACAAGGATTAAACATTTAAAAACCAACCTTGATATGAGTCCAGACCCATTGTGAATTTTTATTTTTTAACCAACCAATTTTAGGCTGTACTAGCACAGTTCATTAAAACCCAAAAATACCATTTAATTTAAGCAGTGAAGATGGAAAGATGAAAATAATCAACCCACAATATCACAAAGCCAAAACAAAACCGAAAAAGTTAAATAAAAACATGGCTTAAAATTTAGCTCACAAAACAATGGTAACACAGTTTCAAACTCACTTGAAGGGTAATTGAAAAATTACCATTCCACTTCTTCACCGACGGGTTTATTAAACTTGTTCAGAATCGCGTGTTGCTAATTTTTACTGATGTATACAGTAGAAAAAGGTGATGATAGGCGAATTTTGTTGATACAAAATGTGTGAATAAATGTAGTTTTTGTGGCTACTTTTTTGTGTCCCATTAGTAGCAAAAAGACCACATCTTATTTTAATCGGACCACTAACTGACAACATGTAGGTGAACTAAAAACGTCACCCTTCTTAGTTGAATAAAAAATAAAAATACCAATCTTGACATACAGATATTGTAGGTATAAAATACACTGAGTCTATGGTTTCATTTCATAACTGTACCACGTTTCGTCTGGTGCCTGTAGCTTCGTATAGCTAGTATTTCGTAAGTGCGTAGTAACTTGGTCAAGTCAGCCTATTTTCTACTGGCTACAACTTGGGTAAGGCTATACTACATTAACTTAACATGTAAGCTGTCTAACTTTCACAGTGGGCGAGTAGGTGTTATCTTACCATGCGGTTACGACTAAAAACTTCATATCCCTTAGGTCTCGTAAGAAGTAATTAAGTATTATCATGAAGTCTAGCTCTAGACAAGTCTGTCTGTTGTTTGTAGGGGACGTATAAGAATACTATTCAGAACTGAGGCAACAATGCGATTCGTAACATGGATAAACAGTACGCGTGGTGTAGGTCCGCCTCCCTTAATAATGAGACTAAGTAAATGACGAGCGGTGAAATATAGGCGTTAAGTGTCCTGAATGCGGAACCTAGGACCAAACACCCTCATAGATAATATAGTTCTAGAAGCATGATAATAATATTATGTAGACAAGAAGCAATCGCGCATCACACACATCATCAGCCGGAAGACGTCCACTGTTGAACAAATGTCACATATAAAAACCTCGATAGAGCTAACAAAAATACTTGATGTCACGCACACATTTCTTGTATAGTTTTTGCCACATTGGTGACCTTTACCTGTCTTTTAAAAGGCTGTGAGTAATGCTATATGATTTGACACTAATGCTAACGACAGCGCAATTCTAGACATCTAAAAATACTTCTCACGTCCATCTCCTGTGTCCTAGTCAGACGGTATAATAATATTTTTATTAACAGTCCCGCGGCACTCATTATGTGAAGGTTCTTCTCTGTGAAGCCCTAGCCACCAGTAGCTTGAACCCTGTTCCCGCTACTGGTTGGGTGTTATATGTATATATTTCAATAGGTATTTTATTTTTGTAATGATATGTTAAAAATGTGATTTCTAGGAAATAAGTTTAAGTAATGGAAATAATGTTATAAATTCTACAAGCTTCGAGGTCTTGATATTCACCAAAGCGGATAGGAGCACCCTTAACCGGAACGCTAAACTTTTCCCGCACATGTTGTACCTTTCATTCCAAAGTTACGATTTCCCTTGGACAAACGTCCTGGTCATCAAAATGGCTTCTAAACTAGGTGTGTTGAGTTGTGAACGTAAATATGAATATATTCGCGGCACGGCACTTCGGTAATATGTTAATTCGTAAGTATATTTAGTCAGCCTTCACATGGTAATTTATGTTACATTTGTTTTTATTAATTTATACATATTTATGTTTGTATGCTACTTGCGGCTTTTGGAACCGTTTAGAATAGTTATTTAATTAAAGAGAAGAACTATTTAAAATATTTCACTGTAATGACGTAATACGTTCAGGTATTTATATATTATATCTTTCTTTCTCATTGTAAGGTTGATGGACAACCTGGTGTCGGAGTTTAAACCGCCTGTAGACCTCTGGTGTGGCTTTACACACCTTAAAAAAATCTCTCTGGTATTCCGGTTTCCTCACGATGTTTTCCTTCACCGTTTTTAGCTACTGATAACTAGTTAATACGCACATGAATTCGGTGTGTTCCGGGGTTTGAAAATACGAGCTTTGTCATGGCGGTCCAACGGTCATACTACTCGGCTGTCTGTGCCCATTTTATCATATACATTCGTGACTAAATGTAGTTCTACTTGAAACAAACACATGAAGTCTCACACTTAAATCGATAACGTAACTTATCAAAGTAATGATACAGGCGTGTATAACCACACAATCAAGCACTCTATTACCCTCATTCCACAGTTTGATGGCTCGTTAAACTTTAGAGCCGTGTGTATCGTACAATTTCCACTGAATATAATATTTACCGAGGAGCCCAGCTTGTTTTCATTACCGCGATTGCATCAGACCATTTTTGCAATAAGTGTTGAATGTAACTACGTGTTTATTTAACTTGCTAACTGAAATGAAAGCTTGCTTTGTTGAAATAAATCTTAGCAGCTCATCACTTTAATTAACTGTAGGTTTTTGCATTCACTTTTTAGTCGTTTTGAAAAACGGCTGGTGCGGAAAAAGCTGGTGAATGGAAGTGGAAAACACTCGGTTTTTGTTGATGGATGTTTCTTCTTTAGTGCGAGTTTGTTCACTTGTTTTTGGTAAAATAGAGCTAGGCATAGGTTTTAAAGGTAACTTGGTACTTACTTGGAAATAATACAATTTTTGCGGATTTCATCGCGGTTTTATTTAGGTAGGTAGCAGATACTTTTACATTAAATAACAGTAAATATTCAATAAGGCAATATTTATACCTTACAATTAGCTGCTATACTTGTGTGAATAAGACTGAAATCTCAAGTGAAATCGATGAATGAAATGCGTGTTAAGATATACTGTAATGCACGTGGAGTATAAATATATAATAAGCTTACAAAGAAAGGGACAATTGTCTAAGGCCAGAAAAGATTCCTTTCTTTTCCTTTTGTTAAGTGTAAAAAGATAGCAGTTTGTTTTAAATTTCACACAACAGTTCAGCGGTCTACTAAGAGTTCGTTCGAGGTTTACAGTTGACATATATAATGTCTTTTTAATGTGTTTTATGGGTGATGCGGTGTCGTTGTTGTCGCGTGTAAAATATGTACCACTTACCTCTTTACTGGGCTTTGTGTACACGAGGACACGACTATTTCTCAGGGTAGTAGACAAAATATTAGGTACAGAGTACATAAAACATAACATCACGCCTGTATTCCCCGAAGGGGTAGGCAGAGTACATAATATAGTACACCCTCATTTCGCCAGTTATGTTTTAAGTCCCAATTTAATAGGGGGCGAGCCTATTGCCATCAACCGGGCACAAATCCAGACTCCGTGCTGCTACTGAAAATGACCTAATGGAAAAACCCAGTAACACTTTGCCCGACCCGGGATTCGAACCCAGGACCTCGTGCTCAGCAGTCGCGCTTAGCAACCACTAGACCAACGAGGTAGTAGTATTTTGTATGTTTATTATCATAGAAGTTATGATGATATCATTTTGTTTAGTAATGTATGTCTATTATATGAATGATATAATCAGGATTCTTAAGCCTAAAACCTGTTTTACAGAAGTCTTTAATTAATATTGGTTAGTTACTAAGCCTATTAAATTACAAATCTTCCTCACGTAATTTAACATTTTCTATTATTCATCATCATCATCACGGGCTGATGATGATCAGCCAGTTGCCACAACGCCCGGTTTCTTTAATTACTTATCAGTAACTGTATAAAGATCAGAACTATTAAAAGTGTATACTAATACAATGAATATGTACCTACTTCAAGAAACACTAGAGCATTTAGTTATCTGCCAGTGCTTATAACTCAGATATCAAATTAAATTATTACACGATAAAACTAATAATTTAGGGCTTCAATTATGGAGCAAAAGCTAGAAAAGGGAAGAGACTATTCTCATTCATTGGCCACAATATGAAATTTTTAGTGTGTGTTGAAAAGATTTTAACCAACAGACCCAGTTGAAATCAATTTTAAAACCTTTGCTTTTATTAGGTAATTAATTATTAACAGACAAGCCCGACTTATTTTTTATAAAACACAAATAAAAACCTAGGCTTGGCATTCCATGATCACTACAAGGTAGGTATCAAAGCGTTTTGAATATCAATTATATGATGTGGTGGAAACTCTTCGTCTATTTCGTACATATTATTGTCCAATCACAACCGTATTGCAATAAATTCTTACATACAGACTTAATGCTCGAATAACGAACCTTATTTATTCGAAGTCGGCTACAAAAGAAGACCATTGAAATCACGGTGTGTCCAGGTGTTAGTAGACAGGTGTCAGCAAAGTAAGTCGTGCTTAGTGTAAAATAGTGAGCCAGTGAAATAAGCATTTCTAGAGAGCACTAGGTATATAATAGAAATACTATTGTTCCCGGTCGACGGTGACCACTGTACCGTTCTACCAGCATAGTGCGATTACAAACAATTGAATGCAGGTTTTGTGCGAAGCTGTATAAGTCTCTTCACCTGTGATGCTGTGAAAAATAGGTGGACTTTGATGGCGGATTTCTGGTACAGTCACTAACATAAGTAACTTAACATGTTAAGAAAGCTGACAAATAATTAAAAGAAAAAAACCATCAATATTTTTTTTTGTATCAATTTACAGAAACGTCCAAATTATGATCTGAATATAATTAAGACTTTTTAATATACAAGAAGTTGTTCTTTAATTAATGGTATGTTAAAAATATTAAATGTTAAGCTGCTTCTGATGCTGATTGTACCTCTCCATATTAAATCTCAAAAACGTATATTATAATGAGATGGAGTCATCGTCGTTAAAACTCCGGACGCAAAACGGCACAAGGTAACTACTGTTGATGAATTGTGCCCCCTGTTGTCGAAGTACCCGAAGGCGACGGGCGCGTTCTCATCAGAGAGCAGTAGTGGTGCTGGAGATAAAAAGTAGTTAACAGTTAGTGTTTTCGTACATAACCTATTGTCTTTATTTTGTGTATCTCAGTAATTGTTCTCTTAATACCTACCTTTAGTTTTAGCGTAGAAACATATCGTTTCAGTCCGACCCTCCTTTTGTTAAAACATAAACTTATTTATGACGTAGACGACGAGGTTGGCATTTATTTCTAATTCTTGTTAGTTATATTATATTTCTTTCTTAACTAACCCTCGTTTCTTTATCACATAACTCAGCCAATATTATTTTCACGTCACTTGTCAATGTCATCAACAATGCTTTTTTTTTCTTCTACCTAAATGTCAACTATGTCAACAAGTGTATCGGATGCGTTCGAAAACTGTTTTAATAATTAAGTAGTTTTTTTTTTTTATGGTTCAACGTTTACATTTTGTTTTTTTTTTTTTATTCCGTGCGTTCCGACACTGATGTTCTTCCGTTTGGACTGAAATTCTTATTGTATTTATTCCATTTCCTTTCTTCTGACAGTACTAAGCGCTATGTGCATAACTGTATATTTTTCTATTTTTCATTTTGTTGTTGTGTATTGTGTTTTGTTTTTGTTATCTGATTTTCTGTTTGTTGGTGTTTGCTGGCGGGTGGTGCAGAGATGCAAGTGTTGCACCAAGTAATTTGCACTTTTTTAATTTTTTAACATACTTATAATATTATAATATAACCGTATTTATTTTATATTATCTATGAGTTCTAATAGTGATTCTTTTCATTCCGCCAATGATTCTGCTTCAATGACAGATGATGATAGTTTCTGTTCTGTTGCTAACACCCTTGGTGACAATTTAAGAGACAAATTTCAACAACATAACAATGTCTCGTTAAATGTGTGTCATATCAACGCTCAGAGTGTACCATCCCATTTCACTGATCTCTTTGAAGCTTTTGCTGACAATAATGTTCATGCCATCCTGATTTCCGAAAGCTGGCTCAAACCTCATCTATTGTCCACAGCATACCCTCTACCCGGTTTCGTCCTGGTTCGTAACGACAGGATCGGGAAGGGAGGGGGGGGTGTGGCCATTTATCTTCGCAGTGATTTTCCCTACAAGGTCATAGCTGCCTCTTCATCCAACTATACCGCCTCTGCCGAATTCCTTTTCCTTGAGGTTTGTGTCAAGGGAGCTAAAACAGTTCTTGGAGTTGTTTATTGCCCTCCAGTCGTCGACTACTTCACTGAAATCGAATCAGTCTTGGAATCTTTGGGTTCAGAGTACGCACATCACATCATCATGGGAGACTTTAATACCAACCTCCTCGATCACAACTCCCCTCGGTCATCCAAACTCCTTCACCTCATTGAGTCAGCCAGCTTGCACGTCTTGCCACTCTCAGCTACTCACCACAATACCGTTGGTAATGACACTTGGCTTGACTTAATCCTCATTTCCAATCTTAACCTTGTTTCCTCTCACGGTCAACTTACTGCTCCCGGTTTCTCCCATCATGACCTAATTTTCCTCACATACATCCTAAAACCCCCCAAACTCAAACCAAGGGTACTGCTCATGCGTTGCTTTGCCCGTATGGATACGGAGAGCCTTCGAAAAGATGCGTCAGCAATAAATTGGCAGCCTCTTTTAGATGCTACAACGGTGGACAATAAAATTGCTATATTTAATGACACATTAGCCCAGCTTTATGACACTCACGCTCCAGTACGTAAAATTAAAATGAAACGGCCACCTGCCCCGTGGATGACGAGAGGGATTCGTATGGCTATGAGGCGCCGCGACCGAGCGTTTCGTAAATTTAAAAGGGATCGGATAGATGAAAATTGGCTTATTTTCAAGACTGCTAGGAACCGGTGTAATCAGATGATACGCAACGCCAAACGCCGACACATTCTAGACAATATTACTTCGTCTTCTTCTGCTGATATCTGGAAATTCCTTAGGACTCTTGGTATCGGTAAACCGCATCATTTAGACCTTCCGAATTCAATTGGCTTAGATGAACTAAACCAACATTTCACTTCCACTCCCGTTTTTAATAGTCTTACCCAACAAGAAACTATCAATTACATAAATGGTCTAACGCGCCCTGTTATAAATCCCTTTAATTTTTCACTAGTGGCTCCTGCTGAGATCAAGAAGATTATCCTGTCTATTAAGTCCAAAGCGGTGGGTTGTGATTCGATTAGTCGGCGGATGATTGTGACTATTCTGGATTATCTCCTACCAGCTATCTGCCACATAACAAACTTTTCCCTTAGTTCCGGTTCATTCCCAGCATTGTGGCAGAAAGCATATGTTCGTCCCCTGCCAAAGATTTCCAACCCGTCCCTTCCCAACCATTATCGACCTATTTCTATCCTTCCTTTCCTCTCTAAAGTGGTAGAAGCTTGCGTGCATAAGCAAATGTCACATTTTGTTCACCACAACAACCTCTTAGATCCCTTGCAATCGGGGTTCAGACCTGGGCATAGCACAGTTTCTGCACTCCTTAAGGTGACTGGCGATATTAAATCAGGCATGGAGGACAACAAAGTCACTATCTTGGTTTTGATTGACTTCTCAAATGCTTTTAATACCGTCAGTCATGATATCCTCCTTGCCGTCCTCTCCCATCTTAGGATCTCTCAGGATGCGCTGGCTTGGTTCTCATCCTACCTTCAGGAACGTCAACAGTCGGTTCATGTCGGTGAGTCTTCTTCGGCATGGACCAAACTGGAATCTGGCGTTCCACAAGGCGGTATTCTTTCTCCTCTTCTGTTTTCTGTTTTTATTAACCTGATCACTAACAACCTTCAATGTGCGTATCATCTTTATGCCGACGACCTACAGCTATATACACAAGTAGGTGTGGATAACATAGCTAGTGGAATCCATATCATTAACCAGGATTTAATTAATATTCAAACATGGTCCGGTAAGTTTGGTGTCTCCGTAAATCCTGCTAAGTGCCAAGCAATAGTTATTGGAAGTCACCGAAACATGTCAAAGGTAGGCGGCATGGCTGTCCCACCCATCATATTTGATGGCATAGTAATTCCTACTGAGTCCTGTGTCAAAGATCTTGGGTTATACATTGACCACACTCTCAGTTGGCAAAATCAAGTGTGGGTCAGAGAGTCACCGGTGTACTGCGCGCGCTGTATCGGCTCAAGAATTTTCTCCCTTCGCATACTAAGGCAATGCTTGTACAGACCCTAATTCTCCCTATAATCGACTATGGTGATGTGTGCTATTTTGACCTGAATGCAGACTTGCTCAATAAATTAGACAGACTTCTCAATAACTGCATTCGATTCATTTTCAACTTGCGAAAATACGACCACGTATCTGGTTACCGATCGCTGTTAAATTGGTTACCAATTCGGCAGCGCCGGTCTATTCGGGCCTTGACAACTCTTTATTCTTTGCTTGACTCTCCTAATTCTCCTTCTTACTTAACTTCTAATTTTCAGTACCTTTCCGCTAACCACAACAAAACTCTTCGATCTTCCCATAATCGTCTCTTACAATGTCCTTCTCACCGCTCTGATTTTGTTCATTCAACCTTCTTTGTGCAGTCCATTCTTCTGTGGAATGCCCTCCCTATAGAAATCAGGATGGCTAACAGTCGGTACTCTTTTAAAAAGAAAGTCCGAGCACATTTTCTTAAGTGAACGATGGCAGAATCACTTCAAGTTTCATTTATTTTGTAAGTTTATGTAAGTATATTATAACGATGTATGTATTGTATTATTGTATGTATGTATGATATAATAGTAAGTATGTTTATGTATAATATATTTTGTTAGTAGGTATTTTAGTCTATACGTTTATACTTAGTGCATCTACCACTTTTCGACTCTGCATCACCCTAAGGTTGACTGGTAGAAAATGCCTAATGGCATTAAGTCCGCCTTTATACAAATGTGTATATGAAGTATAAATAAATAAATAAATAAATAAATCCCTTCTTGACTTGCAAAAGCTTACGTTTATTAGTTTCCAGGAATTCGGTTGCTATGAATGGCCAAATTAACGAAATTCCTGGAAACACGAACAGGCATAAGCTTTGCAATTTTAATTGGCAAATAGGTATTATAATACATTTCTATGAAATAACAAAATGACTTGCCAACAAGACAAATATAAGAGTATGCTACAAACTGGGAGGATATTCCTTGAATTTTGATTAGGCAACGGGCCAAGAGCATACTTGTTAAAGTATCCAGCATTAAAATTTACTTTCCCGCTGTTCCTGCATTGTAAAGAAACACACGTTTTTTTTCATTTAATATTTAAACTCTGACCACAAGTGTTTGCAGCGTATATTCGTGTGTGTAAATTGTGTCCGGTGTTGTTAATAATGGCGAAGCATCTGCCGTATTCAGTGCTTGGGTTTTTAAATCTTCAGTAGGTGGTTTTCAAATTTAAGAGGACTTTATTTTATGTAGCAGATGTTATGGGTTGATGTGGAGGTTCTAAAATATGGAGGCGACATAGGTGCATAATATAATGTACCTTTTTCATGGCAAGTGAAACTATCAAAATAGCAATTTTATTCATTTGCTTTTTTTAACGTCCTCAGTAGGAATGTTTCTTGTATCGTGCGTGCTTTTTACAAACATGAAATATCACATTCACAAATCGCACAGCCTTTGTCCATTGCGGGAATCGAACCCGCAACCCTTAGCGCAACACTCTAATCACTTAGCCACTGCGCCAATTTATTTATTATTTATTTCTGCCATGATCGTCCCACTGCATGGCAAAGGCCTCCCTTTCCTTCCTCCATTCCTCTCGGTTGTGAGCTGCAATTAGGCTGTCGTATTTGAACAATATAATTTTGGCGTTATACCTGGTTTTTATTAAATAAATAAACGGATAATATTTGTTTCGAATATTTTACCCACAGATATTTATGTTTTAAAAGAGAGTGGGGAGGCTTTTGTTCTGCATTGGAATAATACGGGCTCTAATAGTAATAATAAATATTTATCCAAGCCAAGTTTTAAGACAAATTTTCTATCTGAAATTATATAATTTATATCCATCAATAAGGCTATCTTCCCCTGAGTTCTTCCCTTGAGAGCCGGTAAAAGTAGCACGTCTATACAAACAAGAAACAAAAGCCATACAAAGATAATAATATGCAAACCAGCTTCAGAAGAAAATCACAAGTTAAACTACTCAATAATATAACGCGAGCACTTTCTTTCTAAATCCCAACTTTATTTCCCCCGTACAGATAGCGTGCATATTTTTCTACTACCTTTCTCCCCGTGAGAAAACATAAAATTCAAAACTTCTGAAGCGATAACCCGACAGACTTGTAGTTAAGTTTCGAATAACTAACTTAATAAACGTACCGAGATAGGTTTAGTTGGCGCCGTATAAAATTTAATGAAATCGTTCAACCATTCTTAAAGCTACCTTTAGAATATAAAATCCGATATTGTTAGGTCGACTTTAAAGATAATCTGAGGATTATTAAAAGCAGTATTTTGATTTCGATCGTTCTTGAATATTTGATTCGTATTTAAATAACTTTTTCATTAGGTTCGCATTTGATTCGTATCTCATTTATTGGTAAGCGATCATTCAGTCAATGATTCGATGCATATAAAATTATACCATAGTTTCCTGCACCCAAAATACATCGAAGTATGTACACAAAAGTAAAAAACGATCAAAAATATCAATGCATTCTATCTCAGTATGAAAATAGTTCATTGCCCTCCAGTGGGACAATTACAGGCGAATATTATACAGTACGGGTCTCATAGCCCATAACTCATAATAAGTCGCGGTCGAAACCTAATCCTATCCCTTGCGTATTGCCATTTGCAAAACAAGATAGTAATCTACAAAAGCCAAGGAATAAGAACGTCAATGGAATGTGCGCGGCTGACATAAGCTTTCGAACGTGTAGTGAAGTTGAGGGCCGTGCGCGGATTACTCTCAGAATTCCTACCTAAACAGGTGGGATCTAGGGATAAGAGACGCTAGAATAACGACAAATTAGTATTTCGTATCAGGAACTTGTGAAAGTAGAGAAATAAAGATAGGTATGAGAAATATATATCTACATAATACTATGTAATAGGTACGCTTGAAATACCTAAAGTAGAAAGACGAGATGTAGGTAAGTATGTTTTATCAGGAGTATAATTAATTAATATTGTGGTTCTTATAATAAAAATAAATGGTACACCAGCCAAGTCCGTCGTAATGTCATAAACATGCATCTCTGACACCAAGTGCTTAGAAAAAAATTGACGCAAACACATTACTAGGTCCATAGATCCGCATTGCAGTAAACAGGTTATGTAGCGTGGTCGTCAATTACGTGGCTTACATCGTGTCAACTTGTTGTTTTAGTTTATAACAGACATTCATTCCATAAATATTTGAGACCGTATCAAAAATGTAGAACTGATTTAGTAGTTAGTGTTTGCTTTTATGCCGTAAATTTGAGTTTACGTTGAAATATGAATAAAAAATGGTGTGCATTGAATAAATATAATTTTAGTATTTCTTCTGTATCGTGGGTGCGTTTCACAAACAATAAAATATCACATATGCAAACACCCGCTGTTGAGATTTTAACCCTATACTTGTCATTGTATACAATTTGATACGTTAAACTGTTAGAAAATCCTGAGATTTACTCGAAAGAATTTTTAAAACTTTTATTGTTTAATATGTTAGAAAATATACCAATATTTCTACCAAAAATAATTTTTAAGTGCTTGCAACATCAAAAACGGCTGTAGAACGCAAGATGGCGGAGCGATCGAATGCGTCTACGCATCGCAAGGTAAGAATAATCATTATTTATTATATTTCGTTCAAATTGTTTTAAAAAATAGTCTAAATCGGGTAGCTTTATTAATATTCTAGCCATAAACGTTATTTTCTCGTACCTAAATGAATTTTAAGTGCTTGTAATCTTTTGTGTTTTGCGAGTGTAGCAAATATGATACATTGCCAGATGGGAAACATTCTAGACAGTTTTTGCTATGTATCAAATATGTGACATTGCCTGCTTTGTATAGTTACTACGTGGGTTTGATTTCCAGACCACGGCTATAACTAAGCTACAATTAGATTGGCTGTTGTGGCCAAAATATGGTCAAGATGGCTATTTTATTACAATTATTTCTTGTTGTCTTTCGCAGGGACTCCCACCCCATATTATTCAACAACAAAGAAGAGCCCGGCAACTCGTAGCTCTTGTTCCGAAACCGAGAGCAAAATCAGATTTGGACGAAAGTGAATCATCTGAGGATGAATTTCAGTACTACACCCACCCCACGCACTCCGACAGCAGTTCACCACCTCCATCATTGCCATCTTCAATTGAAAACTTAAATCTTCTGTCAGATGACGATATTGAGGTAAATCAAGTGGTTGCTTCAACATCTTTGGTACCATATCAACAGGCATCACCATCAATTAACCCTTGTTCGCCATCAATTTTATCGCCTAATCCATTAGCAACTGGGACTAGTCCTTGGTGTCCGGTACCATCATCATTATCACCATCTATACTGGCCACTCCCTCACAAGTACCATCACCAAGAGTTAGTAACTTGAAGCGGGGCGATCAGTCTCTACCGCCGTCGCCATTGTATGCACCCTCTCCTTCAACAGCTACTCGTTCAAAGAGGCCTAGATTTGTCACAGTAAAGCGCAGAGTAATACCACCTAAAAGGTTACAACCTAATTGGGGTCGCTTCAAATTTACTGGTTGTGCAGAAGTGAATGATATCGTGTTTCAGCCAAGCGAAGAGAAAAGTCCAATTGAATACTTTAGGCTGTTCTTTTCTGATGATATCATTTCCCTTATAGTACAACAAACAAACTTATATAGCACACAATTAAAAGGCAATTCAATTAATATTACAGAAGATGATATCAAAGATTTATTGGCTATTCTTGTGTATATGGGTGTCAATAAATTGCCAGCTTATACAGATTATTGGGCTAAACTTACACGATGTGAAAAAGTAGCTGATGTAATGACCCTCAAGAAGTTTCAATTACTAAGGCGCTATTTGCATTTTAATGACAATTTGAAAGAAGATGGTGATAGGTATTATAAAGTGAGGCCAGTCCTTGAAATAATACGTGAGAATTGTTTACGAGTAGAAGAAGAGACACGATTTAGCATAGACGAAATGATGGTTCCACATAAAGGAACGAGAGCCGGCAGCCGTAAACAATATATAAAGAATAAACCGAAAAAATGGGGTTATAAGATATTCGTTCGCGCTGGTGTCTCTGGGATAGTTTATGACTTCCTGATCTATGGAGGCGATGACACGTTTAGATTTCACTCATTCACGGATGAAGAAAATAGTATGGGCCTAGGGTCAAAAGTAGTTCTATCTTTGGCAAAATCTATTCGACAACCTGCTTGCAAAGTCCTGTGTTTCGATAACTTTTTCACCTCTATTGAGCTGTTACAATATTTACGCAATGAACGCGGCATTTTTGCAATTGGTACGATCCGAGGGAACAGGCTCCGAGGAGCAGAGCAAAAACTACCCACGGATAAAAATCTGAAAAAGAAGGGTAGAGGAGCTCATGCTCAAGTTGTCTGTAACAAAAACAAGATTGCTCTCGTCAAATGGTTCGATAACAAATGTGTTACTGCTGCAAGTACTTTTGTAGATGCGTATCCTACCCAGACTGTTGTTCGTTATAAGAAAGAACTAGGTAGAAAAATGCCCGTGACTTGCCCTAATTTAATAAAAGAATATAATACGAATATGGGCGGTGTTGATCTCGCCGACATGTTGATCGCATTATATCGCACACCATTCCGAGGCCATCGTTGGTATTTACCGATATTTTCGCAAATGCTCGACATCTGCGTAAATAATTCCTGGCTTTTATATAGGCGTGATCGAAAAGCCAGGATGGCTGCCACAAAACAAAAATCTCTAAAAAAATTTAGGATGGAGATTTTTGAAAGCCTAAGGAGGTTTGAGAGGACTAACATGAGTGATATCAGCAGGCCTAGCATGAAATCCACCAAAACTATACAGAAACCAGCAGCTGAAAGACCGCCAGATGCTGTTCGCTACGACCAATTTGCGCATTATCCAACTGTAATAACCAGCAGAGGAAGGTGTATGTATTGCACAAAAGGACTAACAAAATTTTTTTGTCAAAAATGTAAACTGAGGTTGTGTTTATTGCCCGAACGTAATTGTTTCATAGAATACCACACTAAATAAATTTAAAATATTATTATTATTTAGTGTGTTATTCTATGGAGGACCCTATTTTTAAGACTGATTTTTATTAATGATCTCAATTTACAAAAAAATTAGAAGTATAAGATACAAAGGCTGTTTTTATGTTTGTTTTTATAACATTATGTATGTAGAAGTACCTACATAATAATTGTGTTTTATTTTTATGTTATTTCATCGAGAATGATGACATTTTAGGTATTGTTTTCTTCCAATTATGTTTTATAATTCATTTATTAGCTTCACACAAAGACTGGCAGTGTATCAAATTAGATACGTAGATTTTATAGAGTTGATTGTTAAGGGCCTGACAATGTATCTAATATGATACGCTCAATAAATCTTTAATTACTTATATTATATTTTTTATTTTATTTTTTATCCCTTCAATAATAACCTAAGAACACATTTGTGATATTTTTTTTCAATATTTCTAAAATATTTTTTCTTGCCAAGTATAGGGTTAAAAACTGTTGAATTTATCAAGCCGCAACTACCAGACTAATTGCTCTTTGCTAAGCTCATCAATACGTCGTATATCGATATCGTCGTATTGTAATCAAAGTAACGCGGATATCTATGGCTATCTACGATCTGCCATAGCACGACGTTCGCACACGCCAATGTTTTAACTTACCAAAGTTTTTAGTCCTCAGTCGAGAATAAACACGAGTGACGAATACGGTTGAGTGTTATTGACACGCCTCTCATGTCATGAACTCAGCGTTAGTGACGTGACTGAAGTGCGTCTAACGACAAGAGTTTGTTTAGGGACTCCTGTAAAGTCTGTAAACGACTCGATTGACGGGAGGACTGAGATTTCGGCCTACTGCTTAAGTGTTTTAGGATTTTCGTGCTTGAGATAAACATTTGTGACTGTAGCTTTATGTATTTTACACGCGTAATACAAGAGCTACTCATATTTGTTAGTTAAGATTTTTATAAAACTAACCCAATAGCATTTGAATCATCCAGTTTCTAAATTGATAAAGGAAATTTGAAAAATGATGGACACGAGCGGGATATGAACCCGCGACCTTCGCCGTACCGTGGCGCTCAGTCAGATCATCCAGTTTGTAAAATAAATTTTTTTGAAACCTAAACTGTTATTTATATATATAGGAGCTGGTTTTGTTCTATTATAAGTATGACAATTCATCCATATATTTATAGGTTATATTTATAGGATGTTGTGGACCTAGCTCACAGCATATCAATGTTAAAGACATGCTAGAGCAGTGGGCCGAGACACTCCCTTGGGGTATACCGAAGTTGTTGCCTTAGAGATGTAGCTTAATTTTTTGTACGATGGGAAATATTTTTACAAAAAGGTTTATAAAGATTTGTCCATATAAAAATCATTAGAAAGATGTTATAAAAGAAACAAGGCCGGATAATTAAATTTTCTATGGGTCTTTACGACCTAATCAAAAGTCTCATTATAATCAGGTTCAAAAGATACAAAATAAATAACAAGTAATAATACAAATAATCGAGTCGAAGGTGAACCATGTATCATGAAAAATAGTCACCGGTTTAGATAATAAGAGCAGAATTCGTAGAATCGAGTTTCATGAATTAGAAAAAGAAAAAACCCACTCAAAAAACACAAGTTCCGAATACGGAATGAAGAGCAAATAATCGGGAAATGTAAATTGAAAAACCGAGGAAAGTTTTCCTCCGTACAATGTAGTGGAATCACCTGATGACGTTGTTATGTTAGGGTTGGCCCTCCGATCATATTTTGTCGTTACGTGATACGAATGAAGTTCGGTTACATTCAACCATTTTCGGTATTGGAGACCCAGGGTGTTCCCAATTGGCTGTTATATCTCTGCGTTTTTTTCTGGCACACAATAAATGTTGTGTAATATTTTCTCTGCAGTTTCCAGAAATAAATCTGAAACCAATATCATAAGACCAACCAGAGCATAAAACCTAGTATGTACCTAATTTAAAAAATACTTGGTCACAGTTTCCAATGTGCCATAATTTTCTTTCCCAGTAATTGCATTATTGACCTAAATCCAAGGATTTATTTCACACAGATTTTCCGAATTACCGCGACTAATCCCAAGTCTCAAATTCTTTAACAAAATAGACGAATTATTTGATAATCGGATTACAGTATCAAAAGCTTATTTGTATCTGATTCGGTGAAGAAAGGACTGGGTAATAAGCTGATTGCTGCGGATGCTCCATGATAATGCGTCGGAATTCGGATTCAATCGTCATTTTGCATTCAATCACTTAAAGCTAAAGTAAATGACACGATGCGTTTTACTGTAACTCTATATCATGTCTCTATGTCATTTAAAAATTTAAAAATAGCACACAAAAGAATGACTATTCATTCTTTTGTGTGGTATTTTTAAGCTTATTTACGCTGTCGTGTAGGCAGAGGTGTACTGTAACTGCACGCCCACATTTTGGCGTAATATCGAAGCCATGTAATATGAGGCAATTAAAAAACACATTGTTAGTAAACGGCTTTCTAAAACAACATAAAATTAGAACACAAATATAGCTGGCATTAGATCTTTTGTTTACGTATTATTTAATCCAATGTTTATGTTAAAGCAACAAATAGGTTGGGCGACTTCATAAGAGAAGGACATATTCTCCTGGACTTAGGTCATTGCCATAAATCTCCATTAAAATGGTCATGGGCCGCTTGCTATGCAAATTGGTGTCACGAGACTAGCTTCAATCTCTTCTACAGAGGCAAATAGGGCTACTTAGACGTAGAATACCTATTGTGACTTATTTTGCACAAATATCAAAAAGGTTTATGGGATATTTAATAAATCAATTTCCTTTACTCTTACTAAAACATATAATTTATGGTAAATTGAACGATAAAAAAACGATGAAAAATTTAATAGTAAAATCCAAAATAGCTCAGCCAGACTCGCTTAAGCAAACAAAAACAAATCCAAGTTAAGAGTATTTTAATAACCTATTATTTATTGTACGTAATACTCATATTCTAATGTATTTTCATCTTTGATTTGTTTAGGCTCATATTTGCTATAAATAGAATAACGTACAAGATAAACGGGCCAATAGCAAGCGCTTTAACAAAACAAAATTATAAAGTACTCAGCGGTGGGAAACAAGAAACTTAAATCAATTTATCTTTTATTGCGACTCTCCATCAAACTGCCGTCAGCAGAGTGAAGCTACTCGCATTTGCGTGTTACATGAAAACTTTATCCAGTACCGAATATGTCACCGAACAATCCACGAAGCCGGCTAATTTGAGAACGGTGGCTAATAGGTACCCTTGTATTTGTTAAGGAAAATTTCAGCTTCCTCTACACCTGTCTCGTTCCATCCAGTGTTATGTGAAAGAGATAGTGTCGTCGACTGGCACTGGAATTTTCGTAACACGATGAGGTAAAGTTGTAGAGACACCCACGTCTAATTTCGAATATATTCCCATGGAGGATTAATTTTGGAAACTTAAGCTATCGAAACGTGTTGTGTTAGTTTGGAACAGATGTCACTAAGTACGTTTATATTAGTGCTAGGAAATGATACAATTTTATTTTGTTTTCAACTACAATGATTTACGGATTGTTCTAATCTGCTTTCTGTCTAGACGTTGTTATTTTTTAGGTTTGTTCAGATATTTTAACATCTTCAAAGGTAACATTAGTTCTAATATAAATTACAGTGCGTCCAAGAATAATAGTTTTCTTTTGCTTGTTTTCGTCTGTTTTACAGACAAGAACCCTAATAACGACTGATAATAATAATGTTATATATAATTCAAAGAAGATTATTTTGAGGCTAATATCTAGGTTGGAAAAACGGTTATTTTCGTTTAAAAATAGATGATCGATAATTGTCAAGTTGTCGTTCATTGTCGCATTATACGGGGGAGACCTTTGTTCAACAGTGGACGTCTTCCAGCTGGTGATGATAATGATGATTAACAAATATTACTTCTCTTATTTGATACAGGCATACGACATTTTGACAGATTTTCTGTCAAACAACTGTTTGTGTCAGCAAGCATCGAATAAAGTTATTTGGCGATATCAAAACAAGCTCTTAGGCTACTTGGTTCGTATGAAGCTATTTACTAGTTGCCGATTTACATTCCTATGGTATTATATATCTAGAGCCTTTTGATTACGCAATCGAGACGTACCTACTTGTGCTTTACGACTAATCCATTTAGGTATTAAATTAATATTGTGGCTTAAATAATTCGTCATTAAACATGACGACATTAATGAATTGATAGTTTGTTTACTTTTTGCGCGACATTTTATATCAGCGCCACTATGAAATAAAGATCTGCCCCCTTACTATGATCTCTTAAACCAGGACATTTTCAAATGGAAAAGCGAGACGCCGCTATGTGTAGTGTAATACGGGGTCTAGCTTTTATAAACTGTCCTGCTTTAAGAGTTTATGGTGAGGGGGCTGTTTAGGTATTGTATCCGTGATATAAACATATCCATAGCATGCATGACGCAGCATGAAGCGTAAAGGAATCGTACCCGCTAGCTTTGAAGTTGTTAATTATGTCCGTCATTATCACTACACACTAACTGTAAAATAATCTTTGAAAAGGCTATTCTGCAACTTGTCTAGGGCTCTCTGTTTTGCCACTTATTTAGAGCCCTATTGACGTACCTACGTTACGTAGTTCACACTTTTTTCAACATTAACCCCCTTACTTATAAACTAGCTGCGCCCCGCGGTGCTACCCGCTTTATTTTTTCGGGATAGCAAGTAGCTTATGTGCCAATCCATGGTGTCAGCTACCTCCATACGAAATTTCGAAGAGGTAACAAATATAAAAAACACTCTCACAAACTTTCGCCTTTATAATATTAGTGTAATGCTATAATGTGTTTTATGATAACCACTACTTAAGTCCATGGACATATCTATTCTTTGACATGAAAATGACAGTGACAGGTATAATTGATTGTTCAACATTGTCAATTTTTAGTAAGGGATTTTCTTCAACTACGACTTTGGTTACTTAGAGCACTGCTTAGCTAGTAGCTGAAAAGCCGCTATAGCTGTAAGCTCGTAAATAAGCTGCCACGGCAGGGAAATTACCTGCCATGCTACAGAATACCGGTGTTGTAGGACATTATGTTTCTGCTTTGCCCTGGGATTGTTGAGAACTGTGCCATTACGTTAGTATCCTTCAATGGGGTAGACAGATGCTGTTTCTTTGCCAACATTTGTCGATGGTATTTTTTATAATTACGTAGTAAACAGTTTTATTTTTTTTATTCAAACACAATCCTTTATCAGAAATCTTGTGAACTGATATTTTGCAAATTTCATAGGTGGCGAACCTATTGCCACTTATCGGGCCTAAAGCGAGTTCGTTGCCATAAATCACTTGCCTGCTATTGCTACTTCTATCCCTATACTACAGAATGTATTGTATTCGAGTAATGTGTGAGTATATACTTAAACCACACGATATAAAAATTATATAAGCAACTACTTACTTATAAACATGTAGTTATAGTATACGTGTTAGCTACTTGATATTAAATTCTCGTGACATAATTCCTTTATAATCCATAATTAAGTCACTCGTAATAAAACGCGTGTGTTAGCAAATATTCAAGCAACCCCTAAATACGAAGCTAGTTCAGGAGACTGCAATGTTTTTGAACACTTTATCAAACAAACTTGTTCGGTTTTTTACAAAGAATTTTACATTGCCACGTGTGTCTATTGTCTAGTGGTTTCAAAGTGCGTTTGTTGAATGTTAGGTCCAGGTTTCAATTAACGGATCAAGTTATTGGAATTTACCCTTAGTTGATCCTCAGTGGCAGCATAGCGACTGGATTTGTGTCCGGTTTTTTATTGCTACCGGTATCGCTATCAATAAACTCGCTTTGAATTATATTGGGATATTATTAAAATAATAATAATTAAAAAAAACATAACTGGCGAACATGGGAGCACTATACAATCTTTCTGACCCCTTCGAAGTATACAGATTTAATGTCATACTTTGCTATGTTTTTCAACCGAATTAAAATAAATAATTTAGGTTATGATGTCTGTATTTGCATTGTCATTATTTTAAACAACGTTTTGCCTTCAAAGGGTTTGGTCTTTGTTTGGCCAATGCCTTACTTTTTTTTTATCTAGCCTGTTCGGTGTCCCACTGCTGGGCAAAGGCCTCACCATTATTTCTCCACAAAACCCTGTCCAATGCCATTTCAAGCCACGTCTTTCCCGCAAAAATGTCCAAATCATCTCGCCATCGCCTTCTCGGTCGGCATGCCTTACTATTGGTGTTATAATTAAGTTACTGATACGATCCCCACAAGTCAGCAAGTGGCCTAGCTCTGTACGCTGGAAAGCCAGAAACTAGTGTTTATGTATGAAATATTTAGTTATAGTTAGTTGGGAAGCTAGATAAACTTTAGCCGTAACTAGATGCGAGAATAGGACGGAATAATTAAAGTTCCTTGTAATATCAGCTTCGCATACACTGAGTTTTCAACTGTGTCTATTATCTAATATATCAACACAAAAACAAACCATTAAATGAGTGGATGATTTTTAATACATATTTTACCAATCGTAAGCAAGATTATGAATTACTTCTTGTGTTCTATTTGGGCCCGACTTTCTTAGTAAAAATATCATTATGACAGTGTTAGTATAGGATAAATATAATTTGTATGCATAGCCTAAGTACTTCAATATTTAATTTGTAACTTAAAATAATGTAGGTAATAGTAGGAAAGTATAAAATACTTTTTTATTTATTTTACTATTGGATAATTTTGGTTTTATGTTTGGTCACCCTTGTAAGTATACGTTTCTTACACTCATCGTCGTTATTATGCTTTGTTCTTAATTACAAATAGGCCGGCGTATTGAGTACCCACATTATATTTTATTTCCCCTGGTTAGATCAATATCTTCTTCAGGTTTCCTTTGCTCGTGCCATTGACCATCATAACTATGTATATATAATCTTTTGGTCATGTAGCTAAAGCTCCTTGACACATATATCTATTTGTGTCACACTAACTATATTTTGGTCGTTATATTCTGAACACATAAGAAACAAGTTTGTCATCTTATTACCAAACTTAGGCAATAAGGTATCACTTATTTCGAGCGCTGTTGTTAAACACAACTTGGAAAGCAGTTAGTAATATCATGTCAAATTAAATATCGAAAAATTTTTTTGCTTAGGAGTGTAATGATTTTGTGAAATTATGAAATATATACACTTTACAAACAACTATTGAGTTAATATAGATGGTTCACGCATATTTTTAAACAGTTAAAGATATGGCAGTCTCGGCCGAAGGTTTGATGGGCTGTCCTAGCCATGGAGCGATCTTGGTATAAAAATCCAATCAATTGTCACCCATCCAGGGACAAACTGCGAAAAGTCTAGCTTAACCCTAATAGAACGACCCGCACGTCTGTTATTTTACCTTTCGTACCAAATACGAAAAATGTATACCGAACACAAGGATTATAATTGGAAGACCTTGCCTCCTAGCCTATAAGATAAATAATAATGAACTTAATCATTTTCGTGTTTATAAAGTTGACGTGTCTGAGTCAACACGCGACGTTCTGTGTTATATCAAATTCAACGAAACATTACAAAAAGGTAGACAGTGTTATTCATTATTCGATAGACGTTTATCCGTTGTTTGAAGAGAAACAATTGAGTGTTAATAATTTAATATCATTCCAAACGTGAATTGATAAATTGAGACAAACATACCTTATTAATTTTGCGAGTGAAGAACGTAAAATTTGAATATATTTAGTCATGTTTTAATGGAAAAAATGAGAATATCAACAATGTATCTTACATCAATACAATTATTGTGATGTCGAACGCGCAAGTCATTATAGTACCTGCTAACATGTCTGATATTTGTATGCTTGTATAATTAGCCTTATAAAATAAATACCTACTATATACATCTGACTTATTTTTGACTGTAAGTAGAATATGAATTCATTTCAAAGTCCTGTGGAATCAACTTCCAATACCGCTTTCTCAATCAGAACGCTCTCTCAATTAAAGGTCAGTTTCACATCTACAACAATATCTAAGCCCATCCCTCTCCCGTCCAGTGGACTGTCTAATTACCTCTTCCCAACTCAATTAGGCTCACCAGAATACTTTATGTCCGCTGTACCAGCCATATCAGTCTCAATTAAAACGCCGGCTTCTCACGAACAATGTACGAATGTCTTATTCATCGCCTGGCATGTATCTCACAGAACTCATCCCTTGGGCCCAGTTTATTTATGTTAATTTTGTGTCTACCAACCGCTTGCGATATTCTATGGTTTCCTGTATTATATCCGTGTGTTACATGTTTTTCTCGCGAGAGGTAAGTTATTATGTTTCCTTTTCATGGCTGCCTTTACCTGCTAAAGGGGAAACGATACGCGTGGAACACGGAGAAGGTTTCTTAGATAACGCTGCACTTTAATTTGTTTGATGAAGTTTAATATAAACAAGGTACTGGTAACACCTCTTAATATTCTTGTTGCGCTGATTCGTTTTCCGATTGATGCTTGTTTTTTAAGTTTTCTTTTTGACATAGATATTTATTGTATTTCTTTTTGAAACACCGTAAAAGAGACTGGCCTCAACGATACAGAGAATCCTATTGTGGAGACCTGACATATATAATATATTGATTCAAACTATGTATTTAACAATAAAATTGCTATTATTATGCACCACTAATAAAATAATTATTCACACTCTTAAAGCGTCTTACAATCTCAAAATGTAACAGCCAACCTACCTATCAAAAGAACACAAACTATTTAACTAAAAGCATAAACAGAAAAGCAAAATATCAAAGTCCTAGACATTTCTTTTGCATAATCACCTCAAACGAAATTAACCGGGTTGCCATTCGCAGAATTGCATTTATAACGAGTCAAAGACTTGCCATATTAATTGCCAGATAAGCTTGCCACGGCATTTGAACTCATTAGCTCGAAACCCTTAGAAATGAAAGCCGTATTGCGATTAACAACATTATTATTTACACGCGATACTTTGGAGGCTTAAACGAAACGCTTATTGCCAACGAAGTGAATTTATTAAGCCTACTGCATATTGACGAAGTCGTAAAATATTTATGGAAATGAGTTTGTTTCTTTTATGATGATAATATCATTCTTGCTGGAGACATACGTTGTGACAACAATGTCCAGAATCTATGCTTTTGAAGCGTTTTGTTGTAAATAAGAAATTGCTTTAATAAGACCGCCACTTGCACTGTTTTTATTTTTTTTCTGCCCCGTACCATAAACTCTTAAAGGAGGACGGTTTACGTTGTTGAAGCGTAATGTAAACTTTCCTGCTTTAAGAGTTCATGGTAAGGGAGTCGTATTCGTTTTCTTGGTGTCCAATAAAGAACATACTATACATTCTGAAGCTATTTAAATGCGTATTTATTTAATGATTATTTTATCTGCACACAAAGAATATTCAATAGGTACCTACACTAGTCACAAAACTCACGTATCAAAACGAGATAAATAAATGTATCAATGAGCTGCTGATGCTTTATTGAACTTTTATTGACACTTGGAAGTTTAATTGGACTCCCGATTCTCGTCACACGCCGTGCGAGATAGTACCTCGTTACTGTTCTTCGTAAAAACTGCTTCAATAAATAATAAAACATAGGTATTATTTTCTTCGAAGTGAACGACGTTATTCGACGCATGGAAATTACACAAAAATATCCTTGTCTACGATATAAAGTCTATAAGTAAACACCCACACACAAAAAGGTTACACATACTTCTAATGTAAGCAAAAGAAATAGATATTCCTTCCTTAAAAAACTTATAACTACATGAGATATTTTTGTAGTAAAAACGCAAAAGCTACAGCAATCCAAAAGGATCCAGAATGTATCCCAAAAAGTCACGTTTAGCGGACGCATGAGTTTTTATTCAGATTATCACCAGCCCGGCCATGTACCTACATCAGTGTTACGACAGCAGATTTGCTAAATATATTTTAGTAACACGTACGGGTTCCTTTTTAACGCGGAGTTTGTTCTATCACAAACATGAAAAGCAGAATATTTCAAACTATAATTGTAATCGGAAATTCACTTACGTTATTTTTAATCAGGAGACTTTCAAACAGTTTTAATATTAGATGTTTTTAATGAATGAATTGATAAAATAATATCAGTTATACCTATAATAAATTAATCTGCAACCTCTTTTCATCTTCATTATCTTGAACTCCTGAAACCATCTTAAGTAACGTTACCTGGATTACCAAACGTATAAGTTAGGATAAACAAAGTGGCTGCCGTAGTTTTCATACAGTTATGAGTAAATATTTATTACTCTGAACTGGCTACGGAGCTTGAGCAAGTTTGCAACGCATAAAAGAATCAAAGGAAAACTCCATAGAGTTCTACTAAACTATTAGCTAGACTTTTGACACAAATAATATACCTTAAGTTTGTTTGTTGAAAGAAGTGTTGGAATATTAACGCACACTTCTAGACTTTTTATTAGCCCCCTTATTGCCAATCTTTTTTTTTCATTTAAAAATAGATTCTTGCTTACGCGGTGAACGGTAAAATAATATTTCTGGCCAGTTATGTCATGGGCATATTTTTCTGCCATTATTTTGTTCGTATAAGTCAGTCAGTCCGCGAAAAGGTTCCTAAAATGCAGCCGGGAAAAATGTTGTATCTCGGACGGAATTTTATGAATTGTTTGTGACATTTTTATATGAGTATGCGTTGTCATGTTCTACATTTTTACCCAAACATGTATCACAACTGTATCATGTGTCATCTACGTTGTATCCAAATTACCACTACACACCTAAAATGGGACTTGGCGATAATCTTTGTTATTTTCATCCAAACCTCTTTTTCGGCTTGTTTGCCAGATACATCGTCTATAGTGTTATTTTCTCCAGTGCTTAGAAATTTAATATAGAGTAGTTCCAACCATATTCATGAGCTATAGCAATGGGAATAAAACCCAACTCTTTTGAGAACAAGTGAAACGTCTTTAACATTTAGAATTTTAATTCTTCTCATTGAAATGCGAGCCGCACTTCGCCTTATTCCGTCTACTTGTGCTGACCATTTGACTTAATTGCTGACGTAGATATAATAATTAATCGCAACAAACGATCGCACGTGAGCTACCCACTGTGTCACGCCCTTCGCGTAACGCGTGGATGGCACGCAATCAACATTTAGAACGTGGTCGCCGCGCGCGCCGGTTAATTGGCACTTCACCACGAAAGCTTATGATATTTCATTATTGCGGTTTTCTAGGGTTAGTACGAATAACGGATTATGGGGCGGAACATATGTTTAGCGTCACGCGTGGCTTCGTTATAGAGATAAGCATAAAGCAGAGTTTTTTGTTTGAGGTTTTGTTCAGTTACTTCTTGACGAAAGTTGAAATAATAAATGTAGTTGAAATGTACAAGTGTTCAATCTAACAAGAGGAAAATGACATGACAACTTTTTCAATGTAAACCTTTAACTCTTTTTAACCGACTTCAAAAAACGGAGGAGGTTCTCAATTCGACTGTATTTTTTTTATGTTTGTTACCTCATAACTTTCGCTTGGGTGAACCGATTTTGATCATTTTTTATTTAAACTTGTAAACGATGCTGAAATGTGTTGTAAGTTAACCACTTTTTAAGTCTATTTATATCTCTATTCTTTGCCATGAAAACGTCACGTTGTCGTAAATTGTTACAGTTAGGAAAATAATTATAATTATTTGTAAGTTGTCTTTCAACAGATAAAAAGTGTGACTTGAGTGGAATTTTGTATATATAGTAGCATAGTTTTACTGTATACAGATATAACCGAACCGTATATTCAAAAATGTTCAAATGCGTAATGTTCATTCCTATTTCTGGGTATAACACAACATAATACATCACGGCTTATCTTACCCCGCGAGGTTAAGATTACAGCGACGTGTGTTTACTATTGTTTTATTTAATGGCTCTAAGAAGAAAAGGCTGCCTACGGATTTAGATATTGAGTGGGATTTCCTGGTGAATTTGGTTTATAAAACTACGAAAATGTTTTCCAGCCTTTTGGGCACTCTACCAGTCGACAGCGATGAGGAGGAATACTTTGATGCATAATTTTTAGTTTAATTTTTTTATTTTGTATATATTTATTTTTAAGAAGTGTAAATAACCTTGTAAATAAAGCTTAAGTAAGTTGTAAAATATTAAATGAATAAAGGAGAAAATGTTATTACTACCAAGAAATGGGTGTACCTACTATATACATACGCACTTCTCTGCCGACCCTTCAAAGATAACTTCACTATGTTATGTTTATGTTAAAAGAAAGTGTATACTTGAAGTTAGAAGTTGATAATCAAAATGACTACACCAACTTGAAGTAAGTTCTATTAAAATTACTTGGCTGTTATTTTAATTTGAATTATGTTCCATTTTTTTTATAAACAAGTGTATTTAATTAGCTACTCAAACTCAGACACTGTGAAATAAGCGTATAGAATTGTTTAAAAGCAAATAAATCACATATTTAAAGTAAATAATTTGTCTTGCCTTTGTCTTTTAGCAATCTGTTTCCCTTCAAATATTACTTAAATTCTTTGAACAATAACTTGAATATTTCAGAACGTATCTCAAATATGTTTCATAATATTACTATGCCCGTTCGGTATGTCGGTGTCAAGCATGGCTTAACCTAGCGGAGTTTCCCGAACCACTAGCACTGTAACCACACGCTCCGCACGAGAAAACTGTAAATGGTTGAAATTCTCAGTTCCCTGACAATAAATTTAAAATACTCCACGTTTATTACTTCCTAGAAACATTTTTAATTCGTTTAAAACGTTTCCTTAGAATTTATGTTGAAATGTGAACATCTGGTTTATTAATGTTCCCGGCGAGAAATTGTTTCTTTATATAAAGATAAAATTATACTTGAGGCGGCGACAGGCTTGTAACATTGTAGTTGAATGTATCGCGTTACAACGCAAGTTAAAGTGAGCGTGTGTGAGTGTGCCCCACGAATGTACCTAAGCACTTTCGTTGCTCCTTAGACGTGAATCTTGGTACCATCCCTGTTGTCGGTTCAATCTCTGCAGTACGGCGCATAGTAGGACGATGAAACGTTACCCTATTATGGAAGTTTCTTTATATATTATCACATGCACAAACACTTTAAACAAATATGAGTGGACCTCTCAAAACTGTCCGTCCCGTGCGTAAATTGAACCCTACCCTACTACTTAGATACCTCGCAAATAGTATATTCGGCTTGACCCAATGGGACAGTTATAGAATCATATTACAGAAACTTACCTGCTTAGCGCAGTGGGTAAATGATTGGACTGCTGCGCCAAAGGTTGCGGGTTCGATTCCGGCACGGACAAAAACATGTGTGATCCGCAGATGTTTGTCCCGAGTCTGGGTGTTTGTGTGTACGATATTTCATGTTCATCTAACGTATTCATGATACAGGAGAAATGTATAGTATAGGATGACGTTTTCTTTTTAAATATCTCATGCGCACTTCCTCTACACAATTATCAATGGATCACTCACTGAACTGTTTGTCCCGCGCGTGGATTTAACTCTAACCTACAGCTTAAATACCGCGCAAAATGTTCCACACTATAGTGTTATTCCTCCTATGCCAATTTTTGACTTGACCCAGTGTGACAGCTATTGGATCAAACTGCAGGTCAACAATAAAGGTATTACAATTTATAACTTGGTATAATAACAATGGTTGCACAATGCAAGCAGCCAGTCAACTGGAATCACCTATCAGCCATAAATTCCAATTTCAGAGAACTGATTCAGTTGACTGTGAGCATTGTCATTGACTTCTGTGTTCATTATATACTCGTACATATATATATATATATATATATAGGTACTAGCTGTTGCCCGCGACTTCGTCCGCGCGAATTTCGTGGTATGAAAAATAGATGTTGGCCGATTCTCAGATCTACTCAATACGCTCACAAAATTTCATGAGAATCGGTCTAGCCGTTTCGGAGGAGTATGGGAATGAAAACTGTGACACGAAAATTTTATATATATAGATATAGAAGATATAAACACGCCTGTAAGCCAGTGGGTAGAGGTGTAGTCATTTACGAGGGGTATAATTACATATTGTTTTTATAAACATCGCCCCACACTTTCTTCTATATCGTGGGGGCGTTTCACAAACTTGAAATTTTTTATGATTACTACTCAAGTGCTCATGGGTTCATCGTCTAGTATGACTTGTTTTTTTTGCCAATAAAAGGGAAAAAAATGGTTTATTTTTATCTTTACAACAGAAAAAATAAATAAAATATTACAATAAAAATAAATAAGAAAAAGTTACATTCATCATCAGCCGGAAGACGCCCACTGTTGAGCAATGGCCTCCCCCTTAGAAGGCACAATGAACGACAACTTGCCAATAGCATCCACCGGTTAACATTACAATTGCCCGAGTCAAAACTGATTCCCAACCCAGCATAACGCTGCTGCTGCTGCAGCAGCAGCACTGATTTTCAGCTGGTATAATACTCTCCCCCCTAGAAAACTCGTACGTATATTACTCCAAGTCTGACGATTAAAATCAAATGTATGGCAGTATAAAGATCATTAAATTCTCAGACAGAGCGCAGACGGAAACTTGGTTTCCCTAATTGCGTTACGAAACATAATATTTTAGTTCGCAAATACAAGAGATTTTCACTCGACTGTTTCTATTTAATGTAGAGATTCACATCAGCAGACAGCAGTAGTTTGTATTTTACATACATTTGCTTCCGTAATTATAATATGACGTCATTAAATCCTGCATCGCACTAGTAAAATTTACTTAATGGTACATTTTGTATCTAGGTTATACGTTCTATCTATAATTATAAGCCCGATGGCTATTGCTAGAGATCCTTGTCAACCGTTTGAATGGTACTGTTAGAAAGATTTTCTTTTTAGGCATTTTTTCTTACGAATTCATGGAAATAGGATATAGGTTAAGACTGTCTCGTTGGTCTAGTGGTCTCTAAGCACGATTGGCACCATGAGTACCATGACACTAGATTTAAAAAAGTTATTTAACAGTCTGGTCCTAAAAACACAACAAGCTAAATTGTCAATCGTTATCAACCTCTCAATCTCACAGGACTTATCTAATAAAACTCAGTTCACACTGGCTATAAATTCTGTCGCAAATCCAACGAAGATCACGCACCTTTTTGCCGCGTAAAGTAGCTCTTTCTCATGCAAAATACATATAGAACGCACGCAACGGTCCGAAACGAACACTATTGAAGTAAATTCAGAAGATTCACTTAGTATTTCGATAGCTAGGTACTGACTTCGGTTGATCTGCTGACCTGCGTACTGATCTACGGTATCAATCCGTTTTTACGTGTTCAATTGTTGTATTAATTATATTTTTTCTTTTTAATTCGACGCCAACGCCATCTATCGAGCGAAGAGTTGAGTTTGCAAGTTACTAATAGTTTGTGTGTTTGGTCAAGACCAATGACATAACTATTTACGAATGAAAGTAGCCTATATGTTAATCCAAGGTGTCAGCTACCTCCATATGAAATTTCATCAAAATAAGTCTAGCCGTTTGAGTGTGAAGAGGTAACAAACATACAAACACAAAAACACACTGACAAACTTTCGCCTTTATAATATTAGTGTGATGTGATTCACTGCAAGTTCTAACCGACTTGTACTTCTGTATCTAATTCTGTTTGATAGCGTCGATTTATTTTCAAAAGGAACAATGCGAAACAATAAAAAGTGTGGAACGTGCGAACACCGGCAAGCGCCTATCGCGTGACCTTTGTATAACAAGAGCGGCCTCTGATATTTATTTCCATGTCATTTTCTATATCTCAGTCTTCTTTATTACTGAGAGGAATATGAAGGATGTATACTGTATATAACAAAAGATTGTTGAAACAAGTTTTCATTATCATCGTCTTGATTACTAAATCCACTGATGGGCATAAGCCTTCGCCCAGCGCCCACTTCTGCCTATTACGTGCCATTTGTGTGTCTCCCAACCCTGTACAGAGTGTACTAGCAACAGTATCTCCAGTTTACCTGGCTGAAAGTTTTTAGGCATTTTTTTTCAGAAACCCATACTAACAAAGAAATTAACGACACAATCATGAAGTGTTTTGTCGGCTATTCAATCATTATTATTTGAGTACGTACCTATAGTGTTGTCGCATGTAATCCTAAAGTTGTGTTGGCTGATCGGATCTTACCAACGCGGATGAGCTTATAAGAAAAACAGATGGTAAACAGAATTCGACGACCTGTTAGGCGCAGTGGCTAAGCTTTTCGACTGCTGCGTTTTGGGATATGGGATCGATTCCCGCACAGAACAAAAAAGTTGTGAAAAATTGTGTGTGATATCTATGTTTGTGAAACGCACCCATGATATTAGAAGTTATTTCTAGGGTGGCGACGCTTTATAAAAAAGTGTTACGTGTGAGATCATTCATGATCTCTCACTCTTTATTTATGCAAAGAAATAATTAAACCTCTTATAATGTTTCTAACATTTTCTGCAAGCCGGAAGCACATTATGTAATATGCTAGATAGAATAGTGCACACAAACACACACACACAAAATAATTGTACTGTTAAATTACCAGCACATTGCGACCACATTCCACTGCGCATCGCAGAATAATGTGGTATTCACACAGAAGATGATTTGAACAATGCGAGAATAAACGTGCATGTATCGACGCACTAATGTCGTTTCAGTTAATTGGGAGCATTGGAAGCAGGCTGGGGAATTGACTGGCAAATGTTTGGTTGGATGTATTTGAATTAAGCAAAATTCTACTGGTATTGAGACGCGTTTGGATTTTTAGATGTTGATTTATAACATATATTTTAACAACAACTCGCTACATCATTTTCGGGATAAAAAGGTGCCTAAGTATTAATCAAGTGTGCTAGCTATCTCTATACCTTTTAGAAAAATCGGTCCTGCCGTTTTAGCATAAAAAAGTAACACACATACAAACACACTCACAAACTTTCACCTTTATAATATTAGTGAGATGTGATAGTATGATTGACGAAGTGAATGTGAAGTGAATGAAGCTGGGAGCTTTGCTATGTTCAAATGTGAATTGGCGCATTAAAGGAATTATTTATTTCTTTTCACTCTATATAATGTAAAAAAACACTTTGGCATATAAAATACAAAAAGAAATAATATTTCAGGAGCACAATTCTTAAAAGGTTAATATTATCACCTCTTAGACTAGTCTTTAAGGTAATATTCTATTCGATTTAAATAAAGATTTTGCATAATTCTCCAAGGATCCTTCAATTCTAAACTCTACAGGGTATAAAACTCAGTGTAGAAGCGCTATAGTTAACATTCCGCAATATTAGATTAATATGTAGCAATAATATTATCCGCACATTTTCCTTTTAAGAAGCAAGGGAATGGCGAAAAATTTTGCACAGAATAACCGACTTTAGTGTGTAGAAAATAGAGAAAAAAATCCAGTGTATTTATCCCGGGCACTGAAAGCTGCTTGCTGATAGCACAACGTCACTAATCCCAATATATCTAAAGAAGCTACGACTGAAATTTATCGTCGTGTGAGACCGCAGATTAAGCGCACTGACAATTTGTTAGCAACATAATATAAATTTTAAACTGAATGGATTCTGTTAAGCCCGTATTTTACAAGATAAACTAAACAACAGCTTATCTTTTATAAGAAGCGTAAGATTTAAGATTCTCTTCGTCCGCGGTAAACTGATTGATGACTGTTTAGCACTCCGATCAGTTTTTAGAAGTTGCTTGAAACACGTTTGTTGTCACAAAACTCCAATCAATTTCACAATCTCAGCTGTCAATCATGAAGCCAGCTTCGTTGTGTCAACCGTCAAATCCATTATTCAAAAGCAACATCGACAAACGGTTAGGTTGTGAACTTGCCAAAGGAGATAGCGGTTACAGGGGCAGTCATTAATGGCACTTTTAATTGTTTATTTATTTACACTGCTCGTTGGTCTAGTGGTTACTAAGCGCGACTGCTGAGCACGAGGTTCTGGGTTCGAATCCCGGGTCGGGCAAAGTGTTACTGGGTTTTTCCAATAGGTAATTCTCAGTAGCAGCACGGAGTCTGGATTTGTGCCCGGTTGATGGCAATAGGCTCGCCCCCTATTACATTGGGACCTAAAAACATAACTGGCGAAATGTGGGTATACTATATGTATACCTCTGCCTACCCCTTCGGGGAATACAGGCTCGATGCTATGTATGCTATGTATGTACACTCGTTAAAAATAAATATATACAAAAGAAAAAATTAAAACTAAAAATTATGCATCTAAGTATTCCTTCTCATCGCTGTCGAAGTGTCGACTAGGAATTGTTTTAAAGACTGACATAATGTGTCTAACTAGTCTGTTCGATATTGTTTAGTTAAGCGGCTTTGCGCTGAGTGCGTTTCCAGTATCAGTATAAAGCCGTATTCTGTTTAAATTGTCTTCATTATAGTTGATAATGTTGGTATTGTATTCCAAAAAGCAGGTGTAAGTGAGTGTAAGTTTTGCGAGTGTATTTTAAAAATTGTTCGCTTGCTTAATTGACAAAAATGACATTTTTGGCAAATATGAAAAACATTGCGCATAAAAAATAAGAGCATTTATATAATGTAATTACTATGCTAGTCCCGGTATAATTAGGTACGTATAAAGCACAAATATGAAACAAGTCCCGAAAACTGAATCCATTCCACAAAATTTACTTAGGTACGGAAATACACAAACGTAACATTCCATATATTGCCTTTACAACCTTTGTTCTCCTGGTACTCAATCCAATAGCAGCTACGGTGTGCCCTCAAAGTAAATAATTACATCACGCACCAGTAATATCAATCACATTACCTCAAACACAACCTCTCAATTGCTTGGCTCGAGGCACGCTATCTCTCCAACCGAGGCAGCTCCCTAACTGCCGATATAAACAAAAGGACCAATTATAACGGTGGGTGGGATTGGTTTTGATGCTAATTTCCTGGTCCCCGAATAAATTTAACAATCCTGTAACAGGTCTTCATTGGAAACGGATATCGATCTTCATTAGGTGAATAGGGAAGACGCCTCTTCAATGTAGTGGTTTATACGATTAACTCAATACTGGCATTGTGACGTCATTCCTATATGATTTAATTTAGATAGAGATTGATTGGTGGCCTCGAAAAAGTAATTTTGTATACATAAAAGTCGTATTAGTTATTTATAATTTTCTCTTGATATTTTGCGCACTAAGACTCGTCAATTAGGCTGTAGATTTTGTTATAACATCGCACTATACGACTATGTAGCATCGAACTCAAAAAAAAACAAATAATCTTTCCGTTTCCTTTCCAATCGTTTAACAGTTACAAAAGGTCACTTTGTCTTAGCAAAAAAATATTAATACATTCTCACCAAAAACTAGGTAGCTCTTAACGAAATAGCGACATTTTGTCAATGAGGCCATTATGTTCCATTTATTGAGAGACGGACTAGGCCTTAAATCCTGAAGGGTTTGAAAAATTTATAACGGTTACTTTTTACCTTCGTTATTTATAACTTACCTAAAAATATTTTAAAAATGTCGATAGCTCTTTCCTAAAGCAATTTCGTCAGTAAAAACAAACGTAAACAAATACTAGATAATGAAATAGTATTTTTTTCCATTTCCAGAAAATGAAGTTATTCGAGTAGCTCTTGGAAACCCTCGAAACTGCTAACTGGTATAAAGTCAGAATAACTAGAAAATAAATAATGAAGGTTTGGGTCAAGTCTCACTCGAATCGTTCGAAGGGATTTCGCGCTTTCATTATATTGAAGAATGTAAATCCGATATGCTTTCATTCGATTTTGGGTGAAACTAAAATGAGGGTTTCCTTGCATATTTATGATTATCTTCATAGCTCCTAAAAGTTCACTACTGAACAGCTTTAAGGAAATGTCTGTGAGTAGACATTTTCTCTATTTTCTTCGTTTTCAATTCAATTTTCATTCCAAAAACAATTTCTTATTCTCCATAACTCAGTGATTGCAAACACCCTGTCATTATTTCTTTCATTTAGATATAAGTAAATTAATTCAAAGACTTGAAGTACTTTTTGTAAGCATACTCTTCACAAACACACACATCAACATCTAATAACAAAACAAAACAATATCCAGAACCCATTTCTCAATTGCAGTTAAAAAGAACACCATTTACTTCTTTTATAACTCGCAAGTTCGCGTCACGTATACAATTGTTATCAAGAAATACCATGCTCTTAGTTACTGAATAGAGATCTCTTTCCACGTAGATTGGGCCGAGTTTATCTGATACGTGCGCGATGTTCCCAGTTGGTAGGAAACAACCAATTGCCAGTGAAATGAGCGAGTCATCGCATTTATTCTGTGGAACGTGAGACACGCTACTACCGTGCATTGTCACGGTGGAGAGAATTAAGTTTTTTGTAATGTCTGTACTTTTTGTAGTGTACGCTTCAATTATATTCAGGCTGGGAATGCCAAAAATGCCGCCATCTTTATTTTTGGTGCACGGGTCAGGCTTTTGAAACTCCGTAATTTGCCTTTATTATTGCGCTTGGTTTGTTTTGCTTGACGGTTTTCGCAATTAATTATAATTATTGCAGTTTTATGATCAGAAGGATTACTACCATAAATGAAATAAAATGCTTGAGCTTGTGAGAACGCCTCTAATCCCCACTTAGGTAGTAGTCACAATCGCAAGTTTCTATGTTTCATTGCTACAACGGAACACTGACAAAAGATTAAAATACATTTGCACCTTTTTTAGAATATGTATTTATTTAATCTTTGAGAGACGTACAAACTAATAACGATGTTGGATTATTAACTATTATAAATAATCAAATTGCTAATGGGTGCTATGTTTAACAGTGTACATCTTTCAGCGGATGACGATGACACATAAGTTTTGGTCTTGAAGAACTTGTGTCAGAAAGAAATAAAAGAGAAAATAATAAGCAAATATAGATGACGGATAAGGAACCTCCTTATTGTTTTTAAAAAGTGTGACGTCAGCATTGCTGTTGTCTTCTTGATGAAAAATTGTTGTCTTCTTGATGACCACTCATTTTCCAAAGAAAACTACTCACACTTTATCAACTTCGTTTATTCAATGGGCAGCGTAATGACGTCCCAGAGGTCCGTACTGTACGGAGGTTCGAGTGCGACTGACTCGATCGACTTTTTTTTTTTTTTTTTTTTTTTTTCGGAATACTTTATGTCGACGACCCCGAGGGGGGTCTTATTGGACGTAACCGGATAAAGGCGAGACTGCATGAGCCTCCAGCCAGGCTAACTACTTTAAGACTTTAAGCGACGCTACCGAGGGCGCCCCCTGCGGGACTCGAACCTCGACTCGGTGCGTCGCTGTCTAACATTCAAAGCAAAGGGGATTGCTGGATCGAACATATGACTCGATCGACTACCGTGCGGCCGTTTTTATAGGGCTCGGCACACGTGCGCGTGTTTACAAGTTTTTAGGTTAAGTATTGAAATTACAATGATAACATTAATTTTACATCGTAATAAACTCTAAGTAATCAACTGATGGTTTATAAACTAATTTAAGGACAATCAAATGATTAAACTTAATTACTCTAGTTGGTCGCGCCGATATAGATGATATTTCACTTTGAGTGCCACATTGCGAATCAATGAATGACTGAGTCAGCCTTCTAGCTGTGTTCACTTTAGTGCAGAACAAATCAATGTTTGATTCTCGGGAAGTTTGTTAAAACTCAATATAGACTACTAGCTACGCCCCGCGGTGTTACCCGCTACATTTTTTCGGGATAAAACTTAGCCTATGTAGTAATCCAGGGTGTCAGCTACCTCCATAAGAAATTTTATAGAAATCGGTCCAGCCGTTTGAGCGTGAAGAGGTAACAAACATACACACTCACAAACTTTCTCCTTCACAATATTAGTTTGATATTGTTATGTGATTAGTATAATCACATTAAAAATAGGGTAGCTATACAACATGACATAATTTTTTGCTTAAAGTTTGTTCATGAACCAGAGGGTACCAAAACTATTTCCTAAAAGTGTTCGGTTTCTGTGAGTTAGACTACGTAAGCAAAGCCTCGGGCCAAAGCTAGTAATTTATAACTCCAACTGCTTCATAGATGTGACTCCAAAAGCCTGATTACATAAACAAGTCACTACCGCTTTCATTACAAATCCAGCAAACAATGTTGAAACTATCGAAATGTTTGTCGTTATATCAACATGTATATTATATATGTATATAGTGTATTGTTCTCCACTAACTAAGAATCAAGTCATAAGATTAAAGCGATGTTCTAACATAATATGCCTGCATTTCTTGAAGGGGTGGCAGAGGTATATAGGTAATACACCCACGTTTCGCCAGTTATGTTATAGGTCCCAATGTAATAGGGGCGAGCCTATTGCCGTAAACCAGGCACAAATCTAAACTCCATGCTGCTACTGAGAATCATTTAGTGAAAACCCTGTAACACTTTGTTCGAACCGGGATTTGAACAGTGCTTCAGCAGTTGCGCTAAGCGACCACTAGACCTAGGAGGCAGATAAAACCGGTGTTTTATACAATCAAAATAAGATATTGGCGTCTTCTTAAAACCTGAGTACATCAATGAACTATGGTTCTCAATTATACTTGAACAGTACGATTTTCATAATAAATTATTTTATAAATACAAACCTACAACTGTATTCCGCAATATTCAAACTTTGAACCTCAGCACTAACCTCACGTTGCGAACCTATTGTCACGAGCTCACATCGAGTTCGCCACCCTAAACTAAACAGCTTCTGAGACACGAAAGGCATTAAAGATATTATTTATACGTCCCCTTAAGGATAAATTTATTAAAATAGAGAATTAAATAATTAAGTAATATCAAGCCTCATTATGGAAGTAAAGTGCTGTCTAGCCTTAGTAAATAAAAGCTTTAGTAATCTTGACTAGGGAAACTACCATTATTACTTAATTACTTTTGTCCTACACTAAATTACACAGGAATAAATTTACATTTACAACTAACATAATTGTATTTTGTTTTATTTGTGGAATAGAGTCAAGGAGCCAGAAGTAAAATGCGTTTATAAATAAAAATAAATAAATTATTGTTATGATGCGGTATCTAAGGAATACATCAATATGGACATGATATTCCAATGTAATGAATTTAGAAATTACTTGTGACGTATCAGAACGATGGTGGAGTTTATACCTATTATGGTATCAAGTTTAAATCCTGCAGTTTTTAGATTCTCACTGTATATAATATATGACACTTATAAATAAATAAATGAAAAAATTGTGAGTATGTTTATTGCCTCTTCACGCTCAACCGGCTGGATATATTATATAAAAAATATAGCGAATAACAACGTAGGATGCCGTTATGCATCAACAAAGGTCTCAATCTAAACCTCAAACTTGGCTTGCTGTACTATTAGAGATATGGTCTATCTGGAGGTATTAATAAAGGACTCAATGTAGTTTACCACCAGATAAATGTATCGAGTTACCCGCTGACCTGTATCTAAGACGGGCTAAACGCTCATGTGTTACAAGAGCATTTAATCCTTGACGTGGGCATCCACCGCTCGTATTCTCAGCGCCGCCATGAATATTTATAAGCGGCCGCATCAATGTACTTTAACATTTAACTCGGCTTTTATTTTTAATTGCGAATCTTATCTTGTATACATTGTCGTTTTACTTTCGTGCTTTATATCTACGAGTATTCTACAGAGGGACGGGCAAAGAATATTTAATAATACACTCGGAAAATCTGAAGTGCGATGGAAGTGTGTCGGGATGCAAATTAAGCTTCAGTGTTATAGAGCTTATCACGGCTTGTAGCATTATGTAGTCGTAATAGTCATATATTTTGCGGAAACATGATTAGATGATTACAGTGTGTTCGTAAGTACCTATACAATCTCACTGGTGTACTGACAACACAGGGGTTGTTAGCATTTTACGTTTTGCTGAAAAACAGTTAAATACAAGTACAGTCAGCCATATAAATAGTCTCTCTCTAATAGTATTCTCAGATCATTATTTGGACGCTCCGATAATTTGGAACAATAACGTGAATTGGTTATTTCTTTTCATTATTTCACATAAAGATTCTTAACATGATAAGTTACTTATGTTGCTGACTGTACCTACGAGTTGGCTTTAGGTATAAGTTAAAAGCTAAGCCTGTAATAATATGAATTTTCATACAGTTAATGTTATACTAAAAGTGGGATTCTTGAGACTAATTGGGGCAATGTGGGTGACGCATGAAATGGCACTCTGATCACCCTTCTAGAATCTTCATAATTAATATTATCATACTATATTTTCAACATAAAGTGTTGTTTTACGAGAATTTCAAATCAATATAATGATATGCCCCCTCGCCCCCTATTACATTGGGACCTAAAAACATAACTGGCGAAATGTGGTTGTACTATATGTTCACCTCTGCCTACCCCTTCGGGGAATATAGGCGTGATGTTATGTTTTTTATGTATAATAATATATTATATCTTTCAATATCATCTGTAGCCTATTGACAAATAAAATCTTAAAGATACACCCAGTCCAGTTTACTATCCATCTGAAAATACTACATCAAATAAATCCGCAATCAATTCCGAACCGATCAGAAATAAAATCCGGACCTTTTCATCCGCAGACGCTACCGATACCGTGTTGCACTGTGTCATGCCATGCGGGACTTTTAAAATGAAAACCGACACAGCTGCGAACAGCTGGAAATTGGCTAGATAGGATGACCGAGCAAAAAATCCGCAAGCAATTCCCGTCCCTAAGGAGTAGAGAAGTTAATAGATTTCATTAATTAACCCGTTCAGTGGACCGAGTGATTGCAGTACTGTCCCAAGATAAAAAGTGTCAATTCGTCGGCGCACGGATTTTGGCTACACCTTTTTACGTATGTGAAGTGAGCTTAACCACTAACGGTTCACAATGGTTCGCAAAAGTAAAGGAATTTTAATTTAAAAAAGGTCCTCTCGCTAAAGACAAAATGTTTTAATTTAAGTACCTCAGCTAACTGCGAAACGTGAGCTTTTGGAATTGGATCTCGACGACTCTACAAGCAGGCTCGAAAATCCAGGATAATGAGTAGTAAGATATAATTACTGATAGTCTAGAGTCTAGACTGAAATCTTTATTAGGCTAATAAGAGCTTTACTGAATTTAAGGTATTTAGTTTAGAGAAACTGGTTTTGAGAAAAGTAGACTCTATTTTACAAATGAAAAACGATTTAAAGAAAATTTTAATATTGCGAGAGCTTGTAAGGCAAATGATGACGCGGTGTCTTTTTGTGCCGCGCAGCAGATGTGCGCGAGCGGCGACCGCTGGTTACTCCTCCCCCGCCCCCTTGCCGCACCCCGGTGTCGCCCACTGGCTCTAATGTTCCCATCTGCTATTGTTTTATTCGAAGTTATGATTAAGGTCTGGATGATATCGTTATTATTGTTTGTAGTATTGACTTTTGTAACTAATTTATCACCATATCGATATGCAAAAAATACTTAAATATCTTGGAACTTACAGCCATTCATTAGGCAGCGTATTTGTATTATTATCTATTTTTTTTTATCCAGCCAGTCACGACAATAATAATTGTCAGTAGCAGCAAGGAGTCTTTTGTGCCCAGTTGCTGGCAATAGGCTCGCCCACTATTACATTAAGACCCATAACATAACTGGCGAAATATGGATGTACCCACCTCTATTTCGCCAGTTACGTTCGCCACCTCTGCCTACCCCTTCGGGTAATACAGGCTTGAAGTTATGTGTATGTGTAATTGTGTAGTACTTGTAGAAGCTTACGACTAACTACCTAGAGGCCCCAGACTATCTAATCTATCGTCACTCATGGAGGCTCTTAACCACTCCATACAGCTGAAACAAATTCTAATGTGAATTATGAAATATTTGCTTAGTACCGCAGAACCAGTGACGTGTACAGTTACGTCACGGGATTCGGCGGTACATATCTGCAGCACGAATTTTTCTACACCGCTGGCCGTGTCAGGAATCCATTGAACGGGTTAAAATATACGCGGCCACTACACATCGGAAGTAAAATGTTCGAGTCCGAGTGGATTTTTCTATTTTGCACACCGGCTTAGCTCGGGCTGAATAGTCTCCGTTAAATATTGCCTTTTACCTTTCCAAAGGGGGAATTCACTTCACATCGAAATGTAATTCGAAACCTAGAACTTTCGGGGCCTTAGGCTAAGTTTTTTCGGTGTAATGTATTTGAACACATTCGTGAATACTATTTTGTTTGTTTTGAAATGTAAACGATGCGGTAGCTTAGTTGGAAAGAGCTGCGCCACGGTTAGGCGGGTTCGAATCCAGTAGTGTCCATCTTTTTTTTTTCCAATTTTCGATGACCTGATTGGCGCAGTGGGTAAGCGATTGGACTGCTACGCTAAGGGTTGCGGGTTTGATTCCTACACGGGACAAAAATATGTGTGATCCGCAGATGCTTGTCTCGGGTCTGGGTGTTTGTGTATGTCATATGCACCTACGATACATACATAATAATTGACTCCAGTTCAGAGCGAGATCGATGACTTTTAGGGCAATTTGATGACTTGTGATTATTAAGGAAAGACGATAGTTTTATTAGATACTAGCTGTTGCCCGCGACTTCGTCCGCGTGAATTTCAGGTAAAAACACCAGTAGACTATAATCAGATTTTGTAAGTAAGTGGAAAACACTACAAATTACTTACCGAATGGAATATACATAGTATTTTAATGATAAAGGTATATTTCAAATTAAGATGGGGCTAGTTTACTTTTTATACCGATTTTGTATGATCGGTAAATATTGAGTGACTAACAGGAAAGTTATTGACACGATTTGTTGGCTTATAAGGAATTTCAATTTTAAATGTATCTTTATTTTACTGTATCTATGTACTACATTGACAGCATGCATTTCTCTAAACTACGGTAGTAGTTTTGTCTTCAGCAGACAACATTTACAGAGAGTGTGGACTGGTAACTCAGAAGCGACCGTCATACAGTAATCCGTGTAAAAATCAGCTGGTTTCTAGGCCTTAATTAAGTCTACCTCTGCGTGTGCTAATGGTGATAGTTTGTATGCCAAAATGCGCCAAGCGCTTGTATTGAAATTTATTGTAGACGAAATTTAAACGAACTGCTCATGTCCGTCACCCATAGGTTGGGCCTGTGGGCGACGAAATTGGGCAGTTCGATGCTCAAACAGAAAAGGCGGTTTTAAGGGACATAAGGCACGTAGGCCGTACCTACGTGGTGAGCGCGACCAATCGCGAAGAGGCGAGTCAGAATTTGTTTAAAGAGATGGTGTAGCATACGCGGATCGCGAGTCCCTCAACCTAAGGTTGTTAGGCGGATACCCTGAGGTTTTAGTTAGTATAAGAGACCGGCATAACCCTCCGTCCGCTCATGGTGGAGGAAGTCCATGAGGATTTCCCCAGCAACAAAAGTACTTTGATAATTGTGTGGAACTTAGAATTTGACTGCCTTATTGGTCTAGTGTTCGTAAAATGCGACTGCTGAGCGGGAGTTCCGTGTGTTTGTTTACCAGATCGGAAAGAGTGATTGGTTTTTCCACTAATTCTCGGTGGCAGTACCGACTTTAAATTTGTGCCCGGTTAATGAAAATTTATGTCTATGATGATTATCTACAAAAGGATAACTTTGAGGTGGATCACAGACCTTTAACTTGACGATGGTTGCCTACAGTCCACTTTCTGCTAGAGAGTTAAAACATGTAAACCAATAAAATTAAAAATATTATGTTGTTTGAATAAGCAAATATCTTGCCGAACGCGGGAATCACACTATTAAATCATATCTTTACCAACTTATCCAAGAACGTGAAATAATGAGCAGAATTCTATATACCCCGTCTAAATATTACTATTTATTGATATTTATGTATATCCAGTGTATAAAGTGAAATATATAAAGAAAGTTTTTACAGAGCAAAGAAAGTTTTAAGTCAGAAAATATTTCTCTAAAATCACCGACGAACAGGAATGTGCCGATCCATCACATGATTGTTGTTCCTGCTTAGTTCTGTCTAAAACTTTCACTATGTGGTATTGTACATTTTTACTATAATTATGACTACATTTCAGCAAATTTCTCTTAAAACTATTGCGTAACTCTCCAAGAACAGACGTTTTATTGCTTCGAATTGATGTGTATCTAGAGTATGGCGAGCGCTTATATTTTGTCATCTGAGGGAGAGAGAGAGGTAGTAATTCCGGAAGACAATTTTGCCACCGTTATTTGTTTCCTAACCTCTGCAAGAATGCCAGTGGTAATAAATGTTTTCCCTGTTCCACCAGGAGCATCCAAGAAAAACATTTTACCCTGGCCAAGCCCAACGCTTTCAAGGACAATATTGTAAATCTGTGCTTGCTCTGAGGTAAATTTAGTGACGTAGTCATTCACGATGGTGGTCATTGCAAAACCGGGTTTGCAATACCGCAGAATACCAACATGACGGCAAACAAATGTCATAGGCGACTTGGGCTATCACTAACGCTAGCCTCCAGGAGAGTGTTGTCCCAGTGTTGGTCACCGTCAAGAAGATTTCGTGCTACGCAGGCTGCACGAAATGTCGGATACTCCATACCATCAACTGTCCTTAAGAATGCAAATGACGTTGGCCCCTATACGATGTGAAGCAATAGCCGCAAATAATAGCACTCGGCATTATTTGGATGCACAATGTAAATCCTTCCCAATGCAGTGTCCATAAAGATTCCCGGAAACCCTTCGACAATACGACCACGTCGATGTCGATTAAATACACCTCTTTGCTTGTAGTATGTATAGTACGACGGCACCTCATCATACGTAAGTGACTTTGCAATAAATTAACTTCACAGAGACGTAAAAATGCCAAGAGTCGTCTGTTGGAATCGTAGATAATACCTGACGTCACCCTTAAGACGTAAATACTAAAAGGGAACTTGAAATTTGATGGATGCGAGCAGTGACACGGTGGCTCAGTTGGCAGAGCGGCACCACGGTATGGCGACTGTCGCGGGTTCGAGTCCCGCTCGTGTCCATCATTTTTCAAGTTTCCCTTAATCAATTTAAAATTTAAGCCTAGCATGGCAACATGCATAAAAAATACCAACAGTCATATAAATTTGGGTTGGTATTATCGGTTTAGTGGTTTGTAGCTGTAAAGGTACAACACTGAATTGGTAATCGTAGATTCCAACAGATAATACCTAACGTCACCCTCAAGACGTAAATACTAAAAGGGAACTTGAAATTTGATGGATGCGAGCAGTGACACGGTGGCTCAGTTGGCAGAGCGGCGCCACGGTACCGGTTTGAGTCCCGCTGGTGTCCATCATTTTTCAAGTTTCCCTTAATCAATTTAAAAATGCCAAGAGTGTTGTTTGGCGGGGATTTTCCAATCGCTCTAATACATTGGCGGGGTCGAAAAAAAATGCGCTGGCCATTCTCAAAATGGACGTCCATGAATTCATGACCTCTGGATGCCGATCTTGTATAGAGAACGCCAGCATTCGCCATACTGCTTCTGAAGTACTAATGTAGCGACCAGACTGGTACTTGGTCACTTCATCCCGATCAGTGCTTTGCAAAGCGAACGTTGCCTGGTCACTACCCTTGTTTACGTATTTGCAAATGTATTTAATTGACTCGACGCTGGAACACGATTCAACATTGATGTGTGTTTCAAACGTCCTAGAAAGCACAGGTGAGTATGGAACAACCTATCTGTTGTCAACGTGAAGCGACTGCTTTTGGCTTCAGAATTGTTTGGACATCACTTATTTGAAATGGTGAATTTACAAACTTACTAATGTAGAAAAAAAAAAAAAATTTAGAACTATAATTTACTGGAAATTGTTGGTAATAATATTATGTTAAAATATATATATTATAATTGTCTTTTTATTGATATTTAAGTCAAAAAACATGCAAAAAGAAATTAAAGCTAACGCAAAAAGAAAAACCTTCGGCAAGAATCGATCTCACTATGCATAACTCGTAGGGCGATCGTTAAACCGCCACGCTACGATGACACATATCAATATGTTTAAAATAGACGTTTCTATACATGTCATGATTCACTGCTCAGTTCCTTGTGGATATAGCGTGATGATTTCTACTTCAGAAGTTCATCTGTAAGTAATCTGCATAATGCGACTATTGGTTTCGTCTTTTTATCATTCTACGGCAAACATTAGACAAAACAAAGACATAATGCAATATTGCTCAGCCCTCTTTGCAATTGCCGTGATGATATTAAGCATACCGACGCGCCGGCCCCTAAAGAATATATTTGCAAACTTTCAGCGGATTCTATTCAGTAGTTTTTACGTTAATCTAACACATACATACAGACAAACAGACAAACAGACAAACAGACAAAAATTCTAAAAATTATATTTTTGGCTTCAGAAGCGTTCAGACATCCCATTGCACTTATTTTTTTTCAAATATCTTCAATGTACAGTTTTGACTTCGTTACGATTTTATTATATGTATAGATAAAACCAAAATAGAAAGTTCAAAGTCCAGTAACTAAGGCTATTAGTAACCTAGAATATCTGCCAAATAAATTAAACATGAACTACCATTGTCTGTACACAATGACTCAACAATAATAATGTTGAAATTCTATATCCCGAACTCAACCATCAAATAGATCTAAAATTCGTTCGACAAAACAAAACAGGATTTTCGATCTAAACTTTATCCATCGCAATCTCACTATATTATAAAGGTGAAAATTGTGTGTGTGTTTGTATCTTTATTGCCTCTTCACACTCGAACGGCTTGACCGATTTTAGAGAGGTAGTGACACCCTGGAACACATAGGCTACTTTTTACCCCAAAAAATTATACTAAAAAATGTAGCGGGTAACACCGCGGGGCACATCTAGTTTTCTATAAAGCTGGTTATTTCAAACAAAGTGTGTATCTGTATAGTGTATACTGTTTCACTTAGACACGTTTCTAAGATTCATTGTGTAATAAAAAAAATGTAGTGAACTCAACCCTTTGTCTGCACTCTTTACGCCCCCCTTGTGTCCGATTCGTCCCCGCCCGAATGACCGGGTAGAGTCTTTGCCGTCATTTTTAATGAGAAAGGCATTCCGCGAGTCTCTCTGTGCAAGTAACAACGTTTTTATATTTTTGAGAAGGTTAAGTCCGTAGTACCTATTGGGTGTGCTTTGCGATATTCCGCGGAGATTTGGAGATTGAGAGCTCCGTGCTGTAAAACTCTGTTTACTTATAAATACAGCTTCAAGTTTGTGTTTTTTTGTTACCTATACACTGTCAATACAATTGACAAGTTTAATCAAACTGATCACATGTTTAGTGTTGATTATTAGAGTTGCATAATCTTCATTACCAACAGGTGCGCAAGCGACGATATTATGCCCTACGCAATGGAAGGAGAGGCTGTAAAACATAGTTATTTTCCAACGTCTCCTTTCGACAGTCAATGTATGGAGAATATTATGACAAAACGTCAATTGTTTTTTTTTAATCTGCCTTTAAGTTTTAAAAAATAATTATATTGTATCTTTGCTGGTTAAACATACATTTTAAAGAATAATTAAACCTTTTTCAACTTAATTACCTACTTCTCAAATCTATTGTCATCTCTTTCCATTGACACGCTAACAACAGTTACAGCTATAGTTTATTCAATAGTTTGGATGTGACAAACAAAATGTTTTCGTAGTAACTACGCCGTAGCAACAGACACCGCTACGCGGTCGTAGCAAAATTCAATAATCGCCTGCTACTTTTAATTAACTTTATCTAGGTATTGTGGCTACTATTAGAAACTATACCTAGTTACAATAAATAACCGTTTCATTATTTTGCTTTCGTCTGTAAAATCGGGACCTACTACTATACTATAAAAGCACTCCTGACCGAATTTCTGTCACGGCCACCTGTCTCAGCTGAGACTAGCCAACTATGCAGTAGATATTATAATGCACAAGTATGCGCGCAAACACAGGTGCACTTCCTATTCCCTCACTCCCATAGTCCGATGGGCCGGTAGACCGACACGACCGGAGAGAGATCAGGCGCAGGACCAACGGCTTAGCGTGCCTTCCAAAGCACGGAGGGGTCTCGACATGTGAAAACGGTCACCCATCACAAGACTGACCGCGGCGAGCACGGCTGAAGTTCGCAGATCGACTGATCTGCACGGCAGCCACATAGTTACAAGTCCGTCAATATACACTATACTACCTACTTAGATACAAAACTCTAAACTTTTCTCGTCAACCAATAGGTAGTAGACGCTGCGCGCCCCACATTACCGATGTCAAAGTCACAATTCAGACATTACGTGTTCTGTGAGAATTCCGCCCTCCAATTTAGTTCCCGTCACGTAAGTACCACGATACATACTTGTGGAAATAAGCGAATACACGCGAACTTAATAGGCCTTACACATTTGCGCAATCAAATTTGTTATGCTGATCAATTTGAAGATAAAAAGTAAAGTAATACTGTATAAGGTTATTTGATATTTATTTCCAGGAAAATATTTTTTTTTGTTTATATAACTCTGTAATACTGTTTACTAGGGTATCAACGATAGCCGAGTGGTATGACCATTGGACTGCCAAGTCAAAGGTCGCAAGTTAAAACCCTGGCTAACGCCAATGGCTATTCGAATTCATGTGCGTATTATAAATTGGTTATCAGTTGCTATATATGGCGAAGAAACACATCGTGAGGAAACCGGCACACCTAAGAAATTTTTCAGCGGTGTGTAAAGCCATGTCGAAGGCCTAGAACTGGATTATACTCTGATACCAGGTTGTTCGTCAACCATACGATAAGAGGAAGAACGATATTGTTAAACAAGACATTAGTAATTCCATATATGCGAATACTGTGTTATATAAACATTATATTATATTCGAGGTCAGAGTTTCATAGAACACAAAAAAATCTAGGAAATGGGTGTACAAATACAAGCGTAAAGATAAACATACCACTAAGTACTGTATACAAACTGGATTTTTCATCAAAGTTTTTTTCCGCAAACACAGTGCGGTTCAATAAGTGATATAAAATATTTTTTCCGAATCATTGGCTAATGCTTCCATTTCGAGTACATAACATATGTGAATGTCTGGCACCATCGTGGAGCAATATGGAGTATTATAAAGCCGCTTTTCATCCAACCTGCGAGGTTCAAAATACGTTAGATTCAAATAAACATGCTGGCTTTTACCGAAAATTTGAATTTTAAATTTAATTCATAGATTCTATTCGGAAGCAAAGAGCAGGAACATACAGCTTGTTGGGAGTAAAATATTTAAAATATTTTATATATAATAGATTAAAATATTTATTTATTTTAAAATATTTTTAGTATAATTCTTATAGATACCTATATAAATATTTGTACCTACAATTATTACGATTAAGTTTTACGATTATTGGATACTAGCTGCGCTCCGCGGTGTTACCTGCTACATTTTTTGGATACAAAATAGTCTATGTGTTAGTCCAGGGTGTCAGCTACCTCCTTATGAAATTTCATCAAATTGGTCTAGCTGTTTGAGTGTGAAGAGGTAACAAAAATAAAAACACACTCACAAACTTTCGCCTTTATAATATTAGTGTGATGTGATTTTAAACAACATTAGATTTTTTGATTAAAAATATAAAGATGTTTTATAAAAATTACTTCAAATAAAGAATTTTCATATTAATATCGTATATATTAATTTAATCCAACATTACATAAACGTAGTGTACAAAATAATGAATTATTCTAAATGATCCCATCCAGTTTTTCTAGTTACAACCTATTTCTTTATCACCGTCATCATTTCAGCCCGGTATCATTCACTACTGACTGCCTCGATGGTCTAGTGGTTGCTAAGCGCGACTGCTGAACACGAGGTCCTGGGTTCGAATCCCAAGTCGGGCAAAGTGTTACTGGGTTTTTCTATTAGGTAATTCTTATTAGCAGCACGGAGTCTGGATCTGTGCCCGGTTGATGGCAATAGGCTCGCCCCCTATTACATTGGGACCTAAAAACATAACTGGCAAAATGTGGGTGTACTGTACTGCACCTCTGCCTACCCCTTCGGGGAATACAGGCGTGATGATATGTTATGTTTATGTGTATCACTCACTACTGGGTGTAGACTCTCACTTTTTTTCTGCCACTCTTCTCTGCTTTGAGCTTCTATTAACCTTCTTGCCAATACGTAAATCTCATTTCCTTTAATACTATAAATTAGAAAGAAATATTCGCAAAGTCTAGCAAATATAAATATTTTTAAACATCTCTCCTACAGAAGACGTTTCCAAGTAAAGAGTACCAACTATGTCCGTGTACTGCCTCGGGCACGGACTAATTTTAGACTCGCCGAAACCGAAACAAAATAAAAATCTTTTTATATTCCCGTGACCCAACAATGATGTCAGTTTTAAAACACATCGGCCGACAAACTGTCAATATCACTACCAAAAAAGTTGAGCACGAAATAAAATATTTACCCACTAAAAATATTTTCGACGACCATCAACAGCAGGATAAATAATACCTTCAACTAGAAATGACTAAATATAAAGCCCTGAACAGACTTGGCACGTTGCATAAAAGCCTGTATTTAGCGGTATTATTTCACAGGGGATAATCCGTGCGGCGTTGTGACTAACGAGCCGATTAGCATCGGAATTCGGTACGTACCGATATCGGATCCGGATTTCACTTTATGCTTACGTAGCTTCATAACTTTACACGTTTTTCCAATAACGTTTTTATGTTAGAAAATAAATGTGACAGAATAAATTTTGTTATATACCTGAGGAGGTGCTTTGAGGATTTTTACAGCGGGCACCGGCAACAGACTGGGATGACACTAGGCAGATTGAGCTCCTGGCCTATTACAAAGCGATGAAGCCATTTAGCCGCAATAAATCAAATATTTTGATTAAGAACTAACATCACACCTGTTATCCGCGAAGAGGTAGCCGAAGCTGTTTATATTTCGCCAGTTATGTTATAGGGAGCGAGCCTATCCGTCAACTGGGCTCAAATATAGGCACCTATAATAACACTTTGCCCAATCTGGGATTCAATCTCAGACCTACAGTACGGTACGGTATTAATATAGGCGTGATCTTACACATAGAAATGGCAAGCAAATAGCAAGTTGTCATTCATAGTGGTGTTCTAAGCCTTTGTTCAACAGTGGACGTTTTCCGGCTGATGATGGTGATGATCTAACACATAAATAATACAAATTAATGACGCTTTATATCTACACTGTCCATCAAAATGTAGGCACCAACCAAATACGGTTTAACGTGAGTTCACAAACTGTGATTCTCAACATGACATGCTGCTGGAAATAAGGTCATCTCCCTTGGGGCCAACAGTTACTATGAACTGGCGCCGGCTATATGAAACTCATTATAGCTGTTAAAGTAATAATATTTCTATAGATAACGATATGAGTTCGTACTTTGTATACACGTGTATTCCCTAGAGAATGGGAGAGGGGTTTTTCATAATATTTTACGTAGATATTGGGCGTTTTATTAGGTTATTTTTATAGTATGGTTGATGAACAACCTGGTGTCGGAGTTTAAACTGCCTGTAGGCCGCTGACATGGTTTTGCACACCGTTAAAAAATCTCTCTGGTGTGCCGGTTACCTCACAATGTTTTCCTTTACCGTTGTTAGCAACTGATAACTAATTTATTATACGCACATGAATACAAAAAGACATTGGAGCGTGCCATGGTTTGAACTTGCGACCTTTGACTTGGCAGTCGTCAATTTCTCGGCTAACACTGCTTACTTACTTCTATTTGGTAATTCTCAGTAACAGCTCGGAGTCTGGATTTGTGCCCGATTAAGGGCAATATGCTCGCTCATAATAACATTAGGACCTATAACATTACTTGGGAAATATGGTTGTACTATAGGTACATCTCTGCCTACCCCTTTGGGGAATATAGGCGTGATGTTATCTCTGTGTTACGTGTAATTTTTACTGCAGTTTTATTTCGTTTTATTCGATACTTCGTCGGGACCAAACAAAAATTGAATTAAAAATGATTCAAAATTGTTCCTATGTAACTCTTACCTATATTTCCCTGAAACGAGTTTTTATGATAATATAACTGAAGCGAAGCAAGTAAATATATCTATACAGTCAAAGTTGCTTAGGAACATGACAAATTGTTTGGCAGATCATTCATCATAATCCACTCGGCCTAAATAGAGCGATACCCTTAAGGTTGTGTGGAGATGAAATTATACGCGATATTATAGTTTAGGAGCCCCTTCTAAATATATACTTATGGTTTGTGGTACTCGTAGTTAATTTCTAGTGGGGTAGGCAAAGATACAGACAAACAGAAGAATTTTCTCGTTTATAGCGCAACATATATAGATTCTGTAATGGCAAAGAAACATGTGATAAAAATAAATAAATAAATAGGTATATAATAATAAACCCCCATATCGTCACGCCTGTATTCCCCGAAGGGGCTGGCAGTAGTGCACATGTAGTATACCCACATTTCGCCAGTCATGTTTTAGGTCTCAATGTTATGGAGGGCGAACCTATTGCCATCAACCGGGCTCAATTCGTCCGTGCTGCTACTGTGATTAAGTAACAGTTTGCCTGATTCGAACCCAGGACTTCGTGCTCAGCAGTCACCCTTAACGACCACTAGACCAACGAGGCAGACAACTTTTAAATTTCTGAAAACAAACTTTACTATTATTGTTATTAAAAAAATACAACTACTAAGCAATAGCACTGCCAGCTATCACTTCAATCTATAAATAACAATAATACCTACCTACTTTCATTAAATTGGTATACGTACACAAACAAGCCACTTACTCAATACACTGACGAAATTATTGTACAAAGTTAAGCGGATAACAGAATAATAACTTAAGTACCTTTTAATATGAATAACAAGCATAAGTGATGAAGTAACAATGTAATGACGTAGATTGATGATATACAGATACATATTAGATACCATTTATCTCATAATTTATGAACTTGCAACATTGAGATGTATTTTAACACTCTTTCTTTGCGTCTCTACCCTATATTTGATAAAAAAACGTGAAATGTAACATCGCACCGGTTTTCCCTGAAGGGGTAGGTACAGGTAGGACACCCATATTTTACCAGTTGATATAAACTACCCCAATAACCCTTTGCCCGACCCGGTAACCAAACCCAAGACCTCACGCTTAACTGTCGCGCTTAGCGATCCCAGTAATCTCTATTATTACCATATATAAAAAAACGTCACCACACACAAGGAATTGCTCTTCGAACTTCTTAGTCCATAATAGTCACACGAGCAGTATTCACTGATCATATTGTCCATTCTTTACAGATCCGAAGCTCAATAATTTAAATTATAACATTAAAGTTCTCTTCGAACACGGTACATAGATACAATATAAGAAGACTTGTGATTGTAAAAGGATTTGTGTGTAATTCCAATGTATTTATTGCTACATGCCTATAGAAGAAATATTCTAGAAAACACATTCGTTCTGTCTTTGTAGTATTTGTTCGAACAAACAAAACTGAGATAATTCGCCGACGATCGCGTAACTAACATTAAGACATCGTAATCCTGAATTCTCACACTAAATTGATACGTCCACTTATATAAACCAAGTCCTGTTTTACAAGGCAGAAATATATCACCAGTTTATCGAGGAGAACAGACATTTATAGACGGAAACTCCATTAAGACTATTAATAGGTTGTCGGCTTTTATGTATGTACGTATCGCTCTACCATTTTCCTTTAGAGTAGGTTGAGCTCTGAGTGGAAACTACACGGTGTTTTGATGCCACCTTAGCCGGTAATGTAATTAGTGTAATTTGTTTCTGTCGTCTGGCTTGGTTGGAGGTGGATGCTGGGCGTAGAAAGTTCAGTTGGAATTGAAGTTGGTAAAATGTAGTCGGGAGGTTTCATATTTTTAGCAGTCGGACTAAGTTTGGAAGTATAGTTTAGTTAGTAAATAGTGATAGTCACTTTTTTATTGGACTTGTACGGTCGTAAGCAAAATGTTGATAAAGCGCCTTACACCAATATATTTTTTGCTGTAACAAAAGTAAGGTACCTATATAAATTATCAACGTTTAAAATAATTTAAAAGTAATAATACAGTTAATTCCAAGTAAGAGTGCAAATAGCCCATCATTTTTTAATTTTAAAAATGTGTAACACAAACAAAAAAAGTAAATATTTACCTTGTTATTTTTAAGCTGGAAAATAAAATATGTTTCAGAAAAATAACGACACACGAGCCAGCTCACCAGACCACAAAAAATACAACCTCCAGCCACTCACATTTTCACCTCAGCGCACAGGCATTTCGTTTATGACCACATTAATATTTAACAAGCAAATAACTTGAGTCTCGTCAGTGTTAAGAAAAATCCTTTGATATATTGCATCGTTAGCCACACCATCTCCTAGGGACTCAGGATTGTTAATCGGGCCATTTGTCACGATCGCGCTTGGTATTCACTGAGAACGAACAATTCGAATTTCGCGAACGGTAGGGATCGAGTCGCGAATATTTTACTGATCAAACTTTGTTAAGTCATGGTATCATATTTCTACGTCTTGTTTTATGTTCTTATCTTCGCAAGCTGTTGTCAGATGATTCGTATTGACAGCTATCTCATCTCATAGAAGGTTCTAATCCGATGTATTTGGTACATTCAATTACTGAGGTGAGTTTTCAATAAATAATTATACACATAGCATCACGCTTGTATCCCACGAACGGGTTAGCAGAGATGTAAAGTAGGTACACCCACATTCCGTCAGCTAAGTTAGTATTTTTAAGTTATATTAATATAGTATTGTATTTATAGTTATGGGCCTTTGATGCCTGAAATAAATGGATATTATTATTATTATTATTATAGGTTCCAATGTAATAGGGGGCCAGCCTATTGCCATGTATTTGGCTTATAATATGAGTGTTAAACTCATATTATAAGCCAACTATTTAATAAGAGGTGAACCTAATTTATTGCACAAAAAATGGCAAATGGTTACTCATAAATAATACGTTACTAAGTACATCATCCTCTATACCGGCATTTAAATTACCTTGGTATCTAACAAGGTAATATTCTACAATCTTTTGCGACGTCAGAAACACCATTTTATACCTTGAATTTACGATTGCGTTGTTAAGGTTCTTTTAAATTAAATGCAAAAATCATAAAAACAATAGTTTATTACAGTTAACAAATAATAAAACTATATTACAAGCAATAAATACTCTTTTAAGATGTTGGCTCTCTTTTACGATGCTTGATGGCGTATATCGACCAACACACAAATTACCTAAGCAAATGCAGTGTTGCTTTTGTTATTGATATTTTCTTTATAAAATAATGAGTTTTAATTCAATTTTATTTTTGCTAGATAATCGTAATAATACGTATAGCAAAAACTTTGTATCCCTTTTTAAGGACAGTGCAAGATTTGGCATAGTTTAAATTTGTATGGAAAAGAAGCATATAGCAATTTTTTTATCATAATTAAGGTCTATCTCATCTGAGATTAGCCAACCACAGAAGTTATTGACCCCTGAGTTTGTTTCGGCATTACTTCTCAGAGGTAGTCAGTTAGGAAATGTTGACGCCATCTAGTTTTATATTGAAATCTGACGTGTAAAAGTGTTTGTGAAAACCTATTTAATCTGAACTACTAACTAATCTGAACAAAAAACAAATGCAGGCCGTATTTCAATTACGCCGTGCAATACCTATTATTTCCTTCTATTTCCGAAACAAAAAATTACGGCCGAAACAACCAGAATTTTTGCTATTACTCAAAAAGGTTTATCAATGTTCCACATCGGCTTTACTTCATTTCTTTTTTCGACAGCAAAATAATAGAGTTATTAACTAGGGCGACGTAAACCTGTGGTGTACTGTGCCAAGTTTCGATCGGTTGCTACGGTATAAAGGTATTACTATTCTTTCTGCGTTCTTCGGTGGTACAGTTTATGCCTTAATATTGTATTGGCTGGTTGACGTTTTGTTGTTTTTATTTCAAAACCTTTTTGGATTTGTTAAAAGGACGAGTTGGGTATTGGTTTGTGAACAGCTTTGTTGCTGTGATTTTGTAGGTACTGTTTGTGAACAGATACGTGATAAAAACAATTGTTAAATCTGAAGATATTTGGAAGAAAACTACAATTTTATTCCCTTTTATTTCTGTGTTCTGTTTTTATACTTTGTACCTAAATATACAAATCTTATAACTTAGGTATAATTGTAGCTAATAAAGTCTTTTCGAGGTTACATTAGTTCCGACACGTTGGACACAACGACTTAATCAATTATTTGTCTAATTTTAGAAGACAAATTTCCAAAGGAAGATAAAAATCAGTTAGTAAATTTTCTTCGTATATATTTTTTAATGTTGAGTCCAGTAATCATAATACAATGGCTATAGGTTCGCTCCCTATTACTATAAACAAATATAATGCTACGTGGGCGTGCAGACCTCTGCCTTCTGGGAATACAGTCGTGATGATACAGATACAAATAAACACTCCAGTTTTTCTAGGAACAGTTGTTTTTCCTTTGTACGCTTTTGTTTCCACATGATGTTCTTAAACAAAAAGTAATGCGTAGAACGTGTTTAAGTAGCCTTACATGGGATTTATATAATTATTTAGTGTTAGTGTGTAGTATATTATTTTTAAAATGTCGCCCCCACTAGGAATTTCTCCTGTATCGTGGGTGCGTTTCACAAAAATGAAATATTACATACATAAACGCCCAGAATAGGGACAAACATCTGTGGTTCGCACAAAGTCTTGCCCCGTGCGAGGATCGTACCCGGGGCGAGCCTTTTGCCATGAACCGGGCACAAATCCATACTCCACGCTGCTACTGAGAACCATCTAATAGAAAACCCAGTAACACTTTTCCCGACCAGGGATTCGAAATTTGACTTCATATTCAGCAGATGCACTTGGCGACCACAAGACCAACGAGGCCTATTAAAATAATTTCTCTAATACTGTACTTATACTATATGTAAATACAAGCTTAACTAATCGGCAAACAGATGACAATCTCCGTGGTCAAACATGGGGGCTTGTGTATGAAGCCATTTTTATATTAATGCCTAATGAAGGAAACTTTCCTTTGTATAATAGGCAGACTGCACGCAAGCGTAAAGTGGTTCATTGCACGCTTTTGAGGACCTTGTAATTGTACCGAGAAATTGATTGTTAGGGAACCTACTATAGTACACTGCGTAATTTTTTTTCCCCTTGAAAACGAATTAACAAGGTTATAACTTTTAACAAACTAACATAACTATATTGGCATATATGCAGTATACAATAGGATATAATATTATCTAGTATAGTATAATTATAGTATAATTATAGTATAATTAATACATACTAATATAGTATGTATTAATAGTTTAGAAAAACGTCTGTCTTTTAAATAGGTGCACAAAAAGCCACTCAATTTGTTATCATTGCAAAGAAGCTACTAGACTAGAAATATAACTCTTTTATTTGCCAGAACAGACATGTTAATAAAAACTTTTTACAGTACAGCATAATATATCTCACCCATAGTTACGCATGCAATAATTGAATCACTAGGCTTTTTATTCTACTAGGCTACAATAGTATTCGAATTTATATTTTCAATAATTGGAAGAAGACATTAACTCCAGCAAGCATAGGTCCAATTCACACGATAATCTAACCCTGCTAATTGTCAACAGGTCTCCGGCCGGGCCCGAGTGTCACAGCCGAGACTCTAGACATGGTGAAGGTGTCGGCGGTGGCGGGCGGTGACGCGACACTGCCGTGCGACACGCGCTCGTCACAGGCCTCCGATGTGCTCCTACTGGTCGTCTGGTACAAGAACGACGTACCATTGTATAGGTGAGTTCGGTTTTTATTACTTGTACAGTCAGCATTATAAGTAGCTTAACATGTTAAGGCTCCTTTTCCATACTAATGTAATAAATGTGACAGTGACTGTCTGTTACGCCTTCACGACTAAACAGCTGGACGGATTTTGATGAAATTTGGCATGTAGAAAGTTTAAGACCTGAGAAAGAGCATAGTCTGTTTAACGCGGGCAAAACCGCGGACAAAAGCTAGTGTCAAATAATTGGAAAAAGCAACGGCACTCATGAGAGATATTTTAACGGTGTGTAAAGTCATGTCAGGGAGGCTACAGGCGGTATATACTTTTTTTTTTTTTTTTTTTATAATCGTCGCCCCACACTAGGAATTTCTCCTGTGTCGTGGGTGCGTTTCACAAACATGAAATATCACATACACAAACACCCAGACTCGGGACAAACATCTGTGGTTCGCACAAAGTTTTGCCCCGTGCGGGAATCGAACCCGCAACCCTCAGCACAGCAGTCCAATCACTTAGCCACTGCGCTAATCAGGTCGTCAAACTTGACACAAGGTTGTTCATCACCCATATGATAAGAAGAAGACTTCAACAGTTCAACGCCTCCTGCGACTTTTATACCCTACTAGAAGAATTGTAGGTACTCTTAATCCGTCCCAACTTCATATTTCTCCTACGTATCGCAACTAGTGAATAATGAGGGTCATAAAGATGTTCAAACCAACATCAAGGTACCTATAAAGCAAAATAAATAACCTGGGATTGGATCCGGAATCGTTCCAAGAATACCGGGAGAATACATGCGGTTTCGAAGAATAACTTCCGATAACTTATAGAGAGAAAATACTTGGAAAAGAAGTGTCAATAATGTGATATGATGATTCATCATCTCTCATGACTGCCTCGTTGGTCTAGTGGTTGCTAAGCGCGACTGATGAGCACGAGGTCCTGGGTTCAAATCCCGGGTCGGGCAAAGTGTTACTGGGTTTTTCCATTAGGTAGGTAATTCTCAGTAACAGCACGGAGTCTGGATTTGTGCCCGGTTGATGGCAATAGGCTCGCCGCCTATTACATTGGGACCTAAAACAGAACTGGCGAAATGTGGGTGTACTATATGTGCACCTCTGCCGACCCCTTCCGGGAATACAGGCGTGATGTTATGTTATGTTATGTTTTATGATTCATCTCACTTCACACTTAATGTTATAAAGGCGACAGTCTGTGAGTGTGTTTGTTACTTCTTCACGCTGAAACGGCTGGACCGATTATGATAAAATTTCGTGTACTGTGGGTTCGATCCTCGCACCGACAAAACACCGACAAGAATTTGTGCGAACCACAGTTGTTTGCCGCGAGGTTGGATGCTTGTGTATGTGATATTACATGTTTGTGAAACACACCCACGATACAGAAGAAATTCCTAGTGTGGGCGACGATTTATTTTAAAGAAAAAAAAACATAACAAAACAAAAAACACAATACCTTCGTAATTCTATCCTTTGGGACATCATTAATAATTTACTTGATAACGAATGCTAAAGACATACAATTAAACTAAGCGTTTGTTTTTAATTCTATTTGTGATCCAGTAATCGCAATTATACAAAGCAACTACTGCGTAATTAATTAACACGGCTTACTTTAATAACAGAAGTAAAGTAATTAAATTACTTTGCAGTTATTTGTTACAGTTACAGTACACAACCCTACTTTCGTAGAAAACGATTCGTATTATTATTTTAATTCCAACCTCGTACATAATACTCAAACAAAATGAGAACAGAAATAAGTTCACCTGCCACTTAACTTCAATTACATTTTGACAGAAGGCCCAATCTCGATCGACTGTTAAAAAATAATAGACTCTAATGAACTAGGAACAGAGTTTATTTTCCCGTGACAATTAACACGTTTTAAATTAGGGACGCTATTATCCGGCTAAGTAGAACAATCGTATTTGAAACGATCTTGAAGTTTTCAGCCGGTTCTTATAACCGCGACAGTACGTTTGTTTTGTAAGTTTTCGTCGGAAAAATTTAAATTGCCTTCTGTATTGAAGCACGTGCCGTATGGCTGGCGTTTGTTTTTCTTTTTTTCCGTAATAACAAGGCTAGGTCGCGTGTGGCGCCAGCCAACGACCTGATCCTGCGTCTACTATACTGTGCTTATTATCTGTTGACTGACAGTTACTGTAGAGCCTCTCACTTCATGTAGAGACCGAGTCGCTTTGTGACGTCAGCATGGTGAGGTGTTTTCCCTTTACAATTATTTAACATTGCGCGAAAACCCTAAAAGTGCAGACACATGTGCATACATGTGCCTGCACTTGTAGATGCTCAAATGCATATTTGAGCATCTACATTTGCCAGATTGTAGAGCTATTATTAAAGCCTCACGGTCTGAAAAACGGCAACAGACTCGCCCCTTCATGAAAAAGAACTTCTGAAATCGGAATGTTGGCACGCAATACACTCACACCTCACCCTAACCTATGGGGAATACAAACATGATGTAATTCACATAACAGCGACAACACATCACCCACATATCACATCACGGTCTCCAAGATTCATTGCCAAATCGCAATCTGACAATGCGTGCATATTTTATAAATCGCTCAAGCGCACATTTGCTATGCATGGTCCTGCTACCGTGAATACAAAGCCAAATTAGTTTCAACGAGGACCGAGGTTTAGGACGGCAAAATGCGATCAGATTAAACTGGATTTAAGCGGTACTGACAAATTTTATCTGATGTTGCTACTAAATATGGTTGGGTTGGGCTGTAACTGTTTCAGTTTTATGCTAGTTTAATAATCAACATTTTTTGACATTTGAAATTTTTTGGACTGCGCTCGAAATCTTCAAGCATATCCAGACACAAGTGAGTTGTTAATGAGAGAAATAATACATTTTTGCAATACTTAAGGTCATACAAGAACGAGCGTGCCAAAATACTATTTTTAAGTAAACATAACAATAAAAAATAGGAATTTTTAATGAGTAAGTTTAGGTCGATTTGTGCCGGTTTTTCGGGACCAGTGATAACCGTCGAGGCAATAAAGCTCATGGCATCCCAGAGGTATGACCTGACTGTCTTGGTGTCAAAGTTTAAACCGCCTGTAGACCTCTGATATGGCCCGTAGGCCCAGGACATGGCTATACACACTGTTGAAAAATCTTTCAGATGTGCCGGTATCCTCACGATGTGTTCCTTCGCCGTTTCTAGCAACTGACAACAAATTCATTGAACGCACATGTCATGAGTAGGCGTCAAGGTATGTTTACGTTAAAATAAAAAAAAACACATTGTATCTCTACAAACCGAATAGTTAGGTGAACTGCGTCATTTATTTCCAACCAGCATGAACAAGGCAGACGGGCGAGAATATCGACATAAATTCTAGACTTTGCGCTATCAATCACCTATTCAGACTGAATAGAAAACTACTGGCGAACACATAAAGCCGAAACAAAGTGTACGTATTTCGGTTTTGAAAAATGATTTCCGCGATACTGCCAATAGGAACTGTTTTGAAGTTATACGGATGGATTTGAACGTTTGGTTATTAGTTGAGAAAGTAGGAAATGGATTGAGGATATAGGCTCCTTTTTGCTTAGAAAACGAGTTGTAAGACGTGACGGAACTGATATGGGTTTGGTGAATGGTAAAAGGCTTGTCACTATAAGATACATACATATGATGAGCGGTAAGATGTATTGTCGTTGTTATATTTGGTAAAAGAGAAGAATACTTTCCAGTGTTTCAACAGTCTGCAGCTTCAAGCATATAATTAAGTTAGACCCAAAGGTACAACTTTATTTGAACTTTAATGCAATATTACCAAGGTTTAGAATTGATTTCAATCATTTTTACAAAATATCTTTTAACAAAAAATAAATAAGGTTACAACATGTATTTGTATGTTGAATATATTTAATGTAAACACACAGTACAAGTGAACTAGTCAATAGCATATTATCACAAAGTGAATTGAAATCGATTCAGAACACACAACATCAATCAACATCGATATAATATCCGAATATCGGGAAATACATAGATATCTCATAATCCGTCATAGAGACGTGAGAAATGTAGCCGAATAGGAATTTTCTTCAAGATAGTTGGCAGTGCAGATCAATCTTCAGATAGTATTTGTATCGCAAGTTATGCTAGTGTTGTTGTTTAAATATCTACCTATATAGGTGAACCGATTTCTTACTAGACATTTTTGAACAACAAAAATTATGTAGGTTTAATTCGAATAACAGCAACTTAATTATCATTCCTGGATTTAATTATCTGAAATCGCCAACCCGCAGTGAGCTAGCGTAGTGATCAATGCAAAATCCTTCTCTATACGAGAAGAGGCCTTTGCCCTGCAGTGGGATGGTTATATGTATTATTACTTATTATTATAGGTATATATTCCTATATATCACCTACCCAGATATCGCCAGTTAAGCTATAAATCTTTTGTAATAGTGGGCGAGCCTTGGAACTTTTCTTATTGCCATCTTAACCAAGCACTAATTCAGAATTACCAAATGGACTAACAGAACGTTAATTGAACCTAATAAATGGTCAAACGTGGCGTTTAACACCATACTATCGACGGAATCCGTATTTTCCATTTTTTTGTAAGGTCTTTAGTGCACTAGCGCACAACACTAAATTGCTCATGAGAATTGTAAGGCCTAGAACACACAAACCTCACAAAAGATTTGTACATCGCGATTAGTGTGGCCGGATTCGTTACACATCATGAATATTCGACGTGATCGAGCGAGCATGAACGCTGATAATAGCATTGGCGGTTTTTTATTCTGGCTCAAAGGGAATTGTCACGATTAAGTTCGCTATACTACTTTATTTCTGTGCTTTTATAGCCAAAAATAGAAGCAGTTCGGTATCAATTTTGACGAGATTAAACGAGTTTCAACTCAACCGACGTAAACGGTAAATTATATTATGGCTTATTTTATTTAATTTTTGCCATCCATGAAATTTCTCCTTTATCATCGCGTTCTGAAACAACCATGTAAGAATATCTTGTGTAATATACGGTTGTACAGTCGTCATAATTCAGCATTTAAATCGCTAAGCCCCAGACAACACTCAGAGATATTTAATAATTATCTAAACTACTAAGTGAAGGTTTTCTTTTTGAAGTATTTACTCAGTGTTAGTTTCAGTAATTATTAACTACTCTGAGTGTGGTGGTGAGTTTCGCCCCCTTACCAAAAACTCTAAAAGCAGGACAGTTTATGTTGTGGAAGCAAGACGCCACATTACACAGCACGTAGCGGCATCTCGCTTTCACATCGCAAACTGTCTTATCCAAGAGTTTATGATAAGAGGCTGATCCACTAAACAGACAAGAAACGTATTCTTGATTCTCTTTTGTTTATACACAAGGAGAGAAAAAAGAGAATCGATAACCAATGTATCAAATCGAGTATGTTACCACACGTTAACATCATTACCATCAGTATTCCAATAACATTTAAAACACAATTGCAAATCGAAACAATCGGATAGGAGCATCGGTATTTATGTGACAGGTAAAATCGGTTTGTGAGTTTTAAATGTCAAATGAATTCGATTAATCGATTTAACCGATAGATTGGAGAACCGACTGCGTTTTAAAATTGTTTCGCATCGGTTGTTTTAGCGTATATTTTTATTATATTGGTCAATATTCCAGTAATTTCCAAGTCATTTCATATCCATTAAAACAGCTTTTGGTTTCGTTTTATTACCCTGTTTATTTTACCTGTATAACAATTAACATTACCTACAATAATACCCAAACAAAAGCTTCTTTACATACAGAAAGACGAGTATTCAAGCAATCAACACGCTTTCTACGAACGAATTCGAACTACGAATTTTCGACTCTTACATCCAAGTTTCATGGCTATGTTTTCCTTCCTTAACTGTTAGTAAGTGTCTCAATATTTAATTAAATATGAAAGTGAAATCTGATAAAGAAGTAACATTTTACTTGACCTGGGTTCGAACTCACAAAGGGCCATAACATAACACACCATAATGATGCAGAACGTGCTATCCCTGCTAGAATTTTCTACGTACCGGTATTGGTATCTAAACAGCTAATCCACCTTACTAGGTGCATACGACAGACGTCTCCAGCAGATTCCCATGACTTGACATTTTATGCACCTGACACTCATTAATTGGCCCTACCATGCCCTTATGGACTCGTCAAGCAAACTACATGACTTGAGGTGAGCTTTATCAACATAAATAATAGTCTCGAGTATACACAAAAAAGATTCATCAATATTATCATTTCTCCTATCAGATAATATTGTGAAATAATTATAAAATGTATATTTTCACACAGCTGGTATAAATAAGGGTTAGTCACGGTCGCGCTGTCATTTACCCACAGCCCGTCGATGACGCTATTAGATCCCATGGGCCGGCGAGCCTATCAACATTTTATAGAGTATAATTCGGAACCGGAGCTGAAAAATAATCTAGCAGAATAACCCAATTACATTTTTGTGATTGGAAACGACTGGGACACTCATACAGATATTTATTTTAATCTCTGTTTGTGTATCACATCGGAGTAATCAAAATTCTAAATTAGATTCAAAAATATCGGTTTTTGTGGTCGATTTCCACCATTTAAAGGTTAGCACACAATATCAACCCGGAAAGGGATCGTCATCGTATGAACTTGAGCCGTGCAGTATTCTTTGTATGAAACTCTCTATTGCAAAGCACACTAATCGGAATCGTAACGTAATCGCCTCGCCTCGGGACTGGCGAGCCGTAAGCGGCGTCGCCTAGCCGTAACCGTAGCCTTGGTTACGTGCTTACGTTAGGTTGATGCCTATTTGACGGCGAGTCGAAAGGCAATACGGTGACGATCCCTTGCCGATTTGTGTGTGTGGTGTAGATTTGCTATACATACAATTTCCCATTATATTTTCTTTTCCTCTTCTTTTATTATAACTTCCTCACATCTTTATTTTCACTTTATTTCAGTCTTTTGATACCACCTTACCCCTACGTTGAGCTTATAAATGCGAGGTATAAAAATTTGTCGCCGGATCTTTTTCGACGCAAAACTGCATAATTATGCAATTTATAAAAATCGTCCCGCTCTTACACTTTGATCCTCCATTTTGATTTATGTTGGTGACTGTATAAAAGAATAGAACAGGGCTGAACTTGCCTTAAGCTGGAAGTGGCTTATGAAATATTAATGAGTGAAAACGTTTTCATTTCAGAGCACGTTGGGAACGCATTGAATTTTTGTAAGTTTAAAGTACGAGGTTAGGATTTTAAAGTGTTCTGTAGTTATGAAAAAAATACAGTGTGAAACTTATTGTGTGTTAAAAGCAATTAAGTTTTAATAAAAACGAGATTAATTAGGTGTAGGGAAACTTATCTATCTTCTTCTTCTATAAAAATATTATAATATAGATATATATAAACATATTTTGGCGTTCTGACACATCAATAAGACGATGAATTAAAAACAATACTATATTTTATTTTAATTATGTCACGATAAATTGTATGCATTGTTTGTTTACGATGTACACCGCCATTTGCCCGTTACGTTTTTCTGTCTAGTTTTCCATTAATAGTTGTCTGGAACAAATTGCTTTTAGCAATAAGCCCGCCACTCTTGCACGGTTGCTTTAGTTTTAAGGTTATCCTGTATTTGTTATTTGGTGTGCAATAAAATATATTCTATCTATTAGATATTCATATAGTTATTATACTTACTTTCCTTTGTCCACAGTTACGATGGCCGTATAAAAGGCCCGACAGCGCACTGGGCAGACGACGTGTTAGGGGGCCGGGCCCGGTGGCACGCCGCGACGCCATCTTCCCTCAGGATACGTGACGTCATACCCACTGACCGCGCGATGTATCGCTGCAGGGTTGACTTCAAAATATCGCCCACGAGAAATCATAAGATTCTACTCGATGTTATCGGTAAGTTGTCTAATAATGTACATGTAAGACCGCGGGCATAGAAATGTGAATAACCTTCTGTGGCAGGACGATGAACTCTATCTGACCAATCAATGGCCATATAGGTTACCCAGGTATTAGGTACCTTTATGGGCAAATGGTTAAATTAAATATGAGTGTTGAAATTTCTGTACTACGAAAATACCTCTACCTACTTTTAAACTATCGCGATGTATGATTATGGGAGAAAATCGTTAACAACTTTGGTCTACGATACGAAAAACTCGGTCGAAACGTCAAGCCAAAAATTAATAAAGTTGTGTTCGCGTTAATTCCCGTTTTGTTATTTTCTACCTCTACCTACCTCTTTGGGTATAACCGGCGCAATTATGTATGGGGTTAACGACTTGCGTGGTAAGAAAGTACCCGCTGCTAACTTTCAACAAGCGCCGTGCACTTTTTATGCGTTGTTGTACTTGAAATTATTGTTACAACTATAGAGCGTGTCACGCAAATCGCACGCAATATCACGACATCGAAACCAATAATTAATATAATAATTTAGTAATACAACAAGGCTATAATAATTAATGTAATCATTATTAATTAACGTCGAAATTAAATTTCTGCTTCAAATGTATTTGTTACACTTCAACGTAGGCTTCAATTCATATTTATTACGAACCGTTTTAAATTAAATTTTAATTTGTAACCTAGCTTAAAATTAACAAAATCCTTTTTATTGGAGCACTAACTATATAAACTTGTTTGACTCGAAGGACCAAACATTTACGCGTTAGGCAGACTCATTGCTGCGTTAACAAATTTCAATATTATAATTCAAGATCTGTTCCTAGCAACGCCCAAGGCGGATGCCAAGTATTATCGGAGATACTATTAGAAACTTTTGAGTAGTTTATTTAGGATATAAGGGCCATCAGTGCTTACCGTTGTCAGGTAAACTAGAACTGTAATAACAATTATAATAGGTATAGATCATAAATAATTGAAAGATCGTAAATACAGAGCCATTTCGCACTAATATTATAAAGGCGAAAGTTTGTGAGTGTGTTTGTTAACTCTTCACGCTCAAACGGCTTGACCGTTTTTGATGACCATAGAGAGGTAGCTGACACCCTGGATTAACACATAGGCTACGTTTTATCCGGAAAAACTGTAGCGGGTGACGCGGCGGGGCGCAACTAGTTTAGAATAAACTTCTCTTTTTTATTCCCATATTCATACATTTCGAATAATAGAATGCGATCCTATTGCTATTGGTCGGGTGCAAACCAAAGAAAAGTTAGAAATGGTATATTTATCAACTTAACTGTCCACGATGTAGGCACAATAGTCGAACAATGACCATGTATCACGTGACTCACGGGACAGGGAATCCTGCTTGGATGAAAGCATATAGAAGTAATGTTACTACAATATATAAGAGGCTATCTCGACCAGACATATCAGTAAACTTCAATAACACCGTTTTGCAAGACTGTACGCTGCACTTTGTACTTACTGCAATATTATGTGCAGGTACACTCAGTGACACTTTTAGGTAGACGTTTATTGTGCAATATTCATAGTCCGACAAGTTATCACGGTCGGTATTGCAGCAGCACTGTCTAGAATCGTTCATTTAACATTTATAGTGACTATTTCGAAATCGCATTCGGATGCAAGCTTCCAGCGCTCTTACGAACACTCCTTTAATATTCTACGGCCAATTAGTATTTATTGGAGCGCTAAAGCTTTTATGTGTTTATGTCATTGCTTGTTAAAAATATATAAAGTTTTGTATGTTTTTAATTTAAAATCGATTATCTTGAATGATTAATATTGATTCTCGAATTCGTAAGTTGAATTGTAATCGAGTTTCGATTCTCGAAACTCGATTACAAAGGGATAATAATAATTATTTTATGTCGTTAATTTTGAGTAACAACTGAAAGGCTATTGGATACCAACTGTGTCTATTTTAGGTAAGGTTTTACACATTTTTTTTAACGTCTTTGTTAACTAAAGTAGTTCCAAGATAGATTAATTATTGGACTTTTTTGTTAGTAATCCTAATTGTTAAATTAATTAGTCTAAAATGAGTCGTTTCTTTTATTGTTCCTTACTCCAAAAGTTTCCCAGAAAACAATTTTGTTTGTTAGAACAATCAGGTAAAACACATTAGAAGAAAGAACTAAAAACTAACAATGGAGTTATGAAATTAAACTTGAAACAATATTAAAAATAGTTATCATATTACAAGCCAAAAATATGTAGTCAAAGAAAAATGCAAAAGGATTTTTTTCGATTCAACTAGAGTGCAAATGTGAGGCCATTCTCCGAAACAAGTCTGCAACTTTGCGAAGTTTTTATTTTCTTTCAGGACCAATGTTAACAAAGAGGTCACAACATTGTTAAGCGTATTGTGAACTGTAAAATAGTTCATATAAAATAAATTTAGCGTACAATAAGCTTAACGGTGAAGATTTGAAAGCTCTGACTGTACTGTGTTGTTTTCCTTGTATTGACATTTTTTATTCTTTCTTACTTTTTCAAAACAATTGTACTCGACAAAGGACTACAGATTTGCCCCGTTTCGCGAAACGTACTTTCAGGAGTACACACGCAATGGTAAAGACAAACATATTTACAAGATGACTATGGCTAGTACTAATTGTATTGACTAAGTAGCTGCGCCCCACCGTGTTACCCGCCCCACATTTTTTCGGGATAACAAGTACCTTATGTATTAATCCAGAGTGCCATTATCCGGCCGAGCTGTTTGAGTGTGAATAAGTAACATACATATGTACATACACATTTACAAACTTTCGCATTTATAATTTTAGAGTAATGATAATATAAGTATGATCAATTCGTTAGTAAGGTATTAATTAGGTATCGAAGTAGGTTTGAGAACGCATTACTAATCATGGACTCAAAACTAGGCCCTTTTACCGACAACCTATCAATAATACTCATGATTCAGACAATGGAATAGTACTAAAATAAGATTCAAATAACAATCGTCCTATATCATTGAAAATCAACATTCGCGAGCGTTGCATTATTGATGTGAACCAACAATTAGCTCAAACAATATTTAGTTTTGATCAGAGGAATAGTTAATTAAATATGGACATACAAGCGTGATATACTCACATAATTGCATATGCAGCCTTAGTAAACAAAGGTAATATAATATATAATACAGTGGTCTCTCTTTCCGTCATCAATAATTTTACATTCAAAAGAAGAAAACAAAAAAGGATTAAGTTATTTAAGAGTACCTTCATCCAACATTTTCTTATGCGTGATCTTCAGAGTTGGGATTTAAACAAATTGTTAACTGGCTCAATAGCCATGTCTTGTTTCAGTGCTCTTCAGGTACAAAGTTATGAGCATCAAAATTTAATTTAAATTCGTTCAAAAGTTCATAAGTTATTCAGTTACTTACTAATATCGACATATTATAATTTATTCTTAAAAGATACGTTGTACCTACCATAACAAATAAAACTCCCTTAAAATGATTGTGGAGGACTGACTGCGCCCCGCGGTGATACCCGCCACATTTTTTCGGGATAAAAAGTAGCCTATGTGTTAATCCATTAAAATCTATTTAGTAGTTTTTACGTGAAAGAGTAACAAACATCCATCCATACTTACAAACTTTCGGGTTCATAATATTAGTAGGGATATAGCCGTAGGTACTTGCGCATCGATTGTTTTTCCTACACACGAAAGTATTGCCTCAGTCTTTTAATTTAACAAACACCAGAAACCTCTCAAGTTTCAACGGTGCAAAATAGAAGAAACAGTTTAAACTAGACAGCAAGATCTTGAATTAAAATGCCATCGAGGTGAAAGGAATGTTGTAATCTGTACTGTACCCCACCGGACGACTTCCGAGCAATATAACCCTTTATCTGTACAGCTGGAGGATAGATACAATACAACTTAGAAGACGAACAGATCGTTACTTGCGACAAAAAATGTGGAAAATTAAAAAGAATAATTAAAGTAAATTTTGCGAGTGATATCCATAATTATTTTTATATCTATTTCGGTAGTACACACGTGGTAGACGTTGTCAAGTCTGGGACTAGAAATGTATTCTAAAAGTGCACGTTAGTATAACCGGAATGGATAATAAATAATACAAAAACATAAATTTAAATGAGAATAATGATGATGAGAGAAATAACTCAAGAAACAGACTGATGGACGACAATCATCAGTTTTTGTTTACTCATTTTTTGTTTAAACCAATTAAAACGGATTAAATCACGGTTTCATTGGTGCATTTTTTGGTTTTGACACTTCGAATCCTTAACAGCATTCATGGTCACGGGCTGAATTTATATTAGGTAGATTTCGCAGACATCCTCATAACAAGTACAAATCTAGCTTCATCTTAAAGGCATGTAGCAAATCCTTTAACATCCCCAATCACTTCAAAACCCAATTATACCAATCTGTTATCAAGTATAAATCGTGTAGTACCTCCAATATTGACTGTGTACACAGCTTAAGGTCTATCAATAAGCCTTTATTTACCACAAAATGTTGGTGTATCAATATTTTATGACTGTTCAAGTCACCTGGTTCCATGTCCATTATAAATTTATGTGTGGTATCGGAACGTAGCCAAATAGTATCGGTTTATTGGCAGACATCTTGCTTCTCGATGATGTGTTGCGTTTTAGGAGTTATGAAATGTTTAATAGTCTAAAACATTGTTAGGGTGTTATAGTATTTTGCATTTTGATATTGGTAAAGATTAGCACATATTGTTAGATAATTATAACAATGCGAGCATTTTAAAATCACAAAAGTTTCTAAAAATAATTTTGACAAAATTTTTAGTTTAAAAGTTTGTGAGATTTACCCAATATAAGAATATTTATACAGATATGCGCTTGTTTAATGGCAATTGTCTCGCTATTGGGACCATTACTGGCAATTATATAAGTGTACTAAACAGTCTGCACGCTCCACAGGATATAGGCGTGAAGTCATTTTATGTTTGGTTGCTAATAACGTCAATAAACTGATACATAAATTGGTGAACAGAATAACTTAAGTCTGTTCTTTTCTCAAGCAAGTATGACATCCAGACGCAGCGAAAGAGTGCTCAATAAAGAAGCCATTTTACTTTGCCGTCTGTGGCTGCATATTGCATCCTGGCATACTGCCAAACTCAGTTTTATTGGTTAATAATTCTTCTAGTTGTCGAATTATGCAATCGGTACATACATCGGAATTAATGTGCGTTGTAATGCTGATGTTGGTATTCATGATTTTTGTTGATATCCACGTCAGTTAAATCGGTGTAAATGTAGGAATAAATCCAATAATTTTGGTCAATGGGATAGCTCAATTTTTTATTGCTTTTAAAGTGGATCTGGCTTCTAGAGAGACATGCATGGAAAACCTAACCTAACATTATTACCATCATTAGCCCGTTGCAATCCACTGCTGGACATAGGTGTCTCCCAAGGTAAGCCACTGGGCCCTAACCTATTATAATCATCATCAGTCGGAAAACATCCACTGTTGAACAAAGCCCTGGACTTATTATTATGCTGTTGTTAAATTCCAATTTCACGAATCTGCTTTACATTTTATATAATAGAACAAACATAACATTTCTATTTATATTTTTGTGTATTTCAGTAAGTATAAAAGACAAGTAGATCATATTTTTATCTTTTAGCTCAGAGCCAACGTTGAAACATTACAAGCAATTTATTTCAACTACAAGGCTTACTATTCTAAGAGAATGTAGATATTCATTTGAAATAAAAGTATCTGGAAACCTGAAGAATTGTTTTACATTTGCCAGTCACTTTGATTAAGACGGTAAAGTATAATGAACTGGCATTTAGAGGAAGAGATTATATCTGTATAGTTATTTATAAACTATGCTGTAACAAATAAAAATATAACGTGTAAGAAATCTATGTTTCAAAAGGGTACTTACAGATCAACAGCCTATTAACTTTTTTTATACCTAAGACTAAAATCGTAATGACAAAAAAATTAATTGCTGTTCCATATTTCAATACCTTCTCGACTCATTCGGCAATCATATTATTTATATAGCTAGAAGACGTCAACTGTTGAACAAAGACCTCTCCCTTAAGTGGGGGACTCTTTTTATACCTATGTTATTTTAGTCAAAAAAAGAAAGGCCTATGCCTAAGACTATTGTAGTGGGTAATGTTGGGCTAACGATAACGATCATAGTTGGTATTTCAAAGGTCGCCTTCATGTTCAACATTTACTTTTTACAACGAAAAAACATACATAACATCTCAATTTTTTTCTCCGGAGGAGTAGGCAATGTACCTATAGTAGTACATCCACATTTCAGTGAAGTTATAGGTCCTAATGTAATAGGGGGCGAGCCAATTGCCATCAACCAGGCTCAATCCAGATTCCGTTCTGACTGAGAATTGCCTAATGAAATATCCAATAATATTTTGCCCGACCCGAGATTCGAACGCAGGACCTCATACTCAGTAGACGCGCTTATCGACCACTAGACCAACAAAAAAAGGGAACAAATAAGCAAATAACTTTCGTCGTATTGTGTTAATATTTGATTCGTACATCATAAACGAGTTCCAAAAGAATTGTGTCTAAAATCACAAACTTAAAGAACTGAGGCCACATTAATTCGGTATATCTTCCGAGGCTTTTATTTTAGCAATATACGAACCGAGGGTAAAGTTTAATGTAGGGTAACTCAATTATTGGAGGTACTCGCGTGCGTGTCTTTTTTCCGGTGGACCTCATCTGGTCCGACGTAACATTTTCAATCTGTAAAATAAAAGGGAGTAGTTCAGCTGGTGGTTTTCTCACGAAATAGTGTAGGTGTGATTATGGTTATAGGTTCGGACCCTATTTCTGTTTATTGCCTTGATTTGGTGGGTTTTCGTAGTGTCGTGACACGTATAAACTAACCCCCTCGCTGATGATTTGAACTGACACCCTCTCATTCTTAAACGAGGATCATACCGGAATTAACTAAAGTTTATTGATAGCTTTATTCTTTGATATGTAAAAACATCTACATAATTACAGACTAAACCCTTCATTGTATGTAGCAACTTTTTTGTAGAATTTCTCGTTGACACAAACCGTGGCTGCTGTGCATAAGTTTCTGGGTTCGATTTCCGAGTCAGACAAAGTGATAGTGGATTTTTAGGCTAGCTACCTATTAAATCGTACCTATAACATGTCAAATTATGAGTTACTATTGTTACATGTCTGCTTACCCCTTCCCGGAGTACAAGCGTTATGTATTATGTTACTCTTCAACATCAATTTACCGTTATTCCTCGTTAATGTTACCAGGCAAGGTACTAGAGCACATAATATATAGGTACATACATAGTGGAAAATGGTATGCATATATGTGTATATGAAGGTAATAAGTTGCTACATAACTAGTATAATTATGAACGGTATAATAATATTCGCGGCAGGCAAGAGGGAGGCCTTAAATTAAATATTTAATATCCAAGTTTCGGTTTAGAATTTTGTGGTTAGAAAGACTATTTAATACACAAACAAGTTTAGCGCATGTTGCTTTTATGTAGGCCAATATTCAGTTACGAGGTTAACTGGTTTTACCCCCGACTCTACTCGAGAAATACTACTTGAACGCCTAGATTAGAAATAAATATTTGCTGATGGTTGTTAGAGCCGAATCCTCACTACACAGCTATTTAGATAAAATTGCTGACCCAGCGAACTTTGTTCCGTCTTCTCATTTAAACCTTTCCTGAACTTTCACGTATATTTCAAGAACAAAATTAGCCAGATCGGTCTAGTCGTTCTCGAGTTTTAGCGAGACTAACGAACAGCGACCCATTTTTATAACTTTTACTTCTTTTTTAAATGGAGGAAGGAAAGGGAGGCTTTTGCCCTGCAGTGGAACGATCATGGCTGAAATAATAAATAAATAATAAAACATCGCTCTACACTAGAATTTTCTCCTGTGTCGTAGGTGCGTTCACAAAGATGAAATATCACATACACAAACGCCCAGACTCGAGACAAACATCTGAGTTTCATACAATTTTTTGTACTGTACGGGAATGGTACCAAGGACATTATGCTTAGCAATCCAACAACTACTTAATCATCGAGGCTGTTTCCTATTTTTTCTTTTAAAGAAAAAATTATGTTTAAGCTATTACGGAAAAACCCAGGTGCTAAATCTTGCGCCTATTTTTTCCTATTTATACTATGTAAATAGAGACGCGCTGAAATACTATTACGAAGATTGATCAATCGCGAGGTGCGAGGCTGAGGATCGATCACGCCACGTCTGTCGTGGACTTGGATAAGATTGAGTCCAGTCCGCCTCGGGAGCGTAAAGCCGGGCGTGGTTTTCCTTAAACTTACAGTTTCGTTACGATAATTTTTGTACTTTAATTCAGTGTCTAATAAGTATGTACTTGTTGTTAACAAACATTAGTAGAATAAGTAATTTTCATATCTAATTGTGTATCACATATAACGCCTGTATTTCGCGAAGGGGTAGGCAGAGGTGTAACTAAAGCACACCCACATTTTATCAGTAACCTGCGAGCTGCTTTCCGTCAATTGGGCATAAATCAAAACTCCTTGCTGCTACTAAGAATTATGTTATGAAAAAACCCACTAACATTATGCCTAATCCGAAATTCAAATCCAGGATCTCATGTTCTGCAGTCGCGCTTAGTGGCCACCTAGATTAACAAGGCAATAATAATAGAAAGTGCATTTTTTTATTACCACAACTATTACTATGATTATAATTCTAATGGAACATTACTCTTAGGTCCATTTTACTATTAAAGTTTATTATATGATTTTGCCTGAATATTGACTGATTATAATAATATCGTTGAGTGAGGTTCTGCTTTTGTTAACTACTATTAGATTATGCCTTATCGCTATTTCGTTCGTTTCCTGCGTGAAACATTCACTAAACATTCCATGAATGTTCTCACGAGCGTCTTACATACAATCCTTAATTACCAACATCAACAAGAATGCGTAACACAGGGGTGCCACCCTAATAAACGTGTGAAATAAGTGAAATACTCATAAAAAATCACACATCCAACTTAACACAATTTGAAAGGTACAGAGAAATTCTCAAGTCAATTCCGCTCGAGTCATACCTATGTAAAATTCATATCGTATGTTTTCAACTTGGAAATTCCTACACCCATAAAGTTCGTCAGTAATTCTTGGCTAAGTTCATAATTTAATTAATTTTCCTCCACAGTGTTACTGACTTGATTACGCGGAAAATTAATTCGTGAATGATGGAAAACGTAATCACAATGATGCATTGTTTACTTATTGTTGTATTTTAAACGAATGATTGATGGATATGATTAATCGCTTAGTGAAATTTATTTTGTGTTTTAGAAACAAACACTGTGTGTTATAAATAGCTTCCAAGTTTGTTACTTGATTGCTTTTCTTGTAATTACCATAAGATTGAAATTAGCAATTTTGGTGAATTCACAATTGAAGTAAAACAACGGTAACGATACATTTTATACACTTTTTATTGATAGTTAGGTGAGTAATGGGAACCCATTACTAAACTAACTGTCAACAAGATATTAGAGTAAGGCAATCGATAGGTATGTTACTCTTTGTGAACTTCTTTTACCGATTAATCTGAAACATTTCTAGTGTGTGCCGCGTACCCTCCATATAACCATGAACTACATATATAACCAGTAGCTAAAAAGATAAGTATAATATCGATCATCTAAGAATAAACAGGTCTTTAATTGCACACCAGAACCTCCCACATTGCAAAAGTGAGGCATAAATAGGCATAAAATAAGAATAAAACAACTCTACAGTTCAGAAAAAAATAATGATGTCCTTGTTTCAGAGCTACCAGAGAAGCCGAAGATCTTCGATGAATTCGATAAGGATGTGGTCGGCGTAGCTGGTCCTTATGTAGAGGATACCAGTATGAAGCTCACCTGCGTTGTAAGTGGAGGTAAATCTGTTTAATGCATTGATTTTCTGTTTGTGTCCGTATAATTGTTGTTGCGTAGATGTTCTACAATGTACCTTTAGGCTAAGTTTAAGAGGTATAAGACCACACACGTGATTATGGAAATGAATTCTAAATAGGACTTTCTCAATTCAGCGTTATGTCTTTTTTATTAACTTTAACCATTTAAATTCAATCATCAAGATCTGCGCTGCCCTTTGTAATTCAAATAACTTTGTTGTTTGCTCCGAGTTGAGAGAGAAATTAAGCAATCCAATTTTTTCCTAACCAGCACTGAAAACAAGAATAAATAAAAAAAGCATTAACTTCTCACAAACACAATAAACTACGTGAAGTTAAACATTGACATTTCAAGGGAAAAGTGACGGTGCTGCTAGTAGGAGTTCAAATTAAAGTAGTTACCTTTGTACCCTCGCAACAAAAGTTTGCAGTCGACCGTCCATGCTAACTCAATGAAATAAGGTATAAAGGGTACACTGGGAACGAAAGAATAAAATACTCGTACCTTTGAGCGACGCAATCCCGCGTCTGAACGTAAACGTTGTGGAACAGAATATAATTTAGTCAGTGGTTTAGTGTTTAGTCATCGTGTTTAGTAAAGTACTAAATAATTTTGATGAAGATAAAGATAAAGATAAAGGTTTAATCTGCTAGACTAAGGCTAAGACATTAATATGGTAGAATCTGATATTACTGAGCATAACAACGATAATTTTTATGTATCCATTTATTTGTTACTAGCTGCGCCCCGCGGTGCTACTCACTGCATTTTGGGATAGAAAGTAGACTATGTGTTAATCAGGGTGTCAGCTACCTCCATATCAAATTTTATCAAAATCGGTCTAGCCGTTTGAGCGTGAAGAGGTTACAAACATACAAATACACTCACAAACTTTCGCCTTTATAATGTTAGTGTGATTTCGTTTGGTCCATATAACAGTAGGATGTCTAATTACTTACTGATCTTAAGAAAAAGTAATTGTTCAAACATAATTTGATCATTAATTCTATCTTTCTTATTCTACTTTTATATTTGACCATTACGTCAACTATTAGAAGATGAAGCCATACCTATAGTAGTAACCTGGAAAAGTATGAATTCCATTTTTAAAGACAACATAAAAAATATTACCAAAAAATTTCCATTCGCAACCCAAATTATAAAGTAGACTAATCAAGTATTTAACCAGAAGATTCGCCTCATTTTGTAACGTATACAAATTAGATTATAAATTATTGAAGAAAGATCAAACAACCTAGAGATTTGCTAATCATCAATTTAGCCAATTTGCCGTTATAAATATTTGATTAGGTATTTTGGATCTTTCAGGCGAGTTGTTAAAGACAAAGCCTACAATATTGGATGGAGGCATTTATTATAGCTTCGTTTTTTGTTCTCCATTTTCTTATTTGATTTGAATCTAGTTTTCATCTGTCTGTAAAATTGACATCAAAACGAAATGATGATACTTCAGAATTCAACATTACTTATCCTTTAAGTTATTATAAATTCGTTTGGTAGAAATGTTCTGTCTCTAACAAATAGATCTTTAATATTAATTTTAAGTCCAAATTGCCTAAGGGGTTGACAGAGTTGTGTTTTTGCACGTTTCTAGGAACCCTCCAAAAATGTTTATATAAATTGTCAGTGGGAGGATTTTGGAAGCGTCAAGAAAAATGGCTAGCGAGTCGTTCCATATATTATATAGTACATCTCTTAGGTCTTTCTATCCTTTCAAGACAAAAACATGATTCACACAAAAATAAAGCAAAAGATTTTAATTAAGACTGCGAAGATGGACCTATTTACTTTTAGCCTTTGTACCATAAAACTCATTTACATTTCTAACAAAAAGATAAAAAATATTAGCTCGTCAAGTAGAAGACAATGCAAAGAAGTTTAACCTTCTTATTTGAGCACTTATCCTTTGGAATTTTCCGTGCGATAAGCAAAAGGAGCAAACTTAAAAAACTTACTTTGTTGTCTTTAATTTTTATATGTTCACCATCTTGCTTGTATTTCCCAAGAGGTTATTTCACCAGGCGCAATATCGTTATCCGGGTTACTATCTACAGCTAGGCTTCTTCTTACAAGGTTTTTAAATGTAATTTATAGGTTTTGAGTTAAGACTATCGTAAAGGATACATAATATACCTTTTTTGTTAACGGTGTCTGTGCCAGGTTTGTTCATGACGTTTCTGGACATTCATAATAAGCTACCGCGTTCATGTTGGTTCATGTCTTATCTGCATGAAAAGTGAGTGGGAATCGAGAGTTCTGCCTAGTGGGAGAGTAACAGGCTGATATTATCCCATTCTTGATAATGTTGTCGAGGTGATCTTCCTCTGAAGTCTTACGGTCTCTTTACAAGGCTCACTTAATGAGAACATGGGACCTATAATGTACTAGGCAATGTTGAAAATATTTACACCCTCCTAGACCCTTTTTCTTTTACAATTTTTCTTTTACATCTTCATAGGTAAACCAATGCCTCGAATACGCTGGTGGCGCGACGACAAAGTCATAGCGACGCTCGCTCCGGTAGACGACGGCTCGCGCCTCAGTCTTCTAGAGCTGAGGATACCGAAGCTGACGAGAGACTACTTCGAAGCCGTGTACACGTGCACCGCTGATAACACGGTGCTGGTGCCGCCTTTGAGAGTCAATGTGCAAATACAGATTTATTGTAAGTATACCATTTTTGGTTTTTTCTTAATTTGGCTTAAAAGGATTTGAAGATATTACCAATTTTCTTGCTGAAACAGTTAGAGATTTTCTGTGAACATTAGTAAAAATCTCTCATAATATTCTTTTGTATCTGACATCTTTTAAATGAACGATGATAATTTTGGTTACAAATAATACTAACGAAATACTGAAATCAAGTTCAACACAATTTTATACCTACAAGTTTCCATGTAAACACCTTTTTTTTCAGGAAACCATTACTTTTATTTTTTTTAATTATTATGTTATAGTTGGTATACGCACCGTATATTCTATCTCTTATAACTAGCCATTTATGTATCTACATTTAATTATATTAAGTAATTTCTACTTTCGCCCTAATCAAGGGCTAGCCAAAACTGTCAAAGCTTCACTATATCCCTCATATATCATCCACACATCTGGCTCTTGTGATGACTTAAATATGTACCACAACAACCCGAACAGAACTCAACAATTTATCTGGATACACAGTCAAGGGATTGTTTATACCGCATGTCTGTTACCTAATATTCCATCATTTGTCTGACTAAACGCGTTTGGACATTATGAACGTTGACAGCGCACTACGTCATTTCATACGTGACGGTTATAATGTATGAGGATATACAGAAGGATTCCTAAAAAAAGGAAGACGTGACTACTGATTTTTGGACGGTTTGTTGGCATTTCGGGATGGAAGCAATGAAGATAAATTGGTTGGTGATAGAGAATCTCTCAGGTATTAAGGCTGCTTATAAAAATAAATTCGTTGCATACATTTATGTTTCTGTTCTTAAAAGAACTCTTTATTCCGTGAATAAGGGCAGGTTGACTCGAACAGCCTGTTAACGTTAGATACGTGTGTCAAAAAAAATGATTGCAGAAGTTTTAAAGTGCGTAAAATACAAAGAGTTGTTTTGTGGCATAAAGAACGGGTTGTCAACGTATTAGGGATGCTAGTAGAAAATAAAGTTATTAATGCCATTTTTAAAATTCACATGTGCGTCAAAGCTGAAGCAATCCGCTCTCAGACGTGAGGTTAAAGTGTTCTCTGTGTCTCCCCATAATTCGTAATCTTCCGATTTTTAAATAGGTACCTACTAAAAACTAACATAATAAAATCTAAAGTACTAATCCTAACTTATTCTTTAACTATGCCATAATATTAGTCTTGAAGAGAGTAGGTATTGCGTTTATAATAAAAATAAAAACATATTAGCATGAACAAGTCAAGATCACACAATATTATGTATACATTATTTTTTATACCACGACTTACATAAAATAGTAGTAGGAAATATTGCTATCAAATAAAACCACATTTAAAGGAAGAACACTTTTATTTGTTTTCAGAAAATAAAAGGCACTACAGAGATATAAATACACTTTATTTAATCAAATCTAGTGTAGCCCTTTCCGCTGTTCCTAGCAAGTACCCAATCTGCCTCGAGCGAATGTTGTACAGAAGAAAAATAACATTGAATGCCACAGAATAGTTGGAAAGCTTCATAACGTCCGCATTACACGACGACAAACGTTCATTTTCTGTTATTGCAAAACTGAATCCACGTAAATCCGTGCGATTAACCTATATCAAACGCGCTAGTCTCCCGGATTATCTCGGAATATGACGGTTCGTCGGCAGACAGGATTCTTTTGTCACCGTTCACCGCTAAGGGGCCATTAGTTTTTATTTGTGTAGCATTGTCCTGTCGTGACGCCATTGCCACGTCGGCGAACAGGAAATTATTCTCCATTATAATAACCCATGATGTCATTCGTTCAGTAATGCACGGTAAGCTCACCTTTTTCCAACAAAGCTTTTAGTGGACCATCTTATTTTTGTTTTCAACACTTTTTCAACTACCCGGGCCGTTAATGGACACCATTAGCGTTTTAGTTTCCCATTGTTCGAACTGCTTCGATTTAATTTAGGCGATAGATTTATGAGTCTAATTCTGGTAAAATGGGGTTCTAAATTTGACATTTATTATCATTGTTATCTTGTTTTATTTTTACGTCGAGACAGGAAAGGTCAGCGTTAAATAAAGTAAGTGTATTTTGGAAGCCCACTCTCATTCGCATTGATGGATTACCGACGTTTTTAAGGGTTGGAACGATTTCTCACACATTTCCTGTATGTACGCGTGCGGAGCGTTACAAATTTCCAATGAAATATAAGCCTGGCTTAAAACGATGCAAACATTGAATTACAGATCAATTTTTATGGACTCGTGTTTTAGGATTTTTATTTTGCGTTCTAAAATTGGAATCCGTTGCGTGTGAATAAAAATGTTATTTTAGGGGTTTGTAAAACCAAACAATATTGTAAATGCTGTTTTAGGTGTTTTTAGCTCTTTGTTGTTTTGCAAATACTGACAGTGGCACGTATTTTGCCTGTTCATAACTAATGGAATAATAACGAACAGCAAAATCATCGTTTATTCCATAAAGTGGCGTAGTAGGTACAATATTTTTTGCGGATTTGGCTTCATACATTGAATTATTGTACAATTGAGTAAATAAAGCACCGCTAGAAAGCTACTGAATGATTTATCAAATAATATAATTAGAACTTCCCTAACAATATTTTGTGATTTTAACAAGGCACAAAGCGCTTACATCACTATAGTAAAAATAGTCTAAATTAAATGTATCTAATTAAAACTATTATTTTTAAAATATATTATTCTTTAAATTATTAGTCTCTTAAAAATAGCGTATTAACTAGGCATTTAACAATACTATAAATTGTTTCTATTGTAATTTCTTTTCCATAGAATTTCATATCAATAGAGGGGCTTAACCTCGTTCGGGATTAAACAAGCGCACTAAACAGGCGACAAAACGTTGCATTCACACGACGTAGCTGTTCGCATAATTATGTATTCTATATAATGTACTATAGCGATGGAGGTTGACCAAATTGACTTCCATTTTATTTATTTATTTTATTTATTTATTTATTTATTTATTTCAACCACTTACATCTATCATCACAGGTAATATAACCTAATACAATAGTGTAATTACTTAAATATATATAAAAAACAAACATAACAATCAACAAGTATTACCTACTAACTATCAGACATTATGCAATATGCGGCCAGTGTGAATGTATTCAAAGTGCAGTTGAATAAGTCGGTTTGCTGCGACATCGCGTTGAGCGTACAAAGAGCGCGTGTAATGGGCGCGTGCTGCAGGAGATTGGTGCGCGCGCGCGGTACCGAAAGCAGCGGCGGTCGCCGCCGCCGCCCCACGTAGTCATCAGGCACACACAACCCAACGGTACGTAAGACGTCTGGGTTGTGTATTTTACCACGTATTACTTTAAATAAGTAAGCAGCGATGGCTACTTCCCTTCTTACTTCTAACTTATAGTAGCCCGTCATGCCAAGAATAAAAAGAGTGGGATACAACAGTGGGTATCCAGGATACACACCATACAGTTTTAAATACAAGAATCTTATAAATTTATTTTGGACACGTTCTAACATTAATTTATATTTTGCTTCATGTGGCGACCAAACTACAGCATTACATTCTAGATGACTTTTTACAAGCGCTTCGTATAATGACTTTAAAGCACTGATGTTCGTGAATTGGTTTGCTAGCCGTAGGACAAGTCCTAAGTTGCGGTAAGCCTTTTTACAAACCTCGGTAATGTGTCTTCGAAAATGCATATCCGTAGTAAAGCGCACGCCTAGGTCCTTAACTTCAGTAACACGCTGCAGCGGCGTTCCGTCCATGATGTATTGATGATGACTCTGAATACGCGCACGGGTAAATGATAACACGGAACACTTGGCCACATTGAAATACAATTTATTATTAACGCTCCACTCTACGACCCGATTTATGTCCTGCTGCAGTATGTCGTGATCTGATTTTCCCGTTATACTAAGAACTAATTTCAGGTCATCAGCAAATAACAAGGGTGTAGACTTATTGACTACTTTCGGTAAGTCGTTGATTGTTATAATAAAGAGGAGAGGCCCTAAATTACTGCCCTGACTCACACCTGATCTCGTATAGTACGGTTCGGAAAGCTGTCCATTACAGTCAACGTACTGGCATCGATCTCGTAAATAGCTGGCAAAAAACGATAACGTATGCGATGTGCAGCCTACTCTAGCTAACTTAGATAAAAGGATATCGTTATCTACCGCGTCGAAAGCTTTCCTAAAATCAAAGTAGGCCACATCTACTTGATGTCCAGCATCCACCGTTGGTACTATATGCGTCATAAGGTCCAGCAGGTTCCCTGTTGTCCCCCGACCCGGCCGGAAACCATGCTGTGCGTCGGACAAAAGCGCGCTTATTTGTGGGTACATGCTATTGTGAATAGTTGACTCAAACACTTTAGCTGGAGTGCATAATACCGCCACAGGTCTATAATCACTAGGTGCTGAACCTCCGCTACCCTTCGGCACTGGTACAACCCGAGTGAGTTTCCAACGATCTGGAAACTTGGCTGTCCTGATACAGATGTTGAATAAGTATAGCAATGGTCTCACTAACACCTCCCTACAATCCCTAAAAACAAACACCGGAATGCCATCGGGCCCTGCAGAGCGTTTCGACGGCAAACGTGCGAGCGCGCGCCGGACGTCGGCGGGGCGCATGCGCGCTAGGTGCGCCCAAGCGCCCGGCGCCGCGCCCGCATCCACGCTCGCACCCGCCGCCGCCACGCTTAGTACAGGAGGCTCCGGATTGTACACCGATTGAAAGAACCGAGCGAATTCATTTGCACATTCGTATTCGGATAATTCTCGTCCGTCTTTGATTATCCTCCGGTTGCTGGTATTGCCTTTCCTAGATCGTACGTATCCCCAAAACGCTCGCGGATCTCGCGCCAAGTGATCTTGCACCCGGTTGCGGTACTGGTCATGCGCCTTCAAGGTCTCGGCTTTAAATCTCGCCCTACAACGTGAGAATTCTTCATAATCACTGTGCAATTTACTCGATTTATATTTTTTGTGTAATTTATATTTCAGTTTAATATCTTTAATAATTTTAGCAGTGTACCAAACCGGATAAATGTATCTATTATTCATGGTATTAATATTTTTTGGAGGAATGTATTTGTCAAAAATGTCATATATTTTATCATAAAATAAATTTAAAACTACGTCCGGGTCTTCTAAATAATACATCTCACTCCAGTCTATTGTACTTAATGAACTATATATTTGATTGAAGTCAGCTTTACTGAAGTTCCATAATTTACGAGTTATCGGGTACTGAGAGTGTCGCGTACGCGGCGATGCGGGAGGCACAGATGGCGGGGGGCGCGGAAGCGGCGCGCGCACGCCGGTCTCGACTCGCACAGCAAGTGGTGGATGGTACGCGTCTTCGGGCTGCAGGCCCTCGTCCGCGGCGCTCACCGACACGCCACCGCGCGCGCTCAACACGAGGTCTAACTGCCTATTGTTACAATTGGGTACCGCGTTGCATTGAATAAACTCACCGAAGGCCATAAAATATTCGTAATAATTAGAAATGTTGTTGTTACACGAGTACATATTGAAGTCCCCTAATATAACTAAATTAGTTTTATATTTGACACATAAATTTTCTAATACGCTAAACATCAACATATATTCACTCTCGTCTGACTGTGGTGGTATATACACAGCACAGCAAGTAAACAAAAAATGGTTTTGCAAATAAACAGCAGCACAAATTAATTCAAACTTATGACTGTCTATATCAATGCCACCCGGCACTGTCACTCGACGCAACTCGAACCGCGGTGTGGCCACTAAAAGCACGCCGCCCTGCTTACGACCATCCACCCGGTCGCATCGTAAAATTTGGTATCCTGGGAGTACAAATTCTGCGTTTTGGATAGATTGGTTAAGGCCAGTTTCGGTTATAGCAAATAAATCAGATCCCGATGATTCCAGTAGTGACAAAAATCGAGTCGTCTTTGTCCTAAGACCTCTGACGTTTTGATACAAAATATTATAATGCCTACTCGGTTTCCGATTTGTCTGAATTGGTTGAGCGACGAAACCAAATCCATTCACTAAACTCAACATTTATTGGCCACACTTCAGGATTGCAGAGCTTCTCAAAGTTACTTAATGTAACACCAATCTTGAAGGAGACATAGTCACGTTCAGTTTTAGGTCTCAATTTGGTAATAACGATTTCCGAGTCGTCCCCCAGTATCCGTGTGATATGCTCCTTTAAATTTTCCTCGGTGGTACTTTTATTAAGTCTCCAAACATGTAAATATTTTCTACGTTCAACTGCTTTTAGAGTAGAAATTGAGCTACTACCCCCTCTAATTATCGGGTTACTTCTTTTGTTGTTTTTAACTTCTATCCAATCGCTGCTATTAATATCGCCATTGCCGGTTTTCGAATCCGCTGTTTTTCTGGCCACCGCCGCGTAACTAGTCTCCGCAGGCCTCGGCATAGTCGCCTGCGCGCCGCTGACGATATTGCTGGCAAGGGACGATGCGACAGGGGTAGTAGTAATCCTAGGCATTGTAGATGTTGTTACGCCTGATGTTTGTCGACTCTGACAGCTAGTATAGTTATTACAACTTTCACTTTTCTCTCTATTTATCATTCTCTCGATTTCAAAAGTTTTAATTTGTTGTTCATAAGAGCTACACTTTATGTTAGCTTCCTTCAATTCTTGCCTTAATTTGCTATTTTCTTGCGCCAGTACTGCTACAGTAGCTTTGATTTCCTTTATAATATTCAATTCAAAATCATTGATTTTTGCCAGAATCACGCTATTAACTTTATCTATTATCTCGTCCGATGTCAAATAGTCTGCTTTTGCCTGAGAAGTATACTCCTCGTACGATAGGTTCGTTTCCGCGGGGCCGGCGTTGTCACTAACAGCACGTACTGGTGTTTCATTTGTTACCCGTGTACGCTGTGTTACTTTGCTGCAGGAGTCACACTTAAACGTACGCTTCAATTGAACCTGTCCTCCTCTAAACGCAGCCGGGGTAATATTTACACATTTGTAATGGTACCCCGTCTTGCATCCATTACATTTAATTACGTCCGCTACATCAGTTTTACTGCCGCAAATCGCACAATTCATTTTGAATTCCAAGAATATTGTGACAACACAGTGCGACTGAGACAAAGATAGTTATAGCGCGCACGAACGAAAGAGCGCGATGCGCAACTTAGCACTTCGCGCCACCTGCGAATTGTTTGTTGTCACTGCACTTGTTTAGTCACAAAATTACGTTAGAAATCCACAAAGTTCTCACTGTACTCCATACTCTACAGGTATATTAACGTATAATGTTCATTTAAAACACATTTTTATAACTGTATAGTCCGAAATAACAAATTTACAAAAAACAAACTCAAGAGCGACTCAAAATTGGCGCGTTCCGTTTCGCGTCGCGTCGCACACTTTTGTGAACTAAAGTTTAATAATAGTAATGGCCGTTGGCTGGTTAGAGAAGCTGTCGTATAACGAAATTCGGTCGACCAAATCGTACCATAATGATGATAAGGGTACCGCGTTTGTCATTCTTACGTCATTTTATGTGAATAAAACATTTAAGGCACTGTTGCGATGTACCGTCAAATGGCGGATAATGTTGCCATTTTGAAGTAGATAGGTACTTCTTTTTCTGCCTATCGTATGGTTGATGAACAACCTGGTATCACAGTTTAAACCGCCTGTAGGCCACTGACATGGCTTTACACACCGTGGAAAAATCTCTCATATGTGTCGGTTTCCTAATGATGTTTTCCTTCACCGTTTTTAGAAACTGATAACTTATTAATAATACGCACATGAATTTGAAAAGATGTAGGTCTACTGATGACGATAAATGTAGTTTTTTCAATATAGTAACTAAAATCAATATTATTATAATATACTGATGTGCCAACACCTCGTTATCATCATAAAATTGTACTGTCGCTGTCGTCTTTGATGCTCTGGTTGACAAAATTATTTATAGGTCTCCATTAATTATTCGTTGAGAGAAAACCAGGGACTACTGTTTATAAAGGCTGGCTGAAACAATCGGCATGTGTCGTCTTTCGTGAAATGAAATGGATGTATGCAATCTTTGCGTTTTATGATATAAAATCTTCATTTCTTTTTCCCACAAACGATAAAATCATACTTTATTATAAAAGTTAAACAAAATATAGAATGACTTATTCAGATAGACTTTCTCTTACAGTGCGACCACTATTCGTGGAGATACTAGCCCGAGAGCAGCCGCTCTCTGTGGGTCAGACTTCGGAGTTGGCGTGCAAGGCGGTCGGAGCCCGCCCTCCAGCCGTCATCACGTGGTGGATGGACGACCGCCAGATGTCAGTAGCCGCAATACAGAAGGTAATATAACAAAGGATAGATAGATATACCATTTAATATATTTTATTAGACACCAAGAAACGAAAGAAAACAGAAAAATCTTAAAATTGAAAAAATGTAAGTGGTGATCATGTTGTGGTTGTATGCACTTTTAACTAATTATATACGACACTCAGAGATCATAATCTTCTCGTATTTATTGTATAGGCATAAGAATCGAGCCTCACAGTAACAAATTGTCTCATTCAACAGAATTCAGACGACAAAAACGAAACAATATCGTTTCTCCGCTGGACGCCGCGAATGGACCAAGATGGACGAACGCTCACGTGTCGAGCGGCCCACGTCAAACTGGAACACACCACAATAGAAACCAGTGTCACGCTCAATTTGCACTGTAAGTTCCTTTTGAATCGGCTGTACATGGGTCCATTGAGGTCTTATAGCCTTTTCAATGTGTGATTTGTGAGGGCAATTTACATTTCCCCACCAATTTGTATGTCACTGATAGGCTTTATACAATTTTGACTTAGGTAGTGGGGTAACCAAGTGGTATGGCTGTTAAACTGCAAAGGTAGCAAGTTAAAATTCTGGCCCGCACCAATGTCTTTTTGAATTTAGGTCCGTATTATAAATTAGTTATCAGTTGTTAACGGATTGGTAACTAACTAAATGGTGATGAAGAATATCGTGAGGCAAGGCACACCTAAGAGATTTTTCAACGGATTGTAAAACCATGTTAGATGCCTACAGCAGGCGGTTTAAACTCTGACTAGGTTATTCATCAACTATACGTTAAAAAGAAGATTGTAAGACTTAAAACGCAAAAATATCTGGTTGGATAATTTATTTACGATACCTAATAAAAATTCTCGCACTGGATAATTGTGTCATATAAAGATATAATTTTTTGTTCTGGGGGCGGGTTTTTGTGCATATGAGTTCCACGATACGAGTTCCAAGGACAACATGAGTCAAAGCATAAAAAAGCTTATGCTATTTTTTATAATGTAATTCCAAAATAAACTGAATAATAAAGACGCTGGAGCAAGTTGTGTATTGAAATAATATTTTTACCAATGCAGAAGGCATACCAATTTTCATTTGTTTTCACTGCATGCAGAGTATATTTTGATGAAAATTTGTAAACTTCAAGTTTTCAATTTGAAGCAGCAGACAGTTTGATAGTTTATAAACAAGTGAACTATTTATCAGCTGAAATTGATATTTGCAGAAGTAAAAGAATAAAACATAATAAATACTGCCTTGTTGGTCCAGTGGTTGCTAAGCGCGACTGCTGAGCAAGAGGTCCGGGTTCGAATCCCAATGAAATTAATTATTGTGTGATGTGTTTCTTGTACATTTTGACGTAATAAACCAGTTAAACTTTTACAGCGAACTTATAGTTGTTCGGGTGTTATTAAGAATTCGTCTTATCGTATAGTTGATGAAGAACCTAACTTCAGAGTTTAAACCGCCTGTAGGCCTCTGACATGGCTTTACACACCGTTGAAAAATCTCTCAGGTGTGCCGGTCTCCTCACGATGTTTTCCTTCACCGTTTTTAGCTATTGATAACTAATTTATAGTACGCACATGAATTCGGAAGGATTGGTGCGTTCAGGGGTTTGAACTTGCGAGCTTTAACTTGGCAGTTCAATGGTCATACCACTCGGCTATCACTGCTATAAAAATGTCATAATAATACTTATAAGGGTATTGATAACATTACTTTGCCAACAGACGTTCCAATAGTGAGCTTGCAGCTCGGCTCCAAGCTGAACCCCAACGACATAGAAGAAGGTGATGACGTATACTTCGAATGCATCGTGCGATCAAACCCGCCGGCTTATAAAGTTGTGTGGGAACATGATGTGAGTATGGTATTCGAAAATCGGTAATATGTTCTTTATAGAATGTAAGCGTATAGGGAAAATAATGATTTTTATTTTCGAACTTAATGATGTTTGACGACCTGATTGGCGCAGTGGCTAAGCGATTAGACTGCTGCGCTAAGGGTTGTGGGTTCGATTCCCGCACGGGGCAAAACTTTGTGCGAACCACAGATGTTTGTCCCGAGTCTGGGTGTTTGTGTATGTGATATTTCATGTTTGTGTAACGCACCCACGACACAGGAGAAATTCCTAGTGTGGGGAGACGTTTTTTTTAAAAAAAAGAAAAAAAGATGTCGTATTGGTATTTTTTCTAAAATTATTTTACACATTTCGTTTGACTACACATAAACACATCAAGTCTACTGCAGTCCACCGCTGGACGTAGGTGTCCTCTAGGGTACGCCATAAGGCCCACTCTCCCGTTTTCGCAATCGCAATCCTTACCAGCAACCCTCCTCAAGTCATCGGTCTACGTTGTTATACATTATATTTATCTGCGTTCATATAGAACAACTTCGTAATGCTTTAACTAATTGGTTTTATACTACCGAAACGAATTTTGTTACTTTATCCAAAAATGTTCTTGGTTTCCGGCTGTTAAAAATCTATCTTAGTATGTGCTGTTTATTTGATCTTATTTGCCTTGGGTACCTATTCATAACTGTTTACGTGCAAAGTGAATTGTGACTCCATATGGCCCTACATTATTACAAACTAATCGGTCAAATGTTGGCGTCCCACTTTTACCTAATTTATGAACAATATCGATCAAGGATGAACTGACATGTGGGTAATTTGATGTGACATCAACTGTACTTAGTATTATTATCATGCTTATTTTGACACCTGTCAAGCTGGCGTCAGATCATTTTGATGGGAAAAATAAATATAAAACAATTTTTAGCGACTTTTAAGATATAAGATACTATTTATTGCTAGTTTAACTACATTTCTATGAGGAACACAATTTGGCATGCCACCCGCTATAATAAGAGTTCTCCACTATTTTACGATGTAAAATAAAATGTATTTGTCAATGAAATGGGTTAAGCCCAAAGGGAGAAAAATATTACTTAGTAGGTAGCAATAAAAGTACCTAATACTTAGAGTTAAGCTTATGTGTTATGTTTTTTTATAGTAAACATAAAACAAGCTTAACTCTTTTAAATGCTTACTTACTCTCACATAAACCAAACACTACTTCCAAATTTCTATTGTTAGTTGACTTTGGAATTCGGACCTTTATTTTTTCTTTATCACCATGACAGACCAACCAAGAAAGTGGAATTTATTTTACCACATGCTCTGATTTGATCGATCAAATTGTGTCACCTGTAATGTGATTGTCGGAATGTGATATTGGCGGAACCAGACTCGAAATTGAATTGGAATCTTCGGCTTTGTTTTCTAAGAGATTTGATGAGAATACATTGCTTTTCAACAAATCTTTAGTTGAAAATACGCCTTTTTATGTTTTACCTCTATCTCTTGTTACAGTCAATTCAATGCTAGAAATATAATTTTAGTTTCCAAGCCCTTTTAACAATAATGTGTTTGAATTTTCAACAATATTATTCACATTACCCATTCATAAATTCTTGAAACTGACACCAAATATGATGTTCCCTCCAAGACGAACACTTCCTTGAGCTATTTATAAAAGAATTCAAACAACGTGACTTGCTCAGCTACTTGCAAAGTTAACACGTGTTTTGATTTTACTTGAACCTTTGATGAACATAATTTAATACGTAATTAATTTGATTTATGTTTCTTTTATTTACTTTTCTCGAAAATGTGTTATTCATCATGGGTACAATGACCGTTATTTAGATCAGTCATAATATCTCTCTTACATAGAGTAATCTTTTAAAAGTAGAGAAATTACTCACGTCAAAGATTTCACGTGTGTTGTAGTAAAAAAAATATTTATATACAAAGTTTGTTAAGGCGATTATCGCATGTATCTTAAAACAAAAAAAAATATTTAAAATGTTTTTCTGCGACTATATACACCATTCGAGGAATTAACCAGAATAATTGTTTCAGGGTCAAATCATGACGCACAATCAGCGAGCAGGTGTCATAGCGGGATCAGCACACTTAGCTTTACAGGGCGTAAATAGAAGTCAAGCGGGAAAGTACGCTTGCACTGCGTCTAACGTAGAGGGTGATGGAAAGTCACCGCCTGTCAACCTGCAGGTTATTTGTAAGTATTTGTTACTGTTCTTGAAATTCTAATGTAATGGGTTGTGAAAAAAAAATGTTTAAGATTTTAATAGTTGGGCCTAAAATGGTCCCCTGAGGAAGTAAACCATAGATTCATTGCAAAGTAGATACTAGTTTTGATAGTCAACACATTCTTGAATTTGTAATTTTCAATTTGCTCACTAGGTTCTTGAGGCATAGGTACATTATAATCTGGTAGGTGCTAGTTCCATAAATGCAATTTGATTTGTGCTTAGATCCATGTGATGTACAAATTTTGATTCATCATCGTGGATTATTCGTGAAGAATTTGTTAAATGTGGTACGAAAATATTTAATTACGAAAATATTATTATCTTGGAATGCATAGCCTTCTTAGGTGTAGGTTTTATTCACGAGTTAATTATTCGTCAGTACAAAAGGTTGACATCAATAACATGTTCACTCTGTTGTCATGTAGTTGCAAACCACATGCGAGTTTTAACCCGCAAACCACAGTAACACGGTCGCTTCACGCCATTTGATTGAATTTTTTACACTGGTTTATTGTAAAGTGAACAACTCGCCTGTAGTGACTATGAAGCTAGAAAATCCAGATCACTGCGAAGGCAACTTTATTTTACAGAATTTTGTTCTAAACAAAAATATTTTACCAGTCTCGTTAGATGAAGGGATTATAAATATTTTCATAAACCAATTTAAGATACTATAAAAATCTTTTGATAAAATTGGAAGGCAAATATAGTGTATATAGGATTAGAGGTATTCACAAATACTAACGCAAGAAAATATAATCGTCAACCTTTTTTGAAATTGAGCTATTACAGGCTTTGGCATTAGGTAATAATATACCTCCCAAAGGACGTAGAACGCTAACTTTCTCGTATTTTGGTAGGTGCTATTAAAAATTATAAAGAACGCTTCACGATCGATCCAAACATTATATTTTCACGTCCTCTTAAAGACGACAAACTACACCTTTTCAGCTGCCTAAAATTTTGCGACTCATTGCCCCTAAAAAGGTGAACCCAAAAATGGTGGCCATTCTAAAACCACCTGTAGCGTTGTTTAGCCATCACCGTTGCCCCAAGTGTCAATAGAAAACCCTTTGGGTCCATGCCTCAAATAAGGCCTACCTGTAGATGTGACAGCGAAACGACAACTATGAAAAATAAGACCCTCTTCAAACTAGATTGAGCGTAAATATTGAAATATCACGTGAAATATTGAAATATAACATCCGGTAATAGAGGCTTGAGGGACGGAAAAATGGCGCCCTTTACTGTATGCAAGATAAGAGTCGTAAGGATAATGTATATACAGATATTTCTATTGGGAACGAATATTATAACATGTACATAAAGTAGTAATGTAGAGTAAAGGAAAAGTTCCCTCTTTTCAACGCTGATAACAGTAAAGAATCTCTCGTTGTGTGAACAGTGTGCCAGTGTACAATACTACGAAGTTAAGGCTTATTTACATAGGATTACTTTGGCATTTGACATCCAACCTACAAAGTCGATTGTTAAACCAATAACAATAGAGGCAGTAGTTTTTAAATTGGCTTCATCGTCCCAATCTGCGGGACGAACCCTTACTTCTATTAGCTGTAACTGCCTATCGATCGGACCACTGATATGAAAGTTCGCGTGCCTATCAGAACTGGAGCGCTCTTTATTAGCTGCATTTAAACTAAGCTCGAAGTTGCTCTGTTCAAAATTGACCGCAAATTTCACAGCTACATCTGATTGCATCCGAAAATATACATCACACGTATTATATACATCATACATATAAGCAGCCTTGTTATATTCTGCCTTAGGCTTCGTATTCATGCGAATTGGGTTGACAAATAATTATTGTACCAGTTTCCTTATACTCTCAGTCCTATGGAGGGTTAAATGCTCGGGACTCTTTTACGTAATAATATTGTTTAGCTTTAGTTATTAAATTACTACCATCACACAATGGGAATAATCTTACTATGAAGAGTATTTATATTTCTCCGTTGTATTTATGTATTGTTGTTTTTTCTTTATATTGGAACCCTCGTTTATAATAATTTATGAATCAGATTTATTCTAATAAAAAAATAGCTTAATGCATTTTGAATACGTTTCTAAAAAGAATTTTGAAAAACCTTAGAAATCAAGTTTATTGGAAATTATGAAGTTACAGGAACCTACTATTTCATTGAAACATAGAATCCAATAGGGTTCACCAATAAACAATGCCCACCCTTCAAACACGCAGCTTTATCAATCATATTTATACGTTTTTTTAATTCTCAACAATAAATATGTGTATAAAACATTCTGGCAATCAATGATACGCAGTTTATTGGCAACACGGCGCAATATATCACTGGAAGACCCATTCCATTTGTATTTCAGATATTGACAGTCATGAATTAAGCGTTGATTTTTATTTTCGTGTTTAAAAGCACTTTTGCAGCATTTTTGATCAGGAATTGGTTTGTTTTTTGTACTTGGCGAAACATTTCATCCATTATTGCTGTGGAAGGTAGGTAGTTTTTAGCCCGAAAGTGTATTTTTTTGCTAATTGAATTTTCGTATGGAATGTTCGACGGTTAATGGTTTAATGGAACATTCTGGGATATTGGTTACCTACATGGGCTTTTAAAACTAAAATGTTAAATTGAAGTAAGATTTTGTTTTGATATTCATATTAAAACGTAAACATTACAATATTTTGTCCTTATCGAAATAAAATGTCATCCTATTTTTACGTTTTTTTTACCTTGAGTCCTTCATGGGTGTAACCATTTATAACAACTCAAGTAAAAAATAGCACATCATAACCAACACTAGGCGGCGCCACTGTCGAGTAAGGTCCTGAAGTATAACTGATATAGAAACTCTAGCGGCGAATTCCGAATAGCGAACGGCAAATAGCCCTCATTGGTCAATCACACCATAAACACATTCCCGTAGCATCTCTACAAGGTATTATTAATCAATACACTCTGCACTACACAGCAATCGTGTTGCATCAATGATAAATCAGAACTCACTGTTGGGTTATCAAGCTCGAATGGCAGCTCTCTGTCTCGCACGTGACCCAAGATTTACTATGCTAACCCACTTCCCACTGTCACCATTTGCATTCGAATGTGTGATATATCAATTCGCACACTAAGTTGCCGACTTCACACACCATCGCCAGGGCAAATTGAATTCCCACCTAGCTTGTACGCATAACTTGCAAATTCATTGAATAACAGCGGATTGATTTGGTTTTATATGCAAAGCTGCGTAGTCCACTGTTTATGATTCAAAGCTGAATCCTAAATACTGGAAGCGCAAGTCTATTGGATTTCCTAAATTTATGAAAAGGGTTGCTAAGAGAATTTTGCGGACTACAAAAGTTTCTTTAATCGTGTCAAATAATGTTTGAAATATAAGTTAAGGTCTTGGTTTTTCGGTTATTTGTCTTATTTGTTCGGACCATGATCAAGATTAGGTAAAAACTCAGTTTCGTAATTTTCTGAATGTTCAAGATACAAAAAGTTTGTCTACCTAACTTCGCGACGTTGTTAAGTATTAAGCTTATCAGTACCTTACTAATTTATACCTTCATTATTAGAGTAATTATAAAATGTTCAAATTAACGATGTAACAATAAGCTTCGACCTTTCAATTTCTTTCTTCGAAAATATTTTCCTATTTAAGGCACAAAAGTTAATGACGTCAGAATTAACACGAACATTGAGTAAGTTACATCAAATTAAAAGTAATTTGGATTTATATATTGTACTGATTACAATATTTAGCACAAATAGGTGAACAGAATGATTTAACACCAAACTAAATTGTAACAAGAGACTGAAAATAGAAACTGCCTCGTTTGTCTAGTGGTTGCTAAGCGCGACTGCTGAGCACGTGGCCCTGGGTTCGAATCCCGGGTCGGGCAGTGTTACTGGGTTTTTTCATTAGGTAATTTTAGCTTTGTGCCCGGTTGATGGCAATAGGCACGCCCCCATTATATTTAGATTAGAGATTATATTTATGTGCACCTCTGTCTACCCCTTCGGGGAATAAAGGCGTGATGTTACGTATCGTTATGTTTGAAAATAGAAAAAATTGGTACTGTCAAAAATCTAATTGAAAGTTGTACGTATACCTAAAATGAAAATGTGCATCCATAACGACTTTATTCCAAACTAAACAATAATGAAAACGAGTCTGGTACGTAGTTGCGAACTCGAACTTTTTCTAGTTTCTCCCAACAATAAAATTAATACAAAACACCCTTTTAGTTATGTTTGATGTAACGTCGCGCGACGTTAAATAGTTTTAACTATGTTATTGTCTGAATAAACAGCCAGTGAAAAACTTTAACTTATGTTAAAATCTCTACGTAATTATTTATTACGTAGATGCATTTTAAGTTATGTAAAACGCAATTTATAGCAGCAGAATTTATGGCTGTCATACGTTTGAAAGAGTTTCAGTACAAATCAAGTACCTATAATCTAGAATTTCAAGACATGCTTTCACGTTCGCATACAGTAAATTTATTTTCATTTAAAAATGTATAGGTCGGTGGTTAACATATAGCTTGATTCAATTAAACTTTTAACATTTTGAACCATCGATCAAAGTGATGTTAGACCAAAAATATTGCAGCGAATGGTCTAAAAATGAGTAATGACCGCCAATGACTGATACCATGGCCGACGATAGGCCATGATTGGATAGATTACTCCCGATCCCAAATGTGATGGAGTGCATACATTAGTCACCCATGCAACTGGTATTCAAATCAAATGATCGAGCTTCGACGAAGGCAATGTATTGATTGATAGTGTAACAGTTTATAATGCACCGCTGATTAAACAAAGACTGTGTGTATCTATTGTCGCTTGGGGTGACTGGATTTAATGTACACGCTGCTGGGATATTTGTCAATGGATAGGATATATATTACTATTCTTAATCCTCCTATATATTATTTTATGATCAATTTCGTTGCGGGTTCCAAGACAGTCTAGTCATATCTCTGGAACGTCTCGAGCTTCATTGCCTTAATGGTGCTCAATGGGTATCATTGTAGATGTTGGCTTACAGGAGTTACAGTGATGGGGACGAGTAGTAGGCTTGTTCCGTTGGATTGTTTATAATTACAATTATTTTGAATAAAGGAAAATAACTAGTAATATGTTTATCCTTAGGTGTGGTGACAGAATAACGTTTGTTATACGCAAATTTGTATTTTAGGAATAAAAAAAAAATCAATTAAAATCGTAGATTCAGCCAAATTGCAGCGGCTTTTTTATGTTTCTTTTTTCGTTTCGTTAAGAGACATCAAAAACAAAACTAAATCACAAAAATATTTCTTCGCTTCAAACTAAATTCAGAATTTTGTTAAACGGCTGAATGAGCCGTCTACCCTAATCAGCGATCTATTGAGTCGTGCCCTTCAACAGATAAGCCGGTGTGTGTAGCAACCGCAACGGCCATAGTTGGTGCTGCGATCAATGAGCCGACCAAAGTAACCTGCGAAGTGGACGCCTTCCCGCCACCCAAGAACTTTCAATGGACGCTCAATAATTCCATGGGAACTTTGGAAATTGAAGCCGTGAGTATAACAAAGTTTATTATGTACGTTCGTAATGTGCATAGTGCGCTTAATCAAATAATTCATGGTCCAATGCGCAATTTACAATTTGATTTAGAGTTGCTGAACTTTATTGCTCAAAGGGAATATGTGAATGGACTTCTAATACATCTTACAATTCAAAACATTCAAATATTTAGAAACTCTATTGTTTAAACTATTTTTTTAAATGCTTTTCTACCTAATCATTGCTTTAAACTCAACTTACTGAAAAGCAAAGACGAATGAAATCTATTATAATAAGTTATACGTTTTAGTTGGTTGTAATTTTTTCTCGCAGTTATTAATTGAATTCTGTAAAGGTTACAGAGTTCATGCACCTCGAAGTTAGACCAAATCTACTTTTTACTAAACACGATTCCGTTTTGTTCTTTCCCGTTGTTTCGTCATTACAAACATCCCCTTTTATAAATACACGTACGATCCTTGTCATTCTCTTTTATGGACATGCGAACAGCGCTCGTCATGAATAATCCTTTGTTTTTTTGGTAATATTTTTTGCGAACTTTTTGTGCGCATCGCCCTTTTTGTAGGATTACTGGAAGGGGTGTAAGTGGTTCTATGGGAGTTAAACAAAATTCCCGTTTCGGTAACCTATAGAACAATTAAATCCAAAAGTAATTTAACATCGGCAGCAATGAAACATTCCAGAAACACGTGAAGGATAATAACTGTTGGTAATGAAGATAAAATTATTTTCTATCAGGACAAATTTACGGTGGATGGATTGGGACGGTCAATACTATCCTATACTCCAGCATCAGAAACGGATTACGGGTCCTTAGCATGCAGAGCAACAAACTTGGCAGGACAGCAGATGGATGCCTGTCGATACTCCTTGCTTCCTGCAGTGAGACCAGATCCATTGGCCAACTGTTCTTCAGTCAATCTTACTGATGATTCAGCAGAAATACGGTGTACAGCTGGTAAGTCAGAAGATATCATAAAATGAAAAATGTATTGTTGCAGTTTCGTAATTGGAACCATAGTTATGATACTTAGGCTGCGCATGCTAACAACCCGACTGACTAAAGTTGACCCAAATATCGAGTAAACGTGGGTTCCCGAAAAAAGTTAGCTCGAGACGTGATAAAATAATTTATTTCTTTTAATTTGTGTTATATATTATGTATTTTTAAACTACATACTCTTCTACTACATTAAACTAATAATGGCGTCGAAACAGTCGGGTCATGGGGTCCGAGTCTGTTATTTAGAGTCCTATGTAAACGGTTGGTCGACTCTTCATGAGACCAAAGGGCTGGCTTGTTTTTCGGCCAAAGAATTAGTATTGCCATTCAACGTGGCAATGCCGCCAGTCTTATGGGCACCCTACCAGTCGACAGTGATAAGGAGGAATACTTCTACGCATATTTTTTATAATGTATATAATTATTAAAATAATCTACCAAGACACTTGTTTCTAAGTGCCAGGGTACTTTTTTGATATGCTTATTCTTCTTTTAGGTTATGATGGTGGTCTTCAAACATCATACACAGTGGAAGTGTGGGAATCAAAGAATTTAGTAGCAAATGTTTCCACTGCTCTACCAGCGTGGATACTTAGAGGTCTTGGGTCAGGGAAGAGTCTAAAGCTTGTGTTTTATGCATACAATGCTAGAGGACGATCCGAGACTATTATGATGAGGATAAATACTTTAGCTAGACTAGCTTTACATACAGGTACGTACAGTTGATCCTTATAAACATACAATATGCAGTAGGTAAATATTAATGTGCATTTTTATTATTATGACATTAGCTGTTGCCTACGGTTTTCTTCCTCTTTTCTTATTATGCATATTTAACAAGCACTTACTAAAATGTAGAGTAAGAAAGGTCTATTAGTCTCCTTGTACTTTAGAGCCAATTTGATAAGCCATTAAGGCATTGTTGATGACTAATAGACACACAAACTAACGAAATTCCGCGTTTATAAATGAAAATATATTCTGGTTTGCTCTCAGTTTTTTGTCAGATAGCTAAATAAACATAATCCTGAAGAGACTAGCGGAGTTACCGAGTTAAATACTAAATTGGGCTCTGACCTCGCTTTAAACAGAATTCGATTTGCCGTCAAATTGGTTTCAACTATCTGTAATTGGTTGATGTTATTCTACACTTTGTTGTTGTTATAAATCTTCTAGAGTTACGATTTATAATTGTATAAGATGTTTCGTTTGTCTTCATCTTCTAAAAGTCACAAATTTTAACATGTAAAAGGCTTGTAAAACACACTTCAGCCGACTTGAGGGTGTTTTGCTAACTAAATTTTGTAAATATTTACCAATTTTCAGTCTTATGTTCCAATATTTCCTTTGTACCCTCAGAAGCGAAGTCGGGCAAAGCAGTCGGTGTAGACGCTAGTTGGGCGTTAGGAATAATTGCCGGTATTACTGGAACACTAGTGGCTATTGTCATCATCACGTTACTGGCTAGAAGAAGACAGCATCCGCCTATGCAGTATGAGGGTAAGTAAAAAAAATCTTGATACATTTATTTTTATAATAGCTAGTGCATAGTCCGAAATACTAAAACTGATGATAAGAACCCATCATTTTGAAATAATTCCTATTATCTGCAACCTTCAATGTAATTTAAATCACGAAAATATCAAAGCAGCTACTATTTTCGTAATACGAGTTAGTGGAAAAGCGCATGCGTCGACTCCGCAAAAATGAGAATGCAGTGTTCCATAAAAAAATATTTTACATTAAGTATGATTGCTCAAATTGACAAAGGTCGATGAATCATTTATGTGTACATGATCGTGGCGTGTCCAATTTTGATAGATGCTATGAATCTACCAAATAACAGTATTTAACCGAGCCATAGCGTGTGCAACGCCTATAACTTAGAATATAAACGACACAAGTTTGAATTTTACGGCAAAATTGTCGCCGGATAGTGCCAAAGCAATTTTCTTTGAGTCATTTTCACGTAATGTAACAATAATTTAATACAAAACGCCTTTAAATGCTACAATTTAAAAGTTAACTGTTAACAAAAATTAGTTTTAATAACTTGGCACCTTTTTATGGAGTAGTGACGTGCCTAATGCATTTTTATTATCGATGTCTCGGATAGGTAATTATTTTGGGAGTAATATAAAAGCAATATAAAGGTTCGTACCTTCGACCACAAATAAATCGAAATTGCTTCGGTGGGCAGGTTTACTGGCGAATAGCGGTGGATTCTGTCGCGTGACTGGAATTTTTGAACGCCTCGGACGGCCCGGCAGTGGGCTTCACTGCATTTGAAATGTGATTTATGTCCTTCTGCATTTCCAATGAAATTGCAGATGTTCCGGCTGTCGATGGACGGCGCCGGAGACGTCTTTATTAAGTCTCCATATTATTAAATAAATCGTCTTTTGGACGTTTGACTGTTTGCTCACGTTATATAGCTGTTAATTTGTTGTTTGATCCGGTTGACGCGTCTTCTTTATTAGGTTTTACATGCTGTTACTTGAATTTGGTTATTATTTATAGAAAGTAAGTACAGGCAAACGGGGCTAGGAATAAAGAAGCATTATAATAAAAAGTTTCCGACTTAGCCGGTATGTTGGATGTTCGATTGTCATTCAAGAATTTGACGACCTAAATGGCGCAGTGGCTAAGCGATTGGACTGCTGTGCTAGGAGTTGCGGATTCCCGCACGGGAAAAAAAAATGTGCGATCCGCAGATGATTGTCCCGAGTCTAAGGGTTTTTGTATGTGATAATGCATGTTTGTGAAACGCACGACACAAGAGAAATTCTTAGTGTGGGGCGATGTTTTTTTAAACATACATACAAATTGTCATTTAAAAGATATTTTAAGTTTGTAAATCTTAAAGTTTGTGCTGATAAATATGATATTTGAAGCAAATAAAACAATTACTAAGTTACATTACTAGCTTTAGGTCAATGCTAAAATTGGATCTAGAAGACTCAATCTAACAAAGTAATACAACACTAACCTTATAAATAAAACACTTACCAAGACAGCTGATCCCGGCTGAATATGATTTGAAAATTGAAACGTCGTCAACTATACGGAGCATAAACTTGGCATATTCCCTATACAAACAAGCGTAGAATGGCAACCTTGACTACGCTAACAGTAGAATGGAGCCACGTGTTATGTGAGCAAACATTCTAACCGCTCCGTCAACAGACGTGTAGTGACGAGGCTTGACTTGTTCCAAGACGCCTGGAATGTCATATGACCACTTTACTGTGGCCCCTTGATGATAATACGACGAAGTAAGATCTCACCCTTAAGACATCAAATTTCGTCATCATGGGTGTGTGGTTCCTTCGATGTTAATAGTTTTTATATCATTTAAGTCAAATATGAAATAGTTTTTTTATAGTACCTACATACATAGGTACTGGAGCTTAAATAACTTTGACTTGTTGGGACATAGTTAAATGGAATTTAGTTTGAACGAAATATAAGCATTAAGTAATCTGTTTATTTACCTTGCCTTTATTCTATAACGTCCTATGTTCAAAGAAAAAATAATGTATTAGAAAAATACGGTCATTGTATGTTATGTTTCATAGGTTTTCTACGACATAATTTTCGATAGATATGACTCAAATGGGGTATTAATCAATTCTCGAACCTAAGTGTTTGGTACTAGGATTTCTATTTGGGTTTAAATGATAAATGATTTTATTTCTGCAAATTGGTTTTAAAAAAACACTTTTACACGTCTTCTTTTTTAAAACTAGATGGCATCGGCATTTCCTAACTGACTACCTCTGAGAAGAAATACCGAAACAAACTCAGGGGTCAGGGTCTCTTTTCCAAGTCCAGACAAGCTCAACATAACAACATAACTATACAACTCGCTTTTATTATAATATTAGTGATTCGCTCAGTACTTCGTTCCCATTTATGATTTAGTACGAAAACCTATTGTCGAAATCCATAAGCATGAAACTTACCTCCAAAAAACTTTGTAAGCAGCAAATGCTTTCACAGAAATAATAGCCTTTAAGAAATACTAGCTGCGCCCCGCGGTGTTACCCGCGACATTTTTTCGGGATAAAAAGTAGCCTATACGTTAATCCAGGGTATAACCTATCTACATACCAAATTTCAACCAAATCGGTCCAGCCGTTTATGCGTGAAAGAGTAACAAACATCCACACATCCATACTCACAAACTTTCACATTTATAATATTAGTAGGATGGTGCAATAAAAACATTTACCCATATTGAGAAAAACAGTTGTGCCAGCCCAGTGCCAGGTAAATTTAGGACCTAAGCTGTAAATGTCGTGTCAGACAATACTATCATTACATCGACACTGAATTCATCGATATCGATTTAACTTTTGTTGTTCACTACACTACGGACTAAACAGATAAAAATACGTACAGAATTATCAGGGCAGTAACTTTTAGAACAAAGTGTTATTTACAGTACAAGTAAAGTTATACGGTAAGTTTAAGATGCAGTATAACTTGGTTGTTATGAGAGTATGGTCCTGTTATACGGGCGTCCTAGATAAATCAGTATACGTTGAAAAAAATAAATAAAATTTGTCGATTATTCGACAATCTATCATTTTAATTATACGCACCAAAATGCACAGCCTAACTAGGGTTGTTGGATGCAGCTGTGACATATCATCTAATTACTTATAATAATTTGAAATTAATTATATGGAACGTTCGTGTACCTAAACAACGTTATTCTATCAAAACTGTAGGTATTCCACCACACACCACTTAAACCCTGAGATTGTCTACCCACCCCTAAGGGAAAAACACAATGAAGACGCGAAAACTAAAATATTCATATAAAATCTTCACAGCGTCAAAGAATGATGGATGGTAACATCAGATTTAATATTTTTGAACCAATTTCGCGTTCATAGTTCACCTTTGGCAAGCTTTATAATTTATTTTACTTTATTTTTAGCTCCTATGCAGACGGCGAAGGCGTACAAAGGCGCGATACAAAGCACCAACCATTCACCAGTACAGCCTGACGATAAAAATCCTGATGTGGTGCCTTTGGGTAAAGGTAATATAGGTAGATCGATTTTTATTTATCACAGAGTGTTTTGTGCGCATTCTTCAAGTTCAAGTCTTTCCCTTTATGTTCTGAATGTGGAGCGAAATGGGTTATTTTCAAAGAGAATTTATTAGATGTTTTGTGTTTAGTAATCTTATTTATTAAAACAAACTTGAAGATACACGACAGCTCAGTTAGCAAAGCTGCGAAGGTCGCTGGGTTGATTCTCGCATGTATGCATGCTTTTTTAATGCTTTCAAAAACCATGTCACTTTTTGTTTTTGGTAATACTCGCATACATCTGAAAAAGTACCTGTGTTTTTCATAATATTGATCGTTAATTTTCACCGTTACCCAGACTTCAACAGCGCGCGAGACTTGGAGCGCCCCCCGGAGCCCCCGCCCTACGGGGCCGTCATGTCCCCTCCTGTGGGGTCCTCGCGAAGCTCAAACAGTCTCCATCACAATGACATGAGACCTGTCACGCCGCACACACCGATCACTCCTGCGTCTGATGCACATGTAAGTTAGCTGAGCAACTGATAAGTTATAGGCCTAGGTATATTATGATAGTGTTCTAGGCATAGGTCTAGTATGATAGAGTCCAAAATGTATGTACATAGGTATAACACTAGTAGATAGTATTATCACAGTTATTTTAAGTACCTACCGGCATTTTTCATCAGCCAATGATGATTATAAGTTACTAAACGTAAAATAATGATGCAGTCCACATTTTGTAAGGATACGCAATATTTAGTTCGTTGACTTATGTTGATTTTAATTTTAAAAGTGAAATAAGATTGAAGTAGGTACTTTTAACAGTAGATTCAATAAGAAAAATGGAAAAAAATAGGTTTTATATTTTGTAGAAAGATTAAGTGAGATTTAAGTACTTAATAAAATTACAATAGCTGTATAATTTAGACAAATACTAAGTTATACTCAGGTGTGTACACTGTACAGCTACCTAACTAGCACCTGTTAGAGCTAATTAATGCCTCATTTAGAACACGAGGTGTTCACACACATTGTCAAAAGAAAACAAACTTTATTTTCGAGTATAACTTCTACTGGCTGCAAAGAACTAAAAGAAGATAAAAAAATGGTATTGCATTCTCGTTTTATTCAATGGAATGACGTTTAGCGTTTGTTTCTTTAGTTCAAGCTTTGAATATTTAAAATTTTAATTACTTTGACAGATCTCACCTTTTCACTTTTAGTAACTTACTAATCTCCCCCTTTTACTCTAGAGCATCGGTACTCTGGCAGAAGACCGGCGGAGCGTGACGAGCGGTACATTCTCCAGGCGGAGAGAGGTAGTAACAACTAGAACCCCTCTTCTAGCGAACGCCAGGGAAAGCTGCGTCTAGGCTTATCATAGTAGCGGCTTGGGCCAAAGGGAACATGTTACACGTTTATCTTCTAGAATATTTTTTTACTATCTAGGATTAGGTCTATGGTACGGCTTAAGGTATGTTACATGTCGGGTTCTTTTGCTTACGGATTTTGTGGCACGAAGTATTATTTTCAGAGTCACGATATTAAAAAGTTTCATTAGAGATTTAGTTGTTAAAGATGCGAGGTTATAAGAATATTGAAATAGTTATAATTTGAAGTGATGGTAGCCGAAGGAAAATTACTAAAACTTTAATAAAATAAATAAATCTAAATGAATAAAACCCAACAACTTCACACATAAACTATATCTATTAAACGTTTAAGATACTTTTAATACCTTAGTTTTTTTCTACATTGAGTGACCACTGACGAGCCCTCTTAGATGAGTGGCAAATCGCTTGACAAAAAGAATGAAAAATATATATAAGTTTGAAATAATATTTATATATTCGATAACATAGTCGACCCATTACGTCATCTTCATGCATTTATCATTCTATAGCTGCGCCCCGCGGTGTTACCCGCTACATTTTTGGCTTAAACAGTAGCTTATGTGGTAATCCAGGGTGTCAGCTACCTCCATATGAAATTTCATCAATATCGGTCTAGCCGTTTGAGCGTGATGAGGTAACAAACACACTCACAAACTTTCACCTTTATAATATTATAATTATGATATGATTTTTTGATTGTCAAGCGATTCCCCACCTATCTAGGGGGGCTGCACAGAAACTATGCTCTGTGGTATTTTTATTATATAATTTTGTATAATTTTACAGACGAAACATTTCAATATATATTTTTGTATATATACATCGAAATAAATTGTGAAAGACTGTAACAACATGCCCCCTTTGACACAAAGACGCGTAATTAGGTAAAATACTTGTTTAATAGTCAATATTCACTTTCAAAAAGAGATATATCTATCTAAGTTAATATTGTAAGTGGTAACATGTTCTGGAACTGGCACTATTCTGTTATAGGCTAGGAAAATGATCTGATGGTATAATCTATAAATTGTATATAGCACGTGTAATGTTTTATTTCTTCCCTAAATCTAAAGAATTGTACCTATTTATAATATATTAATTTTGTTCTTAATAACATCAGTTTCATATTGTGAAACTTTTTACTTTTGGTTGACAACATAATTTTCTTTGCCATTAATGTTTAAAAACAATTCGGAGGTTTCCGGTTTTTCAAAGTGCTCCCACTTTCAACTTTTGTGGGGTATGTTGTGTTCATTTCAAGCTATTTATAGAGATAGACTGAACTTTGATAACGGACTCAAAACGCAAGGAAATGAATTATTGTGAAATTTTGATGAAAGAAGTTAGGGACGCATTAGGAAAAAAGCAAATCTAGTGTTTTTTCTAAATGATTTGTACATTTAAAACCGAATGACTAATAACAATAATTATTACATTTAAAACTGTTGCGTTAGTTAATAATTTTGTGAAAATGAATACTCTTAGCGACTTCATTAAAAATTATGTCCAACTAAATGATGGTTCTATAAATTGTGGTCTGAATTTAGAGAGCTACTTGTACATCGATAGACCACACTGTATTTATTAATTTACAAACATATTAAACTGTGGTCAGACGTTGCTTATCGGAATATCACAAATTATAACGTAGGATTTCATACATTTCGTTTAATTATACTGTAAAATAATTTGTTCAATATCCCTTCGGAGAGTTGTTTTCATGAATATGTGTATATAATAAATATAATAATATAATTACCAGCAGCAATGCTGAGATTCCACAAGGATACAGAACACATAATTATATATATCTGGCTCATGGTTATGAATTGGAAGAGAGGGAAGAAATAAAACAATATTATCAATCTTGAGCAACTCTAGTATAAGTACATAAGCTCTATCTATTATGAGTTATGTTATTTTCGTTAACCCTAAAACTAAGTGTCCTTCTTAAAATATGAGTAGTTTCAATTGAATCCAATCTTTAACTTTATTGTTCGTAGGTCTTATTGTTTTTGTTATACAGAGTTTAAACAACTATACATATATAATATTAATACAATTGTTTTAGATAATAACATTTTTTATTAATAAATTATTTAATTGTAAACATCGACGTTATTTACAAACGACTGTTAATAATATACATTATTATTTATGGAAATTATTTTATTTAAATAATATTTTTTGGTGTTAGTTATTAAGTTTTATAAATAATAAAATTCATTGTACATTACAAGTTTCAAATTGTAAATATACGTATACTTTCTGAAACTGGCTCAATAATGTTATTATAAAAAACCGTATGAAGTTTTAAATGTTTAATTTGTTTTAAGTTGTAGATACAGTGTTAATGGCATTAAAATTGTTTGAGCGAAAATTAGACAATAATAATTATGTTGTTTAATTTGACTGGGCTAGTCGATCATGATAGTCAATTATTTATAATTATTCGAATAATTGAAGTGTTCATTTACCAGTTATTTTAGTTCAATAGATGAGTAAACTAAAACTGTAGACCGTAAATATTTTTTATCGTGTTTCTAAGTTTCGTTACTGACGTCACTGTCTTAATTCTATTGAAAATGAAATGTATACAAGATATTATTGCCCGTAAAGCTACCGATAGGAACAGCAAACATCAGGGAAAAGGGTAAGGTATATCATTATTTTAGACGATAAAGGTTTGTGAAGTTGGTAACTACATTATTAATGCAACATAAAGTCAAGTTTATAAATAAATGCTTAGCTTATATCAGTTATGTCGATGAACACTATAAGTTTTTTCGCAAAACCTACGATATTTAGGTGGATAATAATGATTTTTAAATCACTATAAGATTACCTATAAGTTGCTAGCTACCAGATATATAATTAAAATCAAAGTTACATAATATTAGAAAAGTTGTGTTTTGCTTTCCGTAAGTAAGGCTCAGCATATTTTCTGAAGGAAGTTATTTCTTTCTCCACCAATGGCGCCCACATCTACTACGAGATACAAGTATGTAAATATGAACGGACAGAGACACTGAAAAGAAATATTTACCGTCGTCTTGAGTAGCGTTGGTTCCTTTATATATTTTCCGGGAACTTTAAGTAAAATGTTGTTCGCGATACTTTTTGTACCTAAGAGTACTCTTAGTTCAAAATGAAATTTATTAGTGATTTTATTGTGAATTGAACGATCAAACAAAAAACTTTATTACTGTTCAAAATGTTTATTTTATGCCCTATATATTTAAGTCAATTTATATTCCTAGGTACAATTTAAATTATTATTTGGTTATGTTTTAAATCCTACATACAGAATATCTCTATCTTTGCGTATGTTCCAGGCATCTTCCTCAATTCGTTATCGAATTAACCACCGTTAGTTAAATGGCGCCTGTTAATTGGGCCTAAGTGATATTTTCCCTTTTTATCAACTGATCAATGAGGAAGTGATTCAGCAGTGTAGCGACGCATCTATCTGATTTATTATATAATTCAGACGATTGTTCTACCAGTTTCATATTTCTGGAAGGACTTTTATATCTCGATCTTACATTCAGTGTCATTTAATAAATTTGGTGGTTAAATTGGTGGTGAATTTAGTAAGACGTCTGCGATGTAAATCACAATGAGTATAGTTAGCATTAAGTTAATTATTTAATATAAATCTTGAATTACTATTTATAAAGTTAAATGAATACACTGTGATGCTATAAAATTTATAATTCTCTAAATTATGAATTACATTCATAATTAATGTATAAGTGTAAATAATAATATTATTATTATAAAGGTGTTGTCGACTCTAGGGTATAAGGATTACCCTAGTAAAATACTTTAGATTTTTTTGTGTATTGTATATAGAATTAACATAAATAATTATGTGAAGGAATATTATAAATAAGAAAAAAATATTGAATGTTACTCAACTCTGCTCCTTTTGTTGCGATATTATTAATTTGTCAATAGGTCAGTTCAATTAATAAACGACATTAATGACTATTAATGTCCTATTATTTAAAGCACAAGAGAAAACCACTAAGACTTTAATAATATAATTATGAACAATAATAATATTAAAATTCTTCTTACAAAACTTGTGCAATAATAAGGACATTATTATTATTTTATAATTTCCATAACATCAACAATAAATAACAAATTAAATCATGTACCTAACAAAATCGTGCAAAATGTTATATTATAATCCTAAATAGAATCAACATATCAAATTGAAATGTATTATTAAACATGGGAACAGAATTATTGTTTCCCGAAATAATAATGTGAACATCTTTGTTTACGGTATGTGATGCAATTTACTGTTATTTTTAAATGCACGAACAAATACTGTCCTCAAAAATGTTATACGAGTAATAAAATTAACAGCAGCAGCGTAACGGTTAAGCAAAATATTGTCAACTATTAAAATGAAAGGTAACTCAAAAATGTATTTACAAAGTGTAAGCTTTATTTTGTATCCGTTATTACTGTCTACGAAACAATTATTAAGTTTGTATTAATCGTGTATGATTTCGGTGATTTTTCAAAGACTTCTTGACATATCGTAATTATTAAGATATGTGTAATACTTCTTGAAATAAATTTGCTTATCGGCAAATGATTTAAGTGTTTTAATCAACCTTTTGCAGCAAGTATGTATAAGTTTCTCACTTACCACTTACACCAATCATTACCGTTCTCCTGACCGAATATCGGTCACGGCGGCCAGTCTCAGTTGAGGCTAGCCAACTACGCAGGAGATAATAATATTACAGTGCACAAGATGCGCGCAAACATGCATCGAATGGTCGAGGAACACCATGGTGTCAGAGTTTAACCCGCTTAAAAAATGTTGAAAATGTCTCAGATGTGGCGGTTTCCTCACGATGTTTTCCTTCACCGTCCAGCAAATGATAACTAATTTATAGTACGCTTATGATTTCGAAAAGACATTATTGATTACACGCTGCAACGGGCATACTACTCGGCTATCAGCGCTCGCGACTACATTCGATACTGACAAATGGCAGAAGGGTTTGTAATATACGTTGTTAACTGTTTTACGAGAAAGCCAAAGTGTACATGGAACATGAAGCAGTAAGTTACTTCCAATATACAGATTGAAACCAAATCTCAGCACTCAGCATTCCCAAATATAATACGCGTAAAACATAATATTAAGGTGTGAAAAGCAGTCACCCATCTAAGGATCATCTATAGACTGACCGCATTAAGTGCTGCTTTGCTTCACTCAAATCGTAATCATGCCACAAACACGAAGTAGTTTGTTCTTTCAATATTAAAAAAAAACCCAAAGTCTAAGTGTCACTAACACTAAAGGTACCACTACTGTACAAGTTGTAGTGAAGTTATTCTGTCCAACCCGTCACTTCTTCAGCATAATGTGAAAAGTTTAGAATTTCAACAGCAACATTTTCATAAGTGCTTTGTGACGACTTTGTGTATTTTTAAAGAAGTTTGATATGTATTATTGTCTCGTCAGTATCACTCGAAGGGTTAGAAAGTCTGTTACTGACGAATGAAGACGCTTTTGATAAAAAAAAATATCTATACGTTATAGGATATATGAGGAAAAAAAAACTGTCAGGTGAATATTAAATGTGCAATGCCACGTCTATTCCTTTCAGCGTGCGTTGGAAAACCTGGCGTGTTATTGACCAAATACAGGTAATAAAATATATAAGAGTCACTTATTAAATAAAATTAACTTGAAAATGCACCTTATTGTGTACCTGTATTGCAAGAGCTTTCAAACGATCATTTATTTTTAAACTCATAAAGCGTAATTTGCGTAAGTGCGGCGATTTCATTTTGTTGAGTCCTTTAGAAAATGTTGTCCACTATCTTACACAAAATAGTGACATTATTAATTTATAAATGTGACTGTAGGTACTCGTGATTTTTTATAAACCACTAGTCTTCATGGTTTCTCTTACAAAAGTGTTTGCTGATAAAGATAAGAATACACCAACATTATATTGTATAAGTCCACTGTTCAACTTAAAATATATGAATTTAATATAATTATGATGCAAGTGAATGAGGAGAAAAAAGTACACAAGGATTGTGACCGCAAATGGAAATCCGATGTCACTGCGTACCACTCTTAGAAGCAGGCGTGACATGTATAGTATGTATGTATAATTGTGTATGGAGAGTAGTACGAAACACTGATCACGAGAAATGGTAACGTATCGTAAAGCGTACCACCAACAACTGATGTGGCGACCACCACGCTGTCAAGAGCAAACCGAAGAAGGAAACGTGACCGTGTTAGTAGTAAAGTAAGTAAACAATAGTTTTCAAATACCTTCTGCATGGCAATAGGCAACCTACCTAATAGCTGCAAAACACAAAAAACAAAGTTTAGAATGTACAACATAAAAAACAAGCTCCAAGCGATATCCGAAGAGTATAAATGGCTGTTGCTCGACTAAAGCCGGTCAGTTGAGGTCATTTAGTGGTACGTTTGATTTGTTCGAGCCTGCCAAGTGCGGCGGGGACGGACTGCAAGCCGGGCAGCCGGCTTCCAGCAGTTATGCACTCGACGACATCGCTTCAAGCTGTCCAATTAATCTTGCTTTAAATGACTCATTGGCTCCGACTGTACGTGTACGTAGGATGTTGTATGATCTACTAGATAATAGGTTAGTGCGCTTGTGTTTCCATGATTATAGGTGATATGAATTAACGTATAGGTATAATATACCGGGTATAATAGGGTATATTGATACTCAAGAGTCAATTGAAACGGAACTTTGTAAGTAATTTTAACATTAATTGATTGAAATCATAAAAAAAACTTTAAATTGTATTGTAAGTCTAGAGATTGTTATCTATAATACAATTTCAAGTTTAGACTCCTTATTGGTGATTTGTAATCTATATTTATTCGACTTCTAAACAAATCTTCTTCAAAGTTTTGAGCAGGGACTTAAAAAGTTACCCAAAATATCGTTTTTTGTTCGGATAACGTTACGTAGTAACGTTGCAGGTACTAAATAATGTTATCCGAACAACGATAACGATATTTTGAGTAACATTTCAAGTCCCTGCACTTGAGTATCAATACGTGTATCGATGACCTGATTGGCGCAGTGGCTAAGCGATTGGACTACTGCGCTAAGGATTGCGGGTTCAATTCCCGCACAGGACAAACATTTGTGCTATTTGCAGATGTTTGTACCGAGTCTGGGAGTTGGTGTTTTATATTTCATGTTAGTGAAACGCACCCACTACACAGGAGAAATTCTTTGTATAATGCGAGGTTGAAAAATAACATGGTTATAATTATAATCTCTTTATTTGTACATAAAATATCATTGGCGGAATAAAAATAAAAACTACTTGAAAAATCAAATCACACAGCGGTATCTCGTATTTCAAAGTTATGTCTAAACATGTCACATAAACGTGTCCTAGATACTTTACAAGTAAAAGTCACACGCAAAATAAACACGCTATTTGTAAGAAGTTTTTTTAAGTGGCAATAAAATATTATATTCACATAAAGATCATTAATCTTCATACCACCTTCAACTTAGGAAATGGACGTGTGAAAATTTTACTACGAGTTATATTTACCGTTTTAAATATAATCTAACGTGGTAAAAGAAGAAAAATCGCCTATTTTTGCTTTTAAGTGCCTCACACTAAGAATTTCTTTTGAATCATGTTTATGTGTGACAAGATTTATCTGCGAGGGTTTTGTTAAAGAAGTAGTATCAACAATTAATGGTTATAAATGAACTTCCTACGGTCCTTACATAGTTAATCGCGAAAGTTAGCTAAAGAGAGAAAAGTCTAAGTGTTTGTCCGTAGTCTAGATAATAGAAAATAAATATAAGCAATGTGTGACGTAACAATTATTATCAGTGTGAGTGTGCAAGGCGTGGGTATATAAGAATCAAGGTAACATCAGTTTTTCATAATTATGCGAAGGTACGCATGTGAAAAACTGGAGTTACTTTGTGTAATCAATTCATACAATTTCAGTTCTTCTGCAGTACATAGTACCACAATAATACAAAAACCCATTCAAAAGTAAACTCAATTTCAAACATTCTAACAAAAAATCGTTTTACATTTCAAAATCTCAGGCTTAAAATTTTGATCAAACTTGAACTTCTTCCAACGTTCAGACAATTCGAAGAGATTGCCTACTCGACATGATTGTCGCTGTGATAAGAATTTTTATTCCACCTCGCCTTTGTTTGAACTATACGTGGCGTGTTTAATGTCGACTTTGGAGCTTCTGAGGATTTTATTGTGCATGTCAAAGTTAGAAAACGATTCAACCTAAGATTATACAGTGTGGATATTACTGACTTAATGACGTCATAATACAACTGATTTCCATATTTCTTTCATAAAGGTTTCTTTTTTAATTCTAAAAAATAACTTTGAAAGATTGAATTCCAGATTTAGTTTAACGTCAAACTTAAAAATTCGAATCATATAACATCATGCCTGTATTCCTCGCAGGGATAGGCAAAGATGTACATTATATTGTAAGGTCGCGCCGATCAGCCCACGAACCATGAACCTTTAAAGTAGGACAGTTTACGTTGTGGAAGCGAGACGCGGCATAACACTGCACGTAGCATCGTGTGCGTTATTGGTCTAATTGGCGCGGTGGTCAAGCAATAATTGGACAGCTGCGCTAGAGGCTACGGGTGCGATTCCTGCACGGGACAAAAATTTGTGTTATCCGCAGATGTTTGTCTCGAGCCTGTATGTATGTGCATACTATATTTTCATGTTTGTGAAACGCTCCCACGATACATAAAAAAATCTTTATGTAAGGCAATAAAAAAAATCTTTTTATAGTAATTACTGGGTTTTAGTGTATGTGATATTTTATCTTTGTGGAACGCACCTATGATACACAGGAGAAATTCCTAAACGTGGGGCGACGTTTAAAAAAAACAACTTGCACCAGTACCCAGCAATACCCGTATAATTATGAAGATAATACGTTTATACGCATAGACATATTACCAGTAGCTCTACCCACCAACCTCAGGGGAGTGCAGGAGTGATATCATGCTGTACAAAAGTAATTTTCGCAACTTCGTAACTTTTTCACATTAAACCAGCCCCTAACAGAGGTGAGTGAAAAGCGTAATCTTTGAAACAATGACCACAGCTTTAGGAACACAATCTTTTTGTTTTTATTTGTTTGTGAAATACAATGGGAAGTCGTTAATAACAGTGTTTAGACATGATTACCGGCAGCTTTATGGTCTATACAAGGGTCATTATTTTTGAAGCTTGCTTTGTACGTACGGCCTTGAAAAAATATCTTTGTGATTGTATTATTAAGTGGACATAAACATAAAATTTATTTTGTTTAATTAAAAACCATACACATTTTGTTCGTGAAAGAAAGAGTATGTTGAAGCAATATACGAATAAATGAGTAAATGAAAAATAAGTGAAATAGGAAAGATTAGAATGGAAGTATAGCATGCATAATGATCATGATGCGTCTGAATGAGGAAGATACACTTCTGAATACGCTTCATCGAAAAACACTCCTACGTTCTATATAAAAACATACTCTAAACATTTAATAACTAGTTCATACATACCTACGTAACGCTGTATTGAGTTAAGTAGCCACTAATATGCTTACTATATTAAGTACGTCAGTGAGAATAACAAGCACGAAAACGCTTTTATCCTTTGTAAGGCGAAAACTATCCGCAATTAACTTTCGATTGCTCGCAGGGTAAATGCCCCAGTAACAGTCCATCGTTAAATTGACGGGGCGTATGTATCAATTACCTAAATGGATCTCACGGGTACGGCACGGTAGCACGAGATTGCCAAATCGAAATGGAGATCAGCATTCAGAGGCGGCCAATTATATTTTTTGTTTTAAATAAATTTGAATGAAAAATCGTTCTGTTTTCCAATTTTGTGTTTTATGGTCTCAGCTTAGTTAGTCACCAGTGGTAATAAAAGGAATAATATTTTCACCTATTGTGACGTCGGCATGGCTGAAATTACGTCAGCCTGTTAGACTAGTTGGGTCTCCGATGTGCTTTAGTAAAAGGATTACCCAATCAGCTTTGGGGGTGTCTCTGATTGCTCAAGGCGGTCCAGATATAACGAGAATACAAATACGTGAATAGAAGTTCCTTTTTCGTACTTTTTTGTACCTATAAAAAATAAGTGCGGTTAGCAAAGTTCAATATGGAAGTACAAGGCCGTTCTATAGTCCATAAATCAACATTTTGGAGGTTCTACGGTCGTCTTTACCCTCCTTAAACTGGTTCCACCGACGGGCAGTCGAGTACAGCAATGCTGATTCGTGCTCAATCTTATCTTGAATTGACTTAGACGGCTCCGAAAATACGACGACGCGGTAAACTGAAACCAGTCCAGCATGCACTTAGAAATAAATGGCATTTTAATGCTTTTTCTTTTTTTTTCTTTTTATAAATTTTTTTTGTTAACTTGATTTGTTGTAAAAGGTAAACTCAAATCACTATGATTGGAATTGGTAAAAAATATTGAGAGGACTTAATAATGCCACGATGTTATAAAATTTGTAATACATGATACAGTATTCTCAATAAAGTCCTCAAATTAAACTTAAGAAATTGGGCCTATTCAAAGGCCATAATTTTTCTGATGAAATATTGGTGTTCGACTTAACACGCTTGCCTATAAATTGACGTGAAAGCTTACATAATTTACATACACGATATACCTTTTAAGTATACAGCAATATTTGGATGCAGACCTGGTTACAATTTGCACCCCGAAATACGTGCTGACTTTTAATAGTTCGTGTGAAAAATGCGATGTTAAAATACGTTCAGTTCTCACCGTTTACGTGTGGCGTTAAATTGAAGGGAAAAGCACATCAATTACATATGCACACAGGCCCAGAGGTCGGGGCACGCAACGCTGCCACCCAGACCGTTAGCTAATTCGAGCAAAACTGGTTGAAGCGAGATATTACTGGTCGGAACCGGTTTGCGCCGGTTATTACAAGATCGCGCCGGACGAAAGCGGAGACCCGGGGCGTTTTTGCGCTTGAACGACTGCCGTTTGAGGAACGCGGCTGATTGCTTTCGAATTTTGAATTGGATCGTTTCAATCGCTTAGATAAAGAGAGGGATTAGTTCGTTTTTGTCTTTTGTTTTTATTGGAAATTGTGTACGTAATTTGGTAGTGGTCATTTTTTTAGGTTCATTTACTTTCCCGATTCGAGTTTATCCTGGCGCCTAATGATTTGTTCCCCGCAACAACAGGGTCCAATTAACTTTGTTTGCTCAAAATTATTTTACGAATCTATTGTATTTTTTTATATAAAATATTAAACTAAATTAACTGGCAGCCCAAATAGTTTAACGCAAAAAAAATGCCTTCGTTTTCGTAGGTGCAAATGTCGCCGAACTTCTTTCTCCTGAATTTTATTAGAACATACTCCCTTTCCTGTATAACAAAACACATATACAAATATCTCCAATACAAAATTAAATGATCGAGTCAATAATTCTATTGATCGTTTTCTATTACATGGACATCATGTTGTCTCATACAAATCCAGAGAATTCTTCTTCCCCGCTGTCAATTCAGGCTTTTTCACTTACCTTATTGTTGGCATCGAACAAAAGCTTTTGCTCCTCTTGTTTTTGTTTCCTAGTCTATTGTGACAGAACCTTATCGACGAGCTGTGTGAAAGACTTATTGTGGACCTTTTAATTATTATTTCGTAGGTAAGCGATTTTGTTGTAGTTATGAATGTCTGTCGTGACGGTGTGTTACGTAATCTCTAGATTGATTTGTACGAGTATCTTTATCATTTTAGGAGGTTTAGGTTTAGGCAGTTAACTTCTGACGTTTCAAGTAAAGTTTAAGGAAAATTAAGAATATAAGTGTTTCCAAAAACCCATCAATCAGTATGATTACAAAATCTGTCGGAAAAAAAACCTCAAATATGTCGAAAATTTGAAAAAAGTCATCAGCTTTCAACGATGGCCTTCCTTGATTTTCACTCAGTGAAGGGTCTTTACAAAGTTTTACGCAAACTATAAAAAATCCTAACACTTTCGCCACTACAGGTTTTAATAAAATTTCCTTTAGTATATAACACGATTACCCACAGAAGGTGTAGAACTAATGAGATTTCTATAAAAATCTTATGGAAACGTAATTAAAGCTAGGTGCTGTTAAAAACCCTGATTTATTTTCACTTCGTTTCTCAGGAAATTAAGTTGCGCCTCAAATGGTTCTATTTCTTTTTATTTACAAGCGTGAGGTGGGATTTGTATTTCCTTGTTCATCCTCGTGTAAGTACCAGAAACGTGTCGAAACTAGAGAGTCGGAGATTCCAGAAAATGACGAAAATGTTCCGTACAATGTTAAAAATAACAACGACGATTAATGATGGTCTTTACTTTCATTTGTTCCTCAATTTGGGACCGGTGTATTTTTTCTTACGAACGAAAAGTATATTTAAGGCATTATGGTTCTCGTTTCAGAATAAATATTTGTCAAATGTACTTTTGATTCTTTTTACAAGTAACGAAAGGTAAGTTTCACACTAGTAACAATAATATTATGATTTCTATTACTTATTACATTTCCTTAAAAACCACCAATAGGTAGAAACCTGTTTCCAAGAACAAAAAGATATGTTAAAGCCGTGATCTCCACACTAGCACTAGGTCGAGCCTGTCTCGTGAAGATCTTGAAACTTTAGCATTTGAATTTTCGGGTTTGATAGCTATTGTGAAGATTTACATTATTATCATTTTAAACTGAAATAATTATAAATTAAGATAATACACAGAATATTTCGCTATCATGTCGCTTCGATTAACACAATATCATACAATTGGTAATATTATTATAGTGCAGCTGAATGCCCATAATGACATTACCTCCTTCATCCATGGCTAAGATGAAGAACTTTAGTGACATGACTATAAGCATCATAGTTGCGTGTCAGTAACATGAATCCTCCCTAAATCCTGATACAATCTTCTAAATTTCAAATATCGTGTTCTTTATTGATTCAATCGATCAAAGCGTGCCACCTACTGAGCTGTGGAGTGTAGGCAGCCATCCAAAAAGGCTGTTTACAGAAGGGCACCGTTCCTAACCGTCCGATTACGTCCAATCACTGGGACAGTCAACCTGATTGAAGCGTGCGCCTTGTTGTTTACATTGCTTGTTTTTAGTGATTGTACGAATGGCTGTGTTGTGTTGCCATGCTAAATGTTTTGGATCCTAAATACGGTAATCATGGATTTATGGTTAAAAGAAAAGCTATTTAAATAAGTCTTTTAAATATCATCCTTCTGCCTCGTTGATATGGTGGTTGTGAGTGAGACTGGTAAGAATGAGGTCTTGGGTTTGATTCATGAGTCAGCCAATATTAAGGTTTTTATAAGGTATTTTTAGTAGGAGCCCGGACTTTAAATGGATGTGGAAGTCTATGTCCAATAATCATGACCTTATAGGACCTCTGTAACATTGGGTCACCTATAACATAAGAAGCTAAATGTGGGTCTGCCTACCTCTTCGAGGAGTACAGGCGTTATATTAATTATGTTTTATATTATCCTTCTAAACTAAAATGATAAACACAAAACTGTGTTATTTTATTTATGATCCTGAAATGACTCGGCTTTACTTATTAAATACTTTCACAAATCCGAGGAAGAAGCTGCAGTAAAGTTTAGTTTAGATTAAATCGATTAGAAAGCCAGATCAAATAACATTGAGCAATTATCGAGAACGGATCGCGATCAGCAAATATTTGCCTCTGTCGTATTGAACGCACACAGATGCATTTGTGTAGATGGTCAACATTAATTTGTAGGAATGATTCGACGTTAGAGTAATCTACTGAAATGGCCGATTGTTATAATCCGATTTAATTTTGATTGCTACTCGTATTTGGGTTAAACGGTCGATTGGTAAAACATTTTGAATATTATGTAATAAGAAAAAGTATTATTTTGATGAAACCTAATGGTTGATAGATCGGATTTGTATGCACAAGGTTGTAGGTCCAAGCCTAGGCAAGTATCAATGAGATTTTTTCAATGTCATAAATACTTTCTTAGATATTCTAAGACACCATTGCCTAACGGTGACGGAAAACATCGTGAGTAAACCTGGATTTAATTATATGAAACCGTCAACCCGCAGTGAGTTAACGTGGTGATCAATGCTGAAGTCCTTCTCTAGACGGCCTTTGCCTTGCAGAGGAACAGTTATAGGCTGTTATTATTATATGCCTACGACTCTGGCAAACTATATTATGTGGATCACACTAAATATGTGTTGCGTACAAATATCAAATGCAAACCTCGGCGAACATACTTGGACCCGATCGGAGATGTTCTACAAAAAGGTCAAGTGAGGAGTAGCTTAAACGACGAGCGTGTATGACGAATGTGATGCGAGCGAATGAGGCGAAAGAAGTATGTCAGGATCGTAGGTGTTTGTGTATGTGATATTTTTTGTTTGCAAAACCCACCACACCACGTCACAGGAGGAGGAAATTCCTGGTGTGGCACGACGTTTTAAATAAAAAAGAAAAGAGCTAATACTCCAAAAGCAGCAATTCTATAACCTTACCTTTTGATCTGTCACTAAAATGTCAACAAACTCCTCATAAATGCACATAAATCAGGTCTGCTTCCAGATAGTACAACATGTATCCAACGTACGTCGTACAAACACATTAATGCACTGTCTAGTTCTAAACCCCTTAACATGCTCATAACAGACTAAAAAATAAGAAACACGACCGCCCAACATGCTCCTGCAAAATTTCCGAATCGCATACAAATGAGGCGTTCAGACGATCACAGGATCCCGTCTAATCCAACATCTTGAATATTCAAGTGGCAATTACGTTAATGGCAGATACCTAAAGCAACGGTGCATGGTATTTCATACGGAACACCTTTGGATAAGGATTAGTTTGTGAAACAACGGTTTTGTGTTGAAATGAGAGCTTATTGTAATGTGTTTTGGTTTTAATATTCAAAAGGTTTGAGCGAATGTGTTTGGGTATGTGGGGATTTTAAATTTAAATATTTTGTTGGGGCTGTTCTGAAAGTGATTAGGTAAGCCACCTTGATGGTCTAGCTGTTGGCTGTTTGCATGCTTGCTTTAATGTACTGGATACACGTCTCTAATTCTACAAATAATGTCAATTTGTAAGTTACAACTCGCCCGTGCTGAGAATTCCGTGACGAAATCATTAATGTTTGGTATTTCTGTATGACAGTATATATATACAATACGTTACGCTTAATAGTAAAGTAGGTGCGTCTACATTACAGTTTAACTTCTAATTAAACTTTCTTCATAACGCCACAAATCTGAAAACAAATTAGTTTTTATTAAAGCGAACAACATGAATCTGAAAAGTAAGCTGAAATATAATTTATAATGAATATCACTTGTATACAAATGCCAACTTTAACGCTACAAAGTAATCCAAACTAATTCTCACGCATCAAGAGATTTCAAAGAAAATGTTTAATCCTGACTGCGAGGATAATAAACAAAATCTTAGTAATATACGTTGAAGAAATTAGCGAGACATCCAAACTCACTACGAAATGGGTGACAGTTGAATAAATAAGTTGTGAACGTCTGAAGAACTAAGATAACAAGACTAAACGGTAAACTAAGTTAGGAGCTTAATTGAAGCAACGCCCCCGATTAACTTGGGAATATTAATATTTGTCAAGGGCGACGGCAGAACAAATACATTTCGGTATAATAACGTTTGTTTCCACGCTAAAGTCCGAAACAAAACTTGAGAGTTCGTTACGTAGCTTCATTAGAACTCTATCAAAATTCAAATTAAAGAAATACCCGTTTCGATGGGCTCGGAGGCAGTTGAAATTGTTATTGCCTATTTTACTTAATACTTAGGATAATGTCGGATTAAGGGGAATGTGGTCGTTGACCTTTTTAGCTCGGTTCATTATGATCGCACGTTGTAAAACCGATCGTCGGACTAAACTAACTGGTTTGGAGTTTGAATCTTTTACGTTGAAACTTACTCATTACTTTATTCACTCGTTAATACACATTGCACACATACTGCCTGTCATTATCACAAGTTCTTCGACTTTGGTCCGAATGTCTATTTCTTCTTTTGATGATCTCTTTGAATGAATTTCAATTGACATAAGGGTAAAAACACAAGGAAGGAAGCACATTGGTTCCGTCTCGTCGGCGGATTCATTCACACTATATCCGATCCAGGCGTTTAGACGGCTCTTTGCAGTGGCAAAATGCCCGTCTAAGAACCCTGATCCGTACTTTTTTTCGGATCCGGCTAAATGTGGACGGTGTCATTATAAATTGTACTGCCGCTGGCGAATCCATCTTATTAGATGGACCGAGAAAATAGACGGTCTGTCTAAGTATGGACGGGCCCTAACTTGGTATAATTATCGTGATGACTCATCATTCTGTAAACAGAATGCTCTTGCATCCTTTATATCACAACACAAACCTACACATAATTTATTTTTCAAATTAACATTAATCAAAGATGTGTTATACACCCACATTCCCTAGACCATATTATTCATCTTCCTATGTAGTTGCTATGATAGTAAAGACCGATGATCATCCATTACGCACCAACATAAGCTCCCCAACAAAACCCAGCATTCCTTACCTTATCTCTGAAATCCTTTCTAAACACGCACATAATAAACTACTTCATTCAAAGAGAATAACATCCCAGCCCTAACGATCGCAAGACTGTAATGTTTCTTAGTCGTAACAGTATGAATTTCTTTATATTCCCCGGTAATACTATGTATGATCTGTCACCATCAGGGGAAATCCCGGCAACTTTACAAGAGAACACCCACCTTGTACGTAACAAGGAAAAATGATGATATTCAACGGAGCCGTAACGTAACACAAGCTCCTTTGAATCACGCGAGTGAGCTGCGAGGCGTTTTACAGTGTACGATTTTAGTTTAAATTAAATTGTATAAAGTTACATCAATTAGTCGAGTCATTAGGTTAAAATTTAAACGTGGGAAATATAATGGGGAAGCATGTAACTATGAAATAAAAATTCAATTAGAACTTAGGGGGGCTTACTCAAACTAGTTATCGCTTAGTACAGTAATGAGGAAAAGAGGACGCACAATAAATTACCTCTTAATTTGTTGTAACTTAATTATACTAAAAGTCAGTTGACATGATCCATTTCGAACTTACCAATATTTAAAAATTATTGTTAAAAATATTTTATGCTTTGGTTTCTGATAATTGTGCAACGTTCTCCTCCTGTACCTTACCTGCTGTAAATCGTGACGTAGTCGTATCGTATAGTTTAAAGAGCACACATTGTAGGAACAAATAGCCATGTCAACCACAATGCGTGCTACGTCACGGTCTTCAGTCCATCATGTTCACTACAGGTTTTGATTTTCCACGCGAATTGTGCTGTAATCGATTACCTTTGGAAACTCGTACCGATGCTGCGGTAGCATGCTAGAGATGTGACTTATCGATTGGTATGGTTTGTTTAAAGAACGTTAATAAATATCGATCCTTTCTACTTTTTAGTTGTTGTCGGACTTCTGGAGGTAGTTATTTGGTTACGTGATTGAAGTTCTGCATTAAGGTTTAGAAGTAGATAATCGCGTAGAATAGTCAACTTTTAGCTCATGATCATGATCAATTTGCGTATGTATGGTTCACTAATCAGCAGAAATATAAGGAAACACCAATATTGAGATTGATTTTTTTCCTAATAGAAAATAACAACACGGGAATTAATGCGCACCACTTAATAAAATTGTGTTCGCGTTAATTCCCGTGTTGTTATATTCTATTATAATCATGCAACGCGATGGTTTAAAAGTTACTAATTTTTTATTCAATCGAGATAAACCCATTACATCAGTACCTTTACGAATGTACCTACTATTAACATACCTAACTATACCTTACAAAACGTTAAAACCATCACCAAATTATTCGATTATTATTTTGTAAGTCAACGTTATTCAGTAACAAGCGAAAATAAAAAGCGGTAGATCCAAAGAGATAATTGGGCTGATATTTCAGCCTGATTAATTGCATTTATAAATCAGACGAGAATCTGGGGGTTTTAAAATAAAAAGGTAAAACAAAACTGGCGCGATTTGCCCGCTGTGACGCAATACAAAGTTAGTTCGTTTTAATGCTGGCAATTAAAAATTAAGCACGGAGGTTAGTGGGTACACAAATTAAAGTTATAGTTTGTGTTTTAAGAATAGTTTTATGTTGGTTTTGAGGTAGATTGCGTAAATTTGAATAAAGAATGAAAATTAATTGCTTGATATAAAGGTGAATGAATAATAATTATTATTATAATACATAGTATGGTTAATGGTTACTATTCTGCTTTTTAATTATAATTTTGTAAGGAAAACCCGGTTAGTTCAGGACATCAGACATAATAGAACTATCTTCGGAGCCGTAAGTAATGAAAACCAAAAGGAAATTAAAATTAAGGATTGAGTATTGATTAATACGTTATCTCACTGTGGGTCGCCGATTTCAGATAATTCAATCCAGATTTCTTCACGACGTTTCCCGATTAGTCAGTGATGTCTTAGAATATCTAAGAAAATATTTACGACGTTGAAAAAATCACATTGATACTTGCCTGAGTTTGAATTTGCAACATTGTGCATACAAATCCGGTGTATTAACCACTAAGCCAACACGATAGCCAACGTTATAATAATTGATAACCGTAAAGTATGGTGTTACAGCGTCATGTGATTAAAAACTGCCATTAAATTACCAGTACGTGTAATAAACAATAATTAATAGACATTAAACTTGAATGTTAAATTAATTTCGAAATCGTATTGGAAACCCACCGCATCGGTGATTCACTATCGAACCGTGACAAATTGGAATTGTCTCGCTTACATTTCCGTTTTTGCTTAAATATCGCGGCGTCCAAATTTAATTTGCAAATATATTAATCAATGTATTTGATTTTGTGTGCACTAGCCTGATGGACGTATTTTTTATGAAATGTATCAACATCAATTCGGCTTTGGATTACAAAAAATGGCTGTGTATCATTGAGTACGTTTAAGCAAAAAAATTATCATCTTTTGATGTATTTTCTTTGACGAAAATTATGTTTGATTTAACTAGGTTTCAATTAGCAGTTACTGGTGCTGTTTTTTAACAAAGGAATCACTTTAAATACTTTTTTTCGCAGATGAACCACAGAAACAAGACAAAGTTTAATCTGCGATATCTTAGCTTATGGCAGGCAGAACTGCGTGTTATATAGCCTATACTCTTCCAGGGGTTTTGGAGGATGTGTTCTTAAATAAGTGATCCTATTATCATTAATTAGTTCCACACCATAAATTACCTTATACGACTCGCTTTCTTGGCAACAGAAAACAATTGTACCTACTAATTGAGGACGGACTTGTATGTAGGTATACCAGACCAAGTACATTACAATTATATATTCCCCAAAACATTATAAAATAAGTAAAGTGATATATCAAAAGTTTACGTGGTTCTTTTAGCGGACCGCTATATATTACACCGTTTAGGTTAGAACATAAATAAATGAAACAACATTACCTGTTTCTGTTCTCAAAGTATTTACATAAAATACGGATCTAGAGTCTAGGCCAGGAGTCGTATATTAAAATAACATTAAACATTCTAGGGAGTCGTAATTCTGTTGTTATTTTTAACGAGGTACATTTGTTAGACCTAGGGTTGCCTCTCATTATGTGGGGTGTCTTCCTTATTATGAACTTGGTAACTTTTGTTTTCGATAGAATTTTTTTTCGCCTTTTTTTTCTTGGCTGTTCTTAGCTTAGGAGTGAACTTTCATTACTGAATGAATGCTGGCTTTTTTAAAATAAGACGCCACAAATGGTAGATGTAATCTCTAAGGAGGTAAGGAGTTTCCCGATTGCATTTTTGTCTTCAGGATACTACAATAGTCTTGGTGTCAATAATCAATAACAATGTAAACATCTTATATTTGAATATTATTATTGGTCTGCACCAATAATAATGCAACCTATTGATGAACTTGTTTCAATGAAACCTCAGTACAAACTACCTGAACATTTGAATCAATAGCAGAACACAAAGAGAAATAAATCTAGAAGCTACATTTCAACAAAAAGCCAAACAGTACACTCAAAAACGAAGTAACAGAAACACAAATAATATTAGTTGTTTTGGGTATCGGCAACAACTTTGCACCGCTAAGTTTGGCAATTAAAATTAATCACCGAAACGGTCTACGTTTTTGCTGCTCCACGTTGCAGTTTCGGGTTCCGTACGAGTTGCTCAGGCACGCTGATTGCTATCTGACTGCAGAATGTGGTGATTTACAGAATGCGATGCGTCCGCCATTATTTGTTCGGAAACTCGTTACTGTTCCGTATTTGTCTGAAAAACTAATAGTGGATATCTCGTCACGACCGCTTGTTTATTGTGTAATAGTTGCTTTTGTATTTACCGTTTTAGGTGGAGCTACAAAACTGTTGGCTACCTCCGTTAGTTTAAACTCAAATTTCTAGGCTCTGTTTAAACGGGGTATTCAATTGGCTGCAATTTTGTAAACCTTCCTATAGTGAATAGATCGACCGCATTGGAATTAATCATAACACTATCAAATGTATTATTTTACCATCATCATCATCAGCTGGAAGACGTCCACTGTTGAACAAAGGCCTCCCCCTTAGAACACCACACTGAATTGTTTAATAAATCCTTGAATTTGGTCATCAAGAAGTGTGGAATTTAATCATTAATTCCCATTCTGATGTGTATACTTGCAAAACCTTGTGAAAATTTCGAAATCTTAATGACCATGTAGAAAATTAATCATTTAGGGACAGCATTCTAATTCTGGTGCATAAGCAGATACTATTAACAAGAAATACAAAAAAAAATAACTAAAACATAACTGGCGAAATGTGGGTGTACTGTATGTGCACCTCTGCCTACCCCTTCGGGGAATACAGGCGTGATGTTATGTTATGTTATGTTATGTTACAAAAAAAAATCTTAGGATCTTTATCTATATAGATATAGGTAGCTCTTAGTCAGTATTGACACAACATTGTAAGACCTGGCTGGAGGCCTTTTATTAGGTCTCACTAATCGACCTGTTGCAGGCAGAGCTCCTTAAGAGTTGCCTGCGAGGGGCACTGTTTTAAGCTTAAGACCTGTACTTGTGAATCCACGTAAAATACATATAACTGTGGTAGTGAGTTACGCACTGATTTTGTTACATATGCCACTGACATTTTGATAATCATGTTAAGTTAGTTTTCCCTAATAAATACGAAAACAACATTATGTCAGTAACATAGATCTCGCTGCTACCAAAATTGTATTCATCAATGAATGTTCCATCGCAAAATAAAGACGGTTAGTTGCTCTAACTGTTTCAGGATGAACTGCAACCTACTACCGGTATTTTGAATTTACAAGTTGAAGCTTCGTTCAAACGATACACTGAATAAATTTGCTTTCTAGACACACAGGAATGTTGACTGTCGAACATTACAGATAGAATTGATGCCCAGGTTAAGTAACATTTTGCTGGATTTACATATCTGTATGGGCTCGATGTTTTCTAGGAGTTTATCAATTAACTTCTTTACGGTGAAGGTATCATCAGCCTCTACCTTCATTTTGTGTTTTCAAAACAATTTGTTTGATTAATTGTGATGCTGGTTTGTAGCGCCGTTATTTCTAACCAGTTGCACTAGCACTAGGAAGCGGTGGGGGGCGGGCATTTTGATGGCTATCTTTAAGCAATTTGATGATCAAGAAGTACTCATTATAATTGTAAAATTTTAATAAATGCTTTTTTAGTTTTATCTCTATTGATCATCCTGCATTAAGATTTGTTTACAATTATTATTTTTTGGGTCTACCCATTTTTATACCAAAAAGAGTGTCGTTTTGATAGACTAATCAAATCTGTCAAAACATCCTATTAGACCTATAAAAACGAATGAAAACCGGCTCTTAAAATAGTTACAGAGCGAGTGTTCTGTAACTGTTTTATAATAGCTAGCTTTCTTAGTGAATTGTAGGCACTCTGTTCACTAAAAGAAAAATAATATCCGTAAACCCAGTCTTATTAGTCGTCAGTAAGTTATGTCGGCGGCTTGATCCCGGGTCTCTTGCGTGTCTCGTAACCCTTACATTAGGAGCTAAAACTTATCTTTTTGCTGTGAGGCCGTGACGTCAATGTAATCGAAACGGGTACCGGGAGCAGCGAATGGCCGCCAAGGGAACTGTGACTTGGAGCTAGAGAGGCTAGATGAGCTTTGTTTTAGCAGATTAACGTCCTAATTATTTGAAGCTACTATCAATTCTTTCAGCCCATTGGTACTCGACCTAGAATTGACTACCCCCTTTTCTCCCGTAGGTGTCGTAAGGCGACTAAGGCAAAATCCAGAATATGGGCAGCAGCATCTTCAGTAACTTCACCACCAATACTGCGATCCCCAAGTCGCTTGCCAATCGTGGGGTTTATGGCAACTCCCCCCACTCCAAGTGGGAGGCCTTTGTTCAACAGTGACGTGTTCTGGCTAATGATGATGATTAAACAGCACACAGTTGCCAACATTTTTATGTATAACTAATAATTAACCAGAATGGTCGAGCATTCTTTATATTTAATTGTACTATTTTGAGAGCCACATCAAGCACAGCTATGTCTTTCAACGAACAAGAATACAGAGAGGTAGCCGGCTCCAGCGAATAAATTCAACAAATCCCGAGCACGGCCACCGTTGATCTACACCGGCCTAAACTGCACCAATACGTCGTTGGAGCTTACTTGTCACTGTTATGGGCTTCGGCGCGATTAACGCGCAGCGAACGTTCGCGTTACATTGCGTTATTTACAGCCAGTAATTTTGGTCAAAAGTAGGACGTAGAAGCAATGGAATGGATGTTTAGATGCAGACTTTAATGGGATTAGTGAAGATAGACTGTGGTGGTTGTTTACTTGAAACAGAAATGTTTTTTGTATCTTCCGAGTGGATTTTTCTTGAATGTGGTAGATTTCTAAATGTCGCTTTAGCGAGAGATTAGGTTAACGGAAAGGAAGAAAACCGGAATCTTTTGCAACTTAACTAGATCCCTAGCGTAAAATATGTATTGGATTTTAAATTGATTAGGGCGCTGCAAGACGAGCATACTCAAAAGTAAGGTCAAATTTTCCAAATGCCATACTTAATGTATTTTATTTTTAATTCAGTAAATAAACACTTATTTAATTAAAAAGACAAATTACAAATAATAAAAAGCAATTATTCTTTTTTCTTAATTTCTCAGTTGCTATGTCAATTTTATAATAAAATACGAGGGCTTTTGAACTTCGTATCGTTTTTCGTTTTTAATGCTGTTTGTTCTCGCTACGTCAAATTTTAATGAGTTCGAAATTCAAACATTATTTTAAAGATAAAAGAAAATATTATTTATTTTTCGGTTCTTTCAAACTTGTGAAACAATTGAAGATATTATGTTAATTTATATTAACAATTACTTTTGTTATACCTACTTAGTTACATTTTTACAATACTTTTTTATTATTTTATATTTGAAGAGTTTTAAGCAGTCTAAGATGAAACAGTTATTAGTACCTACCGAGAAATCTTTTAAACTTATTTAGCAAACCTATTACCAACAATCCACACTCAGCGGCACGGAATGTCTCATCAACTTATATGGATATACAATTATTTACCTTTAGTCGCCTCTTACGGACATAACGGCCCACTTTTATGTAGAACTTAAATGTTCTATCTTCGTAAATACTCAATAGAAGTTATTGACTCGAAAATAATTTGGTTCGCCTAATTAATTGGAGATCGTAATTAAAATGTCTATGACAAAGGCGAAAGATTTATATTTTATTGATAAACCCAACATAAATAGTTTATGAAATAGTGGTGATAATATTTCATTAGATACCAGGTTTTAACAAAATATGCTTGTTGAAGTAATATGAAAAGGTAATAGCGTTAATTAAGAAATTAATTAGCAAAAGAACTATTAAAATATTATGACAAAGATTAAGTTTTTGATCTTTATTTTTTAATTAAGTGAATGCAATATTGAGCTACGAATCATGGTCTTAATTTCAATATATCGTAATCATTTGTCGTAAATTCTAAACATAATGACATAGGTATAAGTTCAAGACGATAATAATAGATACCAATAATTGGGCAAGAACAGCCTCGTTAGTTTAGTAGTCGCTAAGTATAACTGCTGATCACGAACATGGGATTGGAATCCCGAGTGGAGCAAAATGTTATTTGGTTTTTGCATTAGGTCATTTTCAGTAGCAGCACGGAATCTGAATTTTTGCCAGCTCATAGCAATAGACTCACCCCTTATTACCCACATTGAACCCTTTAACATAACTGACGAAATGTGGCTGTGCTATTTATACCTCTGTATACCCCATCGGTGGATACAGGTGTAATGTAATGATATATTTTTACAACAATAACACGTAGCGCAAACAATAGCATAAATGCATTAAATCACGCCACAATTGTTAATCGTTTATCAAATTAGGAGTCCAATAGCCTATACACTCATATTTTACTATAATAGCATCATAATAATTATAAGTCATATGTAACACCAGCTTACTACCATTCACCGAGCCCACATGTACCGAAAAATCGCAGCAAGTTAATTGCTATCACACAATTAAATGCTTAATTAAAACCCTGTTGGTTTGATGCGAATTACGAAGCTTGAAATGCTATTTCTGTGTTACAGTTAAACAAAGTTTGAAGCAGCCATAAAGCATGAACTAATTTGTCAAAGTTCTCAGTGCCAGTGCCGAGAGCAGATGATTGTGTTGTGTTATGGACGTCGTATTAGAGCCGCTAGTTTTATTTTATACCTATTTTATTAAACTAGTTTTAGTTTTTACTGCTCTATTCTAAAAAGTCTGCTACACCCTTATTTTTTTAAACACAATATTTTTTCCTATCCTAAAAAAGGAGACTAATTTGATGGCGTGTACAAGTATACATTCATACTAATATTATAAACGGAAAAGTAACTCTGTTTGTCTGTCTGTGACGCTTTCACGACTAAATCAATGGACGCATGAAATTTGGTATGTAGAAAATTTAAGACCTGAGAAAGGACATAGGCTACTGAACGCGGGCGAAAGCTAATATTTTTGTATATTGTTCCTATAACCACTGATGTAGTAGGCAGAGTCTGTCTTTTATCATCAGCATATTTTGCCACTCAAGTCCAATAAAATCAGCGACGAGCGTATTGCCATCCATTAGGTCCATGAAAAAGATTTAATTCTCGGCACCTCACCCTGGATTAGCTTAAAAACGATTCTAATTCAGGTTTACCAACATCACAAGTAAAACATAACCCTCCTTCTGTCGCAGTCATGTAAGTTTTACAACGATAGTCTTTTGGCAATGCCAAGTATTTTTAAAAGATCGGCAGGCAACAGACAGAACACTATGAAGGTTTAATTTCAAATATTAGGTACACACCACAAAAACAAATGCGAAACAATAAAAGGAATCGTATTAAAAGCAGGACTATTACAGGGAAGCCGACCGCCGAGTCCACGATAGTGCGAAGTAGCAAATTGTACAAACTTGTGCAATTGAAACTCCAATATTATAATTTGGGTTGCAACAGCGTTGTTTTTGCCACAGCCCGCCCATTAAACGGCTGTATCTCGGTCGAACACTCACAGAACTCAACGTTTATAAAGTCTATGTTATCTGTCGTGAAGGGGAAAGTATTGGAGCGTTGTTTGTTTTCGTTTAATACTAACTTTATTACTTATCTAGGTCAATTCTCGATTTTGAAGGTTAAAATATAGATATTACTGCATCTGAACTCTGTTTTGACCTTTGAGATTCATGCCTATGTCAATAGTGTCTGATAGCCGAGTAATATGATCGTTGGAGTGCCGAGTCAAAGTTCGCAAGTCCAAACCTCGGAACACACTTTTCAAATTCATTTGCGTATTTTAAATTAGTTATCAGGTAAAGTATAAAAACGGTGAAAAAACCATCGAGAGGAAACCGAAACACCTAAGAGATTTTTCAAAGGTGTGTAAAGCCTTGTCAGAGTCCTACAGGCGGCTTAAACTCTGACACCAGTTTGTTGTTGCTGTCATCAACCATACGATAGTAAAAAGAATAGTGCCTGATGTTTGTCTTGCACCGTAAATATACGTATCATATTAATCTTGTATGCAAATTATCATTTTGCGTAACAATTCGATAATTTAATGTATATAAAGAAAATACTAATGATTCAACAAAATGGACAGTTCACTACCACAAATTAGGTGAATACGAATTTCACAATCATTACATATTCCAAAGGACCCTCGATTCATTTCTTTCTATAGTGAAGAAAATAAAATTCATAAAGAACAATACTTGGGTGGAATGCAGTAGTATAAAATGTAAAATTTTCTCATATACCGTCGCAACAGAATAAAATATCTTGGACGGACACAGTTGAAATAAAGCTTTGTGGAATAGATTGCATTAGATTGGCGTTGTGCAACTGTGCAGGATCGATGGAAGACAATGTATTGGTAATTCGGTAGCTCTTTTTCAGTTACATTGGCCCGCAAAACTGAGTGTCTCACTTTTAAAATTGCAATAACTTTTAAGTAAATAAAGGTATGTATTAGATGGCGAGCCGTTTACCATAACCGACAAATCCTGACTGCGTGCTTTGAATTAACTAATGGGAAAACTGTTCAGCCTCGTAAAAGATAGAGAGAGATTCCAACAGCTGACGATTGTATTAGCGCAGTGGCTAAGTGATTGGACTGCTGCGCTAAGGGTTATGGGTTAGATTCCCGCTCAGAGCAAAAATTTGTGCGAACCGCAGATGTTTGTCCCGATTCTGGGTGTTTGTGTATGTGATATTTCATGTTTGTAAAACGCATTAGTGTGGGCCGACGTTCAAAAATTCAGTAATTTAAAAAAAAAACATTCATCCGGGTCATTCTGGGTTCTTTGCCACCTACGCATTCCATCAGAACGTTTCCTTACAAACGAACAGAGAAACAAAATACACCCATCTTTCATTTCTTGGAAACTTGAAGCTACTCACATTACCGAAACTCAAACAAGCATTAAGAAATGAACAAAATAACAAGAATTTTATTTTCAAAAACTTAATAAGTTTGAAGTTTGTTTAATAAATAATTTAATTAATTTAATTAGCTCGTGTTGTTGGTGTAAGGGCACATAAAATTTTAACGAGCATGAAATAATTTCTAAGAAGAAAATTAATTAGATATTAAGGCCAATATCGTTATATTACAGTTAATGGATTCAATAGAAAATATTTTTAGTTTATTTAAGAACCAATACAATAAGATGAATGGTCTAAGATAGGTAAAAGAGAACATCTTCTCTTAATTCTTGGAAAAAGAAATCCTTCTATTAGACTTTAGGTAAAAACTGGAAATATAACAAAAAATAGTACATGCTTGAAACATCACTTCGGCAATGACTGACATTTTGTTATCCCAAATGAGCTTAGCCTTTACTAAAAGACTTCGTTTAATACACGGAAATCTCGTCCAATATGACAGATTTTTGACATTGCTCCATTTCCACGTAAGATTGTAGCTGGTCATGACTTGGCAAATTTCTGCTGTTTACTTCTGAAACAGATAGATTTTTCAGTTCCATCTAACTAAGCAATTCCAAATAACATCAGGTAGACGGCGAATCCAAATCTGGAAGCATTACCAAGAACGAAACCTCAATCTTCCCATAAACACACAAATAGAAGCAGTAACGGGCTGTGAGTCAGATTTATTTCGGCGTTACATAGAGCCTCAAGGAAAATTGGCCAGAAAAAGGTCACGAGAAATATTTCAATATGCCTTTCACATTTTTTACGATCGTCATGTGTGCCTCCTTACGATTGTGCAGAACCGCAATATCGGCCTATACTTTCGTTTCTATTCCCTTTTTGTTAGTTTATGGAGCGTTTAAACTGTTAAACAAATTATGAGGGTTTCCTTGAGTTAGTGTTTGAGGGGCTGTTGGTAAGTGACGCTTGTCGCGGTCGTGTCTTGGGATTATCGATTGTTGTTCATCAAGTTGTGTTGGGCCGAGAGTTATCCGGCCTAGAAATGACCACCCCCTTTTCTACCGTGAGAACTCTCTACGTTTCGTAAGAGACGACTACGGTAAAATTCAGAAAATGGCAGCATTGTCTTCTGTAATCTCACCACGGGTGGGGATTATGGTAATCCAGCCCCTTTAAGGGGAGGCCTTTGTTCAGGAGTGGACGTCTTACGGCTGATGATGATGATTCATCAAGTTGTACGATCCGATTGCTTGGTTCCTGAGAAATATAATCGGATAAATTCTTGCAAATATTTCTATATAATACCTCGAAATCGAATAAAATAACCGTTCCCGGGATAGCAATGCTTTTGCAGCCTATAACAATATCTGTCATTATACCTACCTAGATTTCCCCTAAAAACAATTCAGAAATATTCTGCTACGAAACAACAAAGCTCTTCCATAAATTAGTAAAAACGATGAATTCTAATAATTCGGAATCATCAAAACACATAATAAAAAATAAAAAAAATATATTGCTTCATGAGTCATCATTAAAATTTCCATCATTAATAAAATGTTTCGATTCATAAGAGGGCGAGGCGTTAACGATGGCCTCGTTAATTTATTTGAACAGGTTCGCTTCTTTGTGTTATAAATACGGTGCGAAATACGTACGAATATACGAAAAGTTATTCGCTGAGTACAAAATAATAAATGACTAGATAGTCATTTACTCGGGTTTAGGTTGTGTAGAATGTACAGGTTTATTTTGTAGACTGTTTTATTTAACATTATGAAGACAGCTAGAGACAGTAACTATAAAGGTTTTCTAACCTTTACCTCAAAACGTCCTCACTTGCTACCGAATGTTAATATGCAACAGCCCACTGCACACACCTTACTGGAATTTGGTGGTAATATATCCAATAATCATGTTCTCCTGACCGAATTTCAGTTACGGCGGCTTTCGGTCTCAGCTGAGACTAGCCAACTACGCAGGAAATATTACAGTGCACTAGTATGCGCGCACACACAGGTGCGCTCCATATTTCCCTCACTGTCATACTCCAATGGGATGGTAGACCGACACGACCGGAGAGTAATCAGGTGTGTATCAATTAGGTATAGTAAGGGAATTGTCATATTAGATAAAAAAGGTGTAATAAACAAAATCTTTAACCAACTGATTGCAATTCAACGAAAAATCGTGCGAAAGCTAAATTCAAAATGAGATTGTTTAAAAAAGTTAATGGGGTAATTTCGGCGACGCAATCTCATAAAATTATTTAAACGTTCCGCAATAAAAAGGCCATACGGCTGCCTATAAAGGCCTCTTAATTGCGTATAGAAGTGCTGTCGACCAGATTTCTTTTCACACTGAAACAATAATTTGAAACTTCATACAAAAAGTTGCAATGAGTTTACATTTATGGATATTGAAACTAACAGAACTGGATAAAACATGTGCCTTACCTATAAAAATTGTCAGTGATACAATTGATAAAATGGTACATGTCACTGGCGATTGCATGTCAAAAAATAGACATGTCAATAGCCCTAAGAAGTGGTTAACTTAGAATTCTTTTTAGCATCGTTTATATGTAAGAGGGATGAAGTACAAATGCCAAAAAAATACATTAGTTAAGGAAGCAATCTTAAAGCTTAGTGTTAAAGTAGTCAATACCTATGAACCGAGTACAAAGTACTAACTAAAAAAAAATATTTCAGTAATTTCTGCTGTTATATCTGCTAAATCGGCGTAGATTATTAATTTATATTATGCAATCATAAAACCCCTGAACGTTCAAAAATCTGATGTGTGTCATCCATCATCATCAGATTTTTGATCGTTTTCTTGTTCTGGAGACAAGCTAGACGTAGGTACTAGGAGTTCATAATCTCAGTAATATTTTAACCCCATTACTGATTCACCTTCCAAACAATAATCTTACAGTATACCACTATTGGATATTGATCCTGTAATGTTCTCGACGCTCGCATGCCAAACGACGCAAGAGCACATAAAGCATTCATTTAAGTTTAGACACGTGCGACATGTGCTTGGTACTTCAAACCATTCTATTTTCGATCGCTTCTTAAGTACATTGTTTGACCATAAAGACTATAATAGATGAGCAGTGGCTTGGTATTTTGAGGTATAAAATGTTATACGAGAATATAGGTACCAGTATTTTTATTTATGCGGGACAGCCAGCAATTCATAGCTTCTATAGCTAATATTCAAACACCTAGCTTTTGCGCCAATAGGTTTATACATTTTCGTTAAAATATTACAAGACTACCGTCATTATTTTGAAGAGTTTCATGGTTTTTCCTAAACTTCTCTTTTTTCATCTCACAAAGTAAAGTTAGCATATTTAAGCTTATTTTATATTTTTACATTCAACATTTACCTTCACTCCATGACTGTGAAAAAAAGCTTTCTCTGAATAAAACAGAACCGAGTACAGCAGTAAAGCCTAAAACTAGCCCTAACTCTAGGGTCCACCGTACCCCAATAAGGTCATCAAAAACACAACCATTATAAAAGTTGTTCGTTCACCTCTTCACAACAAACAACTCCAGTTATCAAAGTAGTATTATACCATAACTTCTGAACATTTCGGTGTGTTATTTCCCTCTACGGGCTCTTTTAATTACTCGCTGCCCCTACATGTATCATAAATTCTAATGGAGTTCAGACCTCACCCCTGCCCTCCGTTGGCACAAATTGCATTTTAGAATTTAAACGTATACCACCAACATTATACTCGTGATCGAAAATTTAAATTTTGATATACGTACGCCTCAATATTTTCATTTTGGGGATGATAAAGTATGGACTGGAATTAATGTTGGACGACATGTTTTTACAACATTGCGCTCCGAACGGCCATTTCATTCTGTAGGTACGAGTTTTTTTATAGAAATTTAGATTCATAGATTTCATTTTCGGTTGGCTTTGGAAAGAGGTTAAATAAGGTTGCCTACCAATGTATTTTATCATTCATAATACTGTTTTTCTTAGATATTTAATCCAACTGACTGACATTGAAAATATGCCTGGTACATTATTTCAAAAGGCTTACCCCCATTCTATTAAAATATTTGATTAAATAATAATGAGCTGGAGAACATTTCTGGTGACCTACACTACAACAGGAGTACCTAAAACATACATACAGATATTACATAATCACAAAATAGTGAATTGCAGCACAAACAGCGAGCCAAAAACGTTAGGTTGTATAATCGCGACACATTATGCCTCTAATGCAACGCCTACAAGCTCACTAATGGATTACAGTTATACGTTGTATGTTTGGAACCATCGACGACACGATAATGCCATGGGAATCGATAAATCCGATGTAAATATAGTTCTAATTCTATGCTAAATATGTACACTATAGAGCTGATAGTACGGTTTATAATAAAGTTATAACCGAATTTCGATAACAACGACCATCATAACTGCGACGTATGTTATATGTATGCGACATAGGTGCACTCTTATCTCTGACTTATAGAAATATATATTTTTATATTCTAATATGGAAGACTAACAGCCCTTGACAGGGACAAATAAAAAGAGAGTAGGGAGGCCTTTGCCTTGCAGTGGGACATTGAAGGCTCCTAAAAAAAATGAAAGACTTGCAGCTAATTAAACATAATTAGGTGCAGTCGTCGGACTGTCATTTCAAAACCATTTTTTTTTGTTACAATAAACCATAAATTGTTATAATGGACGTAATAAATAGGTATGCAAGGTCCTTGCAAATATGCAACCACCCTATCCTATAAACATGCACACTCCAAAAAAAGTCGCAGTTTGTATTTTATGTGCGTTCTCACATCGCCACGTAAGATACGTAAACGCACGTAAAAAGAGCACGTGAATACCTTTTACGTAGATGATGACTAATAACGTAGTCTGTAAAAGATAAAAGACACTACTCTGCGTAAAATCTCCAAAAGCTAGACCTATTGGTGCTGATACTTGAAGCTATAAAAAGGAGGGTGAGGGACTACCATATTTTGGTGACCCCATAAAGTATTTTTTTACGCGACGACTTTTATTACAAGCGTGGGACTAATAAAGTTAGGCCGTTACATTCCTGCCAAAGTTGCATCGAAATAATTCAATGGATTTTGATAAAGCCGTAAACCGAACGTGTTACGGTGCCGTCAGCCTCACGTAGTACGTTACGTAGTCGTCGCGTGAAAATACTTGCAAGTTTCTGCTGACTTTTGTTTTTTAACCCGAGCATGCATCAGCGATCTATCAGCAGCGTGTCGAATTACTTTGCACGTTAGCTTATTCGTCAATAAAACAGCTTTTTTATGAACATTTGTATACTAATGTAAAACTTGATGCGGTGGGGTTTCACACTTTTAAAATTCCTTTTTTTTATTTATTGGAGTTAGAGATTTAAAATAAGAAACGTTTTATAGCAAAATTTTTATCAGCTTCAAGAGTCATTTCAGTCATCAGATCTTTTTATTTGAAACTTTTTATTTCAGTCAACTTTATTTACTTAAAAAATATTGGAATTTAAAAAATGTGATACTGAGTTTTGCTGGCCAGTATGTGGCCAGTAGATAGGTAACTATTTGTCATAGACATTAGTTGTAAACATCTGATTTATTTATGTTAATGATGAGGTCCTGTAGAGTTCATAAGATGGACGTTTTAGGAGTAAGAACTCACATCATTCAGCGAAGTCGTGTGATACAGTCCTATTAACGTGCGTGTATTAAAGGCCTTTGCTTTCCATTCTCGCAGAATTGCGAAAAGTTCATTGCTTACTTCATAGCATTGGCGTGACAAATACAGATCTTTATGCTAGTTAGAAATACTTGATTCATCGGGATCGAGGCAGTCTTATCTAATTGCCATGTATAGTTATTTGACTTGACATAACAAAGATGGTGCTATGTAAACAAAAATAGGCGATTGGTGTATAGATAATTATTATAATAACAGATTATTAAGATTTTTAGGGTTCCGTACCCAAAAGTAAAACGGGACCCTATCACTAAAACTCCGCTGTCCGTCCGTTCGTCTGTCACTAGGCTGTATTTCAGGAACCGTGATAGTGAGAGAGTTGATTTTTTTACACATGATGTATTTCGGTTGCCGCAATAAAAACAGAATACTAAAAAACCAAAACAATTAAATGTTTAAGGGGGCTCCCATACAACAAACGCAATTTTTTTGGCATTTTTATAAATAATTAATGGTACGGAACCATTCGTGAGCGAGTCCGACTCGCACTTAGCCGGTTTTTAAACATGACGTGCATTACTAATATATTATACTGCCTATTATTAGCATACCGTTTAAATATTCCACACAACACATAATCCTTACCCGGAACATCGCAGCAGGCACTGTAATCGCAATGTTCCCGTGAAACTCCTTATCTTGTACTAGGCGACAAGCGATTTCGGGAGCTCTCAGCTTAATTTATGCGACGCTGCACTTCCTTCATACCAGTCAATATTAAGGCAAGATTCCACAAGAAACGTGTAGAGCGGATAATACCTTAATTTCATCAAACACATAAATTTCCCTTGAGGATTCCTTTAGTCTAGAGCTGTTAGCTTTGTGCAATAAACTCAGGCAAATAAAGTATGTGCTTAACGTAATACTGCATGGACGCCTGGACGGGCCAGTGCATACCTTAGCTCTGTGTTTCTCAAGCTTTTTGCTGTAGGATCTTGTAATTTCATGAGTGTAGACAGATTTTTCTACTTTGAGATATAGTTGTTTATCTGGGTACTGGGCAAGTGAATATACTGATTTTTCTAGCTACTTTAAGGTACATTGTCTGTCTAGCTGCTAGTGAGAATATGATAAAAAAAAATGTAAGTATGCACTTTGACTTAGTGCATAATGTTTATTAGAAGAACATTAATCAGGTTAGAGACCATATTTTTCACCTCCAGGTTTGTTCTAAGTTTTGTCCATAAATTATATTCATAAAAAATAACGACTCGTCTTTATACCCCGAAAGGGTAGGCAGACGTGTGCAATACACATATATCTCGCCAGTTTTAAGTCCCAATCTAATAAGGAGAGCCTATTACCATCAACCGGGGACTAATCAAGATTCCGTGCTGCTACTGAGCAATACCTATTAGAAAACTCGGTTACAGTTTGCCCGACCCGGGATTGAACCCAGGACCTAATGCTCAGCAGTCACACTTAGCGACCACTATACCAACTTTCAAGGCAGCCAATGATATTCATGTAGTAATGAAACAAAAGACGACTATAATATCCCACGATCTTTTCAACTACGTGTAGCTAGTTCTTTAAGACACTTGGCCGGCTTCAAGTTGCACGGCACCCAACACCGTTACAATCTGAAGTTTGAGAAACTATGTCTCATTGTACTGTTGTGTAATTAACGATGCAACGGAGTATGAGGCACTAAGTTGCCGGCTGTTATCTATTAGTTGTTCGCAGGCCAGTTGGTACTTTAAGTGACCAGTGGGACTTGGTATTATAGTGTCAAGGTTTATTACTTGCACCTATTGCGAAAGTTCAGTATTGAGTATACTTTGTAGTTGCTTGGATAGTTGATCAGTATGGAAATGTACTCCATTTTTATTAAAAGGTCAATAAAAACATAACTTTTTCAATATAGGTATGGCTGTTTGTTGAGTACGATTAACTTTTTACTCAACTCGAACACAAATAAAAATCAAATTGGTACCTATATTTATTTTATTTATATTTACAAGTTTCCATTACTTTTGTGATTTTCTACTCGGTTTGGAAGAGCGGAGCTTCCTAACAGGAGCATTAATGCTTGAAAGAAGGCTTCACAAACCAGCTTTAAGGAAATGTATAGTTACACAAATAAATCATCATCAGGCGGAATACGTCCACCGTTGAATAAAAGCCTCCTCCTTAGGTAAAGGGAGGGGTAGCCATCATCCCGATGCTTGGCAAGTGGCTTGGGGATCACAGTATTGGTGGTGAACAGGTGAAGTGACAGAAAACGCTGCTGCCCATCTTCTGGATTTTCCCTTAGTCCCCTCTTACGATCCCCACGGGAGGAAAGGGGGTGGTCGGCAAATAAATATCTTTTTTTAATTTGATTTACGTAAACCAAAAAAATACATGAACATATTCCATAATTATACTTTTGATTTACCACGTTACTAATAAGGCTTAAGCTAAGACACTTAGATTTAAAATAATCTTTACTAAAAAAAGTCAAATAGAAAAAAACAGCAAACTTTTATTATAAAATGTAAGTAAGAAATAATAATACAGAAACACTTAAAACCCGTTACAACAAAAGCCGCGCCTCAAATAAATGGCAGCAATAAGATTCACCTCCAATCTTGGTATCATACAAGCCTATACGTCTCTTCTAATGCCCAATATGTCTCGGCAAGTCGAGTTCGACTTCCATTTAATGACGGAATGTAGCGTCACTCGTTACACCATTGTTCGAGCGTGCGGGGAATTCCGATTGCTTTGACAAAAGACGCGAAGATGGCGTCGCAGAGACAGAATGTATAGGTACTTGTAAAGGTTGTAATTATATTAAGTGGCGCGAATGGTGTGAGGGTTATTAGGAATGCTGTTTTTTGTGAATATTATTTTTATGTTGAATTAAAAAAAGGGATGCCATTTATCACAACTGAACGGAGAAGGTGTATGCGTTTAGGGTGAGTGTTTTTTTTTTTTTTTTTAAATTTAAATTAACTTTTTATTTTAAGGAGGGTTTAATCACATCTGATTATAATAATAAATAATAATCATTTATTTTCAGGCTTCATTGGCCCATAGATATATACCTTACAGACTAACATATATAAATTAAATACAAATTGTGTTAGTAAATAAAAAACTTAAAACTATGTTAATAGCACTTCACTTTGCACTTGTCTTCGTGCTCTCCTGTGGCCACTCACATTATGCCACCCTCGTTTGGAAACATTTTACAAATACCTAATATTAAATTATTACTATCTATTAGGGTGAGTGGTTGTTCGTTTGTTTGTATGTGTGTGCACAAATGATTGCTGCGAATTATTTAGTACAGTTTAGTCTGTTGTGATGTGAGGATACGAGGCATGTCTTTGAATAATGAAATATAAATTTTATTAATTTTAATAAAATAAATTGGTTATTCAGTGAGTGAAGTGATAAAAATGTTAAAATTCGATCGCAATTAAATGAAAAAAATAGATAACATAATTGTAAACTTTTTTTTTCATATAAACTTTAACTTTACCAAAAGTGCGTGCAATTGTAATGCTACCGCGATCCCTGGTAACCGCGAAGAATAGTTTTTTAATTGTATCTGCTGCGTGGCAGTTAATGTGTTAAAACGGGTTACAATTTTTTCGGTCTTCGTAATAATAATATTTGAATTATAATCTCATGGTAATAAAAATTCTATAAAAAAATCGGTGTGTTTATTTCAACATAAACATTGGATTCAATCGATTGCCCAGTTAAAATAACAAAATCGTCGAAAACATTACTGGCCGGCAATATTGAGCAATAAAACACGAACGGCGGCGTGTGACGAGTTGTTTGATCAAAACTATGTTTGACAGTTCCAACACGATTTCAAATACGGAACACAATTTTTTGAGTACAGCCGCAACTAGTATCCGAATATTCTTTTTTTTTTCAATTCAAGGTTCATTCCAGGAATCTAACGTCAATCAAAAATGTTGGGTTAGTATTACAAAAGCAATTTTTTGGATCAAAATAAAACTGTGTCTCTTTGAAATATAAACTTCCCAGAACTTGTTTTATAAGCTTACCAAATCCATCCTGATTCATGATCCTCCAACCTGATGTCGTTGGCGCGCTGCTACGTACTACTACGCTTTGCTACGCTACGTAGCAGTGCTACGCGACGTAGCGCTACTAAAATTATACTGTTAAGTTGAAGTGATGTTAATAATCTCGTTAATACGTAAACAAATATAAATATATTATCTTAACTTGTCTCTCTGCCTATCACTCTGATATTATAAAGGCAAAGTCTGCGAGTGGCGAGTGTGTATGTTTCTTACTTCTTCACCCTCAAATTACCACTGGACTGAATTCGATATTTGGTATGGAGGTGGCACCTTGGATTAACACCCACAGCTACTTTTCATCCGAAAAATAATGAAGCGGGTAACACTGCGGGGCGTAGCTCGTCATTTATATATTTTACAGAATAAAAAAAAAAAAAAAAGAATAAAGATAAAAACACAAATTATTTTGTGAGTTATATTTACCTACAAAGTAAACTTACACCCTGTATAAAATACTCGCAGTTTTATCGTATACTGTAAGTAAATGAACTATAGAAACTGCAATAGAAAGTACATTAAGTAGAAACGGCTTTCTAGTCCACTCACAAGCAATGCAGTGGACCGTTCTCCTTCGAGTAGCGGTGGAGTAAATATTACAAATTCTAAGATTGTCGTTTCTGCGTGTAACAAACCTTAGTATAATGTATTTTACATAAGTACTTGGTTCTTTGAAATGTTATTTAGGGAAGATAAACATCATACCTACTCATTCATACTAATATTATATAGATAAATGTGACAGGAACTCTGTCTGTCTGTTACGCCTTTACGACTAAACCGCTGTACGGATTTTGATGAAATTTAGCATGTAGAAAGTTTGAAACCCGAGAAAGCACATAGGCTACTTAACGCGGGCGAAGCCGCGGGCAATAGCTAGTACCTGAAAAAAACGTTTACCTATCATTTGCAAAGATATTCCAGTCATTCAAATAATATTAAATCATATCATCATCATCAGCCGGAAGACGTCCACTGTTGAACAAAAGCCTCCCCCTTAGAACGCCACAATGAACGACAGCTTGCCAATTGCATCGACTGGTTGCCCGCAAATCATATCACTTATCATTATTTCACTGTAATTTTTAATTACATCACTAATTATATTTAATTCACGTCAGAAGCGGCAGGACTGTAGTTATTGGCTACTGGAACACAGCTTTATAATTTGTCAGCCAACCAACGTAGAGAAAAAGAAAAATAAAGAAGCAATAAAACAACTTTAAACATGGCGTCTTGTTCGCACCGTTTAAATAAAATGCACTCGAATATTTGAATCAAATATAAACTGGTCAAGCTTGAGTTGTATTGGTTCTGTTGCTAGACTAGAAAAATACTCATTTTAAGACAATTTTTAATACAAAATGATTAAATAATAATTCTAAAAGGTAAAAAAATATATATTCTGTATCTATAGAAGGAGAACTTACTCGAACGTTATTAAATTATGAATATTGGAAAAAAATCCAACAAAAATTATTTAGGTACCTGGACCTAAAGAAAGTGAAAGAATCTACCTTACGCATGATAAGCGTAAGAGAGACATAGCTCTTAAAAAATCTTTCGAAACACGTCTACAACTCAAAAAGATATCACCAAACGTGTAATCTGGTTCTATCAGCCATCATAACATGGAACTCTAAAAATCGGAGCAGTTCAAAACGATACACGAACACCCGAAGATTCCCGGGAGAGCTCGGGCGTCGCAACTGCAACCGCCACAGAACAAATTCAATTTCGTTCGTTCTCGTATTTGGCCAGTCCATTTTGGTATTGCCAGATAGTCAAGACTGATAGGAGTAAAGTAGATTTATTCTGCGACACAAATAGATCTCTCGCAATGGTTCTTAAGTTAACACGTTTTATTTGAAAGGATGCAGCTGAGGGACTCTGTGTGATCCATGTATTGTAGGCTGCGCATTTAGAATTTTAAAGTTATAGATTGTACTGTAAATAGAGCTAATACTACTTAGTAGAAATAGCTTTGCAAGAATGCTGAAATCAAACAACGCAGTGTATTGTTTAAGAAATAATGCTAGTCGTGCGATTGTTACGTAAAAATGTTGATACATTGATATTAAGTCAAAGATAATAACAAAGGAGAACTATACAAACATGGAATGATATATGGACAGGACAATTGTGTCGAATAAATATTTCATCATGGCCCAGGATGATTGAGACAAATAATATTTAAAGTGATGTCCCTATAACATTTTTAAGTTATTTTTTACTGGGTCTTGTCTAAGAAGCATAAAAAATAGACACTAATCTCTCAGTTTTTTTTCATTCAAACCCCTCTTTCTCTAGTTTCTAATCGACTATTACTAAAGCTGACCTCACCACGTTTTGGAATGATCTAGTTACACTATCAACAATTGGGACCACAACTAAACGTGCTTTCCGAGGCACAGATTAGTTAAACAACGACTGCGGTGAGTGAGGCTTACATTCCCGTCGATTTACTGTTGCGTGAGCATTACAGAAATTGTTGAAATCACGCTTTGTTATAAGCTTACGGTGCCTGTAAGTATGTTACTTTGTCTCTGCACTTCAAGGAAACTAAAAAAAGAAGAATACAAAATATGCGCCGAATAAGTCATAACCTTTTTTTTGAAGTCGGTTAAAAACATGATCAAATACCTTTTCCGAACTAGGTATGTTGGAGTTTCTAGTTTGATGATGTATTTATGATTAAATAATGTTTTTACACATACAAAAAATTTGGATCTGTTGAGACTTTTTTGGCAGCTACATATATCCCAGAATAACATCATTATTATAAACATAAGTAGAAGGTAGAAACAGGAAGTATTGTTAATACGTTTTCATTTATAACTTAGAGCTACCACTGCGCATTAATACATAGATGACATAATAAAAACAAACTAAACGTCACCACAAAATATAATCTTCAATTTTAATGTAAATATCGTCGAGCTTAACTCCAAGCCCTTGCTTTGTGGTGGCATTAAAAATAATAAAAGAAATCAGTCGACATCTGCAAATAAGGAAATTATGAAACCGCAGCAAAACGCCGGCATTCAGGCCTTTGTTCCTTCACCACCTTTTATTCAACGTTCCGAGGTTTTAATCGAAAAATCATGAAGCTCTATTTGGAGTACATTTTTTAATTGCATTTGTGCTATTAAGAATGTCTTTGCCAAACTATTGAGAAGGTTTTTGTCAATAATTGTTTTGACGGTATCATACTACTAAACAGTACCAAACGACTAAACTGTGACAAAAATATTTCCCTGTTTCTCAGAGTCTATGGCTAATTTTTTTTGCAATTTTTCGGTGGATACCAATGGGAAGTTGTCGTTCATTGTGGCATTGTAGGGGGAAGGCCTTTGTTCCACAGTGGACGTCTTCCAACTGATGATGATGATTGCATATATTTGAATTGAATGTATGCGCCTTCCTTATATCTAATGTGAATTATAAAACATTGACGTCACCGAAAAAAACCACACACCAAAAAATATTTTAACTTAATAAAGTTTCATCTTATCTTATCACAATCATCATCACCACTTCCAAACAACAGAAAATCATTCCATTTAACTTAAGAGTCAACATGAAACTAATAGCTGGAAAGCACACTCATACTTTTTACAAACACTAGTTCTAAGAGCCGCACATTAAACCTACATAATGGTGCAACTTAAATTGCTTAGTGGACCCAATATAACTTAATCTATAGAACATAAGCCCTCATTGCGTTGTATGGCGCAAACACTGATGTGGATTAAAGGCTTCCAAGCTTAGATAAACACACTCGTGATACGATTTCAATCGGGTAACATTCACTGCGTATTGCTATTGGAAAATTCTATTCGCAATTTAAGCTTGATGAAGTTTTTAATTGCTACAAGGAAGTGGGGTCGGATTGTGTGATTATTTTATTTGTGGATCCGATTTGAGTTCATTGTGGATGACTTGAACTTTGTATTGATGATGTTGTTTCAATCGAGTAGTTCTGTATTTTCTCGATGGATTTTCATAAGGTTATAAATATCTTATGCATAACGTTATTTTAGGTTAAACACCTTATCATGTGGTTACATGGAAATACGCAACTATTTATTTTGAAAAAAATTGAGGTAGCAAAATTTTAACGGACTTCAATAAGGAGGAGGTTCTATGTTCGTCTGTGTGTATTTTTTATGTATCTAAAATAAACCACCTTCAAAAACACGAACTCAAAATTTATAAAAAATACTTAACTCACTTTACTTATGCGAATTTGAAGTCGGTGCCAAATCCAAAAATCAATTAACTAATTTAGTAAAAAAGTATAAGTGCTTCCTGCTCCAATACTAAATTACTAACAAAGCCAACACATAGAATAGAAAAATATTTGGAGTCAGCTAATTCTAGTGCTTAATAAACTAGGTATAGAAAAAACCGTTCAGTCTGTTTAAAGAGCTCCAGATTTTTATGCGAATAAATAAATGGATAAATAACCCTCCTTTTGCCCTTCACGACACCACTGTCTGTCATGCGCCACTTAACTTGAGAGGGATTACTATCGCGCTTTGACTGATGGCATTCTTATCTAACAAGAGTCACTTATGGTGCACTTAGTTCCTTATCTGCTAGATTAGTATAAAGACAAACTAAGTAATATCAGTCTCTATTGGTTTTTAGACAAATTTTGTAGAATAATGATTAATTAAATAAACGCGAAATAACACGATGGATAATGTTCATAATTTTGAATATGTGTATACTGTCTTGATTTTTATAATTTGATAATAATAAAATCCATTAAAAGGTGGTCCAGTCTGTTACAGGTTAGATTTCACAAGTTGGGTAGTAAGTCAAATAATTGATGTAACATAAAATGACTCTGGCTTCCTAGCTGGACTACGTAGTGCGCTGTGTGAAGATCCATCAGTCCTTATTCCCAGTAAAGATGACTGTAATATTTAGACTGTTGCAGATTTTAAAGAAATAAGTTTACATGACATAAAAGAGTATTATTTAACAGCTCTTTATGATATGCAAAAAAAAAACGAAAGCAAATTCTTCGTTTCTTAAAACTCATTTTAAACAACGTACGTTCCTCCTAAATACAGAGCCCTAAAACTCAGCCCTCTCCATGATCACTGAGCTGCACAAACAATACCTCAACTGCCTTATATTCAACACTTCTCTCCTGTTCCAAGTCACCTTAACGCAACATCAACTGCTTGTTAATCATATGGTGCTGTCGGTCTGTCTGTTAACCTAAATTGGACGTCGTGAGTGGACACTGACAGTGTAATCCCATCACACTGATTATAACCGACGTTGATGCGAATTAGTAAGTGGAAACACGACTGGTGTGTCTTGTTATTGCATACATTTGAGCTAGACTGTCTGGTGGAATTACTTGTTTAATTGCCTTTAACAAAATAATCTTCTGCTTATTTTTAAAGATTGTCTTTTATTACATATTATTAACAAAAATATTATCTACATCACATCATAATGTGCACCGATGAATAACGATATCCTCACCTTATGATTAACAGGGAACAGTGATGGTAAAGACTCTAGAAATAGATACATATACTCAATTATATTTTAAGTTTGATGTTTGAGCAAAATAAAATTATTATAATTAATATGTAAGGGGGAGTTCTTTGTTTGACAGTGGACACACTAGTGGCCACATACCAGGAATTTAAAAAAGGGAAAATTTATATTGCATTTTCTATATAATTGTATTAATTAACACAGAATATACAGATTATTATAACGATGTATTTATTATTTTGTTTTAATTTAATGTAAGGCCAGTAACCGCAAAAAGCGTCAGCTCAGCGCAACGCTTGTGTTTGCTATCTACCCCTCCGGGGAATACAGGTGTGATGTTATGTATTAATTATAATTATTAATTGGCACGCGTCAATATTATAGAAGGCACAATGTAAGTGTTTAGATCTCTATATATTTTAAAGATGCTTTTTTATTAAAAAAAAAAATCGTCGCCCGACACTAGGAATTTCTCCTGTGTCGTGAATGCATTTCACAAACATGAAATATCAGATACACAAATACCCAGATTCGGGACAAACATCTGTGGATCACACAAAGTTTTGCCCCGTGCGGGAAACGAACCCCTTAGCACAGCAGTCCAATTGCTTAGCCACTGCGCTAATCAGGTCGTCAAGTCCTTCACATGGCGCATGTTAGCACGCACAACGCCGCGCCGGGTCGGGCCCCGAGCCACGCTCCGCACGCCGTTCGAACTAGTGGAGCATGGCGTGACGCGACGAGTCACGCGCCGTCCATTGCGCCGCAGTACAAAATCTGCTAGAACGCGCCGTGGGAACCCAGTTCGGGCGGCGCGTGGCGCGTTGCTCGGCCACAGGCCGGTGCGGCGCGTGGTAACCCGCGCCATGTGAAATCACCATTACATTGAGCTTTCAGTAATAATAGTAATTGGTTTCGAATACATGAATGTCTAACCGCATCGCAGGAACATCGGAAAACACCATAAACACAATGCAATGTTGTTCGTGTATTTGTCTTTAGATAGCGTTGTGTAATTAAAGATCGATTCCTGAATGGCGGTTTTAAGATTGTCCGCCGATATGATAAGTCTGCTAAGAGTAGTATTTGTGAAGTTCTATTTAAATTAACAGCTCTTTTTGTTATGTGTAGTCAAGCTTTTATTCTCTGACGAGTATGAGGAAGTGTAATGTTGCATATGCAAAAAATACACACACGTACACTACACCCATATACAAAGAGAGGCACTCTCACACACCATTTATTTCACATTTATTTCTATATTGATTTTGTGTAAAATAGTATAAGCTAGTTTAAAATCAGATGCTACGGGGAGTGGCGCCGTTTGCTGAAATACAGGTCCTAACCTAGTTCGGCAGCGGATGCTATTATATATATTTGAACCATATCTACTAGCTAATAATTACGAAAAACCTTGTATTATTTATTCTGGAAATAAATAAATTATTATATATTATTATATTTGAAGCTACTGTTGCTTTAAAATCAGTTCTTGCAATATTTACCATATTCTTACAAATAAAGATTACCGATAACTGCGCATATCGATTGCCTACAAGTATTAAATTATAGTATGTACCTATATTACGTCCTTAATTATATATTTGCTGCTTCGTTGATCTAGTGGTTGCTAAGCGCGACTGCTGAACACGAGGTCCTGGGTTCGAACCTCAAGTCGAGCAAAGTGTTACTGGGTCTTTCCATGAGGTAGTTCGTAGTAGCAGCACGGAGTCTGGATATGTGCCCGGTTGATGGCAATAGGCTCGCCTCCTGTTACATTAGAACCTAAAAAAACATAGCTGGCGAAATGTGGGTGTATTATATGTGCACCTCTGTCTACCCCTTTCGGGGTATACAGGCGTGGTGTTATGTTTGTGTGTTATGTAATATATTTATATTTAGTGGCCGTAATTCAAGCACAATAATATCATGTTTTAATTTTCTGCACTTCTTCTCTAAAAATTCTTCTTAAAAACGGAGCCAAAGTGTATGCTACTTATACCTATCAAAATGTAAACATACTTTACCCCTTGCCCCTGTCTACCCCTTCGAGGAATATAGCCGTGATAATATTTTAAGTAAAATAACTGTAAATTACCTGTGTAATTGGCACGCCAAAGTACAATGACACGAACAACAGTAATTACACAGCACGCATCGCGCAATTTCAGCTAAATTCTAAATTATACTATAATGGAGATGCAAAAGCAACTGTGAGGAACTTTCAATTTGCCTTGAAATGAGCTCAAATTTATCATTACCTACGTGTAGTCTATTGTAGAAGCTGTACTGATTTAATATGAAGCCTATTTTGGTATTCTAAATAGAACAATGTTCTAGCACACATTTAATATTGTACGAATTAGTTTTGCGCAACGATATTATGTAACTGTTGGCTGATACAGTAAATAGGACAAATTGTTATTCTGTTCTGATAATTGTTATACTGTGATGATTATGTGTAGATACTTTACGTAGGTATGTTAAATTCAGTTGACAACCTGATTCTCGCAATGTCTAGCTGATTGGACTGCTGCGCTATGGGTTGAGATGTCAAATCCCGTACGGGACAGAATTGTGTGTAACCCACAAATGTCTATGCGCTATTTCATTTTTGAACGCACCTACGATACAGTAAAATACTTAGTGTGGTGCGCCGATTTTAAAAGGTAACAGTTTTGTAGAAAATCAAGCAGAATAATAATTTAAAGTGAATACTTTCTTTTTTTAATACCTATCAGCCTATCAACAATTGTTTGTTAATTGTATAGAATAGTTTATTTGCTTGAAATAATGGTGTTTACAGGTAGTTTTTGTAAAAATAGTCTCACATATTTCACCTACTTTCTTCGGCATGCAAAAACATAATACACATTAAAATTAAGTTATCAAATATACAAGTATATCAACTTAACCTATTGTATTCAGAGAAGAAACAAATGTTCAACAACGAAGACCAGGTTAGTGATATAAGATCATTTAACCTAGTTTTCTTCACAATGCTACACTTACCAACGACATTTGATTTTAATAATTATGAGAAAGGCGTCGAAACTTCGATTACTTTGCTCTTCGATTAGAAAATAGCGGTTTTATGTGTACGCACCTACATAAATACGGTCGTCAAAACTAGTGAGTAACGAAACAAATATTGGGTGAATAGCACAAAAATCTGTCTCCTACGGTATCGTACCTGTAGCACCAGAGTCGAATCACAGAGCGCGAATCTAGCGACTAGATAAATGAATTTACTGATTGAATTGTTAGCAACATTATTGAAACTTTACTGTTTGATACAGACGTACAAATTATCCATAGTTATTACTAAAGTCGTGCAACAATTTGTTACATTAATTATGCAAATCGTTTCGCTCCAATTTCCGAACGTGCAAAAATATATAACATTTCACGGTACGGTGGAACTGAAAAAATGTCAAGTAAATTCGTATTATATTATTATGATTACATTCTTCGCTTAATTTTCCTTTTACGGATTTCGAAATTAAAGAAAAACCTCATTTGCGAGGCTGTCTTTTGTTTTATAGAAAGTAAGATAACTTTATTATAATGAAGTAAGGATAACCTTGTGGGTTGTATGTGGAAGTTTTGGCGCTGTTTGTAAGGTATATGTAAATACTAGCTACGCCCCGCGGTGATACTCACTACATTTTTTCGTGATATAAAGTAGCCTATGTGTTAATCCAGGGTGTCAGTTAACTCCATACTAAATTTAATCTAAATCGGTCCAGCCATTTGAGCGTGAAGAGGTAACATACAAACACAAACAAACTTTCGCCTTTATAATATTAGTGTGATGTGAAGTCGGGCTAATGATGATGATGATGAATTATTAATACTTTCTGTTTATCGTCGTGTTTTATACTTTCATAAGTTCTTTCCGCCATTACTAAATCTGTTCTTTAATGGCACTTCAACGGCTCTGTTTATTCCTAGAATTCTGTTAAGCTCTTTTTTATACCTATAACTTATTATAAAACGTCTATAAATTATGCTCCAACAAACTCAAGTACTACTCAGCTCCGCTTCTATTTTAACATTTAGTTGTCAAATATGTTCAGAAGCAAAACTCAGTCTTAACTTTAGTTAATTCTAAGCAGTTGAATAATTAGATTAACATTTTACGTAGGCGTTCAAGGATAAACGCTCGTAGTCACAATTCCGATAGATTTTAGACGAATAATTCAGTCTGATTCTTAACCTTCAAATGCGGGAGTGTTTGACAACATTGTTTTTTATAACCGGGATGCTAAACTAACCTCTTATAATGGACAGTGGTGAAATGATATACTGTTTCAAGCACTATATATACACACTATATGTTTTTAAAAAAGCGTTAGCCGACACTATAATTTCTTTCTGTATCGTGTGAACGTTTCACAAGCATGAAATATCATAAACACCTAGACTCGAAACAAACGTCTGTGGATCGCACAATTTTTTGTCCCGTTCGGGAATCAAACCCCTTCCACAACAGTCCAATCGCTAAACCACTGCGCCAATAATGTCGTCAAAGTCTTTTACCAAATAAAAGCTGCTACTAAATACGCAAAACATCACGATAACACAGGTGCATTCTCTATTTCTTCACACTCACAGTCCATTGAAATGTCAAACCGACATGACCCAGGAGGGATTAGGCGAGAATCGCCTCTAGTGTACTTTTCCTGAAGAACGATAAATAAAAGCATCAAGCACTGCTTAGTATTGCAGTTCGAGTAGGTATGTTGTATCATCGCAAGACAAACAGACCGCAATTTTGTTGTATTATCTTCCAGTAAAACTAAAATAATTACCATAATATAATATCAATAACTCACTTTCTAAGAACAAATAGTCGTATTTTGCGTTTGGGTTAGCGATTCCTATGTAACAACAAATACCACACTGTAATACGCTATAGCATTGTCTCCGCTTAATAAACCTTATTTAGAATAGAATTAGTATGCTTCATACGTAGTCGCATTACACAGTAACATAATACGAGGAAATCAAAAAGGCCTTTGAGACCCACGTCGGCAGTGAAAGGTTAAGATAACAGAAATACTTGTTCAAGTCGAAACACCTACAGGCTTGTAACAACTTGCTAAGATAATAAACTTTATAACAAGTCGGCTCTAAACAATAAATTAAACAGTAGGTACTGTAATGGATGAATTTTGATTTTTGATCTCAGTAAACAATCGTCGGAATTATTGCTTTTATAAGTTTGTTTGTTTAGGTTATTTCAAATATGTTTTATGTCCAAATTATTTAAATTGTGATTATTTTTATCATTGAAATGAATAGCGGAAACATTTTGGATTAGCTTAACTGCAACATCAACGACATTGTCAGAGCTGCGGGCACCCGGTGGATGCAAATGGTAAGTTGCCGTTCTAAGGGGGAGGCCTTAGTTTAACGCTGATGACATTGATGATAATACAGCATTTCCTCTTATTCATTTTCCAGTTTATAAAGAGTACACTTAATTGTGACGCAAAAAAACTTAATCAATGAGTTTGAAAAGCGATTGGACGCAGCGCTCAGGGTTGCGGGTTCATTTCCCACGCGTAACAAAAATGTGTGTGATCCGCAGACATTTGTATCGAGTCTGGTAATTATCATATTTGTGAAACACATAAAGAGTCAACCTATTTCAGCACATGTTTAATCGACTCTCGTAAGTTCTATGCAGGTATCTAACTCAAAAAATTCATTGAAATGGTAATGTACTGTTTGAATTATCCAAAAAAAAAATTACACATTTTAAAAGTCTAGACAAAATTTTGTAAGAAACTAACAACACATTTTTTAGACGTTGCAAAGAAATCACATTTTTAATCCACCCAGCACGGTAATTTTGAGTAGTTCGTTACTGAATCACGTATCTTCTATACCTAACCAACCAACTCGCAGTAAAACTACAAGGGAACCTAAAACGCATCGGGCTAGCACACATTGAACGCGGCGGCATCAAGGATTATTAAATCGTACAGCGACGGGACGTAGTCGCGCTCACGGCAAATACTGCGCGCTTAATTTCTACGGATTTGCTGAGAAACGAACACGGGAATCATGTATGAATTGCAGTTGTGCTACCACGAGTTTTCGATGTGTAAAATGTTATGTAATAGTGGGTTTCTTCTTGTTTTATTTTATTTGGTTTTCATCGCATCGATTCGAGAATATTTTTTCCCACATTTATAATGTCCTATGTCTAAGGGTGGCTTGCTTGTTAGCGACAATTACGATTACAGAAGATGTTTAACGTACGTAAAACATAACATGTACAAAACAAAATTGGTATCGACATTTAAAAATTACGTGTGTGTCAAGTAAAGCTGAATAAATTAGTATCAAATGCTACAACATATTAATGCGTTAGTATAAAATAAAGACATACTAAAGTACTCACAGGCAAAATAAATACATTTCCAAACAAAGGTTCTATATTTTCTGCAGTGTGCTTGTAGTAAGCTCAATTGTTCTGCAACACCAAGCGTTGTATGAGTCCACCCATCCGTATATTTTGTACCTTTTGACTCGTAACCTTATTGGCGTACCTTTATATAAAATAAATCGCTTCAGTTTACAATGCTGTGTGTTTTTTTGCAATTTGTAGCTTTAGGTTTTTCTCAGAACTCTTTATGGGCACAAATAATTGTAGCATTTAATGTTGAATGTGATTAAAGTCTGATAATTCATTTAATATTTATTCCCTGGTCGGGCAAAATGTTACTGGGTTTTTCCATTAGGTAATTCTCAGTGGCAGCACAGAGTATTTATTTGTGCCCGGTTGATGGCAATAGACTCGCCCCCTATTACATTGGGACCTAAAAACATAACTGGCGAAATGTGGGTGTATTATATGACTATGCTCCTCTGCCTACTCCTTCGGGGAATACAGGCGTGATGTTATGTTTATTAATTCGAATATTTTTCTTACATATTACGCAACCTCATCATACCGTATACACCATACTATAAACTATATAAATAAACAAACGAAACGAGCAGAAAATATTATTTGTATCATTTAACCAACAATTTATTTCGCCATGATATCCAACAGAATTGTAGGATTCAGAAACATTTGAGCATTTTTTTTCTCGAATGATCTGGGAGGAAATTACTTCGCCCGTTTTAGTGGCCACTTGACGGTCACCGAAGATGCTACAGACTTCTTCATTTCCTGCCTTCAATATCGAGATCATTCTTTTGTGAAATATATAATGTTTTTATTAACGAAGCTGAGATATTGTATTTTGTTGCTACTGCTCTTGAAAGGGTAGGAAACAAAATGGCTGCCATTGTTGCTTACCTAGATTCTTTTTCGTTTTGGAGCTGCAAAAGTAGCACTTACCTATAGTAATATATTTGACGTAAATCACGTCAAATACTACAAATTAATCGCCTTTTCCATTCCGTCTCTTAGATACTCCGGAAAACATCGCGAGGGGACTTGTATTTAACTATCTAAAATGGCCAATCCGCATTGAGGTAGCGCGGTGATTAATACCTTCTCTATTATAATCTCTGTCTGCTATGGGACAGTTATATATGGGCTGTTATTAGTTATTTCCACTTGAATATTGAAAGGAAAGATGTAAATAAAGAAGTGACTTCTCTCATATAGACAACATAGTTAACAGCAGAAACAAATATACATTAAAACACAATAATAACAAAAAGGTTTGTGTTTTAAAGAAAACGTCGAACAAAGAATCATTTTACTATAACCTATAAGTATCTTTCCCATATTACTATTATGTATCGTATGCAAAAAATACCCAGTGTTAAAAAGCTTACGTGGGGACACAAATCCAACACTCAGAAGCCTGTTAAGAACTTAAACCTCAAAGGGAATGGGACACCAACTAGGGACACCGCATAACTGTCCAATAACAGAACAGCCAAAAAAGTCCACAAAAGGCGCAGGACTATTGTAAAATATGGATACTAAAATTATTGATTTGGTCTATTGTGTTAGGAATCTGTAACCGTCATATTTCGACCAATGGGCGTGAACCAGCTGTAGTACTAGTTGTGTATTATAAACCTAGTTTATATATACTAACTAACGCTATCAGTTTACTTTACAAATTCAGCACTACAGCCCAGCATTGGTTTACTTGTTAATGAAATAACTCTCGCGCACACGCTTGATACAATTTGGAGCTGTACTCTGTGCCCGGAGCCTCAGCCATTTTTGATACGATTTACACTGGAAGCAATGATATATCAACAAGTACAGATATGTTACTAGTGCGCTCATTTTGAAGACTCGAAAGGGGGGGGGGGGGCAATTGTAGTCTTGGGTAGTGTAATTGTTGTCCTGTTTAACTTAAGACTAGTGTAGTTCGGTGCATTTTTCTTGTTCATTTTGTTAGTAAATGACTCATCTATACTTTTTGACATATCATTGACTGAAAACTTTAAAATTAATGGTATAACGTGATCATTGTTTACTACATAAAAATGTTATAATTACTTCTAGAGCACTCTATCAATATAATTTTTAGAGCAAAATTTCTCCTAGCCGAATTTCGGTCACAGCGGCTAATATCAACTGGATATAGTCAACTACGCAAGTGACACTGTTGTGCACAATTAGTTTGGGCGCAAACACAGGTGCACTTTGCATCTATGTTCTAACTTCCTCCTTGTTAGACTCTATTTGCTTTAAACCAAACAATTGATTTTTTTATTGATTCTATATGGGAGGCCTTTGTTCAACAGTAGACGTCTTCTAGCTGATGATGATTTGAAATTGTGAAATTTAAATTTCCAAAAACATAACTATAGATGACAAAAACAATGCGATGTGAAAGCATAAACTGATATTTTTGGCTGTTAATTAGAAAAATATTCCACGAAAAAGCTAAACAACAAATTTCTCTTTTATCCGCCCACGTTGACCAACTGCACTTATATGCCATCGTCAACCAATCGATAGACTAGTTGAGTCAATACTCAGTATAAATCGATCGACTTCAATCGGTCTTTAAAACGATCGTGTGCATTAACGCTAACTATAAAAGGTTTTAATTCCCAGAAAATCGTTCTAAAGTTCGGTGTGTGGCTTTACCTCGAGCGAAAGCGATTCATTTTGGTCGGATGTATCGGAACTTTTTGATTGGGCTTCTTTTTGGTTCGTTTTGCATTGGCATTTTGAGTAGAGCTGACTGCACTGCTCACCAAATACACCGTATCGAGTGTAGTAGTAAACTGGTTCTACTTCAACTATATTAAGGAGAGTCAGTTTTCCTGATACCGATTGTGCAAAGATTATAATAAAACACTATGTTCTACACATACCCTATTAATAGATAAATATAATTATTAATGTTAACTATTATCTGTTCTATGGGAATTATAAAAACATCAACGGGTGACGCGTTTGTAAAAAAACATAAGGTGTTTTAATTAAAATTTCTAAGATCTCTTTCTTATTCTAAGATAAGCTAAGTAACAATTTTTGTAGTTCAATTTTTTTAAATTACTTATGTATATTATTTAACATAATTTAGCAATATTTAGTTCAACAGACAGACATTGTCTTACATTCCAATAAAACCTGATTCGCTTGTACATGTGTGGTGAAGATTATTTCGCACGTTCATTCGTAGCATATGCTACGGCGTAGTCATCGTAGCATGTCGTAGCAAAGTAATAAAGTTAGATCTAGCCAGCACAATTCGATTTCGTTAGGCAAGTTAGATTAATAGTTACACCAGTTTCGGTTTGAATATAATCTGTTTGCATGCATATCATATGTAGTCTACTTCTCGGAAGGGAAGCACGTTTTCTATATCCATTTATTAAGAAAGAGAGAATATGCCTATCGGAAAATATCGCACTAATATTATTCGTTCGCTCTACATTACCTTTAATTTTGAATGACGCATCTTATCCTGAAATGATAACTTTTATAGTTAAATAAATTATAGAAAAAATATATAGTCCTTTTTTTAATGCTAGTTCTTAAATCTGAATCTATGCCAACCGCTTTTTTAAACTTCGCCCCATACTAAGAATGTCTGTGTCGTAGGTGCGTTTCAAAAACATGAAATATCACATACCAGACTCAGGACAAACATTTGCTGTTCGCATTAATTTGTGCCCCAAGAGGGAATCGAACCCGCAATCCCGACCGCAGCACATTCTAAAACTAAAAAAAATGCGCAAAGTCACCTTCAACAAAAAGGGCCATTAGTAAAACAATTGAAATCTATTTTCAACGTCAGTTCTCAATCATTACTACATTCAGATGAACTATCAGTTTTTCCACGAACATAATTGATTTTTCTCTGAGAGAAATCTTAAGAAAGCACGATATCATTATAGGTAGGCTTGAGCTATTGAGTTCTGGAGGGTCTCTTACCCTCCCATACAATGACACTCGACTCACAAGGGCTCGAACGGAGAAAAATGGAATCGTTTTGTATTTATAGACTTTTTTATGTTTGAATTGTTTTCATGATGATGAAATGTAATATTACCCATAGATTAATATGTTACTGGCTGAATACTGAGGAGTAAGACATGTATGCTACTAAAAAATCAATTTTTTTTGAACTACGAATCTTTTGTTTCGAGCTCAACCTTCCCGACTAACATTATAATTATAATTTTCTCGATATCATACATACATCACGCCTGTACAACCACATTTCTCCAGTTAGGTCTCAATATAATAGGGGGCGAGTCTATTGCTATCAACCGGGCACAAATCCAGACTACCGAGCTGCGAATTACCTAATGGAAAAACAATAATACTTTGCCCGACCCAGGATTCGAACCATACTTAGCGACCACTAGACCAACGAGGCAGTTTCTCGATATCTAAAGGAGAAAATATTTTTGTCCTTGATATTTTATTTGAAGGGGATTATGGTTGCTAACGACGAAAAATATTTCGACAGTTGCTAAGACCTATAAATTCGTGTTGTAGGTATTCCATGGTATAAATTAATAATTTATCAAGACGAAACATCAATATGAGTAGATCATTAGGAATACATAATTTACTGAACAAGAAGAGCTTCTTTGAAAGCTCAAAACTTATCTTATTACGTAAGCACACAGACCTAATTAATTCAGTCGTTTCCCAAAGTGTGGCCAAAGTCAAAAGTCTTATCATAAATTCAAGAACCCCCTACAAAACAAGTTTCGACAAAAATAAGAGAGACTGGACAAACGTCATAAAATAAAATTGCGAAAACTTATTTGGGGGAGCCAGTTTATTGGCTGTATCATGACATAGCTGATCCCTCATAAAAATATGTATCGGTATTGTAAGAAAAATATTACTTCAAACTTATGTTCACGACCCCTGGCAGCGCTCACGCGAATATGAACATTCAATTCGCACGTTTTACGGGTGCGATAGGGGCAATATCGCGTGGCGTGCTGACTCAGGGATATTGAAATACAGGACATTGTGTAAAGTACAGGTGTGTTGGAGGGCGTCATCATTTTGTTTGCTGGTCGTTTTGGTGTCAGGAAGTCTAAGGGACGGCTTGAACGTTCAGTGGCATGTAATTCAAATAACCTCAAGTCAAGTAATATGGGGGTTAGCGATAAACAAAGATTCTGTGACGTCATGCTCTTGGCTTGTATGGACTGTGGAGTTAGCTTTGTAGACTATATAGCAGGCTATATTTAGATCGAGGTAATGTTAGCATGCCTGTTACTTGTCGAAATATAAGTGTATTAGTAGACGGCGCCTTTGTAACATTCATACATACATACTGATGATCTCATTCATCATCATCATCATAACTGGCCGGAAGATGTCCACTGTTGAACAAAGGCCTCCCTCTTGGGTAAGAGAGGGAGGGGGATACCATAAGCCCCACGCTAGGCAATATGATCTTATTATTAACCAAACCAAAAACAATGTACCGTATAAACGGTTTAACTCATTCAATAAACGAGTATAAAGACCGCAGCAACATGAAAAGTCGAGAGGGATTATACTATCAACATATCGGCAAACAGTATGCATAATTAAAATAGTTTGGCGTATGAAATACTACAGACCGTTTACACGTCAAGTTATGCGATGGAAACTGACAAAAACATTTTACCAAAAGCAAACACTCGTCTCGGAAACGAGTGTTGTAAATAATTCCAACAATTTGGATTCGGTTCATACTCTAAACGGTTGGGATTCACGGGATGATTTTGTGTTCTTAACTGCTGCTTTTTTCGAAATATATATTTACAATGTTTTCATATCATGAAATTACCAATATTTCTAAAGAAGCAAAAGTGTAATTGTACTCTCTGTCATTGCATACTGTTGATAATGTAGAATGTACACCGAGTTTCTGTCTTTCTCAAAGGAAGTCAACAATATTAGTATTATTTTATTTTGACATTGTTTATTATACATACGTTAAGGAACATTATACGCAAAGGTAGGCTAATATTACCACAAAATGGATACCCACTGCTGCCGGTCGCCGACGACCAAGCAGACCGAGAAGGCGATAGCGAGATAATTTAGACATCTATGCGCAAGAACATGACCCAAAATGGCATTGGACAGGGTTTTGTAGATGAATAATGGGGAGGCCTTTGCCCAGCAGTGGGGCACCGAACTGGCTAAATAAAAAAAAAACATAAAATTAGTTTTATATAGACGCATACAATCTTTTACCCTACTGACGATACGTTTTTTTATTCCGCAAAACAGTTTATTTTTTATCAAACACTACAAGCGGTAACGATCACAACAACCGCCCGTAAACTTTCTTATCGAACTATTTTCGCGAAGCGGCGTCCGGCAGAGCGCCCGGTAAATATTTGAGAGATCCACGTTTTACAATTTACGCCCATCTGGGGCATTCGAACGTTGCTTTATGCTCTATCAAACGCTATGGAATCCTTTAATTAGAAACAGTTTAATGTCCGCTCACTGAACAAGTACAGATTTGTTCTCCTCACTGTTATGTGGCGGTCATTTTAAAACCGGTTTTATTTGCATCGTTTTGTCGATACACGTGTTAATCTAGACAGTTAGACAATGTAATTTAGACTACTAGATGGTAAATAAATATCTGAAACAGCAGCTGAAAATCCTGAAATTCCCTTTGGGAAACATGCGTGATTTTATATATTAGGTAAAACCTTTTCTAATAATATTGTAGTCTATGTACAGACAGAGAACAGACTACGCCTATTTATTGGGAAAGGTTCTTTGAGAATTTCGGATATTTTCTGATAGTCAATGTAGAGATTCTACTCGAAAGAGAAAAAGAAACCAAGGGATCGACGTACGGGCAGTTATAAGTATGTTTAATAGACTAACGTTGTTAGCAGCAAGACCTGTACATAATATCACGCTTGTTATCCCCGAAGGGGTATGTAGAGGTGTACCTATAGAACACCCACATTTCGTCAGTTATATTATAGGTCCCAATGTGATAGGGGGCGAGCCTATTGCCACAACAAGATACAAATCCAGACTCCGTGCTACTACTGAGAATGTAATGGAAAAAGCCAGATACTTTACCCGACCAAGATTCGAACCTAGGACTTCACGCTTAGCATTGGCGTTTAGCAACCACTAGACTAACAAGGCAGTCGTTCTATACTGAAAGTAATGTCAATCCATATCTATACTCATATTATAAATGTGAAAGTAACTCCGTCTGTCTGTTACGCCTTCACTACTAAACCGCTGGACGGATTTTGATGTTTAGCATATAGAAAGTGTAAGACCCGAGAAAGGGCATAGGCTACTTAACCTAGGGTAAACCGCAGGCAAAAGCTAGTAGTGAATGAAAATTGCGTGGGTAGTTAATAATGAATTAGGACTTTGACATTAACAAATAGTTTTATTCGGTACACAGATTATTGTACGTAGATTTATCATTGCGCGTTAATTCCCCAAAACTGTTTCAACACCTACTGTACTGGATAGATAGCTGTTATTATTTTTTTGTTCTTTGTCTTGGAGAGATACGATACAAGAGAAAGTCCTAGTGTTCATATTGATAGTCATGTATTTGATTTAACTTTTCATTGAAAACTTTTCAAAACTACGTCACAAATGTTCGCTTACGCACTTGCTTAACTAACCAAAAATTTGTTATTTTTTTTATTTCAAATATTATTAACACAGTATTCATTTATTATTTGTACGTTTATTATTTGGTCTAAGATAGATAGATTTATTTTGCACACCAAAAAACAAATGCCTAAGTACTGTGTAAGGATAATGTATAATGGGCGGTCTTATCGCAATAAGCGATCGCTTACAGACAACCTTAGTATGGACAGAGTTATATGTATAAAAAGGCAAGGGTAGTGTGCAAAATATAATCTGAATATAGTTACATAATCATTACTTACATACTTTTATATATATAATACACTAGCTGCGCTCGCGGTGTTACCCGCTATAATTTTTCGGGATAAAAAGTAGCGTATGTGTTAATCGAGGGTGTCGGCTACCTCCATATGAAATTTCATTAAAATCCATTAAGAAGTTTTTACGTTAGGAGTAACTAACATGCATCCATATTAACAAACTTTCACGTTAATAATATTAGTAGGGATATCTCTTCTTCATAATTTTGATGATAGTTGTGCACTTTCCACTGAATACTTTTTCACTATGTAGTAAAAAATGTTTTTCGCATTACCTGAAGGCCGGGTTTGGAAAGAAACTTGGCTCAATCCTAATTAATTGCGGCAATTAAAATGTTCCAGCTGCTGAAGTTTGGTAAGACCGCATGAGTTCAAATGAGGTTGCTTCATTTTCACGTCATGAGAGAACGAAACGGGATAATAATTGTTATAATAGTCATTAAACATAGATTTACCTTATAAACCAGATTAATTAGGAAAAAATAATTAGTAGACGACGTTAAGAAAGTATTATTTTAATATCATTTGAAATACATAACAAGGATTTATATGGCATCATTTTCAAAAATGAGTCGAGTCTTAATCGCGATGTACCATCCTTTTAATGTTCTGAGTTGCATTTACATCACACTAATATTGTAAAGGCGCAAGTTTGTAAGTGTGTTTTTATGTTGGTTACCTCTTCACCCGACCGATTTTGATGAAACTTCATATAGAAGTAGCTGACACCCTGGATTGACACAAAGGCTACTTTTTATCCCGAATAAATGTACTTACTACCGTGGTGTTACGCGGGGCGCAGCTTGTATTGTATATATATCACAGAGCACTTTTGTGTGTTCAAATTATAAAATTTAGCTCATAAAACAATATAAAGATAGCCACAATAGCCAGCAAGAAAGATAATGGTTGGAATTAAATGCAGTTATAATGCACCAGACAAACAATTAGGTACCCACTTAAGCTCCAAGGAAAAGACACAGAGTAAAACAAAAAACGTTCAATCATCAAAATAAATATACAACGTTTAAGTCATCCACAAAATTGTAATAGAGTAGACGCCAAATTGAATCTGTTACATAAAATAATGAGCTCGCAATAAATCTCCATTAGTAACAGGATATCTGAATAACAAATGTTCAAACTAGGAAAGTTTCGCCACAGATAGTCCAATTTATGCGTAAGTCGCTTAGATTAATGGGGAAGGGATTATTTTGTTTTGTGCACAACCATATTTGCTGATACAAACCCAGATTAGTTTAACGATAGCCAATAAACTGTTATTGACAGATTGAATTATCTATAAGAAAATAATTATTGAGGTGATAATATTATCCAAAAAAAATCTTGTTTTGTATTTACGACTTGTCTTGGCCATTTAAAAACAGTGGGACACAAAAAAAAGTTAAAAAAAAAAACATTATTAAGTAGCTAAACGAGATCGAACCATCTTTAAAATTGGAATTACAAAAAAAAGTTTAATACTACTAAAATTTACTCAACAAAAAAAAAGCAAACCACTCACACATCAAAGCTTAGAAATATATTCAATTAACAAAATCCATTTCGCAATAAACTAACATCACGACTACTCATAACACTATTAAAAGGGATAGTGATTTACGTTAGGTGTCAACGATTAGCATCGAAGTGGCCACCCGACAGGCTCCGCGCATTTCAATTACGGGCCTTCGGGCGTCTCGATGAATTATGCATAACCACTTTGATTGAAATGTTCGATCCTCTGTTAGTCTTAATTCTTTGATGTTTCATCCTGTACGTTGCAGTAGACCTCGTTTCTGGAACGGTTTTTTGGTAATTGGTTTGGTTAAGGATAGTGGTGTTTGATTGGTGGCGAAACTATTTGAGCTTCTGATAGCGTTTGCTGGAATAAAGATATTTTTATGCCCTGCAAAATACCTTGCTCCGTGCTAGAATTTTTTTTAATTGTATACGACACGGGAATTAACGCTAACACAAGTTATGATTTTGGCTTGATGTTTTGACCAAGCCGGCACCGGCCGTGGTCACAAGCAGACTGTGGTCTGCTGCTGCTGCTGCGTGTTTTTTTTATACTTAATCATGCAACGCGTTTGTTTAAAAGTTAGTAGAATTGTCTTTTGTTGTTTCTTACATGCTTACATTTACATAGATTTGAATCACATTTTTTTTTTGTGCATCGATCCAAATTATTTGACCCGAACGGGGACACCAACCCTTTATTTGCACAGCAGTGCAGTCACATTACGCCAATCTAATTGCTACTCAAGTGGAGGGTATCGTATCTGCTATTAATTATCACGCTTTGACTTCGTGAAAACTAAAATACTGTTTAAGAGAGGATAGTAAATGGTCTTAAGAAAATGATATCTTAAATTTATGCAAAGAGGATCCGGTTAACCCAAGACATAAATGAGACAGAAAGGTACAGAATAAATAACGGGATTCCTAAAACCCTACTGAAAAATATTAAAGCCTAATGATGTTAAACGATAATAATTGGGATGTATCGATATATCCTCAAGCCATACGATATATGTAACAAAACAATTTTGGTTCTAGAAATACAATCAAAAGTTACGAAATATGAGCTACACTGAAATAGATTTAAAATTAGAATTTGAACGTAACTTCAAGACTTGCTCACGTCATATAATATTAATTATGTATGCTTTACTAGCGTTAATATTATTCGACTGATATTAGATATGTAATATATCTCAATTTCTAATTAACAGTCAAGTTTCTCGTTCAAAAGCGAATGTTATAGTAATTCCTGGAAATCAGGTGGAATCAGGAATATTCGTTGCTATTTTGAGGTGTGTAGATAACGAACAATGTGATCCACTCTGTAGTAGAATTCAAGATTCAGTGAATGGCAAACTAGATGGTAATAACTGCGATAAAAATAAATATAAAAAATTGATACATAAGGAAGAATACTTTGTACATAGGAAAACTGCTTGCATTACGAACTAGTTAACCCTAATGACATGCAAAAATAAGGATTTAAAGATAAATAATTCAATTAATCTTTACATGATAGAAGATGAGATTTTGCATAGCAAGCATTACCATTTTCCTATCCACGGACACACAATATACCTACAGGGACCGGAGACTAACCCGACCAAAGAGAGATCAGACGCAGGACCAACGAACGTTAAGACGGTTTCTTTCGGACCCTCCCAAGCACCGAAAGGTCTCCACATGTTAAAATGGTCACCCATCACAAGACTGACCGCGGCAAGCGAGGATTAATCTCGCAGATCGATTGTTTTTCGCGATAGCCACGTAGCCACGAGCCATACCTCATCATCATCAGCCGCAAGACGTCCACTGTTGAACAAAGGCTCCCCCTTAGAACGCCACTATGAACGACAGCTTACTAATTGCATTCACCGGTTGCCTGCAATTCTGACGATATCGTCGGTCCACCTGGTGGGAGGCTTGCCAACGCTGCGTCTTTTGGTTCGTGGTCGCCGCTCGAGAACCTTTCTTCCATAGTGGTTATCAGTTCTTCGAGCGATATAAACATACACAAAATTAAGATTGCTTGGAAAGACGCTCTATTACGTACGCTTACTCCCACTGTATTTACTTTCAAACAAAAACCTTCAATTACTTCCTATATACGGTCTTCAGATTCAACTGTAGTGTTTTATAGGTTTTTCTCTAGCTCGCAATCAAATAAATCTAAACTAGTGGTTCTCTTGAAAAACTAACCGACCAAGTGAAGTGGGTACTCACGTTTAAATTTATAGTACCTGCCGTTACTTAGTGATTGATATATGGACACAAACAAGTGGTTGCATTGGTCCTAGAATATATAGAGAGGGATTAGTACTACTAAGTTTTCGATAGGGTCTTAAATAAATTGTAAATGGGGGTTGAATTGTGACTTCGAATTGCCATACTTAATATACCCAGTATGTCAATAAATATTAAAACAGCACGTGCTTCGAGACATTCAGTTTATGATAAAATCATATATTATTAATACTCATATTTTCGTTTCAAACCTTAGTATATTACCTGTTGTGTAAAAACTAAGCAATAAATAAAATCTTTTTGGTAAACTACTTGAAATTTTTGTGAACAATAAGTAGATATATCTCACTAATACCCAGACTCGTAAAAAAATAATTGAATATATTATTGCACCGTATGCGTTTTGATTTCGCCACCTCTACCACAGAAGCTAGCTTAAAATAAAGCAGTTTTCACACTGCACGCACTCGGTCGGGTGGCATGGGGCAGTAGATTTTAACATTGTGTGCAAGTATCTCAATGTGTATAGAAAACACACCTTTTTTATCGACAGGAAAATCGTGGATCCCTCGCGGTTGGGGGACATGATGGATATGTGGGTTTCTCCCCTAGGAACCCAATAAGACCCACAAGGGCCTACCCACTAAAAACTTACAATGCTTGCTTTGCGCTTATGATGGCAGGTAGGCGGTATCGATGTGGCATTACCGCCAACATAGAAAACACACTTAGGAATGAATGTCAAGTTGCCATTTGCATCCACCGGTAGTCCGAATCTCCGACGATATCGTCGGTTTACCCGGTTCAGGCCTGCCAACGCCAATAAACATCAATTTAAGTTATTGTTTCAAATTATAGAAAAAATTATAAAATTATAATCTGAGAAGTTTTTACTATATTATTAGAAGTTGTTCTTTACTTAATTTGGTATGTTATAACATGAAATCTTCTGCTACTTATGATGCTGAGTATACACCATTAGCGATACGATAGGAAACAACAGAACAGTATCTACTAATTATACATGCGTTGCAACTAGATGTTATCAGCATAACATTCACAGTAGATTAAATGAAACAACAGTACATAAAGCTTCGGATAGGAAACATTGCTAATCTCTCTAATAATTTGTCGTTTATTAAACAAGAATGAATTATGACCAACTATTGGGAATTAATTTCGGCCGGTCCTATTTAAACCAGTGCTTTGTTTTGGCCAGTTTGTTTACAGAACATCGAGAATGGATATAATAAATTATTTGCAATGAACATGTAATTTTGGTAATGTGACTATTAAGGCTGTGAATAAAGAGCACTTCTACATTAAATTAGGTGCTCAAATGAAATTCATTTGGTAATTTAGGTTATGAACTGTAATAAATAAGATTTATATATTTTTTTTACTATAATAGTCGCGGCTTTATTTTGTACAATTATTATAATATACTGGTTCTCTAAATTACTGGTTGATGTTTTTTAATTTTTTGGCTCTGTATTTTTAAAAAGGTGGATTTAAAAAAGTTATTTAAAATTATTAGAAAAATAAAACAAAAATCCAGGTCTACGTAGACGCAGCGTTGGCAGGCCTCCCACCAGGTGGACGATATCGTCAGAGTTGCGGGTAACTGGTGGATGCAAATGGCAAATTGTCATTCACTGTGGGTGTCTATGGGAGGGAGCTTTGTTCAACAGTGGACTTTTTTCGGCTGATGGTGATGATGATGACGCACTCGTTCCCTATAGTGGTACATTTTTCACATGACGTGTTTCCTACTGCAAAAGCTTGGATTTACAAAAAAACTGTATACAACAAGCTGAAACATTTTTCACAAATACAAGATGTAGGGTGAAACATAGTACCTAACTAGACTAGAGTTAAAATCCACTATTGATACACAGTTTACAATACAACAAAAATAACTGTTATAAGAAAAAAATGTGGTAAATTTGAGTTTGCACATTTCGTATCAACCCCTTTAATTGATTTACAAGTAAAACTAAAAATGAGAGCTCTCCTATATAGGAATTTAAGTCTTCTCATAATATAATACTTAACATCATGCCTATATACCCCAAGGGGATAAGCAAAAGTGTACCCACGGTACACCCACATTCCGCTAATTATATTATAGGTCCCAATGTCTAACCGGGCTCAAATGCAGACTCCGCGCTGCTAAATGTCATAATGGCAAAACCCAATAATACTACCTGACCCAGATTCAAACCCAGGACCTCGTTCTCAGCAGTCGTAGTAAGTACTTTCGCTAGTGACAGAAAATTGTCTTTTATTGCAAAATATCTTAAAAAACATGATAATCACCGATTTCAAAAGTGTGATCCTTGAATGTATAGGCAGAGTGTTCCACTCGTTTCAATTTACTCTATGTTCTACGTAAGGTGATTAGTCCATTTCCATTCCGCAGTATTTTACTAGTTTTTGCGTAACTGTAAACATCACTACATCCATTTATTTGTGGAATTGTAGATGGCGCTATTGTAACACTCGTAAAGGAATAAAATAAATAGATAACCTACCTATAGAATATAAGCGCCATCTACAATTAATGGTTGAATTAATATACCTGAAACACGAATTGAAGAGGATTGTATCTAATTATTAAACACCTATTTAGAACCATGTCAAAAGTAAAAATTTCGGTACTTTTTACAATGCTATTGTTAAACAATTTGTGGTTTCTTAAAAATAAATTAAAGAAAAAAATAACTGTAAACTTTGACAGTGTGACTTTGTAAATGACAAATATAAATGAAAAAATCTACAAGACCATTATTTTTACAAATATTTCAATAGCTATAAATTACAATTGGATTTAATAAATATCTAATAATAATTGCAACGCGTTGCAATATTTGAGTACAGCGCCATCTATCCGTCACCTTCCGAACTTTTAACACAGCTGCCTGGTACGCGAACAAACACGAGAGGTTCCTATACAATATGCTAAGTAGTTAGACAGTTGTACACATAGAGGTATCGCCATGTACCGTTTTGGTGTACGACAACGTTGAACTGATGATAAATTGACTTCTTGTGAGCAGCGGGCCTTTACAAACTTCGAGTCTATTTATAAGGCACTTTCATTTCTTTCTATGAAGCCCTTCTAACTTCTTTTGTCAGTTCGTTAGGAATTTGGATGTTCTGGTTAAGATTTTTTGGGTGAAAGTTGAAAATGATATTAGAATAGGATCTTGGATGTACATTGTACAATTATGTAACTTTTATTTTAATTCCCTGAGATCGTGATAAAAATTGTACTACCTATATTGAATCAGTAATTAAAAAGTAAAATAAATAGTGTTAAATACGCAGGTCTCAGTTCCTGCTCTACGGTAACTTATCTTGATGATGCGATAGACTAAGGACTTAATTCCTCCAACATAATTATAATTAATTAAACATCCAAGCATCTGGTTTTATGCAGGATCAAATCAAATGACGACCTGATTAGCGCAGTGGTTAAGCGATTGGACTGCTGCGCTAAGGGTTGCGGGTTCGATTCCCGCACGGGGCAAAACTTTGTGCGTACCACAGATGTTTGTCCCGAGTCTGGGTGTTTGTGTTTGTGATATTTCATGTTTGTGAAACGCACCCACGATACAGGAGAAATTCCTAGTGTGGGGCGACGTTTTCAAAAAAAAAAAAATATATATAAGCTGAAATATAAATTTCTAAAAATTATAAAATGTATAAAATATTGTTATTCAATTGTGATTGCTGCAGTTCTTAAGCGATTGGACTGTTGCGCTAGGGTTTGCGGGTTCGATTCCCGCACGAGACCAAAATCTGTGCGATCCGCAGATGTTTGTCCCGAGTCTGGGTGATTGCATATATGATATTTCATGTTTGTGAAACGCACCCACGACGCAGTAGAAATTACGAGTGAGGTGACGAAAGATTTTTTTTTTTAACCGCAATCGAAACTTCAAAACAACATTTCCGCGAAGGTATCAACTTTACTGTACTTTTATGATTTTATTCCAGTACATAAAATATTATTGTCCCAATTTTTTTCCTGTAATGTCTCTTATGTTCTCATACGTGTGTTTTACAGACATAAAACGTCACAAGCATAAAAGAAACGTTGAAAGTGATTAATTCTTCGAATTCGCTGTTTCTGCAGAATTGCAGAGCTTTGCCTTTGTCACATGCACAGCCGTTATTACCTAGGATTTATGAATACTGGGCTGGGAGCGTGTATATTCCTGATAAGTGAAAAAAAAGGATATATTACGTACTAGCTGCGCCCTGCGGTGTTACCCGCTACATTTTTTCGGGATAAATAGTAAATAATAGAGTCAGCTACCTCCATATGAAATTTCATTAAAATCCATTCAATAGTTTTTACGTGAAAGAGTAACAAACATCCATCCATACTTACAAACTTTTATAATATTAGTAGGCATTGTCTACGGGATCTTTGTCCGCTCTTTCTATTTTCTTTTGACTTCATAAGCTAATAAAACTATCAAACCATCGACATGACTAGAAGAAATAGAATATTTAAAATCGGTTACTTGAGATTTGAGTTTATCCATTAAAACCAAAAAACTAACTTTCTAGCATCGCATATCGCGTACACATCTATAATGATAGTTTTGAGGTTCTGTTAAATAAATAAATAAGTAAACTTTTCTTTATAATATTGAGCTTAGATTTAATGCTAATTAAGCAATTCCTTTGTCTACCTCATTAAATCGCACATACCCGTATTTTGCACGATTCATGTCCAATAACATTAACGTACATTCATAATCTATTAACTGTGGACTAATTAATACGTGGATTAAATGAATGCCTGATGATCACATTGTTAGTTAATAGGGGTATTATAGCGGTGACGTGGCGCATTATTTCCGGATAATCGGACTGTTTTGATGCAAAACGTGTTTGTTGAATATAACATCATATTGTGTGCAAGATTGCTTGAATAGGTAATCCAATTGGTTTTTAGATGGAATTGGAAATTGATGAATAAACGCCGCACTATTTAAATTGATGAAGGAAATTTTGAAAAACGTTGGACTTGAGCGGGAACTTCACCCACAAACAGTGTTACCAAATAAAGTATAATAATTCTTACAAATAAAATCAGCCTTCTTTACGAGCCTTCTCCTTTAATCACAAAATAGACGCGGCAGAATTACCAACTCGTACGGAGTGAAGCATAACTTAGTTGTAAACAACTAAACTATGTTAAAACTTCAAATAATGCTATGAACAGCCCTTAAAACGCAGTGCAAAGATCCTTCATCAAAGTTACTGTGGTAGCTCTCATACTTTCTGCAACATCAAACACCACAAAAGAGTTCAAAGTTAGTTCAGTTACTTCACAGAATCAACACCGAACCACTGCTGTAACTTCTGACGATTCCAAACTTCTTCCTACATCCTAATTGAATGAAAACATTTCGTCTCACAACTGCATTACTGAACAGGGTGTGTTCGTCTTGTTATATAGGGTGTGTACTGTGTTTAACTTGAACTGGAAGACTATGTATTTTTATGTTGCCTATCCGTTCAGGGTTTTAGATTTTTACCTAATTATTTTCTCTTTAAACTACGCTGGTTACGTACCTACTTTACATATGTATCTCGGCTACGATATTATATTATTTTACGGCAAGTATTTCAATAAATACGATATACTTTTTTTGAGTTACAAGTTAGGTATTTTGTCAGATGTCAGATAGAAAAGTTTTCAAAATAAGATTTTTTTTTCCCTGGTAGATTTGATGCTCGAAAAATCATCTTCCTTATCACAGATTACATACCTATTGTTATTTCAACTTTGGTAATATTTTACACTATCTCTCGTCAAACAAGTTTATCGTCGGCGCATAATTTGTCTAGAATTATTTACGTACTGATTACAATCATCATGTTTATTACCAATTCAATAGTAACAAGGATTTAAGGTACAAAATATATTCTTCCTGTACCTTCTTCTCTTCTATATATACACCTGCAACCTTTCCTGACACCGGCAACTTTAAAAATAGATTCAATCAAGTATTCAAAAGGAAATATCAAACAGATTTTATGAAACGTTTACAGTCTTTTGATTAATTATGTATATTATGATTTATGACCGTTTTGTAGGTACTTAGTATGTGTGTATTTTTGTAGTTTATACACATCGAAAGTAATGACTTTGACTTTTAAGCGTTGCGTTTTATTAGTATGTTTTGAAGTGTTTTATATGACGTAATTGGATATTTTAAATAAGGGATGTTTTGGAGAAAAGCTATTTTAGGAGTATCTTATTAATATCTAAATGATCAATTATTATAATATCTCTAAACATTTGAAATATGTGATGAAAGTTAAAGAGGCGAAAAAGGAATGCATGTCAATCAGCATCAGCCGGAATACGTCCACTGTTGAAGAAAGGGAAACATTATGGCAAACCTGCCTTACCTAAGGGGGGTTGCCATAATCCCCACGCTTGGCTTGCAAGGGTCATAGTAAACGCAAATTTGCCTTAGAGGGATTAGATATTTTTCATTTAATATTTTTTATACCAATATATTGTTCATCACTCTGCGCATGAAGTTGTGTTAATTATGCGTCATTTAAATTACCGATACCGTAAAACCCAGTCTCTTTCGGGTGCTGCGGATAATGTTAGATATTGGAAATATGGCAGGAAGATAGGCAGTGTTATAACTCTGAACAATGACTGAATACCGCACCTTTTGTAAACGATAATCTTTGTGTGATAATCCCCCTTACTTATAGTCAATGCTGAACAATTGAATTATACCTGCCACTGTCGTTTGTATTTCAAAAAATAGAGATCAATAGACTTAATCAATGCTAAACTTAAAAAAAAAAAACATGACATCACGCCTGTATTCCCCGAAGGCAGAGGTGCACATATAGTACACCCACATTTTGCCAGTCATGTTTTTAGGTCCCAATGTAATAGGGGGCACGCCTATTGCCATCAACCGGGCACAAATACAGACTCCGTGCTGCCACTGAGAATTACCTAATGGAAAAACCCAGTAACACTTTGCCCGACCCGGGATTCGAACCCAGGACCTCGTGCTCAGCAGTCGCGCTTAGCGACCACTAGACTAACGAGGCAGTCCACGCTAAACTTAATACATATTTTAGCAACATTATAGGTAAGAGGGAATTATGTATTACGGTTGATACAAACTACCTACTGCAGTATCTTAAGAACAAAACACGTAATGGTGAACTGGTTATAATATAAATTTAAAATCTGTACACCTGCAGAATTCTAATGATGCAGATGGTCACTAGATCTGGAATGGGCTAAAATGTATAAATTAAAATCCTTGCCCGAACAGCTCCTAGCTATGAACTTGCAGACTGCCTCATCTTGTGACATTGTCATCATTATCATCTACAGCCTTCAATATCGCACAGCTGGGTATATGCCTACCTTAAACAAAGCCATCCACCGCGGTCATGTGCCAATCTTATATCCATGTTATTTTTAATCAGTCTGTGTTGTCCCACTGCAGGGCAAAGGCCTCCCTTTCATTCTTCCACTTTATTCGGTCGTGTGCTAAAGTGAATTTACGTCATTGTCATAAGCTTTTTAGGTTCCACACTAAAGGATCAATATTAATCTTAAACTAATCCATACTTTGTTATAAGTTAACCTACCCAAATCAACACAGAGCTACGCTTATATTTTACGTGCATCGAACAGTTAGAGTTCTGACAATACGTTCGACAGGAACATAAAACAGGTTTGAGTACGGATGGATCAAGTGCCGCCACTTGTGGTGAGTGCTCCTTGCGATCGCTCTGTAGTGGCTTTGGCACTTCGGAATTAATTCGGGAATTGCTATGAGTGGACCGGTTCAATAGTTAAAAAATATAGCACAAAACTCCTGTGCCCGCTTTGTGCCTGTAATGGACTTGATCAAAGCAAGACGGCCAGTGAATATTTGTAAAGTCGTATTATGATTTAAAAATGGGTTTTGATTTGCGAACTTAAAATTTTTAAAATTCGAATTATTTTTTTTCTTTATCTTTACATCCAATCTTTTTCTTCTTATCGCATGGTTGATAACCAACCTGGTGTTGGTTGTGATATGATTTGGTCTAATGATGGCGTATCAACTTACTTACCTAGTTCTGTCAAGTATTGTATTCACAACCCCTAATCAAGAAAGCCGAGAGTTTCCCCACGGTGTCAATCGGGACATAAACGCCGATGGTCTCAAGTCGTCTAAACTGTCTGGCTGTCAATTCCGAAACTGCTATTTGTCGACCACGATAGTTTGAGTTAAGTTAACCATTAACTAACTGTTGCTAAGATTGATTCGATCATTTGTATCAGCTGTAAATAATATATAGACTTTGGATAAAAGGTTTGTTACTTTTGGGGCGGGTTGTTTCATACAGACTGTTAACGTAGGTACCATACGTACGTACGTCAAAAATAACGATTACGTATGTACGTAAAATATATACTTCATATATGAAGCATTGTTTCATGGCAGAAAAAACCCTATTATCAATGTTATTAGGACTATAGTTTAAAAAACAAATTTTTCGATATTAGGGCTGCTAGAAGAAACAAAATTGGTATTGATATTTATAACATTTACGTGTGCATTTAGCGAAGCTGCAGCAACCCGCTTATCGCATTTCAGATGTAGTTAATTGAGGTACCTACATTGTTTCTCATTATATTTCATTACAAGACGTCATTTTAGATTGCCCTCTTTGAACTTAAATAAAGGGCTTCTTCTATTAGGCATCAATAAAAGTTCTAACCAAATCCGATTTCACTGAAACATTTTAAGTACACGAAAATTAAAAATAAGCTATTCCTTAAACACAGTATTCTGCTGGCAATAAAAGTGTCCTTTATAAATATTCATTCTATTAAAAAAACCTTATTATAAAAGTAGGTAAAATGTAAAACACGCTATACATAAAATACGAGAACAAAGCCACACCGAAGGGTTTGTAATAATTAAACTGAACTGATTTTTAGACTTTATTTTATAGCTACCCCTTTGTACGGAGACAAAAGCTTTCGGCCTACAATAGAGGTCGCCACCTATACCTGGCGGATAACTTATGTCACCATGATTTAGCAAAATTAAGTACAAAAATATAGGTGCCTTAATTTTATCCTGTAAATATGATGGTGCGTTTTTTGGAGCTTTTGATAAGTATACGTTTATGAACTGTTATGATTATACGAAAAGTACTGACATTATATTATTAGTGTTGCCGTCAAGTTTTTGTACCACAAATCGAATAACCGTTATATTAAAAATTACGTTTCAATGAATTGTTTTGACAACCGGATTGGCGCAGTAGTTAAGCGATTGGACTGCTACGCTAAGGGTTCGGTGTTCGATTCCCACACAGGACAACAATTATTGCGATCCGCAGATGTTTATTTAGGTATTTGTGTATGTGAAAATTCTGACGATGCCGATACAGAAGAAATAGATAGTGTAGGGTTTCGTTAATAATTAAAAGTCGCTGAGTCACGCAATCTGTTATTTGGATTTTCCATAAAGTTCGTCATTAGTAACAAAGATTCCAGATTTATGGTCATCACATCTCTGCCAACATCTCTGGGAAATAGGCGTGACTTTATGTTTGTATGTACATTAAGTACATCATCAACGAAACATCATATTGCAGTCCACAGCTGGGCGTAGACCTCCCCCAGGGTACGCAAATTTATGGTCACCGTACGCTAAATATCCCTTTTTCACTGAGAACAATAGTAATTTGAAGTGCGAGTGACGAACCCTGACTTGACGATCTCCAGAGATTATTTGAACGAAACAATTTATTACTTCCTCAGTACATATTTTTCCTTAATTAATATTTTTTCTAGTAATAAAGAAGAATGTCTTTTCATGCTCATTGTCGGTATCTGAGAGCACGAAATTATTGTTCTTTTATCACAAGGAAATCATTAAAGTATTTGTATACTAGAAATGTTTTCTTTCGTTTCTAAAAAGTGTTTGTTTATGTTCTATCTTTGTTATTTTGAGATTATGAATTGCTTATACTTTTATTTATGAGTCTTTTTATCGTCAGTAAATTTTCAAGCAAGATTTCAAAATTCGTATTTTTCTTTGTTATTAATCAACCAAGTGACTGACTCAAAATAAATGTCCTTTTCATGCACTTTAACTACTTCTTTGACCATGTTATATTATATCTCGAACACGGCTTCGTTGGTCTATAGGTCGCTTAGCGCTACTACTGAGCATGAGGTCCCGGGTCGGGCAAAGTGCTACTTGGTTTTTCCGTTAGGTAAATATCAGTAGCAGCACGGAGCCTGGATTTATACCCGGTAGATGGCAATAGGTTCGTCCCCTATTACACTGGCGAAATGTGTGCAACATAACTGGCGAAATGTGGGTTTAATCTACAGTCACCTCTGCCTACCCTTCTGGGAAATAGAGGTGTGATGTTATGATATTTCAAAGAAAAGTACTCATCTTTGAAAATACATTAAGTGACATTAAGTATATTTTTCTTCAATTTCCATACAAGTTAAAACCAACACTAATCAATCGTTGTTGCTTTAATCTCAAAGAAAAACATAGTCTAACTAAATTATAACGAAGATGTGGTCGACGCATTAGATCATTATATCGTTGAGGCAAACTTGCTAGTTGCTAAGCAATAGACCATCCAAGTTGGTGTTTGCGAACATAATTACGGCCTCAGCTAGCTACGATTGGACAAACTCCGCGTGAAATTGGTACACGCTACTTGGTAAATGCGACAATGTTGAATATGGACTTGGCACAAAAAATTAGTCTTGATTTACCGTCTGAAAAAAAGTAAACGACATTTCCAATCTCCCAATTTTTATTAACCAACTTCAAAAGGAGGTTCGATGTTCGTCTGTAAGTATTCTTTTATTTTTTAATGACATCCCATTCCAAACATGAAAAGTTATTTGTGTATACAATGTATTTAATCACACTAATATTATAAAAAGGAAAGTTTGTAAGTATGTTTGTATGTTTGTTACCTCTTCAAGCTTAAACGGCTAGACTGATTTTGATGAAATTTCATATGGAGGTAGCTGACATCCTGAATTAACACATAGGCTATTTTTTATCCTGAAAAAATGTAGCATGTAACACTGGGGCGCAGCTAGTGTAAGAATAAGTTGCAGAACTATGTTACAGGGACACGATATATGATAAAGTACTATTGAGTCCCACGTGAGACCGCCAGCTAAGTTTGTGCGCACATATTTGGTCCAAGTTCAAGTGCGGGTGTTTGTGCAAGAGACGTTTGTGCCTGGAAATGCGTTCACGGTATAAACTATGCATGTGTTGAAACCGAGAAACAGAAACTAGAAAGAGTAACCTTTAACTAGCCGAAATATTGCATTGAAAGTTATGATAATCCCTACTAATATTATAAACGCGAAAGTTTGTATAGATGGATGTTTGTTACTCTTTCACAAAAAACTACTGAATCGATTTTAATGAAATTTCATATGGAGGTAGCTAACATCCTGGATTAACTCATACGCTACTTTTTATCCCGAAAAAATGTGGTGGGTAACACCGCGGGGCGCAGCTAGTAAAAAATAAATGCGATTCTCTTTGGCCGAATAGGATCTAGGTATTAAATACCATAATAAAAGGTATTTTTTAACATCTAATGCTTCTTAAAATAAACTTCACTATAATAACGCTTACTCTGATCTTCTTGAAAGAAATATTATGATGTAAAAGATAGGAGAAAAAATAATGTTGTGGTCTAAGGACGTACTTTTTGATTGGTTTGACCTTCACCTGTTAATCTTTTTATGCACTCATAATATTGTATACAAACATTGATAATAGTATTATGAAAAGAAACATTAAATAATATTATACATCAATAAAATAATTCCAAAGTCTTAGTTATCGCTCCGACTACTTTCGTAGCATGTTGGCGACTACCGATCAAATATACCAACTAATTCAAACTATCACAGCACCCATGTGTGCTCAGCGATAATTACTCTTATCGCATAATTGATAAAGTTCAAGTTTGTGGGACATAAATGATTGATATAAGCTTCTGTTAGCTCGAACATGTAGGTAAAAGAACTTAATTCAGTGTTACAATCTGGTTGGTATAATAGGCTTATACTGAAACCGTACGTACCGTACATTCAACATATAATCTTTATGATTTATAACGGACGCAGAGACCCTTATTTTAGACTAGTGGCCAAAGAAAATGGAGATCGGACGGAATATGTGTAAATGACAAATGAAAGTACTGGATACCGTTTGAATAGTGCTTATCTTTTGTAGTCATGTTACGTAGTTTCTAGATAATATTGAAACTGTTCTCCTAGTATTGTTAAAATGATGATAAAATTATATTTACCGCCGACCTTCGTATACAGAATTGACCACCCCCTTTCCTACCATGGGTGTCGTAAGAGGCGACTAAGGGAAAATCCAGAAGATGGGCGGCCGCGTCATCTGTAACTTCACCGCCAATACCGCAATCCCCAAGCCGTTTGCCAAGAGTGGGTATTATGGCTACCTCCCTTCCCCCTTACCTAAGCGAGAGGCCTTTGTTCAACAGTGGACGTCATTTTTTGTTTTTTTTTTTAAATTGTCGCCTCACACTAGGAATTTCTCCTGTATCGTGGGTGCATTTCACAACCATGAAATCCCACATACACAAACACCCAGACTCGAGACAAACATCTGCTGATCGAGCAAGTTTTGTCCCACAGTTCAATCGCTTAGTAACTGCGCCAATCAGGCCGTCATGTAGCAATGTATTGGTAATAAACCTCAACCTTTCCCAAATCGAAATAAAGGTTTTAGGATATAGGTATGTTTTTAATACTTACATATTTAAATAACGCAGAAACCCGAAGAAATCGCACTATATTAGTATAAGTTATAAAATTCCTAAAGAAAACCTATATTTTAATTCATAAACTTGGAACAAATTGTAAGCAGGAAAACAAAGATTACAAAGCATTCCAATCACAGCCTTGTAATTAATATTTACATGTAATACGAGGACAATTTTCTATAATTAGGGCACAATTAAACCATTTCTGTCACAGCGGTCCATACTCCCTGTTACAACACATAATTATGTAGGTCAGTTGATAATTACTGATTTATTATTGATTTATCCTTGGTCTTTTATTTGATGGGTACTCAGGTGTGTACGTTATGGAATAACTGTTTGTTTTAGAATGGAACGATGACTTCTTATCGTATGGTAGATACTGAAATTGGGGAATGGTGAACTGCCCCCGCCCTAGACTAGTGGCAAAATGTTTGATGAATAGAAATTGAATAGAATAATAATAACAGCCTATAACTGTCCCACTGCAGGGCAAAGGCCTCTTCTCGTGTAGAGAAGGATTGAGCATTGATCACCACGCTACCTCACTGCGGATTGGCGATTTCAGATAATTAAATCCAGGATTCCTGAGAATTTTTTTGTCACCATTAGTCAGTGTTGTCTTAGAATATCTTAGAATGTATTTATAACATTAAAAAAGTCACATTGATACTTGCCCGGGTTTAAACCTGCAACCTTGTGCATACAAATCCGGTATGTTAACTAGGCTACCACGACTTAGAAATCAAATAGAATGATAAATGTAATTATGAGTTTGTCGTGGATAGCACAGTCGAAATAATAAGTCACTCCCATACATTAGTTTTTCTATTTGATTTCTATTCATCAAACGTTTCGCCATTTATCTAGGTAGGCAGATTACCAGTTAGACTGCACCTGAGTTTGATCCCTGCGCATCAAAAGTATTTCTTCGACCAATAATACTCAAATAGTAATTGTGGAAGTAATTCTGGAAAGCAAAAAGATAGGGGTTTATGGACAGCGTGTATAAAGTAATTAAAGTTTCTTATAACAAAATAATCTTTATGTTAAAAATCTGAAAATAATGTTATACCTTTATAAAGTTAAAACAGCGCTAAATTATACAAACGTCAAAAAAATACAAAATGAATTGTCTTTAAAACTAAAACGTGAATTTCAATCTACACGTTACAGAGCTATAAATATAAGTTGAGCAGAGACCTATAAATCCTTTGATTATGTACATATCAATAGGCAACCCATTCAGAATTCTCTTTAATATATTCAACTCAAAAGGTATAAATAAAATGTCTCTTTGTAATCATTTAATTTTTATTTATTTGTGGTGCATTTAAACCATTCATTTTGCAACACATAAGATTCAAAACATGCTAAACAATTAATGATTCATAAAAATAATTGCATATTATATTATACTAGCTTTTGCCCGCGGCTTCAACCGCGTTAAGTAGCCTCTATCCTTTCTCGGATCTTAAACTTTCAACATGCCAAATTTTATCTAAATTCTACCAGCTGTTTAGTCGTGAAGGAGTAACACACTAAAGAATGGTTAGTGCTACGAATGAATTGGAATAAACTAATACGTGAACTGCAAAAAAGCTATAACATAGGTTGAACATAGGCTTATAAACCCCAAGATTATATGCACATTAATAGGCAACCCGTTCCAAATAGAAAGAGTCGATGAACTCCCTTCAATATACTCAACGGCATCTCGCAGAACAAATCGAAGGCGTCTATCTGTAACAAAATTTCAAGAATATTTCTTGGCTTTGAATCCACGCCTCATCGTATATGTTCTATGCAGTGCTTGCAAGTTTTAGATTACCTTTATATTTTGATGACTAAAATCTGTACTAAACTACTCACTTTCCCTTTTTGCAAAACATCTCCGATTTCTTCTTATTATAATAATACCAACTAAATGTTTAGTTAAAGTATTTCCGAAAAATATTTTATTTGCTGGGTCTGTAGAAAACTAGACAATGAAATGTTTCTTACCCTTGTAAATCATCAGTTCATCCACAAAAATAATCTTAATGGCATCCAAGTCATTTGCCGCCAGTTCCATACATATAGTTGGCGCACAGGCGAGTACAAAATGAATAAAAATCTCTACACACCAAACTCCTAATCGTGTATACTGAAAATATGAACAAAAAAATGCTTACATTCTCGTTTTATATAGGGAAGACGGCAGGCTGTCTCCTGCCGCCTGGGCTACAACTAATAAGTAATAATTTCCTTGTTTTAGAAGGTATATAATAATACTTTGGTTCGACGTTAGTAAATAAGGTGTTCCCTATTTATGTACAGTATAGATAGTTGAATATAGCTCAGAATTGCTTCAATATTTTGACTGGTTTTTTGTTATTTATGATACTCTTGCTTTTGTGATAGTCTGCTTAGTTCCGTCTATAAGCAATCCCCTTTTGCTTGATCAGTTTCATCACCATTCAGTTTATGTTAGGTGTTACATCTTTATCAAAATAGTAAACCGCTAACTCTTAACCTATCTGCTCTTCTTTTTTTCGTATGGTTGGTGAACAACCTGGTGTAAGAGTTTAAACTGCCTATAGGCTTCTGACATGGCTTTACACATCTTTGAATAATCTCTCGGGTGTGCCGGTTTTCTCACGATGTTTTGCTTCATCGTCTATTTGTTGCTTTACTATAATACAACAAAATTACAGCAGTCTGCAAGACTTAGCAGACGCTGCTAAGTCTGCTTGCGACCACGGCCGGTGTGATCTGTTCGAAACGTCCAGCTAATGAAGGTAAATGCGTCTTTTAAGTTCATTACTATATATACTGTTGTTGAGAAAACTTACCAATTTGTCATCAAAAATAATGCGGTAAACAATAAACATTATTTTTATAAAGTTACACGTTAGAGCGAACAGTATCTGGAAAAATAATATTTAAATTACTACAATAAGTTATAACTATCGCGTAATTGTTTTTTATTATGTTTTAATTCCTTACCTTTATCCTTATTACAGTAGAAGTTGTAATCAAATTGTTTGTCAATTTCTTATAAATATTCATATGAAATTTAACTTCACCAACTTTTTCATTATCAGTTAGACTTGTGTTTTGAAATTTGTTGCATAAAGATTTTCTTAGAAGTTTTATGTTTTTTCTGTACATGTCAAATATGTACAGAGGTGTCAATAAACTGGTAACGATTGTCAGATAGTTAAAGTTATATATGAACAATTTTAAAGATCGCACGTTTTTAGGAACTATGAACCATTTAAGAGTGTTTTCAACAAACATCACAAATATTGCAAGAAAAGAGGAGTATACATTATGTTGAAAAGGAAATATTGAAAGACTATGAGCTTTCAATTGTAGATGATAATTAATAACGTACGCTTCTTCAGTAATTAATGATATAATAATTGATGTCGTGGATTCAACGGACACTGAAATTGAGTTAGGAGTTGATGTTGAAAAATCCAACACGCCATGTTCTGACTTGAAATTAAGGTAGTTTAATATCAAGCATACAGAAATACAGTAAAGTTTAGCCAAGTAACAAATGACTTTTGATGTGCTGAATTTGAAGTATAGACCAAATAAGAGTCTAAAAAACAAAATTGAGGTTAAATCAAAGTTTAATTTTGACTTTGTTTTAAATAAACTTAGAAGATCCATCAGACCGGTTTCTATATATTTTATATCTCGATACGTACGCACGATGAAAAGACACTAACTATGAAAATAAAAGTGAACGAATACTTGATGATATGGATGTATTATGTAAGCGAACAATATTAAAGTGCATACCCGATATGAGTCACACTACAAATGGACTTGTAACACGAAAATCCAATAAAAATGTATTGTAATTTTGTATGTATTACTGAAATACATAACTAAAATATGGGTGATGTAATGGAATGAGTTACAATGACGAGAGACTAGATTAGGTATATTATTGGGATCCAATTACAAAATTCAAGCTATAAAAATATAATACCTACATAATGTATACTGCGAGTATTAATGACTCATTTTTTTTAAAGCAACTTTTTGTTTATCCAACTTTACTAGTCTTATCGTTACCATGTATGTAGTTTTAACAGCTTAAAATGTAAATTGGTGTTCCTCAAGGGAGTGTGCTAGGGCCATTGATATTTAATATAATAAATCGCAAGTATAAGTATGTTTTAATAAAAATTAATAAATAAAATTCCAATAAGGTCTTTATTGTTTAATAAAAAAGAGATGACAAAGAAAATAATGTACTAGTCCAATATAAAATGGTGATGTTAACACTAGTAGGTGAATTGCAGTAGAACAATGATGTAAGAGATACAGAAATTCAGGAATCCCATTACTAAATTGATGTTGAAAGGGAACTCGTTCCAAATGGTGTATGTAGACGAGTAGGCGATGTAGTCCAACGCATCGTATATAACACTGCGAAGCTTTTTATCTGAAAAGAAATGGAAAATATGGCTTTTAGAGCAAATTAATTGAGACATGAAATTAGAGTACTTATAGGTATATATAACCAAGTGCAATCACTGTCAGATTTTTTTAATATGGTTGTACCTAGAAAATTCATTTAGAACGTCGCGTTTTTGTCCAATATAGATTTCAGATCATTGTGTGAACTGTGGGTCTTTGTGCTTTTAGCTATATATATATCAAACATTTCACTGATGCATTGGTATGTGTAGCTTTGGTAAAGGAAAACATAGGTTTGAAGGTTTGAAACTTCATCATCATCAGCCTATCTCAGTCTACTGCAGGACATAGGTTCCTCTGACACGCCACAGAGCTTGATCGTCGGCCCTTGAAACCTTTTCTAAAACCACCAATACTCCGTAAATAATCGTGATGATCACTGCTAGTTCTTCTCTGCATCTGCTGCACAGCTACATCGATTAACTTCATACTCTAATACATACTTTTGTAAATTAACAACTGTTCCGACATCATTCTTTTGATTTCGTCCAGATCATTTGCAGCAACTTCCATCAATAGTGCAGGTAGACATAATATGGATAGGAATGTAAATGTATCTATGCATCGAGGAATAAACTCCCACGACTGAAACAAATTTTAAACTGACGTTTTAGTCAGTACTTTAGTACTTCAGTTTAAGGTGCAGTTTGCAAAAACAAGAGCTAGTTTTGAAAATGAATCCCAACAAAATTATTACAGTTCTAGCAAAATTTCGTAAGCGTTTTATTTGGTTAAATCAAATGAGTTGTTGACTGAATAAAGGTAATACTATGGACTTTGTCTGAAATAAAAAGTTATTATTATTATTCCCTTTATTCATCTTAACATCTTATATTTTACATTTTTAAATATTATATAAAAAAAAACACAAAATTTAAAAATATAAAATACAGGGTCCAACCAGCAGCGGGAACCGGGTCCAAGCCACCGGCGGTTAGGCCTCCAGAGAGAGGAACCTCCTCACAATGCGTGCCGTGTCAAGGAGTACTGCTTTCTGCATCAAGCCCTTGACCCAACCGCCTAACGTGAGCCTCTTCAGGTGTTGGTCGAGACTCTTGGCCACGAGGCCATTGGCCGAAACGACTATCGGTACAATGATTGCTGAATCCACTTCCCACATGTCGACAACCTCGTGCGCCAAATCAAGATATTTAATTTGTTTATCTTTTTCAGCTTTCACGAGATTCTCGTCATGTGGGATTGTGATATCAACAATCATTGCACGGCGTTCTAATCGATCTATCACCACTATATCAGGCTTATTGGCAACAATAGTCCTGTCAGTGATGATAGATCGATCCCAGTACAATGTGATATGATCATTTTCAAGAACTGGGTCGGGGACATACCTGTAGTATGGTATCTCGGAATCCACAAGTTTGTATTTCAAAGCAAGTTGCTGGTGGATAATCCTGGCCACTTGGTTATGTCTATGCAAGTATTCGCCGTTAGCAAGACTAGAACAACCAGAAATAATATGTCTCAAGGATTCACCCGGACGGTGACAAGCCCGACATATGTCAACCGTGCCATCCTTAATGATATATTTCCGGTAATTATTCGTCATGATAACTTCGTCCATAATTGCACAAACAAACCCTTCGGTTTCTCCAAAGAGATCACCGAAGCGTAGCCAGGAGACGGACGATAGGAGGTCTACATCGGGCCCATGAAGAGCCTTGTAGAACCGGCCGTGTAGCTCCTTGCTTTGCCATACATCCCTGCGGTCGTTAACACTCAATACCACAGGTTTGCACCAGTTCTCTTTAGCCAAGGAGAGCGGAGTGAGTCCTTTATCCACTACAACTACCTCTCGGTGCATTCCCACGTCAGCATGCAGAAAATATTCTCTGAGGCTACACACCTCACGATTATGAAGAGTCTTGGCGTTTAAAAAACCACGACCACCACATTTTCGTGGGATGTATAGCCTCATTACCGACGAACGTGGGTGATGCATCCGATTTGCAGTTAGCAGTGTACGGACTTTCCTATCCAAGGCATCCAATTCGGTCTGAGTCCACTTGAGTATACCAAAGGAGTACATCAAGATTGGCATAACCCAACCATTAAAGGCACGAGCCTTATTACCACCTGATAACAGACTTTTCAGTACTTTATTCAGGCGGCCAAAGAAACGTTCCCTCAATGATTGTTTTATGTCAACCACGTTGATGCCTAACGCCTCTGACATACCCAAGTATTTGTAGGTTTCCGTTGCGGAGAGTGACCTAAGGTTTATAGAATCCGAGAGTTGAATTCCCTGGGATTCCATAATCCCCCCACGTTTTACATGCATGACTGCACATTTGTCCACACCAAATTCCATCCTGATAGAGTTACTAAAAGTTTCTGTAATCTTTAGTAGCTTTATCAGTTGGACTCTGCTGGGGGCAAACAATTTAAGGTCGTCCATGTAAAGCAGGTGGGAAATTACCTGACTCCTTCTCCGCAACGAATAGCCTAGCCCTGAATTCTCAAGTAAAGTACTAAGAGGATTCAAGGCCAAACAGAACCACAAAGGGCTCAGACTATCGCCTTGGAATATTCCCCGCTCAATCCTGATCGGTTCACCGTCCTGTTGGATATTTCGACATCCTGGATAGTGAAGAACCGTCCTCCACTGCCTCATACATGACAATAAGAAAGTGCGTAGAGTTGCATCTATTTTGTACAACTCCAGCACTCTCATGAGCCATGTGTGAGGCACAGAGTCATAGGCCTTCTTATAATCTATCCAACATGTCGATAGATCCTTTTTTGAACGACGTACCTGTTGGCAAATGGTCATATCTATGAGGAGTAGCTCCTTCGTACCACGGGACCCTATCTTACATCCATTTTGAGAAGCAGACATAATAGTGTTATCATCAATGTGTTTTGTGATCTTTGCCCTCAAAATGGATGTAAGGAGTTTATAGATGGTGGGTAAACAAGTGATAGGTCTAAAGTTTCTTGGGTCCGTGGTACTACCTGTTTTGTGGAGCAGGTGGGTAGATCCTGTCGTTAAAAACTGCGGTAGCGATCCTGCTTCTAGGGCTGCTTGAAATTGAGACGCCAAGCAATCATGTGAACTACGTAACCATTGAATCCAAAAGTTGTGCAGTCCGTCAGGTCCAGGTGATTTCCAATTTGACATTGGACGGACTGCACTGGCCACATCCTGGGGGCTTATTGTGATTGCCCCCATTTCTGGTATGAATTCACATGACTGCTCGACGTCAAGCATCCAACTGCCTTCAGTGTGGTTGACAGGCACCGACCAGATGCTGCGCCAAAAAGCATTAGTAGCATCATCATCGGGCAAGCGCCCATCAATCACACCTTGAGCTGATCGCTCCCAGTTCCTGTATACCCACCTTTGATCCTGGTTGAAGATACGGTTCTGGGTGAACCTATCCACCCGACGCTTATACCTACGTATACGACTTGCCCATGCATAAACTTTTTGTTTGTAGAAGTCGATGCGCTCTGGGACACGAGCTACATATTCACGGGGGTTAATGTCAATCCCCGAAAATGCTCGCCTCACAAAGCGCATCACTCTAGGTCTTACATTACCCTGTTTAAAGGCCGACAGTTTGCCTATAAGTGCTCTGGCCTCCGCAATACGACGCTCAATCCTGACCTGCCAGGCTGGTACAGCAGGTCTCGGTCGTGTAGCTCTGCTATTATTAAAACATTTTACATTCGCTACACGACACGCTGCAACAGCCGCGCAATACAGAATCGAGTGTGTATCACAGAGATCTTCGCTGCTTTCAAAGTAAGTTGAAAGCAGCGAATCCAGAGCACCTATCATTGCCTTGTTCTTGTTATGCATAGGCAAGCGTGGTAGACGCGGTCTAAGTCCAGGTGGGGAAGCTCTATATTCCCGAATCGTATCTTCAAGTGTACTCCTCAATATATCGTTGTACTGTGTACTTACAGTAATAGTCCTGTCATCTGCTTCCACATTATTATCATAAGATGGTTGCAGTGGGCCAATAGGCGGCACCACCACTTGTACTGGCCTGCAGGTGACAGGATTACTGCGTACTTCTGAGCGAAGCCTATCAAGCGTAGCGTCATCCAACCTGTGATTCCGTAGGATGACGCGTACCTGATCCGAAAGTCGTTGTGCCGAGACGTTGATGGTTGGTTCAAGATCCTGAAACAGAGCAAGCATCCTATCGCGGTACGCGGTAAGGTTAGTTCCCCCCTCTGTTGACCCATAATATGCGCGCATGACATTCTCATTTATTACTTGAGTCCATTTCATGCGCCGCACAAAACCACCGGAAGCGGGGACCCGGTTCGGGGCCGGTTGACCCCTGAGTCCCAAGCTCGTCGGTGGCCGGCCTCTCCCCTGCCGACGTACAGGTGTTGGCGACGTCGGCGGAGAGAAATACTCGTTGCTGGAGCTCGACGCAACTGCAGATGCCGGAGATTGCAGCGTTTGCTGGTCCGACAGCAGCGAGGCGGAGCTCGGCGACGAGTCCGGGGATGTTGGGCGTGCGATCTTCGCTCTGCTTCGAGTGATCATCATAATATATTTTCCATTTTCACAGTGCGACAGTAGTGACAGTCCGGTGACATAACCTTTTTAACCATTATAATTATATAAAAAGAGACATCACCGGTAAAATAGATTAAAATATATATAAATGTAAATTAACGGAGACTCTGCATACTTTATAACTTAAATAAACCATGTAACAAATATATATTAGAAGATTTAAGATTAATATGAATTGGAAAATAAATATGTGACAGTGTAGAGCAGTGTTGCCAAGTTATTATTATTATTAATACTCCTCTAGTAGAAGTTTAGGTAAGTTTTAAGACTATAAAAGCCTAGGTCTATAAAAGCCTGTGTACTTACAATATTCGTGGTTATAAGATCGTTTACCAACAGGACCACTCTTAGTACGTCACATACAAAACCGAATATTATCTGAAACAAGCGAATATTGAAATAGTCTAATTCCGTATGCCTCTTAAGACCAATATTTAGTATTCTTGATTGGTATACCTTAATTCTCGTTATTGTAACCGTCGACTCCAAATTATTAGTAAGTTTCATATAAGCAGAAATAAAATTCTCAACATCAACTATCTTATCATTTTCATCAAGATTTTGATTCTTCCATTTTACAGTCAAAGTGTTTCTAAGTAAACTTATCGTTGATCGATATCCATCTGATATTAGGACAGATGTAAGGCGGCTGGTGTAGCAAGCCATATATCTATAGGAAAATGCGATGTAGTCTAGAATGTCTATGTAGGCTACACCTGATACACAAATCGTAACGACTTCTCCAAGCAGAACTAATATTATTAAGGAATATGTTGCAAAGTTTTTGTGAGTTGATTTCACTCCTTGCAGGCAATCCGTGTACAAGTTTATAGAGAACTGGATCAAATATTTCTCTTCAGTGAGCAATGACATCAAAACATTAGCAAACGTTTCCACCAGTTCAAAAATGGAGTAAATTTCTATAAACTCCTCGGTATAATATGAGCGTATAAATACACAATAATTTACAATATGAAAGATACCGGTTACTAAACATAACAATTTTGCTAACGAACTAATAATAATAGAAGAAGTAAACTTGTAGTACAGCCCAAAAAATAAACGAAATAGCAGGATACATTTAATTGATAGGTGAATTTCATTTTTTCTCGAAGTTTTTTGTGACACCATCGTACACAACCAGTTTTTCAAATTATTCTTAAACATTTTGAATTTAATAATCGTATGATATAGACTAGCTAGTAATACAACCTTCAGCTAAAATTAAAGTACCTATATTAAAGTTATCAATACACGTAATGTGTATCAAGTAAATTAAATGTGAACTTTGATCGTATCGTGTTTTAAAACATTAAACTGTGTTTGAGTGTTGGTAATTTTCTGGAAAATCTATTTTGATGGATTATGTATATTTTTATTAGAATCAGATAGCCTTAGGGTCGATTCTATGGTATAACAAAGTTTATTCGTTATGACATTCTCAGTAGCAGCATCGAGTCCGGATTTATGCTTATTATAATAAACTATTTAGTTGCTAATAAACGATTATTATTATTATATAAACTATAAAATAACTGGTTAAATGTCTACACTTCTTCGGTAAATAATGTACTTATGTATATTTCTAACGTTAAGTATTTAAAAAAAATCTTCAATTACAAACAAGAAAACTGTATATAAGGAAGTCTTTTTGCTAATCAAGACAAATTACGTCATTCTACACCACACACTTGACATCGTTTACAAAGCTCAAATTAAACATTGTAGAACAAATCACATATTCCAATGTTCTGCATACAATCAAGTGTCACTACGCATTGATCCAATCAACAAGCGGGAAATTGGATGACGCAATGAGTTAGTCAAGTATTTCACGGTATTAATGACTTTATACGGTACGATTCGTCGCTTCAGGGGCCTTAGACAGTTGGCAAAACACAGACGAGTAGCTTCGAATAGAGTGATAAAAATGATTATATTCTAAATTGATAAATTAAATTTGAAAAATGATGGACACGAGCGGCATTTGAACCCGCGACCTTCGCCGCACCGTGACGCTGCTCTAAGGATAATGTTTAAACAATGTAATCTGAGACATAATCCCATCATCATCATCAGCTGGAAGACGTCCACTGTTGAACAAAGGCCTGCACCTTAGAATGCCACAACAAACGGAAATTTGCTCTTGCATCTACTGGTTGCCCGTAACTCTGATGAAGTCGCATAATTCCATATACAAAATTATATATTTTTTCTTCTACTCTACTCTACTTTCTATTCAAATTCTATTCCTCTAGCGTGTTCCGCTAGTCTAGCAAAAAAGACGTCGTTGTAAGACGACGTCTCTGATCGCAACTACAACTGTATTCATGTGATGTTGCCGTCACGATAGATCGTCTAGCTCGTTGCGATTGATCGTAGCGATCAATGATATGTATATAGGGACCTATAAAGCCATTGAAGAACTTTCGTTGATTTCAATTCTGAATCGTAATAGAGCTTCTGTTTGCCTATAACTAATGTATTATTAGATTAGTGAAATTAATTATAATTGAATCTGAGATCAAGTGATTTGTTCTGTGTTCGTGCTTTACGGCTTAAGGGACGTGTAATTAAAGTTTAATAGAATATTTTATTAACATACTATTTTACAAATATATACAACTTAATTCTAATACAAAATAAAAACAATATATACAAAAATAAAAAGTTAAAAAGCATCAAAGAATTCATCCCCATCGATGTCAACCGGTAACGTGCCCAAAAGACTGGCAGCATTGCCACGTTGAATGGCAATGCTAATTCTTTGGCCAAAAAATGAACCAGCCCTTTGGTCACGTGTGGAGTCGACTGTGTTGTATAGATAATTTGAAACGGCAAATTTCAAATAAATATTCTGATAATTGTAGTAATGAGTGACGACTTCCTTTTTTGTCAGTAACTTGTTCTTTTTTAAATACCTAAGTCTACTAAATTTGAAAAAATAACCGACTTTCTTTTTTTTAGGATTAGGATAGGACTTTAGGATTTTAAAAGGAATTTAACTTTAACTTTGTCTAACATTGTCAAAGAAAAATTACCAACTTAGGTACTCTCAATAAACATTCCTTCTAAAGCCATTTTTAATTTTATAATATTTATGAAGTAGGGATGTCAACTTAAAGTTTTTGTTCGCACTAATTTATATTTTTCAAAGGGAACATAATATTATGAGTCTTAGCTATAACCAGCGATCATTCGAAAATACAAAAACATTTTAAAATTATGTTCTGTACCGTCCCCTTGTCCGTATAATTTTAACTTCCATCTCTCGAAGATGGAATTGACTGTTAGATAAAATAATGAAACATAATATATTTTCAAAAAGGGAAGGTTGTACTCGAAAGAGAACACACAAGTTTGTTATGGCATATTCTTAAGTAATCAATAGAAAAATGCAACGCTATGTAATTGAAAAAAACGTCAAAAAGCATTTCTTGCAAACCTATTTGCACAAAAAAAGAACATTTATAATTTAATTAGTCGACTCTACATATTATTTTATCACAAAATCAATTCGCGCCATAAAAAAACAAAACCAATTCCCAGATTCGGTCCGCTCGATTACGCTAATCATAAATCCGAATTACTCTGCCCACGTTTGTTCCAAAGGCTTATCTATTCATAGCGGGCGAATAAATATTTGTATCCAAAGTAATATGTAGCAAACAGCTGCCACAATAATAGTTGTTAGTAATATCGACCTTTAGCAATTTCGTGACGAACTTTGTCGTCCTTGTTACGTAGTATTATAATAATGGCTTGTCCATATCGGCCAGTTTCAATTGACTGCCTCATTGGTCTAGTGGTCGCTAAGCGTGATAGCGGCCAATTTCAATTGGTCTTCACGCTTGTGGTCGGAAAGCGTGACTGTGAAAAAAAAAGATGATGGATCCAAATCCCGGGTTAGGGCTTTAGGCAGTGATACTGGGTTTTTCCTTAGGTAGTTCTTACTTCGCCAGGGATGAAGATAAATATTCAAAGCTGATGTCCGACCTCCAGTCATTGGAAAGGAACATAAAGAAGAAGAAGAATTCTCAGTAGTAGCACGGAGTCTGGATTTGTGCCCGGTTGATGGCAATAGACTCGCCCCCTATTACATTGGGTCTTATAACAGAACTGGCAAAATGGGGATGTATATACTAAACATCTTTGTTTAACTCATCGAGGAAAATAAGGCATGAGGTTATAAAAATTGATTGGTGATTGAAGGATGACGCAGTGGTGTGGCAATTTGACTGCTGCGGTAAGCATTCGATTCCCGGAACAAAAACTTGTGTTCTTTGCAAAAAGTTGTCCCGAGTCATGGTATGTGATATTTTAAGCGAAATGCACTAATAATACAGGAGAACGTCAAACCCTAGTGTTAGACGAAAATTAAAAAAAAAACATAATTAGAATTTCTAACGACCTGATTAGCGCAGTGGCTAAGTAATTGGACTGCTGCGCTGAGGGTTGCGGGTTCGATTCCCGCACGGGGCAAAACTTTGTGCGAACCACAGATGTTAGTCCCGAGTCTGGGTGTTAGTGTATGTGATATTTCATGTTTGTGAAACGCACCTACGACACAGGAGAAATTCATAGTGTGGGGCGAAGTTTAAAAAAAAGAACATCAGGTTGATACATATAAAAGTCGAGAAAAGGGAGACAGCACACACAATCGGCAAGAACCACCTTTACTAATTATCCTAAACACTTCCAGTTCCTTCAGTTATAGCCTTAATCTACGCTAATGTAGCCTGAATGTGTACCAGTTTGCTATGAGAGTTCCTATTTACATGAGGTTAATAGGTGTTCACACCTGTCGTGTTAGTTAGTTGTATAAGGACGTTAGTTAATATCGGCTCTGTTTGTGTTTGTGGCCATTCTGGGGTTGTGTTGCTGTTTCAAGTTTAATATTGGTGTTAATATTGAGCCTTGAAAGGCAGAATTTAAGTTAAGTTGGAAATAAGGCGATAGTATGAATCACCAATTTGTATTAACAGTATGGTGATTGGTAGTATAGATCGCCGTTTTGTATTAACAGTATGGTGATTTGTAATGTAAATCGCCTTTTTTTAACAATATGGTGATTCATAATATGAATCGCCTTATTGTATTAACAATATGGTGATTCACAATATAAATCGCCTTTTTGTATTATCAATATGGTGATTTATAATATGAATGATAATTTATAATATGAAAACTTTTGAGAAAAGGGGATTCCGATATTCTTCAAACTGGTAAAAGAAATCAGTATTCTGTTTTTTGTGTGTTACCAAAATACTAAAGTGATACAAAGCATGGCATTGCATAGGATAGCAAATCCTTTACGATCAGTGTATTCGTTGATGTCTTGTACTAGTTAGAATCTATTATTTCTTTTTAACCTATCTTTTCCTAATTGCATAAGCCACCTACAATTTATCGGATAAACTCGAAAAGTATTATTACCATGTAACGGTCGACGGAAATGCTTACAAAGTCATATATGACAATACGTTATTAGTCATGACATCATTCCTATTTCAGTATTCAAATTTCTACATGCACGTAGATGTGCTACGTCTGTAGCAGAATTGCTACGTCGTAGCATATACCTGCTACGACTACCAACATGATTGAGTTTGTATGTAAGGTTGAATTGTAGCGCTATAAATAATTCCCTATTCCTGTTAAAAGACAATGCGTCAAATCGTAGGAATCAAAAAGGTTCCATTTCTTGTTCCACTTAATAATTGAGTAGAATTCACCATTGAGGTCAGCGATAAGTATAATAATAATATTTGTATGTACACAAACATCATTGGAATGGGAAACGAATGCTAAATTCTCATATCCAAATAGGTTATCTTCACATTATAATATTCCTACACCAAAGCCTACTGACACTAAGATTAAACACCGACTTACCGTTTGATTAATCGACGATAGAAACGCTTAGAATTGATCGACGACTCGCCGAGTCAATGGTTGCAAGATAAATAGCCAGGCAGGGCGAGCATTGAATGCGTAACAAATGGTTATATCGTTTCGCCGTCTACGGTGATGGGGGACAACCGTTTTGTGCCCCGACCTGCATCACAAGCACAATGCCTTTCATATCGACCTTCCTTTCGGCGTATAATGCTGTATTTTATTGATGAGTTCAATAGATTATAATTTAAAGTATAAAATTATGCTTCTGCAAGTTGTGCCGGACATTATATGACATGATATGTGTATATAACGAAAGCCTGCCTCTTCTCTATGCTCATGTATCATATCTGAGCATATGATACATGAGCATAAAGAAGATTAGAAGACCTAAAAGACTTAGTGAAAATAGTTAAACTACACATAGTTTACCAGCATTTTGCCAGTAATAGGACTCATGTCATAGAAGACTTTTTGAGGCCGCTGTTGCACGAGGCTTACCCCTTAGAACGCCGCAATGAACGGTTCACGTAGGCTGCCTATTACCATAACCGAGAAAAAATACAGTCTCCGCTGCTTTTGAGAACTATATAATAAAATACCCAATATTTCTTGGCCTTGTGGTATCCGGCCTAGTATTGACCACTACCTTTCCTCCTGTGGGTGTTGTGAGAGGCGACTAAGGGAAATTCAGAAGATGGGCAACAGTGTATGCTGTAACTTCACTACCAATACTGTAATCTTCAAGTCAACCTCCCTCCCCTTGCCGGGAGCATGCCTTTGTTCAACAGTGGACGTCATGCTGCAGATGTCGATGAACTCTTTGCCTGACCAGGAACTCAAACCCAGTGGACCCATGCTCAGTAGTCTAGCTGTAAATCACTGAAAGCTCTCAAAGAAAAACTATATATATACCTATTAGATCAGCACAGCTTTAAGCAGGGACAACAACAGATGAAGCCGCGGGCATTTCTAACGAAACCATGCTAGTTAAGGAAAATCTTCAGCAACAGACATAAATCACGGATCAAGATTACTTTACATCTCCGTCGTAATACCAGGAACTGGATATAAGCCGCTGGCAATCAACTTGCTAACAAACAGGAGATAATTATAATATTAGTCTGTTAATTGTCAGCTGAGTGACGATATAATTACTCTTTTTTGTTATTTCCTATGTCAATTCTTCGTCTTCTTATCGTAGGGTTAATGAACTATCTAGTGTCAGAGTTTTAACCGCCTGTAGGCTTTTAACATGGCTTAACTCACCGTTTAAAAATCTCTCAGGTGTGTCACGATGTTTTCCTTCACCGTTTTTAGCAACTGATAACTAATTTATAGTACGCACAAGAATTAGAAAAGACGGTGCGTGTCGGGGTTTGAACTTACGTACTTGACAGTGCAGTCCAACGGTCATACCACTCGGCTATTAGTGTTCCTATGTTGCTGCTTAGAGTTTTGTTTTTACCCTAATTCTGATGATTTTTTCAGGGTCTGTATGCAGTAGGCTGAAGCTAAAGCAATAGTTTAATCATTTTGGGAATTCACACACTTCTTGACTACCTTCATAACTATATAAATTCTTGAATACCTATGCCTTAGAGTAACTAAATAAATACGTTTATAATGGCATATGGTAAAAGTAGTGTGATATTTGTAGTGCCACCTTCTAAATGGGTACTTCATGGATATCAATATGATTAACTATGTGAGCAACGATGAAAGTGTCATACTCTAAAAAAAAAAACTTTAATAGATGTTCTTTAGCTAGGCTAAGAAAAGTCACTTATTAACTGGGTAACCAAATAAATAATAAAACACAAAATCAATTTTCGACATTTTATTGAGTCACATGTATTAAAAAAACTGCTCTTTCCAATCTGAGTCGTTCAGATAACCGTCAACTTAACATATCTCATGCTGTCACATTAAATTCATTATATTCCTTAGAATGAGCAAATTTTTATTGTTTTTATCATACAACCAGTCCGAGAGAGATTTGTTTTTGATAAGTTTTAAAACATATTAACACTAATTAATGTATAAATATATTTTAATTGAATTTTAACATATAATTAGCTAAATATTGATATGCCCAATTCTATTAAATAATTCAAACACGATGAGACATATGAGTTGCCACTTTTCATAACAATTTAAATAACGATAAAACATTTTCCAATCCTATCTTGACCAAACAAAATAAATAATTGTCTTTACATTTTTATACATAATATTCGATATAAGTGATTTTTACAAAAACATACAACTATTGCTGCATAAATAATGCCCACTAAATATAAGGTAAACAAATTCCTTTTGACTAAAGGAACATTATTTGGGCTCTCACACAATGGCTCCAAATTCAGAAAGTATTCATGTCAGTAAGTAACAAAAAATTGTGTATGAAATTAAAATAAAGTTACTATTTATCATACGTAGGCCTACATTGCATTAGGCATGCGCGTTTTCCGAGCGTGCGAACATTGAGAACGCCGCGTGGGAGCTGTACGGCTAGAGCCAGAGCGGTTCGCACGCGGCGTTCGCATCGTTCACACGCTTAAGGAACGCGCACGACCAATGTGCAGTAGGCCTAAAAGGTTTCTTACCAAGTGATCTATAATCTCATTATAAGGTAGAGCGTTAACAAATGATGCACAGTATTCAAAACTTTACTATACAGAAGACCATAGTTTTTATTCCTGGACAATGTATTACGGCCTTCACAAATACAATAAGTGAAAACATAAGAATATAAACAATGAATAAATAAATTATAACTAAAACGTGACTTAAATATAATAATATTGAAGTGAACTGGCCGTTTAGACTATCGATTTTGAAAGCCACTGAATAAGTTATTTATGTTAAACAAGCTCTTTGAACACAAAACCGTCTGTCACAAGCATGGTATCATAATTACCATACAACAATTTAATTGATAAATAAATAACTTAAACTTAATCAATATAATTGGTATAAGCCTTCAATATAACGTCAGGCTTTATTAAAATAATAATGGACTGGTTCATTTATTTATAACATCGAATCAAATATTTATCGTTGACACTTATGACGTTTACTTTTTACATTTAACTGTAGTAATTACATTTAAATCGTCTATTAGTGCATTGCGAAAAGAAATTCCTTATGTGAATTTTCAAACACAATTTTAATCTATTATTATATTTACAATTTTGACTTACACCTCTTAAATGTATTCTAGAATAGCTTAGAGCCTTCCGTCGTTTCTCTTAAAGAGTATCTAACTAACATTATATTAATTAGAACAAGTTATTTTAATATTTTTCTAATAATTTTTTACTTAATAATTGTTCATCAGTCATTGTCTTATTTTATAACTGCTAGAACGCATTACTGTTTCATTATACAAAACGATAAGGAAATTAATTTTATTATTAACAATACAGACATTTTAGTCGTCAACAAATTATTTTTAACACGTTTAGATGGTGTGAGTAAAAGATGAGACCTTACTATGATATTTTTAGCAGGACTTTTTCTATTGTAGAAGCAAGATGCCGCTACGTACAGTGTAGCGCGGGGTCTCGCTCGAAAGTGTCCTGCCTCAACAGTTCATAGTAAGGCGGCTGTACATGATTTATACGCAGCTCTCTTGATGGGCGGCTAACAAAGGGGTCCTCGTGGTAACAATCTCTCGATGCGACCTCATTGTCCCGTTGATCATGCTCCGACCAGAGTCATTCTGTGGATAAGAATTATTAGTTTTATTACAATTCAATTACAATCTATTGTTTTAAAACAAATGAAGATAATTATATGTAAAAGATAGCTTCATTTCATGTTTAATACGCTAGCAGGATTATAATGAAAGTTATTTAAAACTATCTGAAATTACGTTAATCTTTGACGCAAACTTGCATCTGAAAAACCGTAGTACGTAAACAAAAATTTGAACATAAATCAAACTGCATATATCACAATTCGCAACAATTAAAAACACACGTTAAAATTTATAGAAGCTTCTATCCTGAAGGAAAGTTTAATTCATTTGGTATTATTGATACCTAAAACTTCCAAAAATAATTTATCAACATGATACACATGACTCTATACTCCTAACGAGGCAAAATACTTAATATCAGTCAGCCAATAGCTGAGTAGACCCTTGCCGAAACTTCTCCAATAAATGCTAAATTATTGCTGCAATTATTTAGTACAGCCCTGTATTGCCATCGCAAATGAAATTCGAACATTAAATTGGTCTAGGTCAGTCTACCGCTTAAGCGGGCCGACTCTGCAGAACTTGTAAAGTGCCCATGCAAAATTAATTCACCGCGTTTACCGACCGCTTTGAATGATGTTTTCTATTGAATGTTAATGGTATTTCAATAGCTTAACTACGAGTATCAGCGTGTTTTAATGATGTTTTGACAGTATACTGTGTTACTATAATAAATTTCGTGAGTGTTATCCATATTATTTACTATATATTCCGGTTATACTAGGCTGGTTACGCGGCAGAGTCGCGAGCTGAACTCGTTCGGCTCGCGACTCTGCCGCGTAACCAGCTCATGAATAAGGGCTCCGGTCGAGTCCGAAACTAGTCGGGCATTCCCGAATACACCCGTGAGTATAACCGGAATATATAGTAAATAGTATGCTGTGTATTTAGAAGGAACTTTAGAACGGCACGTTAAGCCGTTGAACCTGCGTGGATCTCTTTGGTCGTGTCGGTCTTCCATCGGACTAAGAGAGTGAGAGAATAGGGAGAGCATGTAAACACAAATTAACATGGCCCAGTAAACTAGTCTGAGTTAGTGTTTATATAGAAAATAGTCTGATGAGGCGAATAGAATAGTGTAACTGTCAATTATTTTTACTATAAGAAATAATGACTCTCTGTAAAACTTAGAAATACAGATTTTTAAGTGGTATAAGTCTTATAGCAAGTTGACCATAGCAATATTAATGTCAGTTTAGCATTTTAGTATTTATGTTATAGTTTGAGCAATGAGGCAAGATTCAAACATGTCAGTTAAAACTTTAATTCTAAAGCATGATAAACTGCATTCATGTAGATTATATGAACCCAGAGTAACTGTGCTGTAATAAGCAATGTTAAAAATGTTCAACAATCGTCAAACACTTACTAGTCATTGGTACTACAGTCCATGACAATGTTATAAAGACATTCATTTCGATAACATTACTAATATTTTCATGCATAGTTGAGTATATCAGACACAAATTGAGCTGTCACAGACATTCATACGAAGCTTGATTGTGTTAGTAGCTAACCTGCATGTCTGTGTAATGAGCGTGCGACGTGATTGGCGTCACCGGTGTCTGTGTGCGTTGCAGGCTGTGCGCGCTCCCCGAATTCTTTGGTTGAGCAATGGTGGAGTAGAGCGGCGGATCTGGCGGAGCTTCAGTGACGCCTGTATGGAGAATAAACGAGGTTAGTGCATGCAATTAGGTTGGTTGTCCTCTGTGAGGACTGTTTCAGGTAGGCAGTTACTTTCATTAGTATTAATTTTGTACTACTTTTCGTTGGAAAAATTTGGAGATACAACGTATTTTTGCAATGCAATGCCGAAAAAGTTTACACATAGGTATATTTAAGTGACCGACCTGTATGATTTTAGAATGATGAATCTATTTGTTGTTCTTTCGAGAGTAATTAAGTTGGGGTGTAGGTATTTAAGTTAGAAAGGGGAATGTTTGCCCCGGTAATTAATAAATAATTAAACCTGTTGTTGGTTGCAACGCCTACAATGCTATTATAACGTGTTGTGTTCACGTAACGCTTGCACCAAAATTATAGAATAAGAGACGTATGAGGAATAGTTAGACTGTGTTTTAATATGAAAAATACTTCATTCAAACTTTTTTATTAAAATATTTTCATTTCTGACTAAATCTTACATTTGATGATCTTAAAAAAAAGCAGAGGTTGTAAAAGATTGCAACCTTTCGACAATTGAAATACGAAACAGCTTTTAAAACACAAATAGTGTTCTTAGATCACAGGCCACTGTGTAGCCTATTGTAGCCATTGTGTGGCTGTATTAGGTTCGTGCCGAGTTTTCTTCTGAACAAAGTTTTATACAAAGTTATTAACGGGCTTTGTGAGGTAGCATTTTGCGCCTGGCGTGTTCAGGACAGGGTCGCCGCCGTGATTTAAGGCGCATTGAATTTTCAAACGCTGAACTGGTGTTTATTCTTTAAATTTGTTCTTTTTAGTCACAGCAGGTGAAGAAGATATGGTAGAAGTTTTGTTTGCTTTTGGATTAAATATGCATTGCAACAGTATGGAGACATAATTATTAGCATAGTGATAGGCAGTGTACCTAATGACATTTTAGAAAACAAACTGATAATATGTTTTGTGTGGTAGTTCAACGTAATTATCATCAACATAAAGCATAAGTAAATTAATAATTAAGAAAACTGAAAATGAACCTGTATTTGCAGAGTACAAATCAGAAGGATAAAAAAGTGCAGAAACTATGGAGCAGTAAATTAACAATATTATGTTATGTATAATTTAATCTAATCAGAAAACCTAACAACTACGACTCTTATTAAGGTAGCTTAATGCTTACAGTATAATTTAGTTCCCGCTTATTTCACAAACATCCGCAAGATGATGATAATTACTATCATCATCTTACTATAATAACTTTCGTGAGTGTTATCCATATTATTTACTATATATTCCGGTTATACTCACGGGTGTATTCGGGAATGCCCGACTAGTTTCGAACTCGAACGGAGCCCTTATTCATAAGCTGGTTACGCGGCAGAGTCGCGAACCGAAATGATCGGGCATTCCCGAATACACCCGTGAGTACAACCGGAATCTAAAGTAAATAATCATCATTTCAGCCCAGTATCACCCACTGCGAGGTATGGGCACTTTTTCACTGCTTTGAGCGTCTCTCATCCATGCGTTCTTCACCATTTCTTATAATATAATATGTTGCCAACCCAACGTGCTAATGTCTGTCCCTGACTTCTTTGACTTAACCTTGGCTGCAACCATGAACAAAAATATACCTAACTAGAATTCAAAATATAGAAGAAAGTATACTTAAAGATACTCAAATAGCTAATCATCCAAAAGTTTATTCAGCAGTCTATAAAATACATCTAAAACTTATTAATTTAATAAGTCTGTGCGTAATAACTTTAGGCCGGCTCTATTTCTGTTTAATACAAAAGCAAAATTACAGAAACATTCACAAATTTAATCAAACAAAACGCAGATTAATGAAGACGAAACATCTGCAGTGTCGCGCCGACGTTCAGACAGAATTAATCATAGCTAATAATAAATCAAGGCAAATGTTAGAAGAACTCATAGAAGTATTAGTAGGTACAACTTATTAGGTAGGTATTCCAACCAATCCAAATAATGAATACAGTATTCGGCGATCGAGACCTATAACATAACTGGCATATTCATCATCATCAGCCGGGGACGTCCACTGTTGAACAAAGGCCTCCCCCTTAGAACGCCACTGGCATATTGCTGCTATTAATTTAGGTCAAAATCCGAGTTGTCAAATAATACTTTTTTACAATTTCACTGCAATAACGAAATAAATGACTCTACATACATAATCAGTGAGTCATCAGTCCAAACCTACAATTATAGTTACGTGCAATTGAAATTCAATTTCAACCACCACATGTAATCAGTAAAAGTGATCTAAATCATTGATTCATTCGTCGCGTTCGTTGCATCGCCCATCACGTCATGTTTTTGGCTAGGATTTAGGTGTTATTTTTTTAACAAATTCGAAATATTATAATTGTAGATTAATTTACCTTGAGATAAAGATCAAAATATAATTTTTTGAGAGTTCTAAATACGTACCTACTTAAATAAACGGGTTTTTCCATGAAGTGAGAAAACTTACAGGTAATATACGTTAAAGCCGAAATTTTAAATCTAAAAACTTTCATTATTATATTGTAGAACCTATATTTTTTTAATTTAAATTATAAAATAACATTACTATAGCTATATGAAATTATTTAGCACAGACCTGACGGAATTGACCTACCTAAGTGAGAGAACACAATCAAAATGAATTGAATATTGGTATAAGTAAGCGTCGAGCAGAACACGTTCCGTACCACCGACATTGAGCGATCTATTTTAATACCGTCAAGGCATAATGCTGGAGTATTTTTGTTGAGTCTGCATCTGTGCGGTCCGTGGTCTGCCTTAAAGTAATTTGAAAGGTAAATGAACCGCAAAACGAGACCACTAATGGTGACAGTGCGATGAATGAGCGACAGGCAGTACTCGTGGACTGACGGGCAGATTCACTCTATTTTAACACACATGGGCGACTATTTGATACGATCTGTTTTGAGTGACGCGTCTGGATTTGGAATTTATATCAACGTTTTAAATCTGACTAGATTATGTGGTGTTTTAAATATAGGTAGGAACTTGTGGCAAAAATTAATTGTGAAACTAAAGTTTGTTATAGAATATTATTTTACCTGAGTAGGGGAATTAGGCGTAAAGAAGAGAAAATAATAGAAATAATTTTATATTTACTGAAATAAACTCCTGCATCTTCCAAGAAATAAACATAATGTATTAATTGTTAAAGTCCTTGGATGACATGTTTGCAAAATGAATTGTCATCTTATCGCAATTATACATTTCTTGTCGACAACGCAAGGATAAAATGCGTGTAAATGACAGGGATTGTCAACGGCCCAACAGCACTGTCCGCAAAATGCTTAGCGAACCAAAAAATCGCATTCATTACATACAAATAAAGAGCAAGATACAATTCAGTTTTCTCTTAAAAGCAATCATGTTTTCGTTTCAATGAGCTGGTAAAATAATGCCGTATTTATAATTTATGTCTACAGTTTTCTACAATACGTAGCAAATATAACAAAAAGACACAAACAACAAAAGAAAATGGAATTGCCTCGCCGCAGATTTGTCGAGAATTCTTGCAGCATGCATTTTGCAAGACGCATTGGTGGTGTGATAGCGTCATTAAATTTTCTCGTAACAACGAATTTACACAGTGGACACATTTGTAAGAACCAACCTTCAGCTTTTCTTTAGTTAAAATAGCAACTAGTGCTTTTATTTTGTGTTATGCAAATTGCACAACATACAACTTTTGTACCGACAAATTTTACCATTTACCTTTTTTATTTTCTAAATATTTTGGATTATTTTAATTTTAACAGTCATAGTGGCTTCTCGTCTGGATTCGTATGCACAAGAGCCTCAGCCATTTTAAATGTCTAAAATCTGTCTAAAATTAGCTTTTTTAATTCAGCTCAGATTATACACTCAAACATAAAAAAAAATACAACACGTTAAAAGATAATTCAGCATAAAACTCAGTTTCTGTATCTCCACTATCTTTCACTATTCATCGCAAGCTTACTTTATAGAGCATAAAACGGAATGCAAAATGAAGAGACCACGGAACCCACAAAATAGGGATAACGTCTTTGTCAACTGCATCTATAAAAGCAGACGAACATTTTGCGCTGCAGCGCGACGCAACGAAACCATAAAAAACTTCAGCGAACTCAACATAAATCCCGACAGAACTCTTCAACAAATTTATTTAGCAACTCCCTGCCGAAGTAACGTTCTAAATAAGTACAAAACATAAGCTCGAACTCAGCTAATACTCTTAGCTGGAAATAAAAACGCTACAAACGGATAGTAAGTTGGCTAATAAGTAAAGTTTTGAAATGGGCGATGCTGATGGTAACGATGGACGGCGTTTGAGCTCGGATTACCTAATACATGCTTACTTTGCGTTTAAGTCGCGTTATTTTGCAACACGCATACTTTAAGTAGTTTGCTGACTTTAGCATACTTGTCTTAAGCTTGGCGCAGTGTTAGTTTGTGAACAGAATTGCGATCATGATGTATTTTGTTCTTACATGTTAATATTATATTTACACAGGTACTTTCTCAGTTCAGCCACATTCCAACTATATTCTTTAAAGTAAGTTTTGAAGGAGTCTTGAGTTTACTTGTGTACCTTAAGCTATTCGGACATTCATAAGTCAGCTTAACCAAAGTACGATCGATGCTGTACAAGTTTGCCTTAATAATCCGTATCTTAAAAAAGTAATATTTTTCAACCATGTTTTTAAAATTGATTAAAAACTAAAGGAGATTTACTTTACGGAACCTTAATCATTCCGTCATTAAAAACTTAAAATACGTAACTGTAAAACCATAAAGGGAACATAACATTATACTAGTTTAAATTCTCGGTACGAATATAAAACATACTCATATATCTTGGCAGCCGGCTGTAAATCCAGAAGTATGGACCTGCGCAGTAATCTACTTAATTTATTCTTTCCGTTGTGTTGGCAATTAATTTGTGGGATATTTATTATCAAGAGTTTGCAAGTAAATGTTAGCACGTTATTCATCAAGTTGTTTCCTTATGTGTTAATTATTAACACTTTCGTGTTTCCCGCGTTCTTAGCGATTGGTTATTATGTAGCTGTAATGCGGAATTAATGTTTCGTTGGTAGCGGTTTCGATTTTCTTTGTTGTTTGCTACTTTTGACTTTATTTTTATGATGTTAAGGTTCAGTTTAGTTTGAAGTATGTAAGGTGTAATTTTGAGTGGAATTATGTGCTTTGGAGACAATGTTAAAACTTTAGTCCTGTCTCTGCCATTGTATCAGTTTTTATCGATTATTTAGTTTTGAGCTTATTATCAGAATTAAACGAACAAAACAAATATAATTTCAAATTGTTAATAAGTACGATAAATACCTCACTTGTATAAATCCTTTGTTAGTTGATGGTATGAAAACCACGCACTTGAAAATATTTCAGGTGAATTTTAAACCGCATATTTTGTTAATACCATACATTTTCAATATAAAATATTTAATACAATTTACGTTATTAATAACTTTACAAATTGATCCCGACATAAATTCCATTGGCGGTCAATGAGTAATTTGTAATGGTTTTTATTAATTAGTACTTTAATTTTATTTTACGTCAAGTATGCCTGCCGTACTTGACCGATATTCATTTAAAATAAAAGTACTTTAATATAATTACGAGACGAGAATTAACCCTTTGATTGCCACGGTCTTGTATAGACGACAACGCTTCTGTGCTGATTGTTTCCCTTATAAATTAAATTGAAAAATATACTGGAATCAATTACTGGTAAATAAACTTGTATATAAAAATACATTTTTAACTGTTCTATAACACTTTGGGTATCTGTTATACCCAACGTGCGTGTAGTGCCTTAACGCAAGGCATGGCACACCTTTTATCCTGCCCAACCTGCTCTACTACCTGTATTTTCCAGGACATGATGACGGCAAACTACCAGGCCATCCAGGTCGTCCATCCACTTTTGAGTCGAAAAGTGACACGAAAAGAAGACTATTTTATACTTGATTTTGCTTGACATAATATCATTCTAGCATGTTGCTTATGCTAAGCTGAGATTCAAATTGATAAATGAAATTTGAGAAAAGAAGTTACCAGCGGGATTACTTGCCATGACCTTCTTCGATCAGTGGCTTAGCCCTTCCAACTACGTCATCGCTATTAATACATCCCAAGAATTAGCTATAAGTAGTTACAACTTCACATCTCACCCTTATTTTGCCAGGCCCCAATGTAATAGAAACATGCCTATTGCCATCAACGGGGCACAAATCCAGACTCCGTGCTGCTACTGAGAATTAGCTGATGGAAAAACCCAGTCACACTTTGGCCAACCCAATTTTCGAACCCAGGACCCATCAACGAGACAATCTAGGCATGTAGGAAAGGTCTACTTAAATGATTCCTGCACTAATATCTTCTTCATTCTGTTCCTGTCCAATTACTGGAGGTCGGACATCAGCTGCACTAATATGAAATGAGGATATTTCTTATTTCAGTCTTCAAGTATAACTCAGAGCATTTCCTTATTACCCGACAACATCCAAAGTATTGATCATTGCTTCAATTTGAATACATTTTCGAGACCATTTCTGATATAAAAACGGCTCTAGCAGATCTTTGACGAGCGAACGGAGCGGCGTTAAGCTCCACTTTAATTAAAGCGTTACAGTTTTAAATGTTTCGCAACACTGCGCTCAAATGCTTCGTGTTCGCTATTCTAATTAGTTATATAACGTATTTTGTTAAGATCTTTGGATAAAATTTGATAGCGTTTATAGTTCGATATAATTGATATTATTATTTGATCTAATTGATTATTATATGATTATAATTTGATCTAATTTGATAGTTCGAGTCCCACTCGTGTCCATCATTTTTCAAGTGTCCTTTATCAATTGAGATCGTTTATGATGTTAAAACAAGTAATTTATGGTTAGTTATATAATTCGACTGCCTCGTTAGTCTATTGAGCATACAGCTGAGAGAGAGTAGACAGCTGAGCATGAGGTGCTAGGTTCGATTCCCGGGTCCCTAAGTGTTATTGTGTTTTTTAGTCTGGATTTGTGCCCGGTAGATGGCAATAGGCTTACCCTCTTACATTAGGACTTATAACAGAACTGTCGAAATGTCGGTGTACTATATACGCAACTCTGCCTACCTTTCGGGAATACAGGCGTATTAAATAATAAAACGATACAAATTAAACTCTCGAACACGAACGACGCCCGATTTCAATTGATTCTATGTACTTATACACGTGTAGGAAGTAATTCAGCTTAATTATTGTTAAACACAGCCATGATGTATTAAAAAATCGTTAATGACGTCACTATCAAAAAAATTAACAAAAAATGTTTTTAGAAACGTAGTCTTTAACCGACTTCAAAAAGGAGAAGGTTCTACATTTGACTTTGTGTTTTTACTACAAACTATTTTTGTAGTCTTTTCTTACCTGTTCATTAATAACAAAACACTGGCAATCAATAATACCTGGCCACAAAAAAAACATACATACGAACATCGACCCCCCTACTTATAAACGATGCTAACTTGTGTTTTAAGATAACTTGTTACATCTATTGATATCTCTATTCTTTGAAATGCAAACGACAGTGACAGGTATAATTTTATCAATTGCTCAACACTGACAATTTATAAGTAAGGACGAGTAACTCCTTTTTGAAGCGTTGACTTTTTAGCTCAAATAAAATGAAATCTTTACCTTTACTCAACGGGATGAGATCCGGATTCTTGTCATCGGCAGCTTGCGGAGAATTCCGTTTTTGCACAATCACCTTCTGATTCTTCAGCGTCGGAAGTGTTACTGCAAAAATAAAATATATTGAACGAAAACTATTTAACTGTAAGCTTACGCCCGCGACTTTGTTTGCGTGATTTCGAATTTCGTGGGTTTCATTTTTTTAAACCCTAATAAATACATACATAAATTCACGCTTGATTTCCTGAGGGATAAGCAGAGACCATGGAACCCTAACCTATTTACAAAATTTAACATATCGTAAGTTAATTCTTTATTTAACATCAGCTATCTGGCATGGAAAATTCCGTTTAAATTGGAGCAACCGTTCCGGAGATTAGTCGGAATATAAATAGTTTTGAACGCGTGAATCAAGTTTTAGCCTTTTAGGTCTCTTGAGAGTAAATGTTCAGGTGTAATTTGTAATAATGTGGTGGTATTAAATAATTTAAATGATTAATTTGAATTACTGACATGTCTGGCTCTTTGATTTACTGGTTGCTAAGCACAACTGCTGAGCACAAGGTCTTGGGTCGAATCCGGATCGGAAAAAGTGTTATTGGGTTTTGCCATTAGGTATTTCTCAAAAGTTAAGCAATAGGCTCGCCGCCTACAGCATTGGGACTTGGGGTCGCAAAGCGGAATCCCGGATACCGGAATATCAAAACCACTAAAATACCGGAATTTTCGTAAATCGTAACTGGCGAAGTATGGGGAGGGGGGTATTACACACCTCTACCCATCCGTTCGGGGAGTACAGGCGTGATGTTATATTATTTTTACAAATTACATAAACCTGTCAACGATTAAAAAACTGTTGTAGCACACAAATACCCCGGTTTGTTGTAACATAAATAAACACAAAAAAAACTATTAGTTGTACCAATGTTTGTTCCAATTAAAATTGAAGCAGTGTGCAAAGAGCCAAGCAATTAGCCGCTGCGTTTAGCTGGCCGTCAAAGTTAAGTTGAATGTTATAGATTTTTATGCAACGCGGTTTTTATTTACGGAGTTTAAATGTATTTATTACGTGTTAAAAGGTAAAAGGTGCTTTCCATTGGTTTTGTATTTACTTTTATATCTAGGAGTCTGGATTTGTGCCCGGTTGATGGCAATAGGCTAGCCCCCTATTACATTGGGACCTAAAACATAACTGGCGAAATGTGGGTGTACTATATGTGCACCTCTGCCTACCCCTTCGGGGAATACAGGCGTGATGTTATGTATCTTTTATATCTAGCTAGGCAAAAGACCTATCTATGTAAAATTATACAGCTATATAGTTTGTGTTGAACTTGATAATCTCAGAAACTACTGGTTTGAATTGATTTTTTTTTGTTGTGTAGTTATCGAGGAATGCTATAAAATATTCAAAATCCACGCAGACTACGTCGCGGGCAGAAGTTAGTTATATATAGATATTATATCAAATATTAAAGATAATGTTTAAACATACACATTTCCATAGAGGAAAACGCTTAATTAATAGAAATTGATTAGAATGAAAAACATTATGGGTTTGACATAATGTCGTCGGCGAAACATTGTATCAGCTTTCTATTATTCCATACATTTATCATTCTATTCGATTCTATTCATCAAGCGTTTTGCCACCTATCTGGGGGGGGGCAGATTTTAAACTGCCACGTTGTGCATACTAAACACTTATTTAGAAAACCCAAGAGCCACTATATAACGCATGACGTCTATAAGTATCAGCTCTATTCATTCTACAAATCACAATCCTAAATCACACTTTATTAGCAGACTATTGTATTATTATCGCCAATAAACCATGAGATAGGTACATACATAATAACATCAATTAATATTTATGTTTATGAATAACTGTCATGTCATTAAAATCAATGAGCACCTAATGGGGTTTCATGCTTTTATTGCCTATAATCTGACCCATATAATTCGCTGCGTGGATTAATGTTATATCAGAATATTTGTTTATTAACAGGCGAGTGATAATATTTGCTGAATCGAAAGGGTTTTGATACAGTTTTCAGATATTTCTTTTTTCTGGGATTGCGTTTTATTTAATGTCTGCTATTATTTGATGGTCCATTTAACATAATAGCGTTGCTAGTCTGTGTGTTTGTGCATGTTTTATTTCATTATTCAGTGGATAATGAACGCACCCTAAACACACGTCAACACTCGTCTTTTCTGGGTAAAAATCATTTCGTTTCTTCTATTTCCACCTCAAAGGTCGATTCGAAATAATGGAGAATTTTTTTCTGGTTAAATATGAGTTCTGGAACTCATCAAAAACAAACAAACAAACTTACTCTTTATATGTAATATTAGTAAGGATAGATTGATAACTAAGTAAGATAAGATAGATAAGTAAGTATCTATTATTAGATTATATACTTATCTATCCAGTGCTCCTATACTAGTGCTTAAATAATTATGTATGTAGGTTGTAATCTCCGAAACTATTTAGCCAATTCGCAACATAATTTCACCATTATTTAGAATGTACTCTCAAAGTGAGAATAGGCCACTTTACTCCTAAATAAAAAAGGAAAAAAAATGCCATTCAAACGAAGTCACGGGCAAAAACTCGATATTAATAAGTACAGATACCAACCTTCATAGTCCCTAGACCTATGTCGTATCCTAGTGGCGATGAGAGCGAGACACAGTATGAGTGCGACCGTTAAAGCTGCTCCTAGGAACACGCCAACAGCCCAGTTCACCTCCCACGCCTCTTGAGGTTCTAAGAAAAGGAAAGGTTAAATAAAAAAATATGCGGAATCATAATTATATTTTGATACATAACTTAATTCAGAATTTATTTTCTTTCATATCAAGAGTAGGTTTTCATAGGCTATTTTTTAATATTGATTTATTACTACAAGAGTATTGCCAAAGGTTATTTTTAAAAAATATAAAAATATTTAAATCTTTTGATGTAGATGTTGTTTTTATACACTTAATTGGTAAATTAATATTTTACACTTTTTGCCGAAATTTTGTTTTTCTTTATGCTTCACCCCATACTAAGAATTTCTCCTGTATCGTAGGCACGTTTCTTAAACATGAAATGCCACATACAAAAACACTCGGACTCGGGACAAACATCTGCGGATCGCACTTATTTTTGTCCTGTTCGAAAATCACACGCGCAACCCTTAGTGCAGCAGTCTAGACTTACGAGGCAGTCAGTAAGCTGACTGCCTCGTTAGTCTTGTGGTCGCTAAGCGCGACTGCTGAGCACGAGGTCCTGGGTTCGAATCCCGGGTCGGGCAGTGATACTGGGTTTTTCCATTACGTAATTCTCAGTGGCAGCACGGAGTCTAGATTTGTGCCCGGTTGATGGCAATAGGCTCGCCCCCTAAAAGGAAACCTAAAAACATAACTGGCGAAATGTGGGTGTACTATATGTGCACCTCTGCCTACCCCTTCGGGGAATACAGGCGTGATGTTATGTCTAATCGCTTACCAACTGCACCAATCAGGTCATAATTTATTATACTAAATTCCTAGATTATAACGTGCGATACAGAAACGTTAACCAACATCTGCACACTGTCACCTCAATTTCCTATACTCCTTTCGCAGGACTGCTGGGAGGAACATATCGAAATATAGTTTCTTTGTAATTTGTTTCTCTAATGGTTTCTTACTTTTGGTTTGGTTGACAAGATTATTTATTTATTCACAATAACAATGTTTACTTATTTATGTTTATAAAGCTAATGAGTAATTATAGCTATTCAGTTATATACTTCAAAATAATAAAATGTTTGTACATAAATTGTTAATAAATAGGTACATAAAGTCTGTTTCTGAACATCTTACTTACCGGTCCTCGGCGCTAGTCTCAGTGCTGTCTCGACGGTAAAAGTGACATGTTCGGACCTCCCCCTGGCATTGGCCGCGTACACTATAATCCTGAGCTGTCTGCTGGCTCCCAGCCTTCTCAGGTTCCACAGCGCGCCGCCATTGCTCGCGTTCACTACTAGACCTTCGGCCGCCCACACTTCCACCACATAGACGCAGTGGAGACCGCCTTCGTAACCTAGGAAAAAAAAAGTGTTAAAAGAAAGATATTATTGGTTAACTAGTTTATGCCTGCGGCTTTTTCTTTATAAATGTATAGCTTATATGTGTTACGTTAATATTATTGCATAAAACTGCAGACCGGGCTTTGTGGCGTACATCAGGAGATGCCTATCTCCAGCAGTGCACTGCTACGGACTGATGATGAGGAATGTTATGGCTAAGTAGTGAAATATATATGTGTAAGATGTTGAAATATTTTATTCCAAAATAAGTAATATATATACCACGAGCTTCAGCTAGTATATTAGTATATAGTCCGTGGCAAACGTATTGTCAATGCAAGTACACAGCTTGAAATTCCCTACAGCCGTTGTCAAAAAGTTAGCTGGTAAAATAATCGCTCGGACGAACAATAGACTACAGCGGAATATATAAAATATTCTCTATGTTTTTGCATAAAATACAAAACTTTTTGAGCTCACTGTGTTGACACTCCCTATTGATTTAACAACTGTCAAATATTACATCACTACCGTAATGAACGCTAAGTGTCAATGATATACTGAAATTGGTAAATATATTTTTTTCGTAAAGAGAATTATGAAAATCAGAATATACATTCTTATTTATTATATTCATCATCATCATCATCAGCCGGAAGACGTCCACTGCTGAACAAAGGCCTCCCCCTTAGAACGCCACTAAGAACGACAGCTTGCCAATTCCATCCACCGTTTGCCCGCAATTCTGACGATATCGTCGGTCCACTGGTCCGTCGGTGTACTGGCAACATACCTTAGTATGATAATATATGATCATATTCGCCTGATTAACTACTGTTTCAACTCAAATCCCGGATTACAGTACATATTACTACTCTTCAGTCGAGTTTGCACACATTGGACCAACGACGCATTATTTAAAAATATTTATTCAAACTAACATAGTAGATACATACAGTAAATGGTCACGTAAAATAGCCCAATCAAGTGGCTAAGTGCGGAAAGTGCCTAGCTAACTAAACAAATGTATTAACAGGTACTATAGGGCAGGGTAATTATCCACTACGTTGTAGTCGTGTTCAATCATTGTAATTGCCTATTTTGAAGTCTACAACTGCGCATTACAACGTTTCAAAAAGCCAACTTCAGTCCCGTCTAGCAAACTGCGCGTACTGTACATCCATTCTAAATGAAACGGGAAGAAATATGGCCACTGTAATGTGCTAGTCGCTGACTAGACCACTTGTAGTAATAACATGTGAGGTTTAAAGTTCTCCAGGAAGTGGTGTCAGCTTGCCCGACGGCGAACGTTCACGACGCATCCAATTTCAGTTCGCGGACTTTTCAGGGCGGTGAAATAAGCAAGTGAATTTATTAAGGCATTACTTAAGAAGTAGAAATAAGGCAGACGTACATAGGATATTTTTGAAGTACTAAGTAGTTTGGTGGATTTGACAAGTTTAAATATCTCTAGTACTCGTCTTATGTTCTATCAAACTTAGGGAATAGCAGTGGCTTTCTAGCAGCGAAAACCGTCGTACTATCTAAAGAATATGACGTTATAATATGGAGTCAATAATAGGGGTAATGATACTACATAAAGAAGTAATTAAAATCTAAATATGGGTTAGGAGAGTAAGAAATTGACATGACAATAATATTCATAAAAAATAAGCAGAACATATAACGTTATTTTCTCTCATTTTTTTATTATAAGAAATACATTTTACACCAATATATATAGATATATTATATATAGATATATCATTGGATAAAAGGGATAATTATTAACAACGAAGATCCAAACTTCATCTGAGTTTAAACTGGTATTCCAAATAAAATCAGCAGCATACTCGTACTAATCTATTTTGTTTTAGGTACAATAACCTAAAACTAAATTAGCCTTAGTACCACCTATACAATGTGATATACTTAGATAATTACAATTAGTTAGTTGCCGCCTCGTTAAGCTAATGGTTTAAGTGCTTGACTGACACCAAACTCGTGGTCAAGTGAAGCGTAGTATTTTGGAAGATTACCCGCTATTAGGTAGGTGATAGTATCCTCTTAATTATTGTATGGTGTCACGCCAATTTGCCAGTCAGTATTAAATGGTTGAAAATGCTATTATTTTTTTATACAATTTAGATCTTTTGGACAGCAAACGGGATTCGGGCCGTTGAATTTTCGGCCAAGCAAATTTCATTTTAGGTAAGTAATGAATTGGAAATCCGTGGTCTCTGCCTACACCTCTGGGAAACAGGCCTGACTTATGTATGTATTATAATTAATTATATTTTAAAATAGGTAGATTAATGTTATTTTTAAATAATTAAATATAATTTTACTATAATAACTTTCGTGAGTGTTATCCATTAAATATAAACATTTTAAGTTTAAAAAACATAACTGGCGAAATGTCGGTGTACTACATGTGCACCTCTGCCTACCCCTTCGAGGACTACAGGCGTGATGTTATGTTATTTTTATAAATTCTGCTAACGACACGATAAGAAGAAGAACACGACAGCCAAGCTGATGAAGAAAGCGATTTTCTTTGTCAGGAATGAACAAAAGGTATCTTTTATTCTTAGAAGTCTACCGTAAAGTGCAGCTGTAAGAAATCGCTGATTCAGTGTATTAATTCAAGGAAATATTGTATTAATATTATTAGTAGAATCTTAATTTGCTTTCTAAATGGAGAATTTTATACAAACACTTTAAAAAATGTTAATAATCCAGTATCTAAATGAATGTAAATTACCAACAACTATTTTTTCATTATCTACAATTTATTTATGTACCTAAGTTAGTTGTGCCTAGTTCCCGCACCGAATTAGGTTTTAAATCAAAACTCTTGACATCTATTTGGTTATCAGTTGCATGAGAGTGAAGCGGCGATCGTAACTTCATTTGGTTGGACGTCAATCTACTCTATGAGCCTGTGCGTCGAATCAAACCTCACCATTGCATTGTTGGGAACTAAATTCAGAGCATTATAACTTTTATTTTGATAGAAGTATACGTTTATAGATTGTATATTGTGTCTGTCTATTGCAAGGTAGTCAGAGGTGTTTCTGCCTCCTTCCTCCACCCTGCTTTTGCCAGTTTTGTATAGGTCGTATGTAACAAGGAGCGAGCATTTTGCCATTAGCTACAAATAAGACTCTGAGCTGTTAAATATTGACAATTACAAGTAATAGTAATTACTTAATACATAAAGCTAAAACACACTGATCAGTCCGAGAATCAAAACCAAGGCTTTACGCATAATGATTGTATTACAGAGTATAATTATATATGAGTGGTATGACCGTTAGACTGTAAAGTCATATGCTGCAAGCTTAAACCACGACACACACCAATGCCTTTTCGAATTCATATAAACTATAAATTAGTTATCAGTTACTAAAAACGGTGAAGGAAAACATCGTGAAGAACGCGGCACTCCTGAGAGATTTTTTAACGGACCCACCGTTGAAGAATCACTCAGGTGCCATGTCAAAACCATGTCAGGAGCCTACAGGCGGTTGAAACTCTACCACCAGGTTGTTCATCAACCATACGATAAAAAGACAGAGTATACAAACACTTTACATTACCTTTCGTCGAAACTAAACGTATGTACATAATTCCCATTATACGACACAGCCGTTTGGAGATCAATTTTCCGTTACACAATATACCAGTTTAATTGGTGTTGGTAAATTACGAATTAATCACTCGGAATTACATCGGGATTAGGTTTATTTGAGGAGCTTATGTACAAATCTGTGTGCACTGATGGAATACTTAAAACGAGGCAGTAAAATGTTGGTTGCTATTATGTGTTACTACGTTAGTGTGTTTGGATGTGTTTGCACAAATCATCAGTCAGAAGACGTCCACTGTTGTTAAAACGGGGCAGGGGGGGTTCCATTATCTCCACGCTTGGCAAGCGGTTTGGAAGCCGCAGTATTGGTCGTGAAGTTACAAGAGACGCCTGCCCATCTTCTGGATTTTAGGGCCACCCATCCAAGGTCTGATGGCGACAAACGCTACTTAACATTGCAGATAAATAGTAACAAATGTGTAGATAAGTTCCATAATTGACAACGTAACTTATGATTGGGTAAGTATTTCTTCAATACCAAATTCAAATTAAACTGAAATCATTAATCACAAAGTAAGTTGTGATTAATGTGGATATTTGAGTTTCATCACATTCTCAATTATGTAGCTCCATTTGCCATAACTTAAGACTTAAGTAATCTTAGCGATGTCAAATATACTCCTGCTTACTTTAGCAACACTTAACTATTCAAGTTATACTTACTGCGCTCATACATGCAAGTTGGGTTTCGGTCTAAATCTGCCTTAATTAAGAAATGGAAAGTAATTAAATCTTCAAGTGATGAAACCAGCGGCAAATAACAGATGTGGCGTTTAAATTAGGTTTGGTTTAGTGCCTACATGTATGATATTTAGGTATTTAATAATGAGAGGTTTATCATAATTATTAACGCTTAAATTAGACCCTCAACCGAAGAGCGCGTATGAGGAATGTGATGCGTGTGAATGAAGCAAAAGAAGTATGCCAGGATCGTAGCAAATGGAAATCTGTGGTCTCTGCCTACCCCTCAGGGAAACAGGCGTGACTTTATGTATGTATGTATCGCCTAGATTCCCTCAAAGTGTAGGTATAATACAAGAGTACACCAACTTTATGCTATATCTATACAGTAAATATAAGTTACGTAAAAATTGTAGTATTAGCGGCAGTGTAGGCAGAGTTCTCTCATATAATAATAGTATTTCGTTTCTGTTTCTTCGTATTGATACAAGCCTAATGTTTTCTTTTTTTTTTTGTGTTTCTAAACTTAACATTTGTCAAAACTTGTCTAGGAGCACAAGCTTCTTCGTCCATCGATTTGTTTATAAAAAGTTGCAAAAATATAACCAAGATATGTAATTATAATTTCAGTAAAATGTGTGTCTAATATGGCAATTAATTCGCTAGAAAACCCTGACTTTGTTATTTAAGGAGGCCTAGTGTCCTGGAAACACAGGCCTCTGGCCAAGCTTAGGCTCCAGTCTTGCACAATATAGTAATTATTAATAACAACATTAGTAACATCCCAAATATTGTGGTGAGAAAAATAAATGTATTATTATTTACTATTGATACAGGTATCTACATAATTACAAAGAAAATAATATTCAACATGACGTATTAAAAGTCAAAACCATTCGTGACTTTTCGGAAATATTTTAATGGATTTTAAGCAAATGCGCGCTCTTTGGAAAGTTACAATGGAGTAGTCCGATCGTCATTTATCAGTGCCCAACTCCGCCCTATTTGTGTAAAAGATTTTAAGGTATTCCGAAATGTTAGCCGAAGAACGGATTAATGAAGAGTCGGTATGCACACCAAATTTAAATGGAGGTATCTATATGATTAATTAGATATAAAACTATTAGGGATTAATGTTGGATAAATGTGTAATCGAAAATATCAATAACTTATAACATAGCATATACACTGCCTCGTTGGTCTAGTGGATGCTAAACGCCAGGTCCTGGGTTCGAATCCCGGGTCGGGCAGTGTTTCTGGGTTTTTCATTAGGTAATTCTCAGTAGCAGCACGGAGTCTGGATTTGTGCCTGGTTGATGGCAATAGGCTCGCCCCCTATTACATTGGAACCTAAAACATAGCTGGCGAAATGTGGGTGTAATACGTGCACCTCTGCCTACCCCTTTAGGGAATACAGGAATGATGTTATGTTTATAGCAGCAGTATGGGCACATAATTAACTAAAATAATAATAACTGAAGTACACATTCACTTGCTTATAAGAAATTATACTTGGCAAGTGTCCGACATGATACAGTTTAAGTACTTCTTAAAATTGTACAGAAAATAATAAAAATGTTTGCTCAGGGAAAGAAAGTAATGCGAAATGAATTGTTGAGGAACAGTACCTACAGCCAATAGAAATTGTAAGAAAGTTTTATATAGAGATTAAAGTCTAAAAGGTCTCTGAATTAAGGCAGAGTTACGTAAACACCCTTTTGTTGAGAAGTTTAATATAATCGGGTCTAAAGTTAAATATCTTAACGTTATTATTTTTGGGTCAGTGAAATTTAAAAGAAAATATACAACTGTTTTTATTGAACAAAAGTTATAGTCTAAGTCCTTAAAATACTTAGTAATAGTACCAACCCACGCGTAATCTATGTTTGCTTAGAAAGTCTACAATATTTTAGACGAAGAATCTTTATAAATGATAAATAGATTTTATTTTTGCAAATAGGTTTAAAAAAAAACACTTTAACACGTCATTTTTTTAAACTAGCTAGCGTTGTCATTTCCTACGACACAGTTATAAGTTAAAACGTTTCATAAATTGTATCCATATCATTGTAGGTGACGGCCAGTTTGGCTCGAGACTCCGCCGCGTAATACTGTTCAAGTAGCATTGGCAGGACTTAATGAAGGTTAAGACCCAATGTTCTTGTTAAACATCTAATACCTATGCATGTTTGTCGTAATTGATAGGTGCATTAATACAGCGTGTAATAATAGATGGATTAATAAAAATTATAGAAGTCAGATAAAAATATCAATATACTAATGAATTTATAGATACAAAACAGGCGCATTTGCAGTCTCGGAAGGAAAAGGTAGCAATAAATCGAGGTATTCTAAGAAAATCATAAAATAAAAGTTACGAATAGATTAGTCTAAAGCATTCCTTTTACCACAAACTGGGCCATTTTCCGCAGTGGAAGCGAGACGCCGCTATGTGCAATATAGTGCGTTCTCGCTTTTTTACCCGACTGCACTAGGAAGAGACCTCTCTTTGCGTCGGGGGTTAGAAATAAAACCTATAGTACGTACCAGGATCGTAGCAAATGGAAATCCGTGGTCTCTGCCTACCCCTCAGGGAAACAGGCGTGACTTTATGTATGTATGTACGTACCTGGTAAACACAGCAGGTCTAACGAGTCATCAGTGAGGTTGTACACGGTACAGTTGGTCGGCGGGTCCGGCCGCGTGGCTGGCAGCAGCGTGTACACACACGGCGTCACTTGCTGCCCGGCCAAGTTGGTCGCACGACACGACAGGGTCCCGTAGTCGACGTCCGACACGGGCGTGTAGGTGAGCAGCGACTTGCCTTCCTTCGCCTCCACTGTGAATCGATCCTGTGAAAAATATCATCATCATCATTCAGCTGGAAGACGTCAAGTGTTAAACAAAGATCTCCCCCTTCACGACTGCCATAATCCTCGTGCCTGGCAGGTAGTTTGAGGATTGCGGTATTAATGATGAAGTAACAGAAGACACTGCTGCCCATCTTCTGGATTTTCTTTTAGTCGGCTCTTACTACACCTCATGTAACGGGACGAAATGGGGTGCTGCTATTTTGGCCTGACATCCCACGGGACGACGGGCGAAAGTTGTAAGCATAAGTATTGTTTCAATTTTGATGAACAGATTTACGTATTGGCTGTTAGGACGTTATGCCCGCTAGGGGAAATCCCCCATATTATGATTGTACGGGACGATTGTTTAGTGAATTCTGTTGTTTGTGAATGTTATACTTTTTAATGCACATACTATAACTATACAAGTTTTTACCATGTGGGAAGGTTTTTGATTCTAAAAGATATCTCCTATCGATCGTACAAATCCGCCAAAAGAACGACAAACATACAACTTTTTTTTTATAATGATTCTTTTCTGTATTGGAATTTAGTACCTAAATATAACTAAAGTAGTAGGTAAAAATAAATGCTATATTATACTCCAAACAGCTTAAGAATGGCGTCTTATAAAAACCTATCAAATAATACCTGGAACTGAGATCCAAAGGAAATCCAGGCCAACGTTTTATGAAAATACAAACAGAAAACGGATTGATCAAAAATATTTATATATTCCTAACGGCACTTTACGTTTACCGTGATTTCTCTCGAGAACCGCACAATTCCCAAGACTCGGCTGCCGAGTCAAATTATGTGTAGGGACTGTACTATGTTTTATTTTACTTCACGCGCGCGAAACGACGACGCGTCTGACCGAGAAATATGAATTTTAGGCAAGGTTATACGTAACGATAACATAGTGTTCATAATTATATAGTTACTAGCTGCGCCCTGCGGTATTACTCGCTCATTTTTTCGGGATAAAGCCTATGTGGTAATCCATGGTGCCAGCTACCCCCATATGAAATTTCATCAAATTCGGCCGAGCCGTTTGAGCGTGAACAGGTAACAGACATTTAAATACACTGACAAACTTTCGCCTTTATATTATTCGTGTGATAAGTAGAAAAATATTTCTAACTTTGTTCATACACAGATAGAAGGATGTCAGATCTGTGTCGCATAATATACTGAATGATACAGCTGCAGAATGAATAAATATACGCTGCAGCTGGAGCTGCCTAATGCCAGGAGTTTCCCCTGCCCTTAGGAGCTCAGTGTAATTATAGGAGGCGAGATTCGAACCTTGGACCTCAAGCTTAGCATCCACTAAACCAACACGGCAGTCACTTAAAAATAATTGGTGTCATATACTGTTACTTTTAAACTATAAATAGCTAAGATCAAAACGCTAAGCCGATGGCTCTGCAAGATATCATTTCATCTGTCACTGGACCCGCATCGCGTCAACCACTGTTCAGTGTTCACATTGAAGACACATATAATACTAGAGGTAGTTAATACGTCTCACATAATATATCACACTAATATTATAAAGACGAAAGTTTGTGTTTGTATGTTTGTTACCTCTTCACGCTCAAACAGCAAGACCGATTTTAATGAAATTTCATATGGAGCTGACACCCTGGATTAACACATATACTACTTTTTATCTCGAAAAAATGTAGCGGGTAACACTGCGGGGCGCATCTAGTTAACAATAAACGAAAAAATATGATGATAAAACCCCATCCAATAGTCAAGGAGGTTTGATCAACGTTCTTCGTTCAAAAGAGGTCCTTACCCCAAAAGTGGTTGTTACAGACCGATATTACTATAAGTACTCCACAAGGAATAAAAATATGACAATAATAGTAAGGAACAGCCGCAGAATAACACTTGAACCCATTCAACTTTAATGTCATCCGGCGCCACCCTCAAACTCTTTGTGTTCAAATCTATGGCATCATAAATCATATCAGGGCTATCGTTTTCTTTTATTATGTAATGTTACTTAGGTGTTCTATAAATGGAGTATTCGGTCATCATGGTGTCGAGAGACGGCAGAGGGGTTTATCGGACGATAGGCCGTATGATGCACCTGTTGTACAATTACGTCTGAAACCGGACGGCTACTAAATCACTTAGGACTTCGCACCGTAGTTATGATATTAGCTGCTAATATTTAGATGTAGTTAGGAATTGGATACGTGTATTATGTTACCTAATTTTGGTATATTCTATCGTATATGTTGGATATACCATCGAGTTTGTTTTAACTAAATACGAATGAGACACCCCTGACTAACATAAATATAATGTAATATATGTATATTATCATCATCATTTCAGCCCGGTATTATCCACTTTTATAAATACTTTCTTAGTTATTCTAAAACATCACTCACTAACGGTAACGGAACACATCGCGAAGATATCTGAAATCGTGAGCTAGCGTGTAGATCAATGCTCAATCCTCCTCTATACGAGAAGAGCCCTTTGCCCTGCAGTGGGACAGTTATAGACTGGTATTATTATTATTATCACCCACTGCTGGATATAGCCTCCCTTATTCTCCCTTCCTCTGGCATTCTTTTCTGCTTTGAGCGTCTCTCATGGTATTCTTAACAATTTTAAAATGCCGTCAATCTAGCGTACTTTTATGTTTTCGCATACATAAAAAGTACTAGACTCACACTATCTTAATCTCTTGAAGCATAAGAAATGCAGGCCCGATGTTGACGCTAGATACAATTTGTAACTGACGGTGTAACCAACCTTACTAAATCTTACTTCGAATTGTTGTTTGAAGCGAGCGCCTTCTACAAATAATTCTGTAGGTGTTGCTATGAAATTGGCGAAGCTTACGATCTAAGCTCAAACGAGAGAGCTCGAGACATTAAAATTTCCGCTTTCCAATCTTCAATGTAATAAACATTTTAACAGAGCATTTAATAAGATCATAGACAACGAACGACTGTCAAAGATTTGTTTTCAAAGGTAGGTATTACTTATAATAATTATTTATTTAAAGCTAAATAGGTATTTATTTGAAACTAGCTGCGCCCCGCGGTGTTACCCGTTACATTTTTTCGGGATAAAAAGAGAGCTTCAGAATCGTTCAGACATCACATTGCACTATTTTTTCTTAAATATCTTCAATGTACAGTTTTGACTTCGTTACGATTTTGTTATATGTATATGTAACGTATATGTATAGATAACATCTTTTACTATAATAACTTTCAGGAGTGTTATCCATATTATCTACTATTTATACCGATTTTAACTTACGTCAATATTCCGGAATGCCCGACTAGTTCCGGACTCTAACGGAGACTTTATTCATGAGCTGGTAATGTGAACTAGTCGGGCATTCCCGAATATTGACGTAGTTAAAAACCGGTATATTCGAGTATGTATAGTAAATAATAATATAACATCGTTAATACAACAGAAAGAATAGCAAAAGTACGGGATTACTCACAGGATCGACCTTGATGGAGCCGGCCGAGTTGTTGAGGGTCCACTCGAAGGTGTCGGGAGGTGGAAATGCGTCGACCTCACACGCCACAGTCGTTGGCTCTTGTAACGCTGCGCCTATTATCTTCATGTCTTTCTTTGAGCATAGTGGCCTGTCTGTTGAGAAAAAAGATAAAGCAATTATTATGTAGAAAGAAGTTAGAATATAATCTGTTTAGTCTATTGTACTGTTCTTTGCTTTATACTACAGTACTATAAGTGATAGCTGAGTAGGGATACACTGATAACAGCAACATAGTACCAGTGATAGCCGAATGGTATGACCGTTGGACTAGCAAGTCAACGTTGCAAATTCAAAACCTGCCACACACCAATGCCTTTTCGAATTCATGTACGTAAAATTGTTATCAGTTGTCAAAAAAGGTGAAAGAAAACATCGTGAGGAAACCGGCACACCTGAGAGATTTTTCAACGGTGTGTAAAGCCATGTCAAAGGTCTACAGGCGGTTTAAATTTTGACACCATGGTGTTCATTAACCATACGATAAGAAGAAATAGACAACTAAGGCTATATCTGTATATAATTCCTTTATAGTCTTTATCTTTATTTATGTAGCTGTTAATATATAATTATCTGTCTGTTCACTTGGTTTACATTCTCTTTTGAGATAAATAATATTGACATAACAAAAAATTCTTCGGTTCATAATTATTTGAGTCAACATAAAAGGAAATACTGAGCTTTAATTTAAAAATATAAACTTGTTTGACCTATTAAAGATTGGAACTGAAACGTTACCGAGTATCAAAGGGATTTTCATTTACTTTCGTACAGTCCATATCATTTTATTCATCCTTATTGACAGAGCTGTTATTTATCAGTGCCTCTGTTTCACTACGTTAAACTGTCGCGCCTCGTCGATGCAGGCAATTCGTATTAATGTATGGAAATTCCAATCAAAGAATTTACTTTATTTGCTGGTAATTAAGAGATTGGAAATATATGACTTGATTAAGACCGGGTGCTGGCGGTTCTTGAGTATTAAATGGAGGAACGCAGTCTGTTTATTGTTTATAGGCTAAAACAAAATAAATGACGGCACCAAAACAATAGTTATGCATTTTATTAATTTAATACTCGCATGATGGTGGGCTATGTGTTTCAAATACAGACAACCAACTAATACAATGGTACAAACATCAAAAAAGCTCGTAGCACCATTGTTTCTCCCCTTACGCCGAATACATGACAAAACAATCTAGAACATAACCATCATAGGCATACTTTAAACAATAGACAATCGAATGATGCGAGTCGTAACGATAAAAGGTTTACGTTTTCCCAAGCGACGAACAAAAATAAAAGGAATGAAAATAAAGTAAACAAGTTGCCGAAATGGTTGGAAAGAGACTTCAAATGGGTATTGCGTGCGACGGGGAATGACTTGCCAGAACTGAACGTAAACCTGTGCGTTCACGTTAAAGGGTTGGGACTGCTGTTCCAGTCATAAACGTGTAGACGACTGGTTTATGGGCTGGTGATGGGATAATTGTATGAAATGTTTAAGGGTGACGTGTGACGTGCTGTAAAAAAGGGACAGTGGCAGGTAATAGACGCGAGGGATCGGCCCTTTGCTTAAGTGACGTCACGTAAACGAAACCTGGTGTCACTGGACTTGATGAATCTGTAAAGGTTTGAAGTGTTTGTTGATGTGATCTTTTAAATATTTTGTTTTTGTTGTTTTTAGACATATACCTAACAGTTATTTTGGAGATGGAGCATGAATTGAAGGTGGAACTTGTAAAATAACTGGTCAAATGGGTACTGCCCCTTTACCATGAACTCTAAAAGCAAGACAGTTCAATATGTGGAAGAGAGACGTCGTATCATACTGCATGTAGTAGCGTCTCGCCTCCACTCCACTCACATGTTCATGGTAACAGGGCACGCTTATATACCCGTTCAGGGATACAAGCGTGATTTGGTTATAATGTTAAGTTTTTCTAAGAATAAGTATTTGATAAGATTGATTTCCCAAAATACATCACAATACAGAATGAAGACTTCGTGTCAGGCACAATCCCTATTCTGTAGTGTCTCAAAATAAAAACGGAAAAAACCTCGCCCTCTACCACAAGGCCTTTTATACAGCTGACGGCAGTTTTATTGAGTCTAGTAAAGACTTAGCAGTAAAAATTAAAGCGCACTATGATCCACAAGGGCCTCTCATCGTTCTGAGAGCTCATTTACCCCAGTTGTTTTTACCCCTAACGATGCTGTAATAAAATATACTCAACCCAGTTTTTTCAACGCCCGTTAAAAGGAATATTTACTGTATAAACCAGAGATAATATTTACATCATATGTAAAAACTGATGACCTGATTGGCGCAGTGGCTAAGCGATTGGACTGCCGCGCTAAGAGTTGTAGGTACGATTCCTTCACGGAACAAAAATTTGTGCGATCCACAGATGTTTGTCCCGTGTCTGGGTGTTTGTGTGTGTGATATTTCATGTTTGTGTACCGCACCTACGAAACAGGAGAAATTCCTAGTGTGGGGCGACGTTTTATATAAAAAAAAAGAATTATGTATGTTATACTGTACAAATGGTATGTTAAAATTAGGCTGCTTAGCCCACCAAAAGTCTGCTATCTCTTTCTCACTCCTATTAGTTACGCTATGCCATCTTACTTCTACTTATATGACATTACAGGACTGTGTGCTGTTTTTTTAAGTTTGAATGTTCGTAGTAACGTATCTACTTCTCTTTAACCGACTTAAAAAAAGGAGAAGGTTCTATGTTTGTCTGTACCTACTTATAATGACATTGGTATTGACCAAATAACGACTGACTTAATCTATTTGGAAAGAAATTGACTATCAAAATCAATATACTATACTAATACTATAGTAATTAGATTCACCAGTGATCGTTTACTTTGTGTGTTTATTCAGGCTAGTTTGTCTTACACAAATATGCTTTGTGGTTACCGGATTTGATACCTTGTTCAAAAGGGTAGTTAGATTAATTTACTTTGACATAGAAATAATAATAGTTGGTTGACAAGATTAATTATAAAAAAAAAAATCCTTATGTAGGTACCTACTATACATTATTATCAACTATCAGTTCTAAAAACTTTTCATTTATTATTGCTTATAATTCGCGGTGTTCTAGAATGAGACATATGAAAAGAGAAAACAAAATACAGGCGAAAACATTCCCACTAGTTTATAGCATAGCAGTATACCTCTATACAGACAGAGTTGCCACTTAAAAGAGTCGTATAAAAAGATTGACAGTACCAATATCTAGCACCTTTCTCGTTCCCTCAAAGGCAGTATAATAAATATCGGCGCGCGACCTCCTTGCCTAAAGAGCTCATGAATAAGGGCTCCGTTTGAATCTGGAACTAGTCAGGCTTAACGAAAATACGCACGTTTTTTCACGAGTGAAGTAGGTTATGAAAAATCTGAGGTGTTGTCGTATGTAGATAGATGGGATTGTACCATTTTTTATTTATGCCAGTGTACAATAGCTGATGGTAACGTAAATAAGGAAATCTCGTCTCCGGCTTGAGAAGAAATGGTTATTAGGTTGGAATGTAATTTGGTACCCTTCTTTTACCTGAACGAAGAGATTTTTTTTATGTACCACACTAGTCATTATTCCTATATCGTGGGTGCGTTTTTTCAAACAAGACTAGGGACAAATGTCTGCGGGAATCGAACCCTTAGCGAAGCAGTCCAAGCTTAGCTGGGCTAGCCACTGCGCAAACCAGGTCGTCAAATCCATCTCGGAATAGACCCGTCGAAAAAAAGTTACCGGTGTGCCGGTTTCCTCATTTTTCTTCACTTCAAGCAACTCATAACTAGTTTCTATGTATATGAATTTGAAAGATATTCGCGCGTGTCGCGGTTCTTACTTTCGCCCTTTGACTCGCCAGTAAAACGGTCATACCGCTCGGCTATCACTCCTTATATCACAAAAGTACACAACAGACAAATATAAACACATTACTCCAAAAACACAGTTATCTAACTAATTATACAGGCAGTTTATACTAGATTTACTTACAGACAACTTGCATATGCAAATACTGTGACTTGCCGTCTCCCTCGACGTTTGAGGCGGTGCATGTGTAGCGGCCCGCCTGCAGTCTAGACACGTTCCGGAGGGCTAGGTTTGTGTTTCCCGTCACTATAACACCGTTTGCTGGGTTGTGTTGGAGAAGGACACCCTGTGGATTATACAGCATGTTTATTTTGTGATTGTGGAGTATTTCGTCTTGTTTTAAAGATCTATTTGGTAATTGAAAGACTTCGTTCTTTTGGAATATTGAGGTATTTTTACACAACTGCCCAAAAACATCAGATCATCATAATCAGCTCGTTGCAGTCCACTGCTGCACATTGGCCTCTTCCGCTGTAACCTAACCTAAGTTATTAATTACTTCTTTTAAATGACTTTTTGTATATTTTTTGCATGTTGCCATGCTAGGCTTAAATCTAAATTGATAAAAGAAACTTGAAAAATTATGGACACGAGCGGGACCTGAAACCTTCTTTTAAATTATATAGGTACATTAAGCATTTTTTATTAATGTTATTAAGAACTTTTGAGTTTAAATTGACCCTGATCTATGTGGATTGGTAGCCTTTTGTTTTTCAAGGAAATTCATTGTAACACCCTAATCGTAAAAGCCTACTATGCTATGTACAAAATATGAACATACAATTTATGTGACATACAGTGTGTTTACAAACTGTCATTAATGGTCAGACATCTATGATAGTTTGCCGATTGCTTACACAAACATTCGGCCTGATTGCTTTTGCCTATTACCTAGAATATTAATTAATACTGTGGCCATAAAATGCATTTGACTGTCATTACGTTTTCGATGTCCTAAATTGATAGCAATCACCACATTGGTTATATAAACCTTTGGCTTTTGCCCGCGGCTTCGCTCGCGTTTAGCAGCCTATGTGCTTTCTCGGGTTTTAAACTTTCTTCATGCCAAATTTCATCAAAATCCGGCCAGCGGCTAAGTCTTGAATGTGTAACAGACGGAGAGTAACTTATATTATCAAAATTGGTCCAGCCGTTTAAACATTAACATATAGACACACACTCACAAACTTTCTTTTTAATGTGATGTGATTGTACATTACGTACGTAAATGCATATTTTTCCAACAACTTTGTTCGATGTCACAGGAGAAGAGATCATTGTAGAGAAGATATCATCCGGCAATCGAAGCTAACCCCTTATTAAAAATCCATATTGGCTTCCCTACAACTATAAGCTAAACCCTAGTTTTAATTTTAAAATTTTACAAATAGTACCACTGCACGGTAATCGAACTCGTATGGTATGGTATGGTATAGTCTTTATTTATCATTTAGATACATCACTGTTACAGACAATTGCCCTAAACCGTTTAAACTAAGTCGTAACCCAGTGACCTATGAGCCTAGGATAAATACTTAGCAACTGTATCGCAAAAAGCAAGATTTTGTATCTTTGAAATTTTTATCAATTTAAAATATATATTTTTAAATTTAATATTAACTTAACCAGCCAACATTCAGATGAAACAAATTATGGTATTTTATTATAATAAACTCATTGCTTTTAGGTCCATCGGAAATGAAATCCATTGAGAATTGAATGATATCTAAATCTATTTCAATTAATACAATGAGTTACATGGGCTGTAAATTACCTAAACCTATAGGTGTCGCGATCGGTGAAAGATTAGGCGTAAGATCGACTGACTAAAATGCTCTTTTAAAGGCGAAGTAGTAATACATGAAAAACGGTCACCCATCTAATAACTGACCCCAGCAAGCGATGCGTTACCTCGAAAAAAGAGGTGATATTGAATTGCATCAACATATTGCGCGACGGTTTGTGTACTAGTATTTTTTATAAAATATTAACTGCGACTCGCGGTGTTACCCGCTACATTTTTTCGGGATAAAAAGTAGCCTATTTTTTAACAGGGTGTCATGCCATACCAAATAACTATATCAAAATTGTTCACGCCGCTTTTCAAATTTCACCTTTTAATATTAGTGTGATCATTCTGCAGAGTTCAAAAATGCCTCGATGACACGTTGTTATAAATATAATATAAAATCAATTGATATATTCGAAGATTATACGCGAGCAAAAAACATTTTCAATCAGTGAAAACCAGGTGACATTAAGTAAATACGGAACACGAGATTCGTCCATCGTTTTTCGGTTCGATGCGTAATTTTCTTCACCCTAATTGATACAGTCATCAAATAAAATCGCATTGCAATATTTGAAGGCCGAAACAGAAATAAAACGAGTTTCAGTGATACAAAGTATTGTTCGTTTTAAGTTTATATCTGAACCGATTAAAACAATTAATGTTATATAAAATAACATAAGGTATAAGCATTGAAATATTAGGTATATAGCGAGTGAATAGCCAATTACTGGGCGCAAAAAAATTAACCTTTATATACCACTGATACGAAAAGAAGTAGTTACACATCGCGTTCTCTTATTCTGTCTTCAGTTAGTTTGTACTTGAAAGAAGAAGACAGCATTGTGTGTCAATATGGGGTATGTATAAGTAGTGGATAAAATATACATTGCTTATGCAGAAAGTCAATTTTCATTACACAAACGATTTATTTAGGTACCTATTCTAATCAAAGAAAAATTCTGTATTCAGGATTTTTTTACTTATATTTTAAATAATTATCATAATGAGTAAGAATTACCCAGCAAAACTGTGTATGTACTCATACATATATATGTAGACAGTATAGTAGCATCTGTTAATAAGCCTTAAGTAAGGTACGATATTAAAATCCCGCAGACAAAACTCACTAAAACAAACACCAGAACAAATATTTGTGAGCACCAATATTTGTTGCGTACAATTGGGATTAAAGGGCCGACCTATAATAAAGTCAACCGAATGAGGAAATTGGGTCGTCTGATAAAAGAGCAACACAAAATGTACATAGCAAAACATTTTAATAAAACATTTTTAGTAAAAAAAAATTTTGGTACAAATAAAGATGCGTCTCAATATAAATTTGCATGGCTTTCACAGTGAAACCAAAAAAGGTTGGCCCTCGCTAGTCGCTTTTACAAGTACAGTTAGGAACAAAATGTATCCGAACATTTCAGTTAGTAACAAAGCTACCATTTGAAATGTTTTATACACTTTTTATTTGAAACTATAACTTTAATATATGACTGTTTGTGTCATTTTTGCTTGTAGCCCATGCTAAGCTTAAATCTAAATTGATAAAGGAAACTTGAAAAATGATGGACACTTTCGCGGAAAGCGTCGCCACGGTACGGTGAAAGTCGCGGGTCCAAGTCCCGCTCGAGTCCATAATTTTTTCAAGTTTCCTTTATCAATGTTGTTTTATAACTTTAATAGTTGCATGTTTTTGCAATAATTTGGCGTTATGTTTGTTCTGCTAACTGTACGTACAAGAAACTGTAGATTGCTGCAATAGGGATGTCAATAGTCGTAACACGGGGTTTAATTAATGCCGGTATGATCCTCGTTTATGAATATGAGGGCTATAGTTTCGAAAAGCAATGCATATTTAAAGTTTAGTAGGTACTCAATTCTGCAGGCCAGTGTAGATTAAAAAGTTTATATTAAAAATATATTTTTAAACCCAAGCTTTTAAATCAACTAGGCTCAAAGTACTTGTAAAGACGAATTAAACAAGCCCAGACTCGATGCGATTGCATCATTTCGTTACAGTGTTTCTATGACCACCTTCGACTTCACCATCAGACTAGCTCAAAAGTACCATAATATTGTATTGTTACCTAACCTACTACCTAACCTAACTATGTATGCGAAATTTTATTTCAATAGGATGTTAAGAAGTGGTTCTAATTTAGATTGCAAGATTTGACCTAAACAAACTCACATACATAGTTACATACATACAAACATTGCAAGTTAAATAGAAGCTTGTAAAATAGAATTACCAAGGTAAGTACAATTTCATCCAACAAAATTTAATTAGTGTTACTTCTTTCATTAGCTGGTAACATAAAAAGTTACAGCTCCAGAAAAAAAAATGGTGGACTTAATTTGTGAAACTTTTCATAATAGGTTTTTAGGCCTGTTTCTGTCACGGGCAGGTTATCTATCAACTTTCTTCTTACTTTTATGTTATAAGGTACAATAATTCTATGTAGTAAAATCGTGTATTTTTCTTGTACATTCTCAGTATTTTATAATTGGGGAAATTAAAGATATTTTCCTGTTCCAGATGTTATTTTATTCGTCTCAGAGAAACTAAATAAACGATCAAAATAATTGTCTTGTTAATTATTTAGAAACGTTATGTCTTAATTTTGATTGAGTTTTAATTAGTGACAACATGCTCACGTGTAAGATACGAAGAAATTTTAAAATAGAATCTCATAATTTACCCATTGACTAAAGCGTCATTGATGTCTTGTTTGACTTACTGCCTGGATGCTTACGAAGGTCTAGACCTTAGAGCCTAGGCTCAACAGGAATCCTACAGAATGGGATGAGACTATATGTAAGAGTAGACTCAAAAAAAATTCTTCAAATTCAAATGTAGGTGAATGAAGTTTTGAATAAGAATAACACATCCTTCATTTTCAGCCTTTAGAGATTACAGGCGTAATCATAATAATGATAATTTGTTCAGACACATGATCCAATACACACAATTTGTTTATAATTGCGTAATTTTGTGTAAATACGTCGCCTTACACTAGGACTTTTTCTTGTATCGTAGAGGCGTTTCACAAACATGAAATATCATATTTACAAACATCCAGACTCGGGACAAACATCTGCGTATCACACAAATTTGTTCCGTGCGGATATCGAACCCGCAACCCCAGACGCTGCAGTCCAAATGCTTCGCCACTAGCTACGTCAAAAACGATAGACAAGACTGGGATTTGATCCTACCTCCACAGACCGTGGCGACGGATCTTACAATTGAGCTATCGTGCCGGTGTTTTTCAATAAAAATACCATAATCCTTTTATATGTACTGTTCTCAATCGATTTAATTCCCTATCAGTCCGAATATTGAATACCATCATTAAGCATATCGGGTGGAGTGACATTATCGGGACATTAATCCAGGCTTCACATGTTCGATGCGGGACGTAAATTGATAATTACGACTCGTCAATGTAAATAATTGTTAGAATTATTTCGTTTCAATTGTATTTTTTGTAATCGTCATCACGATATAACAAACTAATATTAAATTAGTTATAACGTTTTTATTTCTTATGGACTTCAAAACGGCAACTCGTCAACGTCTATTCGCACAGTCTAAAAATTGCGGCTTGAAGATACCTTTTCTGAATCTAGCAATTTTTAATGTATTGTAGATTCGTTTGTTAGCTCAAGCCACGATTTCTCTAGGCGAGATTTGTCCTGCGGCTCTGTTGCTCGACAGGAAATTTACATGTCGCGCGCGATGTCACCCGACGTCGATTGCGACATTTACGTATCGCGGGACTTGTAGCAAGTCGATGCGTGGAGCGTAGACTTGCGCGACATCCGTGTCCCTCGACAGTCGCCCGACAAGTTTTCTATAATGAGGACGCGAGTCGCTTTATGTTGGTTGCACTGAATAATACCTAAACTCCTCAGACGACATACTTTTTACTACTAGGCAGTGTGAACAAGGCAAATGTTGTGGGACATTATCCTACAATTTAGCAAAGACATACCACGTGAGTGTTGGGCGATGTCTCCGCGACATGTACCCTAGTGAAAGCGCGGGATAATTTCATTTAGTTTCGCTCGTGCACTACCACGTCTTTGCATACTTTAGTAACGCCAAAAATTATATTATCTACAAATAAAAAGAAGCATAGAGCTCATATCAAATAAGCTACAGAATTAGTTCAAATAACCGTATACATAATTTAATATTAATCCTTACCAACTCGGTTAACAAAGGCGGTCAATCAAAAACCGATATCACCAATCGAACCGTAAATTAAACGAATAATTATTTCAATATTAAAGTTTACTTAGCGTGAGCTTATTATGAATATCGATTCAAATAACAGATATGTCATTGCCCCTTCGGTGCACGGCACGTACTTCGCGATTCCATATTTCCAATGTTTCCTAACTTAGTGAACTATTCCAACTAAAATTACGAAAACTTTAAGCATACCGTGTTCCCTTTGTAAATTCCGGCTCTATTTGCTCTAGTTTGGACATGTACATTTATGTCAGTTGGCAAAGTCCGCTTCGTCCAATTGTGTCATGCTCTAGCCACTTGGGAATCACGTAGGATCGGGAGTCTTATTGCCGAATCCAAATTGCTTTCAACATGTATTTTGTTTGAATCTACTATTGACTTTTTTGCTGAGTAATTTAGGATTGTTACTACAAAAAATATCTCAATAAAATTGTCATAATAAAGACGTGAAATTCACAGGTTAGGCATTCATGGGTGTGTTTGTTAGTATCTATTCTGCGATACAAATAGTAGTTGCACTTTACTATGCAACTACGTTGAAATCAAATAACCTTCCAAATAATAATAGATTATAGTCAGGGATCCACGGACCATTTTAAAAATTACAAATAATTTTGATGACCTCGTTATCGATACATGTCAGGAGAATAACAAGGCCATCAAAAATGATTTCTAACTAGCTGATTTATTTACAGTTGCTTAGCTCGTATTTATATAATTTAACAGCCACACTGCCCTACAAATTGCGCGGTATATTATGCCGGATCTATTCTCAAAAGCTGTAGTGTGATGTGCTACCCCTGTCAACTACCACAATCGAGAATTTATGTAAATGAAAAAGTTGAACGTCTCCTCATAATGAAACTACTGACGGAAAAATTATCTTGATAGTAATCAATTTAAAAAATTGTTCGCGGATCCCTGACTATTAGGTGGTGATTAAAAAAAACAAACATTGAAACATATAAAAATAGCTTTCAACCACATAAACAAAATCCAAGACGAATACTTATCAAAGATTTATTACTCACATTATGCTCCCAAACAACTTTGTAAGCGGGCGGATTGGCATCAACTTTACAGCCGAAGTAAACGTCATCACCCTCTTCAATGTCATTCGGGTTCATCTTGGCCCCAAGGTGGATTGTTGATTCTGGCATGTCTGTAAAGAAACACTCAAATTACAACCTTATATTTGTAAAATTGAGTTCATTTTCCAATGCATCATTTTGTATCATAAATGCTTTGATGAACAAAGCAAAAATAAACATAGCATAAAGTTTCGGAAATGCCACGAAATTGCGTTTGAAGGTATAAAGCCTTGTTTATTTTGTATTGGCGGTTTAATTACTTGATATTGGGGTATCGAAAACATTATCTCATATTTTTATGGCCCTTAATACCTACCTTACGGCGATTATTTAAATTATGTGAGGCACTTAATTAATGTTATATCTACGTAAGGTTATTTTACATATTAACTTCGAAATCTTCGTTACTACTAAATTCTATTATTTACTTGATTCAAGGCGCAACCCAACCGTAGGACAGCGTAAAATGCTCAGTTTTTCGTCACACAGTTAGGCGTACTGGTACGTAATATTATAAGTCAGAAAAAAAAATTGTGAATTGTCAAATGTTCAAGAAGACATTTTAATAATTCTTAGCTTGCAGGAGAATAAACTTTACAATTTCGTTACCCACTTGTTATACAGGTTGGGTAAGATTGCAGCGCTATGCATGCTTGTTTATGGCCGCCTATCAATTTGGTCCAGGTATCTTCCATAGACACGTTAGACCGATGAACGGCTTGAATTTAATTGTAGAGCTGTACGCTGACAGCGCCTTGTTGAGGTGAACTGTAGATCTCTCTTGGTCTGGCGCAGTATTTATACTAGCTAGATTTAACACGCGACTTCGCCTGCGTTTTACTTTTTATTATGTCCTAAATATTTTTAAAATTAAAATTAGCCTACATTATTTTTATAATCAGGTATCTGTCAGTGAAAGTTACAGATACAGGCGTTTTAAATTCTGACACCAGGTTGTTCATTTGCCATACGATAAGAAGAAGGAAAAGTTTCGTCAGAAACGGTCGTCTTTTCGGAGATTAGCCTGTAGCTACCCTATATACAACAACATGCATTAAGTAAAAAGCTCTTATTTCGAAATTACAAACAGACACTTCAATTTTATTATTTCCACAGATCGAAAAAGTAATTTGACTAAGTAGTCTATGTACTCACAATCGACTAGACTTTTTCATAATATCAATATTTGAAATTAGAACGTTTGGCCTTGTTTTTTATGTTATATCGATAACGATATTTGAATTAGTTCTAATTTGTTTTTAATCAATACCTTTGAATTAAGAATGTTGATTGAGACTTTTTTTAATATGTATATATTTTATAACCAACGACCCTGAGAAGGGTCTTATTGGGCGTCATCAGACAAAAGGCAAGACTGCTTGGGCCTCCTGCCAGTATTTGAGACAGCGAGAAGAATTTATTATTTATCTTGCTATGCAAACAATTTCTTGGATGCCAAGGCTGCTCAAATGTGACCTCAGAGATGGGACTAAAGACAAATTAAAACATCGTTTTACATGGTTCTTTAATAAAATACGATTTTATGTCTGTCTATACTTCAATAAATATGTAAGTTTAGGGTTTTCAAACAATGACAAATAGATTAATATATCTTACAAAATATATTTTTTAATGTATGTCGCCCCACACTGTGAATTTCTCCTGCAGGCATCGTGGGTGTATATTCACAAACATGAAATATCACCTACACAAACATCCAAACTCGGGACAAACATGAGTGGATCACACACATTTATGTCCCTACGGAAATCAAACCCGTAACCGATAGCAGCAGTCGTATTGCTTAACCACTGCGCCAATCAGGCCATCAATTTTAATTTACAATACATCCTCTGATCCAATTAGTGTAAGACTTAAGTTAATCAAGCAACTTCTACACTTACTTCATCAAAATATTAAATTGAAAACAAGTGGCCGTGAGGCAGAATAATTTAAGTATTACATTTCTAAGAGATGGATATCTCACTTTAAAATTATAGCAGTTGGTAATTTACATCTTAATTGGCAATGAGACTAGTTAAAGTGAAAATGATTCAATTATATTAATACTAGCTGTTGCCCGCGACTACGTCTGCGTAGTAATGAAGATACGATGTACTATGAAGTACAATTATTTTAAGAAAACAAAAATCTTGCAAGAGCCATTAGACCTCCTTTATCCTATTCTGTCGCAAAATCCATTTTTGGTGGACGTCTACTTACTGTAAACTACCTTCGTGCCAAATTTCATCGTATTAAGTCAAGCGGTTTTCGATATTTTGTAATGCTTGCTTGATGCGTGATGTTCGCGAGTGAGCTTTCGCTTTTATTTTCTATAGGCAACCACAAACTGAGAGACACAGTGTTGGCAGGCCTCCCACCGTCCGATGATATCGTCAGAATTGCGGGCAACCATTGGATGCAAATATCAATGTATGTTCAACAGTAGCTGCTGATGATGATGATTAAAATTCTATCACTCATTGAAACTGAATGAGCTGAAAAACGTCCACTGTTGAATAAGTGCCTCCTCCGCAGGTAAATTTTTTTTTTTTTTTTAAAAAAACGTCGCCCCACACTAGGAATTTCTCCTGTATCGTGGGTGCGTTTCACAAACATGAAATATTCACATACACAAACACCCAGACTCGGGACAAACATCTCTGGTTCGCACAAAGTTTTGCCCCGTGCGGGAATCGAACCCGCAACCCTTAGCGCAGCAGTCCAATCGCTTAGCCACTGCGCTAATCAGGTCGTCACGTCAGTTTGCCATAATTCAGACAATCGGGAGGCAGCTTGGGTATCGCAGTATTGGTGGTTACAGAAGACGCTTCTGCCCATTGTCTTGATTGTTCGTGTCGCCTCTTACGATACCCACGGGATAAAAGGGGGTGGTCAGTTATAGGCTGGATACCACTCGGCAACTATCAGTCAGTAAATCAGTTAGCCATAACAGAAAAGGATTCAATATGCAATAGAGTTATAAGAAAAAAAAAAAATACCGTTATTTATAATTATGAAAACTAAGACTTTGTTAATTAACACATCACTGTTCAAATCATACATTTTATATACCAAGAAGTTCCTAAGTTTGAAAAACGAATCTTGAATATCATGAATTTATTCTTTTTGTTAGGCTTTGTTGCCTAGCAACCAAACTCCATAGAATAATTTGTATGCTTTCAAAAGTAAAAAATAACACCTAGAACCGCCGTAGTTTTTAATTTGTAAAGTACGTATGGCTGATCGTAAAAGCTTATACGTTGAAAAACACCGACGACCGCACGCCATGTACGCAAATTGCCAGTAAGCGAAATTTCTCTTTAGTTCCCTTGAAAAGCGATTATTACGCGGTTTGGTAATAAAAATCTATTAATAACTTAATTATTTTATGTATTGCATCGAATAAAAGGAAATTGGAACCACAAATCGTCTTTTAAATGTTTGGTTTATCTTATATTTGACTTGAAATGTAGTAATAGATAGATTTTTTTTTGGCATATTTAATGCGAGGTTGCTGCTGACTAGGTTATACCGGATTTGTATGCACAAGGTTCAAACCCAGGCGAACATCAATGTGACTTTTTATTGTCATAAATACTTTCTTAGATGTATTGTTTTTAGATCACTAACGGTAATGGAACATATCGTGAGGAAACCAGGATTTAATTAACTGAAATCCGCATTAAACTAAACGAGATGAGGTGTTCGCCCTGCAGCAGGCGTATATTGTTAGGTACCCAACACCCTGAATTAACACATAAGCATTTTTATCGCGAAAAATGTAGTGGGCAACACCGCGGGGCGGGGGAATAATTTCAATCAAATAAAAAGCAAAGTGCCTGTAAACTAGTATAAATGATAAAAAACCAGGGATATTAACCTAGCTTAGTTCTAAGTAATCTTAATGCAGGCTGTTATCGCCCAATATGGTTCTCATTAATTGCCAGCCAACGATTGCCAACAAAACTACTGGCAATAAGACTTATGGCTGTGCATGCCATATTATGCAAAATTCCACTAACGTAATTGGTTTTATGTTGACGGTATCTCGCAAAATGGTGGCCGGCCTTTTCGCTCTATTACCTGATTGGTGCAAGGGATTAGTACTTGACTTTCTGCGCTAATGGATTTAACTGAAATTCTGGTTTAGGTTGAAAAATATATAGCCAAAATATAGCTCGGCTGCCTAACTGTGACCTTGTATTGCAGGACATTTTCTATTATTGAAGCAAGACGCTACATAGCGTGTTGTGCGGCATCTCGCTTCCACAATGGAAAATGTCCTGCAATGCAAGCTTATAGTAGCCCTACAATATAGGCGTGTGTCTGCAGTCGTTCTACGCGCTACGAAATAATACGTAGCGCGCTTGTAGCGGTTTCGTAGCACGTAGCGTAGCCGCGAAAAGCGTAATGCTTACTATTTATTACGAACACACATTACGGTTTACTTACAAGTAAATCGAAACATATGTTCCCATATTACTTTATAGCACTGCGTTTAAATCCGTTAAAATCATCCGTACGCCAACAAAAATAAAACTCAAATTCTTTCTATGAAATAAAAGCCAAGTTATTTGATAGACAATTAATTGAAAGTCAGTAATTGAATCTAAACAAACAGACAGGCAGTTTGAACCGGTTCTGCAATGCAGTTGTTTACAGCAAACATGCCGTTGAAAACTAAACTTCGCGAACACCAAATATTGGTAATTGTTACTCTATTATAAATTAACTAACCTACAAATATTTGGCAGGCAGCCCGTTTATGTGAGATCTGGTTTAAATTGAATTCCTGATACATATTTATAATTATTTTTTAAAACGTCGCCATACTCTCTGAATTTCTCCTGCATTATGGTCGCGTTTACGCAAACAAATAATGAAATATCACATACACAAACACCAAGACTCGAGACAAACATCTGCGGATCGCACAAATTTTTGTCCCGCTTGCGAATCGAACCTGCAACTTTTAGCGCAGCAGTCCAATCGCTTAACAACTGTGTCAATCATATCGTCAAATATAAAATCTACTATACCACACATACATAAATATATAAAATAGATACTTACAATATACATTTAATGGTAGCTTGCTTTCAATCATCGAATGATTGAACTTCGGATGCTCAGCTCTACACGAGAGCACTTGGCCGTTGTGCTCCTTCGACGGCATCCATTTCAGCAACGATTCCGTCTCGTTCGCGTCTTCTAAACCCTGTAATAACTACTTTATATTAATTGTGAAGTAGTAATAACAGTGACGGAAAACATCGTAAGAAAACCAGGATTTAATTATTTTTTTAATTATTAATTATTCATAATATTTAGATGTTGTTAGGAATTGGATACGTGTATTATGTTACCTTATTTTGGTATATTCTATCGTAAATGCTGAATATACCATGAAGTTTGTATTAACTAAATACGAATAAAACACCTCTGACTAACATAATTATAATGTAATATAGGTACGTATATTATCATCATCATTTCAGCCCGGTATTATCCACTGTTATAAATCCTTTCTTAGTTATTCTAAGACACAACTGACTAACGGCGACGGAACATATCGTGAAGAAACCTGGATTTAATTATCTGAAATCGCCAACCCGCAGTGAGCTAGGGTGATGATCAATGCTCAATCCTTCTCTATACGAGAAGAGGCCTTTGCCCTGCAGTGGGACAGTTATATAGTTATAATGAGTATTATCTCACAAAAAGACCTCTAAAACTCATTCTTCAAAGTAATCTAAATTTGGAAATGGTACACATTAACATAACTTTCGTGAGTGTTGTTCAAATTATTTACTAAGTAAATAATTAATGGATAACACGGTTTCACTCGCTTGAACATTTGGGAATGCCCGACTAGTTTCGGACCCATACAGAGCCCTTATTCATGAATCATATTATTATATTCACGTGAGTATAACCGGCATATAATTGACATGTTAAAAAGATACGGGCCTGAGGGATTCAAGCCCGGGCTTTGGAGATTTATGCTCTTGACGTCCTCTGCTGCTGGACCAAGTGTTTATTGAATACTACTGTAACGTTTCTCTTTGCAATTGTTTTTGTAAGCGACTAATGCATTTCCATAAGCCCATTAAAAAGGTAACAATAAAGATTCGGTCTTGTCGCTAAAACGATCTCTGCCAAACTTCTTTTATTTTTCTAAATGCTATGACCTTAACACACACAAACAAAGTATCTCCTAAAACATTTACAAGCAGCCCTACTCAAAATTGTTTCGATAAAAACATGTTACATCACACAATACGTTACATCAAAATGTTAAGCTAATGAAGTAACTTAATTATTACAAACAAAACCTTCATTATTCGTGGGTTGGGTTCAAACGAGGTCAAATACACCGCATGAGGGCTAATACGACCGACTGACAGGGACAAAGACGATTGAGATAGAAACATCATACAGTATGTAACAAAAACCCTCGGTCCCAATAGGGTTGGTGCGTAACGTAATCATTTTAAAATATTTATAAATTCAACATTGACGTTGGTATCTTTCTTATTTGTTTTGTACTGCCCTGTTACCTACGGTCGGCACCCCTACGATGAGAATTTTTTTCCATTCATCCGTTTTATCTCCACTTATGATACCGTCTCTCACACAACATTATGTTCTATTCACACAAATTAACATAAATCTAGAATAAAGATTGCGCAAAGGTGTTTTGTTGATTAAAATAAAAATAAGATTTCACAGTTTTAGAGGGTTTTATGGTAATCTAAACAGTAGGTAGGTAATGTTTTATTCAGTTTTATCGCATACCTCTTTAAATATATGGACAACTAAAATTATTGTTAACTTCCGACTTAATCCAAAATTATGATAATCACATTATGGTTTTTTGATCAAAACATTCATTATTTTTATACTTTTTTTACTAATTTATTAAAGTCAAGTTATTTTAACATTAGCTACACCGCACTACCCTTGCCTTTTTGCACATACACTGTCTATTATAAGATCGTCTTTGAGAGATTGCTCAGTGCGCCCGCCTAATAGGTATACATTATCTTTAAACTTGTATTTAGTGTACAATAAAGAGAAATCTATCCATCCTTCATACACTCCTTAAATTTAAAATCACAAAGCACACACCCAGTTTATAGGTAAAACAACATATACAAACATTCTGAAACCTTACCGATTCTTTAGTAATGGCGTCTATCTTTTTTCCTCCGAGCCACCACGTCACAGTAGCCGGAGGCCTGGCCCCCGTCGTCTTACACCACAGCTCCGACTTGTGGCCCACAGATAGAGGCTGCTCTCTCGATATTATCTCAACTGCTAGAGGTTTCACTGAAACAACACTCTGAATCAATATTTGTTTGCAGTACAGCGAGGAAAATGTTGTCGTGTATAATCGAACGGACTTGTACTATATGTAGGTAGTAAATATGTTGACGGAACTGTGTATATTGTATGGGTAAAAGATATAAAATGACAATGAAAAAGAAAATAAATCTCAATACGCAGATACTGTCGAACGAGGTGAATGAAAACGTAAGGGTGAATAGAGACAAAACTTTGGAACTCATTTCATAGCAAAAAGAAATTGTATTATAAACAACGATTCATTCGGTCCATTGTGCCTAACTGTAATAATTTAATGTTGAAATTAGTTCCAAATTTTCTTCTTTATTCACCCTTAAGTTTCGATTTACCCTGATTTACTGTACATACTTTCGTCACTGTTAATAATTTTCCATACCAAAATATTAGTCTAAAATATCGGCTCTATACTCCTTGCTCAGAAATATTAACTTATCTATACTATAATTATACAAATACACCTATGTGTTACCTCACGTGCATGACAAAACATTCATGAGCTCATCACGAAGAGCCTATATTTGGGCTTCGGTTACCTCCAAAACAAGTCACGCATACCCAAAATACATACCTAGATATATAACCAGGAGCGACTATATGTACGAAAAACATGCCTATTTAAAATTTCTGGAACACCCTATAAATGACAAAAACGCACGTGTACACAAACAATAAATTCACCAAGTACAAAGGTACCTATGTTATAAACATTGAACGAATAACAAAAAACAAGGCATTTGTATTCACAAATAAGTTCGTGTTGTTATAATTTCGATAACATCTTTCACGACAAGGTAACTTAAACTACTAATCAAAGTTTACCCGAAGGTAACGGTAACAATAGAACCTTTTTAGGTTTGTACCTCATTATGATAGATTTGATTTACAAATTGAAGTATAAAAATTCGAAGGAGATTTTACGTAATTAGCCGTTTATCAACAATGGGATCTTATTTTAATCGCTTGTTTTGTAAAACGTTGCCTAATTTTAGCAACATAACATCACGCCTGTATTCCCCGAAGGGGTAGGCAGAGGTGCACATTTAGTACACCCACATTTCGCCAGTTATGTTTTAGGTCCCAATGTAATAGGGGGCGAGCCTATTGCCATCAACCGGGCACAAATCCAGACTCCGTGCTGCTACTGAGAATTACCTAATGGAAAAACCCAGTAACACTTTGCCCGACCCGGGATTCGAACCCAGGACCTCGTGCTCAGCAGTCGCACTTAGCGACCACTAGACCAACGAGGCAGTAATTTTAGCAAGTAATCAAAAATAATGTTTTCTAGTATTTTTTACTTACAAATCGTTAAACAATGATTAAAATAGCAATAAATATCGACTTCAAGATAGTATTGGAAGCAAGTCGCCGCATTACACTGCACGTAGTGTCGTCTCGATTCCACATCTACGAACTGTCCTGCTTTAAGAATTCATGGTAAAGAGGCTAGGCCAATAAACTAAAGTATTGAATTCCACTTAAAAATTGTCTTAATTCTTTATTGCATCCAATAAAATAGGTATAAATTATTATCATTATATTGTTGGTATACAGAGGCGAGCCTCAAAATTGAGTTCTCTAACACCTAACATAATTTTATTTTATAAATATTATTTATGTTAATATAAATAATATTTGCTTTCATTGCCCTGGACTGGTGCTCACCGGTCGACAAACGCACCGTAGTACGCCTAAACATCCGTTAGTACAATTCGTATAGAACTGTTTACTTTGGACGGACCCCGGTTTTGTTCCGGCTCTCTCCAATTGTAGACACTTGCCCGGATACTGTCTTAACAGCCGCCAGCCGGTCCGATAAATAGAAACTTGTCTAAAAATGCAACGGAATTCTTTACTTAACTGTGGAAAAGTTGAAACGTATTTTGTACTGTCTTTTGAGATGATAGTGTCTTGTTTGATTCCATTTGATTAGTGATTGCTTTAACCTAGACACTTGGATTTTTGATTTTGTATTGTTTTTTTTTCATTTGATCCAGCCTTATCGCGTTGGACCGTATACAGATTTTAGACAGAATAAATTAAGACCGTACATTTTTTTATAACTTATTATTTATAAAACTAACTTATTGCGGTGCATGATTATAATAATTACAATTAAATTTTATTATTATTGAAGAGAAAAAAATATTTAAATACACATTGGGATAGCTATGATAAATACCAAGAGAAACTTTGTTGATGCGTGATAGACAACACTATAAAAAACTCTTCAATATTTACTTAGAGAAATATACTGATCAGCATAATACAGTCCTCGTACCATGAACTCCTAAAGCTAGACAGATTACGCTGTGGAAGCGAGACGCCACTACATGCAGTGTTATGCGGTGTCTTGCTTCCACAACGTAAACTGTCCTGCTTCAGGCAGGTATGTAAATAGACGACATTCCAAAGTTTCACGAAGCCACGGCGCGAACAATATGAATTATGCGTTATTTTCCTCCTAAATAAGGCCATTCGCTTACATTACTACGAAATAAGCAATACGTAGTCACGTCCTCGTGGAATAATGCAACAGCATCATGTCTCACTTTATTTGGAATTTTCATGACAACATGAAGATACATCGAAAAGCTATTGGGATGGCAAATAGAATCGCTAACTCGACATGTAAACCAATAAAAGTAATTTGACACCTGATCCAAGATGGAGAACATTTGCACGTGTAGAACGAGGGACTTGTATTTTTTCGACTATAGAACCTTCGCTGAGTATTAAAAGGATATTGGTTTAGGCTCAGTTAGTAGCTCCCCAAATATTGGCGTTAATGACTGTTAATAACTGCCCGTTATTGAGGGGAAAGAATATTGCAATCCCCGTGTGTTTTCATTTCTCGGTATTTTCTGATATTCGGGGCTATTCGAAAAATGAGAGTCCGGCTTTGCTAAACTGAGTTCGTTATTTGTGTAGCCGACTCTGAGTGGTGAGTGGAAACGATTTTGTCCAGATTCTATTTGATTGCGCTAGAAAACATGCTTTTCGTGTTCGAATTGAACGGTTCTACGTGTAAAGTGAAGAGAGAGATATATTTATACATAGAGCTAAAAGAAGAATGAAATACACAATATAATTACGCTAGTAATTTACGCATAACTAGGACTAGTTTAAACAGACTCTAATTTTCCCACTCATCAGTAGTCCCTAGTTATAGGTATTAAGGCCTCTATTTGCTATTTATAAGCCTGTAATTGTTTTGCCTCCTATGACCTGCTTTTCGCTTATACACAAAAGATTAAAATAAAATGTTAATACTTACAATACAAATCAATTTTAATAGTAGTCTTCTGCGGTGGCGCTAGCAACGTATTGTCGGCTGTACAAGTATACATTGCAGATAAATGCGCTCTCGTCGCATTTCTTATAGCTAATGATAGGGTCCTGGTCGGCGCTGAGTACTCCCCAGCACTAAGTGTAGCCAACACAGTGTCGCCTTGGAGCCACTGAATTCTTGGAGTTGGGTACCCTAAAAAAAAACAAATTATTTATTTTATACTTCACTAGCTGATCATTGTCATCATCACTCATACCACCTTCTCACTATTTATATCTTCCCTGGACTTCCTCAGACATTTAAAAATATATTTTATTTTTGTACTAAGGTCTATGGATCACAGTCTATGGAAAAGCACTTTGATTATTTCTGTGTCTAGTTTGCAGTACGAACATTATACCTACACAAGATTGACTACACGTATGTAGTACAACCAGTCTCCATCGTCCCCAAATTACATCCAAAATCTGGTTATGGCAACATGATTGTGTTATTTGATCAGCAATGCTGTGTCTGATTTGGCAAATAAAAATGTTTCTTGCAAATTTTGGAAATCAAAAGCAGATGCTTGGTGACGTAAAAAATATTTATTTCAATATCAAACGGTTGACATCAAAGAATTTGGCGTTCGAAGATAGAAAGTCCAGGAGAGGAAATAAACGATACATTTCAATCAATTTCGTTTGAGTTGATATAAGCCTAGTGAGGCAACTGAAGTGATTGTTTGCCCCTTGTTCTTCCTTTCCGCCGTTTTTTAACCAAAGATTAATGAGATCGGATCAAATGTTGACCTATATTCGAAGCTTAAAGTTTTTCTTTTGAGAATGACAAATTGTTGAAGAAAATAAGAATAAAATTTGGATATTTTTTGATAACTTTCCCTCTTCTTACAAAATCAAAAACTGGTAAATTTCAATCAAATATTGAACTATATTTGGCGCTTAAAATTTTTCTTCTTACACTTTTTCAAAACTATTTCCAAAAATGCTCCAGCTGCTTTAAAAAGTATACATTTCGTGTTCTACCACATTTAAATTCATTTCCCAGGTGAATCAAAAAGTAGATAGTCTGCTATGAAATTAACATTTATAGCCCCGGAGTACAAATTATTTCCGATAATGGCAATGAAATCGTTAACCCCATATGGAGATACGAATTGAATAAATAAGTGTGGAAATCAACGAGATTTTTCCAAATTCATTCTGATAAAAATAATTTTACTGCATTTATAGAAAACTAGCTTCCGTCCGCAACTCCGTCCGCGTGAATTTCGAATGTTTTATAGCCTTAGGCTCCCTCAATAAATGGGCTATTTAACACTGAATTTTTCAAATCTGTCCAGTAGTTGCTGAGATTATCGCGTCCAATCAAACAAACACTTCAGCTTTATAATATTAGTATAGAATACCTCTATGAATACATTATTTGTTGTCAAGTATGTTAAAAAAATAAATATAATATATCGGTCTTCTATTGAAGTCTCAGAATGTTAGATTTAAGGTAAATAAATAAGTCGTACTCACCGCCCTTGACCGAGCAAACCAGTTTGAATTCACCTCCTTCGTGGTAAGGGCCGGCTGTTCCTGATATTTCTTTTCCAAACTCGTCAAAAACGACAGGCTTACTCGGAAGTTCTGTAAAAGGAAAATATATTTTAGTACACATCGACGCCTGATTAGCTCTTTAGAAAATAATATTCCCTTTCGTCGCTAAGTGGCCATTTATAGTACAAAAAATTACAGTAAATTTTACGACGAAAATATACGTAAATTTTCTTTAGTAATAATATAATGAAATCACGGTGTTCTTTAACTGTAAAGCTATTGTAAGTTCTGACCTCGTTTAGAATTTTTATTGCTACTTTAAATTACCGGTTATTAGGTACATACCTAGATTGAATAGAAAAAATGCACTTAAAATTAAAATTGGTTGTTAAATGCACGAGAGGTTCATAAAAAAGCTCCTTGATCATTAAGTAGCTAGTAACATGTTTTATAAAGGCAATTGAAGTTAGGTGATATTAATCAAAGAAAATGTACAACAGAAATAAAACTACAGAGATGCTATCTTTTATAAAAATACTCCAACATTTTCATACAACAGAACGCTAAACATAAAAGTCCTTCATTTTATATCAAACAAATAAAATGTAGGATCAGATAGGTACGACGTTAATTGTACCAACTTCGCAGCGAAACGCGAAAACAGTTCGTACAAAATAAAAAACAAGATACCTAGTAAAATCAAATCAATTTAGTCAAAACGAATTTCTATTATTTGCGAAAACAACAGTGCTTACCGATGTTCCCATCGAGAATTTATTCACAATCAAAATGAAATCAGTACGCGGTGAATCGCAAAAGGCACCCAACGAGCCCGGAATACCCTCAAATTGCGGATAAACAAACTAGGAGCGCTCGAACGTGGCCGAGGAAATGAAAATATTTTCGTTGAGTCGAAACAAAAGGTTCCGCGATACCAGTATTCAGAGGAGGTTGCCGGCATTCATGCGAATTATCCATACCGTGCAACGGTATCGCTTACTAAAATGAACATCTGCCACCCCTTCATTGTTTCGTACGTTACACATAAGTGCGGACGGACTGAAATGAGAATTTTCCCCGTATTCGGGCGCAAGAATGGAGAATAGCTGCCGATGATGGCACATCCGCATATTCTACATTCTTGGGAATCGATATCTACAGTTTTGTGTGATTCGATAACGCTCGGAATTTGAATTGACCAGAGTACCGTGGTGTACGTAAAAAGAGGGAGATAAATAAATTAATCCCGCTCTGAAAGTGGCACGTTATAACTGAGCTTATTTATTAGCTCACCTGAACAGCTGATCTCTTTTTCTCTTTTGATAATTACAAGCCGTTCTACTTTCACGTGCCTATAACATCACAATATTGTGTCCTTTTTTGAAGATCGAAATCGATAGTAGGTACATATCCATCGATTTCGATCTATATTCGAAGTAAATATACCAAATCGAATACCTCCTTTTATTTTTGCTGATAGCCGAGTGGTATGACCGTTGGACTGCCAAGTCAAAGGTCGCAAGTTCAAAGCCCAATCGGCACGCACCAATTTCTTTTAGAATTCATGTGCAATAAATGAGTTATCAGTTGCTAAAAACGTTGCAGGAAAACATGAGACATGAGAGATTGTGCAACGATGTGTAAAGCCATGTCAGAGGCCTGCAGCGGGTTTAAACACCTGACACCAGGTTGCTGTCATTGATTGCACTGCAATTTATAACACTGTTAAAGAACTGCTGTTAGGTATAATGCTAGTAAACGTTTTGAAATTAACGCAAATAGTAGATCTGGATTAGTAATCTGATAACATTATATAAAGCTCTCTTGACTCAGACGGCCTCGTTGGTCTAGTAGTTGCTAAGTGCGACTGCTGAGCACGAGGTCCTGGGTTCGAATCCAGGGTCGGGCAAAGTGTTACGGGGTTTTTCCATTAGGTAATTCTCAGTAGCAGCACGGAGTCTGGATTTGTGCCCGGTTGATGACAATAGGCTCGCCACCTATTACATTGGGAACTAAAAACATAACTGGCGAAATGTGGGTGTACTATACTCGTATGTGCACCTCTGCCTACCCCTTCGGGGAATACAGGCGTGATGTTATGTTTTATTATATAAAGTGAACATTCATTCATTTTAAAGCTGAGATTTTTAGTCGTGATGGTTCGTTAATAAGAACATTTTTTTTCTTATGTTGCGCTTATTACTTTGAAACTGCAAATAATTATCTTAATTACCGTGTAACTTTTTTAGCTTGGGAAAATCCCTTCATGGATTTACCTACTTCGTACGGGGATGAAGGAATTGCAGATAGCCGGACTATTACCGGCTAAAACCCCTGGGTATTTTCCTAACAAGCTTCCCCTTTGCCGGAAGAAGTTAATACACTATTCTTTCGCCAACTTAAGTATTTGGAAATCAACAAGCTATTATATATATATATATATTTTAAACTTCTCCCCACTCTAGAAATTTATCCAGTATCGTGGGTGCATTTTACTCGGGACAAACATGAGTGGATCGCACAATTTTTTTCCCCTGCAAGAATCCCTAAATACTCGCAAATTTTAGCGCAGCAGACTAATCGCTGCGCCAATCAGGTCGTCATATTTCAGTTAAATTAATTATTTAGTTAGTCCTTTAATATTAAGTCCTAAAATGAGCTCCATTCAACATATTCCAGGTTTGAATTCCAGCCATTAGGTCTTTCAATTCGTACCTTTTTCCCTTTACAAAATGGCAGCAAAGGTGTTTCTTTGAAGCAACCAATAAAAAAGTTCTGTAACAAAACTTCGGTCGTCCGTTAAACTTTTTCGTGTAGATTGAGCAGATAAGGCCAAAATACAGGTCGGACCCGGAGTTCCATCTGATATCTTAAAGCCCCATTATATTGCAAACGTACTTACGCAACACGGAGAGATTTCCCTTAATGGAATCTATTAGCTGAACAAAGAAACGTAATCTTGCGTAATTAATTAAACATTTTCATGTGTGTTGAGTGTGATTGTATTAATGGTATTAATTTTGAACCATGAACGAACAAAGGAATGTAAAGCGGATGATTGTGTGTTCAGTATTAGGTTACCGTTCTTGATGATCTGATTGTAGTGGGCTGACAATTTGAAAATGTTGGAACTGGATATTGGAGGAAATTACTTTATAGCCAGCAAAGCGAGTTATGTTGGATGATTATGATGGATGTCGTCAGATTTAGCATTACCCTGACCTAATTTCACCATACATATTCGATAAACACTCTGTGTTCTAAATTGATACTGGAAACTTGAAAAATGATGGACACGAGCGGGACTCGAACCCGCGACAGTCGCCGTACCGTGGCGCCGCTCTGCCAACTGAGCCACCGTGTCACTCTGTAGACTTTTTTATAAAGCAAATCTAACTCGCAATGCGAGGTTTCACGCAGTTAGCTTTTAAAATATTTGGCTAAGTCTTAACCTATGTACACGTACACATTTTCAATAAAATACGGGCGTACCAAAATCTCTATTTACTTTAATTAAAAAGCTCTCATCACCGTGAGTTTATTTGTTTTGGTATAGAATTACAAATGGCCTTCAAACGATACAACATTAACCTTTCAAGGATCCACATTAAAATAACTTTGAGTGGAACTAAAGCAAAGTTTATCCTTCCGAAAACCGCCACCGCTATTAATGTTGTCTACAATTATTCCCTATTTGCGATCGCGGAGGGGTTAGGAGTAAAATTCCTTTTTGTCACAGGGAAAGTGAGTAAGGCGACGAACCTGACATAGGCTCTTAAAATAACCCTATACTCAACAGATATACCTAAAGAGACAGAATATAGTAGTCATATAATATGTATGTAAATATAGTGAAGGAAGAACATTAGTTCTGCCAATCACTTAACGGATTACATTAATAATAACATTCTATAATGTTCCACTGCAGGGCCGTCTCATATAGAGAAGGATTGAGCTACTTAGTGAGCTGCTAGCTATCACACTATTTCACTGCGGGTTGGCAATTTCAGATAATTAAATCCAGGTTTCCCCCCGATGTATCACCGTTAGTTAGTGGCGACTTAGAATATCTAAGAAAGTATTGATCACAATGATACTTGCTTGGGTTTAAACCTGCAACCTTGTTTATACAAATCCGATATATCTACCATTTTTTTTAACTCTTTTCGGGATAGAAAGCCTATGTGTTAATCCAGGGTATCAGCTACCTCCATATGAAATTTCATCTAAATCGGTCGCCGTTTGAGCCGTTTGAGCGTAAAGAGGTAACAAACATACAAACACTCACAAACTTTCACCTTTATAATATTAGTGTGATGTGATGTGATAAAACAGCGTCATCAAAAAACAATAATACAACCTATCAATTCCTATTCCGTTGTAATATATTATTATACAGTTTTATCGCTACGAAGAAAATTCTAGAACAAAAACAGTCTTCTAAAAATAAAACACTTGATCAGCTCAATCATAATAAACGTTGAAAAGAACAAGTTCTGACGTTGATTGAGTGTCGTCTTCTGATTCTGGGACAAGGAAAACGTGTTCTATATATGAATGATTCTCTTAATGCTATTGATTACGTCACACGCTCTATTGGTATGACAGATTGGCCAGAATATTAGCTGCAATACCTAACTACGACATGTCTATAGATGTGTTCAGTTGAGTCGACTATGATCGATTTTGGCGGTTTCTTAATGTGACTATTTCAAGAATATTTGTCAAAACTCTTTTTACCAATCATTTTGACGACCTGATTAGCGCAGTGGCTAAGCGATTGGACTGCTGCGCTAAGGGTTGCGGGTTCGATTCCCGCACGGGGCAAAACTTTGTGCGAACCACAGATGTTTGTCCCGAGTCTGGGTGTTTGTGTTTGTGAATATTTCATGTTTGTGAAACGCACCTACGAAACAGGAGAAATTCCTAGTGTGGGGCGACGTTTTAAAAAAAAAAAAATTAAAACTATGAAAAGTCGGTTACCGGTAGCAACGATAAAACAAAGCAAGCGTAAAAATCTGTTCTTGTGTCTTTGTTTGAGTATTATCTGTGCCTAACAGACCCAGTGTTAAGTCCATTTTTTTTGGTTGATACCGCTGACATAGGTAAGCTCATGTTTCAGAAATATAGGTAGTGTCTTTGAATTCCTGTAGTTTTTACGCACAATACTGTTCTGCTATACCGCATAAAATGGTACTAGTTATCAAAATAACGTTTTCCAGAGTTTCACTTTCATTGTACCAAATTCGGTTCAACAAATTTAGCATATAAAACATGACAATATTATTAACATTAAACTATTTGTACCTAGTTATATATGTATTTCTTTCATTATACAAATTAACGTAATCAATCCCCAATATTATTTCCCTACATTTAATTCAATATAAATGCGATTCAATCATAATAATGCTAATACCAAACAAATTGTCAATTTATAGCTCCAATTGGACGAAAACAATTGATTTGTGTATACGAATTAGTAACATCAAATTTATATTTTCATTGATCAGTTTAGCCAGTTCGGAGAAATTCTATGAATAACCTATTAAGCCACACAGATGATATTTCAATAGTTGACTTTTTGACTATAATTAATCACGCATTATAATTTAATATACTTTTTTTTTTTTTCTTTTTTTAAAAAACGTCGCCCCACACTAGGAATTTCTCCTGTATCGTGGGTGCGTTTCACAAACATGAAATATCACAAACACAAACACCCAGACTCGGGACAAACATCTGTGGTACGCACAAAGTTTTGCCCCGTGCGGGAATCGAACCCGCAACCCTTAGCGCAGCAGTCCAATCGCTTAACCACTGCGCTAATCAGGTCGTCATTATATCATACACATGATATTAATTGATATCATTCTAGCATGTTGCCTATGCTAAGCTTAAATTGAATGATGAATACGAACGGTATTCGAACTCGCGACCTTGCCAACTGAGCTATCGTGTCGCTGCTCACACCCATCGAATGTGAAATTCCCATTTTTTTGTGTTTACCACTTAAGGGTGACGTCGTTTATACTGAGTTGGTAATCAAAGATTTCATCTGACGTCACCCTTCATACGTAAATATTTAAGGTACTTACAATTGGCTGCGATTGACACGATAGCTCAGTTGGCAAGGTCGTGGGTATGAACCCCGCTCGTGTCCATCATTTTTCAAACCTTCATCAATTTGAACATAAATTACTAAAACTAAAATTATTGAACATGTTTGAGAGGGGCTGAATAACCAAAAATGCGCGAAAATTGATCAACGTTAAGCTACGCTTGCATCGATTTATCTGTGGATGGGTGACCACTGACTATAGAACACTTTTGATAACCCTTTCGAATACAAGCATGGTTGTTCACACAATTTCAATCGACTGTACATTTTTTAAATAAATTTAACGTGCTATTACACACAAAGGGAATAATGAAACGCTTGAGGAAAATATTCAACGAAGCTTTTAGCCTCCTAGGCCCCTAATTAACAGGGCAGTTATCTCTTGTAAAGATCGCATTAATTTTGTTATGTACTTAAAGTCGTTAAAGTATTTATGTTTAATTTTGGGAAGCATTTTATACTCCACTCCACCGGTACTACCAAGCACTAGTGTAATTATTGGTTTAGGTACTTGATTATAATATTTTTTGTTATCAGTACCTCTTTGTGTATTTACTTCTAATTTAGTTTTTAATTTTTCCATTATACCCTGTTTTTCTAATTCATAAACGAGGATAACTCATGCATTGCTTAAACCAGTATTAAGTCTATTGCCATCTCTATCTTTGACATGCAAACGATAGTTACAGGTATAGTTTAATCCTTGAATGAAAATTGATAGAAAGTATATTGTAACAACAAATGCCAGTGAATATACTTATTATTAGCTAAAAAAGTTTACATATAAAAACTTCTACATCTTTTTACGTCCAGGTATTCTAAGCTTTCTAAGCTACAAAAGAAGAATTCTCTTTTCACATCCAGTTACTTAGAAAGATTGACGAAGCTTTCGTTTAAACCAAGTATTTCAAGATAACAGAATCAAAATGCCAAACCAATCTCAAGTTCCAACTAAAATAACCAATCCTCTCACAGACAAGCACCCAAAACGTCGATGTTAGTTTTATGTAAAGAGAAGGTCTTACAGCAATCGCTTTGAGTCACTAACCTTATAAAACAGTTTGCTAGATTTTATCTTTATCGCTTAAAACAACGCTTATCTGCGCTCGATGCTGATATCTTTGTGTTATGTAAATTTTTATTCCAGTCTGCGCTTTAAAACGAAATTTCATATTGGCATGGCCATGAAATTCTCAGATTTGCTCAAAGAGAAGCATATCTAAATAGCTGTTTATGGCTTGGGTCGGAATGGAAGCAATAATTTGGCATCTTCCAAAGGGCCTTTAGTTTGTCCTTCGTAAGATAAAACGTTGAGATAAATGCAGTATAAAACAGGTACAGCCTTAGATGGACAATAAAAGATAATGGAAACCTGTGGATCTTGTTTTTATCAGGTAATAAATGTTAATGTGGAAGTGCTCAGTCCTTTCATCACCTCTTTAGTCTAGTGGTGGTAATTATTACTGTGATCTTTGATCTCAAGTAGTAATAGGTAATGATGGAATACTTATGGTATTTTTTGTAACAATTTCATCTTATTCAGAACCGATTGTTTTAATCACAATCGATCCTTAGTTTCAACATGTGACACAGCAAAATAAACATTCATTCAGTCTACTACTGCGTTGTTTTACCCGACTGCGCCACCACAAAAACAGAGTTATGTTGTATAAATTAGATTTCAGATCCTCGTCCAATTTGAGGCATCTTTATTGTTCGCTCCTCACAACGAACGTTAATACGTCATTCATAAAACAAAATGTTGCCCTTAACAAATATCGTAAAAATGTAAGAAGCTCGTAACATAAGCAGGTAATCTATTTTACCGTCGTTGGCCATCCCGATACACCTTCCAGATACGGTAAGTCCTCATAAAATTTTAATTTCTACTGACCCGCATTTTTACTGTCAGCGCACAGACGTAAATCATCCTAGGGCGTGTTGGACTTTCCTTAAACTTTCCGTGTTGATTCGACCAGGATAAGGAAGGGTCAAGTTTACGATCGTACCTACTAGTTTTTATCGAGATTGGCCGACGGTACGGCTCATAGCTTTTGTTGGGCGGTCGTTTCAAGGTGAATTATTTTATTAAAACACAAAAAGGGGAGAGCAGATACGGACGGGAGATTATGTGAGAATTTAAGAGTTTCACCCATCTGCAAGAAGATCTCATTGAGATAGGCCAGATAGTTTCACTATACAGATTTAATTTATATCTTGATGGAGATTTGGATTATCGGGTGAGTAGGGTTCACTTACTTATTAGACGTGGAAATTATGGCAGCTTGATAACATGCAACGTCGAGCATGAACCTGCGAGTAATAAATAATGTGAAGGAGCGATAATGTTGTGATTATTACAGTCTAAAGGCGAATAAGTAGTTTTAACGATTTATTTTCTTAATAATATAAAAAGACGGGGCCTTATTCTTTGATGATCATTAGACAATCTGATCTTTGGATTTAATGTTCAGACCAAAATGTAGACTGTGGTCTGAACATTAAATCACGGTAACATCGAATAAGACGAAGAATCGTTTATTTGCTTGAAATAATAGTGTTTACAGACGGAAATAATGTAACAGAAAAAAGTATTATGATAAATGCCTAATCCTTCTCTACAAAAGAAGAGGCATTTGCCCTGCAGTAGGACATTTATAGGCTTTATTAGTATTATATAATATACTCAAAAGCAGAGTCAAGAGTGCGATAAATTACAAATAATAATCACAGCTTTGTTACATGGAATGTCATTCCTTCCTAAATTGAAATTACTAGGGGAGCTTAATACTCCGCAGAAGGTACGAGACAACGGGTCCTTAGATTATTGAGGTCGTAAGCCCTTCAAACAACCAGGACTTCTTACGGTTATCATTGTTTAACTTTTAACTTTTCTTTTGGTAACAGTAGGGAAGATTTTTGGTTTTTGGTTGTGAATTCGGAACCTTAATGTTTTTTACTAATTACCACTAGTTTATTTATTTATGTGTCTACTTCTAGAAGCAGTGACAGCCGAGAGGTTTGACTGTTAAACTGCCAAGTCAGAGGTCGCAAGTTCAATCCCCGGCAGGCTAGTACGCACTAATGCCTATTCGAATTCATGAGCGTACTATAAATTAGTTATCAGCCATTAGACATTTTCTTCCAGTCAACCTTAGCGTGATGCAGAGTTGAAATGTTGTAGATGCACTGAGTATCTTTGTTTCGTATTATAAAGTCAAATGATTTATAATTATAACATGCTCATTATTTTGCCTGTATTTCCCTTGAGGATAGACAGTTTTAGGTACTTAGCGCATGTATCATACTAGAAAAAAGGCACTAAATTAATTTTTCAAATTATTTTAATTCGTCATAATGCCTTTCGTAGTAGGTATTAATATTTTCAGTTTTTTTTTTATCTAGCCTGTTCGGTGTCCTACTGCTGGGCAAAGGCATATATTTTCATTTAATAATATAATATGATGTACTTTTATAATACAATAACTAACTCAGTAATTAACTCCAGGCATACAAATGTGATAATTAAAATCCAACTATGCGTGTCAACAAAGTGTTAATTTGCGAATTTACAGCTCAAACTAAAATACCTTTATCTGACTGTAGGTACTACTGCAGAGGTCATCCATAAACATTTCAACAGTTGATGGACTCCAGCTTAGTATTCAAACTCGCTATTAATATTACAAAGCTAAAGTTAGGTTGTTCTGGCTTCAGGATTTTAGCATGTTTGTTTTGATTACTTGGTAAATATCTACATACTGAATTTCTGATTAGACTTATAATTGAAATGTTAAGTTTACATTACAATATACTAAATGATGTTTCTGTCTTATAAACTGTAATCTATTGATTGACGTCTATATATACGTAGGTACTGTACAAGGTACTTAATGAAACTCCGATAAATATGACGAAGAAACTCAATAACATATCATAACATCACGCCTGTATTTTTCAAAGGGATAGACAGAAGCGTGCCCACTAAAGAACAAACTTTTTTTATAATATTATTTTTTTTTATGTCGCCAGTTATGTTATAAGTCCCAATATAACCGCGTTGCACATAATCCGGTCTCTAGTTACAATAAAAGGCAGTATGACGTCGAAAAGCTTTAGGACAAAAGTTCCAAAATGTTAGTTCAAATAGTGGATACATGTACTTAAATAATAAATTTCAAATTGGTCCCTAAAGCAGGCAGTCTCCGTCGAAAGGTTGAACAACAATGACTGATACTAAATTAATCATGTCTGCTACACTCTAGGGTATAAAGATGGCGGCGCTCGGTTATAGGAATATTGTTTTATATCACTAGACATTTTGATGTCGATAGAAGACAATGTCCAGACAGATTTTATCTAATTGGGTGCGAGCTTAATTGATTTTTGCATGATTATACAGTTTGCATCATATTCTGATATACAGGAGTCGAGACATTTATATTAAGTTCAATGTACTGACGATGATAAGTGGCAAGCCAGTTGCCATTAACTAACCTACTACAAATTTAGCACCTCTTAAGACTTAGTTTAAGACCGCTAACGGGGTGACGTTGTATTTTTATTTATTTATTCTTAGGAAGACTTTCCATCCTTGACATCCATCCATTTTCCAGGTTATTTATTTTTTTGTGAACAAAATCTAATGCTGTAACTTGATTGGATAATAAAAAACTGTTTTGGACTTACCAATAACATCGAGCGCGATCTTATAATTCCTTGTCGGTGACACGTGAAAGTCGACCCGGCACCTGTAGATGGCCCGGTCTTGGGCCTGAACTTCGAGCATACGGAGTCCAGCGGTGGGCGTGTTGTGCCAGTGGGTCCGCCCTATGTACGGCTCGTCGACCCAGTGGGCTGACGGGCCTGGCACCCGGGTGTCGTAACTGTGGACAAGAAGAATATTTAAAATACCTAGGTAAAAAAAAGCACACCATGCGTTGAAAATGTTGTCTTGTCTTTTCCAGGATTAATGTAATTCAATTCCTAAAATAATTGGGAGGTCCACCAGTATATGGGGGGACGATATACGCAACATGACTGGCAGCAGTTAGAAGCGTTAGGCCGAAGATCGAGCTCAGTGGCGTGCCATAGGAGGTCTATGTTTAGCAATTCCATTCTAAATATTAATTAAATCATTGTGGAAATCAGAAAGTTAGTTTCAAAGTTTTTTTTTTTTCATGTAGCCCGTTCGGTGTCCCACTGCTGGGAAAAGGCCTCCACATTATTCCTCCAAAAAACCCTCTCAAATGCCATTTCAGGCCAGGTCTTTCCCGCAAAGATGTCCAAATACTTTCGAAGATTACTGAATAATATTGCATCTGAAGAATTGTGACTACAAAGACACGTCTGAACACAAAGTTTACCTGTTTATTTTATAATATTTTATATCTTTATAGCATAAATAGATTTATAGCAAATTTGTTGTAGGTACTAATTCGATAACGCAGCTCAGGATTGTTTGGTTATAAATATAATGCTGCAATACCTGGAAATCCTAGTTTGCTCACTATTGCTCCATCGCATTTTTGACGCAGATTTTGCTACTACATCTAATCGTCGTCACAGAAGCGAGTATTTTGTTAAAGGATTGGGGCATAAGGTCCCAAAAGCTTTCCATATTTTGCTATAAATTGGTTCGGTTCAAGAAGCAATATTCACTGGATGTTTGATGTCAATGTTTGATTTCGTATAAAAATATTTAAATATGAACATTTTGTAAACATGGGGTCGCCTACGCGGCGAAATATTAATACATTATTCACGATTGGTCGAAGTCCGAAGGCCTAATCAAGGGATCTATCGAATGTTTATCATCAAATAAACAACAAATTATTTTTAAAATAGAACTTTAATACTTTTGACTGCCTCGTTGGTCTAGTAGTTGCTAAGCGCGACTGCTTAGCACGAAGGGTTTTTCCATTAGGTAATTCTCAGTAGCAGCACGGAGTCCGGATTTGTGCCCGGTTGATAGCAATAAGCTCGCCCCCTATTACATTGGGACCTAAAAACATAACTGGCGAAACGTGGGTGTACTATATGTGCGCCACTGCCTACCCCTTCGGGGAACACGGGCGTGATGTTATGTTTAGAACTTTAATATGTTATCAAAACTACTACTTAGTTGTTGTAACTGTTTAACTCAACTAAACACACTAGAAAACTCGAAAAAAATACTGGCAAACAACATGTTGACCTTGGCATGTAAAATACACGTATTTCTCGTAAATTCGACCTTGGCAACAAGTGACATTGTTAGAGTAACGTCCTTTCTCTCTTTCCTCGGTAAAAATGTAAACAAATTCATGAGATTCATGCCGATAGTAATAATGAAGTCGAGTGTCTCGTCTACTCCGGCGAAGGTATCGCTCATTATTTTTGGGGTCCGCCATCCAACGTGCGATTACTCTCATACCTCATAATGATACGCTTTTGTAGCCTTTATGTGGTATATTATAAAATAATTACTGTCCATCTCTTTGTTAATTTGAACAGAACCATATAAATGTGCAGTGTATTCAGTGGATTTCTGTGATACGAAATCGTGAACAGTCCGTCATATTATGTTTTCTATGTGTTCATTGTTACACACACTTATTTCATATTTATTAGTGTATGAAGCAAAAGAAGTATGCCAGGATCGTAGCAAATGGAAATCCGTGGTCTCTGCCTACCCCTCAGGGAAACAGGCGTGACTATATGTATGTATGTACACTTATTTCATGTATTTTATATTTGCACAATTTTACTTAGGTACGCGTGTTCCGGCTGATGATGATGATGACGTCTAGAATTCCCACAAGGACCTACCCCTACCCAGATACTATAAATCAGAAATTGCACACATTTTGCCTCTAATGTTATAAGTGTGCAAGAGTCTATGGTCTATGACTATCGTGGCCACACTAAGTTTGACAGCTGTTAAACCTGCCCAATTACCATGGACTTTTATAACAGAAAGCGAGACACCACGTTACACTTTAAGTAGCGGCGTCTCGCTTCCACAACATAAGATTTCCTGTTTATGCAAATCTTAAACTGTCGTGCTTTAAGAGTCCATGGTAAGGGGGAAGTACTTTCTAACTTTAGCTTTTAAGACAGTGAATATATCCTAACCTACACCTAACAAGTTATAAAACAATTACTAAGCCCATCATTTTAAGTTCTAAGTATTTATCAGCTACATTACTTAGCGCTACTTGGTAAATGAAGTACTGCGCAACTACTAAACGACGCGATAAGAATCTCCCACTATCCCCGTAATAATAAGCTCATTTGCAATTAGCACTAAAGCAGCTACTTACCTTAATTTATGTTCCACCTAACTATGTCAGGCTAGACGGGCAAGTCACTATGGTTTGGAGTGGACTATAAACGCCACTGTATTGTTTATTAAAAAGCATTAGAATTATATTTTCCTTTGATTGGTTATTATGTAATATCTTGTAATATTTACAAAAAAGAAATCATTTATAATTGTTATCAAATACATTCTGCAAGAGGTTGATAATAATTATCAATCCTGTCCTAGTTGTTAATATCTATCTACATAATGATATTATATAAAAATGATTTTGCTGTTCGTTAGTCTCGCTTAAACTCGAGAACAGCTGGATCGATTTGGCTAATTTTGGTCTTGAAATATTCGTTCTAGAGAAGGTTTAAAACTGGCGGCACGAAGTTCGCCGCTTCAGCTAATTATGAACCAAGTTGCAACTTAACTGAATAATATAGTAGATAGTAGTAATTCATATAAAGATAACTACATACACATACTTGGAGCATGCTCCGTTCTTGGAAGTCTACAAAATCCAAAAAAATATATACCCGTCTGGGCGTCTGTATTCCAAAATAACAAACATGCTAGTAAAACCAAAACATTACTCACTACCATCACACCCATAAACCTAACCATAGTGACGCGACACGCTCGTACATCGATCAATACCATACGCTCAAATTTGCAATCACACGCTTTATTTGAGCAGAACTCGTGCATTGTGCTAAGTCTATTGGCGTTCAGTGATATAAACTGTCTAGGTACTCGAATCAATACGGGTAGCTAAACTGCTCTGCGATTTAGCTCCGTTTAGCTTTGCACTAGACCACAAAGCGGCAACATCGAGTCTCGCCACTATTAATTTGGCGTGATTTACATTTGAAGCGGCGAGTTGGGGCGGCGAAAAAGTTTTGTAATGACCGAGTTTTGGGGATCCGGAAGATTCTAATAAGCATTGTTGTTACAAACTCCTGTTTACTCCTTGATTGATTATGTGTTTTGTTAGAGTGAAAATCGAGTTGTGTATTAATAGTTCAACATCGAAAACTAAGGTTAAATTAAGACCCAAATTAAGAAAGTTCTTGAGAAATATATTCTGAATATTATGCCAATGAAAATAAAAAAAAGGCAATGAATTTTGGACCTGCACTACTGGTAGGGTTGTATGCTATACCTTTACATTGCAATAAGTAGACTTGTTACTACCCACATCCCTTCAAAATGGCGTCAAAATTAACCAGGTGTCGTCACAAACTTAAGTTAGGTTAACATCCAAAGTTATACACGCTCCGACTCACCTAATAAATCGTCGATATAATTACGCAAATGAATTTCCCTGAAGCAATACCGGCTCACCGCAAACATATTTTGGGGAACTTTACACGAATATCATAATTAATTACTGAGTATATTACACTAAAACATGGCTATGCTTCGTATTTCTGTACACGATTTCAGGTGCGTACAGCCAGTCAAGGGATAACTTTATAATAAAATTTACACTTGTCTCTGGAACTGGGACGCCAATTATGCAAAGTCGTCTTCAAGAACTTCTGGCTTTTGTGACTAACTGTCACGATTTGCGTATCGCTAAGCGCGAAATATTCAGACGTTATCTAATTAATTGTGTTTAATTTGATTAAGTTTAACTCAACGTCAATAAAGTAAAGGTTAATATTCAAAATAAATAAGTATTTTCAATTGTTTTGCTGTCAACATTATTCAAATAGACAAAAGTAGTTTAGTTTGAATACTTAAATAATTTTTACTATAAAATATACCTATATTCTATTAAGGTACATAATGACCAATTACGGCATGCTTTTATTTCTTAAAAAAAAAATTGCCATAAAAATTATACACGCTTTATTTATCATAATTTTGTTGGTCACTTTTACATTAGTAGGTACCTAAGCAGAAAACAAAATAAAACTGGGAATAAAAACTTGTAAGTGATCGCTCAGTACTCCAGTACAAAGTATGTAAGTAATACAATTATGTACCTATTAATATGACTTTTGGTGTCATTTTTGCATGTTGCTCATGCTAAGCTTGAATCTAAATTAATAATGGAAATTTGAATAATGATGGACATGAGCGGGATTTAAACCCGCGACCTTCGCCGTACCGTGGCGCTGCTACAGAGCAACGCCACGGAACCTATTTGTTAATATCTGCACTTTTTCTCCACATAATCTTTGGCACGACAAATCTCACTCTCAATATTGTTCAATAATAATAATGTACATCATGATAACCCAAACCTGACAATCAACGTGCTACCAACAGCGGTAATTTTGGACGTACGATCGATGTTTGCATTGGGCATGTCTAATACGTCAGAGCTAATGTTAACGGGTTAAGCACACTATCTGTGTTATACTGTATCAATAATTAGTACAATGATGTACCGTGACATACTGACAGCCAACAGAATGCATGCATAATATGGGATGTTTTTATTAGTGTACAAAATGGTATAGTTTAAGTAAAAAATAAAGTGACCGTAGTTTAGGAAGTCTTGTCAATTGGTATCCAGCCTATAAGCTATAGGTAAGAATTACTAGTGTAAAACCGTAACATTTCACTTGAAATTATGATTTTCATAAATCTTGTAATCAAGAGATGAGAAAATGGAAAAATCAACAAAATAAAAAGCAACAAAAATATAGTCACTGGTCATATCCACAATTAAATTAGCAAACAAGCTCCGAGACAAATTGTATTATACTCATATAGCCACGTTTGTATATCATTATAAGAACTGTAATTTTTTTATGAGAAATACATCATCATCATTTCAGCCAGAAGAAATACATATTATTTTTTAACCTAATTGATATGAAAAACACAATAAAACCAAGTACAAAACTCATCACATTCTAGAGCATATTGAACATTATATTTATAAGTAAGTTTGTTCGGGTGAAAACGGATCCAATAACACCTCATTTGTCAAAACTGAATGAAGGGTTGCCGAGAAAATGAGGAACTTCCACCTAAATGTCCCCTTTTACTAAATGTCTTTCCATTTCATTTGATAAATGCTTCTGCGAGTACGTATTAAGTATTATTATTGCCGGAAAAGTCTTTAAACACTATAATTATCGAAACGTCCATTTATGGGTGTTTGATTTTGTAGCCGTGGTAACCAAGATTTATATGGTCAAGATAGATAGATAGATAATATTCTTTATTGCATACCCAGAAACAGAATACAGAAAACTTAAAAACTAAAAACAGCGCAACTGGCTGTCTTATTAATTAAGGTTGCATCTTTGAAACTTAGGCAACATTTTAAAGGCCTTAAGGAGGGCGAATATACTCGTATCTACCAATTGGGTGCCATAACGCGTCGGACATGTAAAAACTAGACATAGCGGGATTATTTAGACGCTTTAAAAAACTACTGGCCAAAGCTGAACAAAGATAAGGAGGTCTGGGAATAAAAAATTAAGAGCTTAAGCGAGCAATGGAAGACTGACAGAAGTTACCAAAAATGACTGCCTACTTTTAAAGAATTATAAACAAAATAGCTTTAAGCTCGCATAAGGCGAGTTATAGCAGTTAAATTGTTTTTGCAACAACAAATCTATTTTGACGTTAGAGGCGTGAAATAATGCAAACATTTCTTTATATATTTATTACCTTGCTTTGCCTGCATTTTGTACAGAATTGGAAACTGTACCTTTATTTTATTGATCACGGAATGTCCAATGTAATCGAGGTCAAGTCGTCTCCAACTATCAGGAAACATTTCTAACCGCAGGAGATTTCCAACATTCAATGCTCCAGAATTTATTTAAAGAACATTCTTCGACTGCAAAGTCTCAATTTAGAGAATTGAGAGCAGCCAACAATGTTTTTTTCAGCTGGGAATATAATTTACGACATTGACATTTAACACTATTAGAAAAATTGTTCTTTTTATATTAAACTTTATTTTTGTTTCGTCTGCCGTCAAATTTGTCTACAGTTGTCAGTCGTGTTAGCCTAAAGCAGACTCTCAGAGCTAAAATTAAAATTACTAAAACCTAATTCATGTCAATGAAATTTTAGAACGAAGTCTATTCGATATGAGAATAACGTACCTTGACACTACCAAGGCGAAGTCTGCAGGCATGAAAAGCCGGCTCAACTTTACATTGTAGACAGTGAGATAGTCACAGGCTGGTTTTATTTATCGTCCGATCAATGTAATCAAATTCCAAAATCCATCAACCAATTAAAAAGTAACATTGCGATTATAACCTCACTGATTACAAAGTTCAAAAGTAATAATTCTTAACGCTATCTCTAAGGTTATTGAAGACAGTATAAATGGGGGCGCGGCACCGTTGTCTCCAAAAATTGCTTCATGCAAGGTTGGGTCGGTGATAAAAAATAATATTCAAACTTTTCTTCCCTCATCTCAATTCTTGGAACTTTTATTTGAGTTCGTAATGGTGTCAACACCTCTTAGGCGTTATACCTACTTAAAAAGTATTAAAGTCGCAGTATGTTATAGAGAGCACTATCGAAAATCTTGTTTCAAGGAACACCTTATAATTCTTAGTCCAATAAAATCTAAGGTAGATATACTGAGAAGGAAGAGTCTTATAATTTCAACGTAAAGACTAATACCTACTAGGAATAGTTTTGTAAGACAAAATCGTAGAAATCCTAAATAAATCCTCGTAAACATTTTACAGCAGAATCTCAACAACCATCTAAAAAAATATTTAATGACGATTTAGTACTAAGTCGAGTGGAGAGCCTTTACGACTGACGATGCAAAGTCCGTTCAGCACACCCTGGGCGGTCAACCTTGCTACCATCCGTTGACTGACCAATCCCTACACCACGGCATGACCTATTCCGTGGGGCTATTGGCTGATATCGATATGAAGAAGAAGTATTTTAAACTCACAAATTTCCATTAACATTATACCAAAACATTTAGAGAATTCATAACAAACCAAACAACATTCATTTGGAAGTAAAACTGACATATTGAACGGGTTTCAAGTTAAATATTGGTAGGTTCTACCGCCTGCTATTTGCGAAGCACCTCAAAATGTTAAATATGAACCAAAACTTCCGCTACCACGTAATTTCGCTAACTAAAGTGGTAACCGCACGCTTAACAAGTTGCGTAGGTAAATAATAATTACTATCGGTTATGCGCGTCATTGTTTATATATTCTGAACTGGGAATATACGGAAGCTGTTTATTGGGGATGCGGTGTCTCCCCCAATAAATTCTTAGCATGGTTTAAAAATCACCTAATAAACTATTAACTACATAACAGAACTCACCTTTGGACTACACTCGCATTTTGCTAGTGTTACTGCCAATGTAATAGGAGGCGAGCCTATTGCCATTATTCGGACACAAATCCAGACTCTGTGCTGCCACTGAGAAAAACTCAATAACACTGCCCGGCCTGGCATTCAAACCCAGGGTTTCATGCTCAGCAGTCGCGCTTAGCCATCACTAGAATAACGTGGCATTTAAAATTTATATACCTAAAGTAGTTTCTTATCGTATGGTTAATGAACAACCTGGTGTTAGAGTTTAAACCGCCTGTAGACATAATTTGGCTTTACACGCCCGTGCTGTTGAAAAATCTCTCAGGTGTGTTGGTTTCCTCGCGATGTTTTCCTTCACCGTTTTTAGCAACGGATAACTAATTTATAGTACTCACAAACATTCGAAAAGACAGTGGTGCGTTAAACTTCGTATCTTTGACTTGGCAATCCAACGGTCTTACCACTCGGCTATCAGTTCTCTATCAGATACTCGACCAAATCCTGGTATAGGAAAAAGTAAATTAACTTTAAAGAATTTTATCTCAACGCACTGGGGACGTAATAATATAATAACTGTTGTTTATAAAAGAAAAATAAGTTTCTAGAATCGTTTGTTACATTATTTCTTAATAATACCTATAAACAGTTCCTCGATTATGATAATTATATTTTTACCCATCCAGTTCAGTTTTTGGAAAATATTCCATGTTTGTCGAATAAATTGCCACCATTATACTCATACTGTTTGAGACGTCGCGCGTCGCTCGCACAGAAATCGAGCAACTCCTCTGAAGAGCTTTAATAAACATGATGTATTTGAAATAAATATTATATTATTGGTTTATGCAACTATTTCGCAGAAAGTCTATTCCATACGCTTGAAATAAGTTGTACGTATTTGATGGCTGTGAGCATTTCAAGTAAGTGGTTGTTACTGAAGATGAATAGCTTCTCGGAAATTTGTGTGTGATGCGAGTTTTGAGAATTACCGTGTGTAGTAGACATATCCTCATCATATATGCATATGGCATTCGTGTGCTGCAATGGTATCAGTTCTTCTTATCGTATAGTTGATGAACAGGTGTAAGAGTTTAAACCGCCTGTAAGCCTCGGACATGGCTTTACACACCGTTGAAAAATCTGTCAGGTGTGCTGGTTTCTTGACGATATTTTCTTTTTCTGTCTCTAGCAACTGATAACTTATTTATAATACGCAAGTGAATTCGAAAAGACATTGGTGCGTACCGGTGTTTGAACTTGCAAACTTTGACGTAGCAGTCCCACGATCATACCACCCATCAGATTATCAAAACATAATTTTGAAAAGGTAATTGAAATACATACACTCGAAAAACATAACCCTCCTTTTGACACAGTCTGGTAATAGAACAAATAGCTTAGGTGCCAGTAACCGGGTCTTCAACATAATACAAAACAACGAAAAGATTATTTAAAAAGTTAAGATTAATAAGATCAAATCAAAGTCAAGGAAACATATGCACCAACGTCATACATCCAACTGAATTTCACTTTATGTCGACCAATAACATAAGCTCCTAATTCTCGGCACCCGGCCAAACTAACTTAGTATAACCGAGTCACCTAAATTGACGTCACTTTTATTTAGTCAGTCAAGCCTTATAACCACTCAGTGGGAAGCAGTGAAGCCTGAATAAACACTAATAATGAAATGGAATTAAATTTACTAGATTGTTTGTTTGTTTGGTAAACCGACGTCACAAAATTAGACCCTTTGCGTATTAAGTTTGGTCTTGTGATTTAAGATCCTTGATGAACAATTAGCGTGGGTCGAATATTGATTGTTGAAGTACTGCGTCTCCGCAGGGTTAAATTGAAATTCTACATTTAACTGCCTCGTTGGTCTAGTGGTTGCTAAACGGATTTTTCCATTAGGTAATTCTCAGTAGCAGTGCGGAGTCTGAATTTGTGCCCGGTTGATGGCAATAGGCTCGCCCTTATTACATTGGGACCTAAAAACATAACTGGCGAAATGTGGGTGTACTAGGTATATGTGCACTTCCACCTACCCCTTCGAGGAATACAGGCGTGATGTTATGTTATGTTATATTTTACATTTGGCGGCGGATGGGACGGTCAGAAACACAAAACAAGTGAAATTCGAATAGCCAGATGGATTGACGACAAAGTAAACCTCGTTGAAAGGCTTGCACTAGTTTGGGACAGAACATGAAAGCATGGCGCTTAAGGTGTGTCCCCACTCGTAACATTTCGACGAATATTTCTCTGCAACTGTAACAAAATGGTGAGTTTGTGTACCAAATTCCGTCTTACGCAAAATGTTATGAGTGTGGACGAAGCTTTAAGCGTCGAAGATGTTGCTCTGTATTGTGTCGCAAAAGACGAATTTAATAAGAAAAGAAATACCCTTTATGTTTATAAACAATAATAAGTTAACATTAGAACTACTTTTATCTTTTGCGTTGTGCCTAAACAACATAAGTAATGGTCAAACTGCGAATGATGATAGAGAAGATGATGAGAACAACGAAAACACTAGCAAAATCTAGCCTACTACACTATACCTAGCCTAATAATATATCAGTTGATATTGTACCTTCAACAAAGAAATATGATGAGTCAAGGTATTCTTAAGTTCATGTTTGTGAAGCTCTTTATCTCTTTTATACCAAAATAATAAGTCTTTGTGCGCAAGATTTATTATAATGGCCTTAAGTACAATAATAAGATTACTTTGCGAAAGTATTTTCACTTAAAGTAAAGCCCACTTAGCAAGAAACTGGCGTTTATCCAGGTACAGCCGTCACGTAAGTGCCTAGTTGTAGGCTAGCAAAATCTTTGCATGTTTCAATATGATCCTTGAATTATTATGCAGATTGCAGGCGTCGTTGTCGCCTACTTCGTAAGTACTAGGTATTTACCATGAACTCTTAAATCAGGACAGTTTATGATGTGGAAGCGAGACGCCGCTACGTGCAGTATAATGCAGCGTCTAACTTCCCCAACGCAAACTGTCCTGCTTTAAAAGTTCATGGTAAAGGTCTTCAACATAAGATTTGAAATTTTGGGGACAGTTTTATGTTGGAAAGAAAATTTACGCAATTTAACAACTTAACTATCAGTCAGACGATACTAAAACAATGACCATGTATCACGTGTCTTGGGACAGGAAAGTTGTTAATATTCAAAACCAAATTAATTGAATAGAAGACCCGTTGAGCGAAGACCTTTTTCACAACATCTTTTTCCTCCATCAGTGACCACACACCCCACAAACAACCACATCGGCCTCAAGTTTCGGGACGGTATTAAATATGTAAATATATACGTTAGTTCTTAGAAGGTTCATATTCCAGTGGACATAAACGTGCCAAAAAGACTATGAACAGTCGTACCAGCGGCCAAAGTACTCCTCTACGGTACTTAGTGCATAGTATGTGAGCTGAGGAAATTGCAGACATTACTCTTTTTACGGTAGATGAAGTTACTTTACGAGTATGCTCCAAAGAGTTTGCGCAGAAGGCTATGTTATACAAGTACTAAAGTGATACTAAAGTGTAAAGTTTAGTTTTCAGACTTATTGCGGGTGACCCCTGACTTTACTATTCTTCTTAGCTTCTGAATTATAGAACGAATCTCTTCGACTCGGACGACCTTTATGATTGAAGTTACATTAGACAGGTGAGTTCTTGGAGGTATACAATATGTTGGGAATAACGAAATAGTATCTAAGAGCTAATAATATTGGGTTGTATTCCATACATTTTCCACTGTTGGGTCTCTATTAAGAGAAGCAAAGTAATCAATGCTCATCGCATTCATCACTGTGGGTTGGTGATTTCAGACTTTTAAATCCAGGGTTCATGTTCAGAGTAAACATTAGTCAGTTATGTCCTAGAATGATAAGAAAGTGTCTGTAGGATCTATTCCATTTTATTCAGTGTATATTTAAAGTGCTATGTAAACATACATACCTATTTCACAGTTATTGCTCCAGCATTACTTGTAACTTCTGTGACGTAGGTACCTACATACATTTGTGAGTGTAACTTCCAAGTGTACAGGTTTTCAAAATAACACCCGTTCTAATGGTTCATTACACATATTGTGCGATCGCGAAATACATTTTGAGCTTTTGTTTTTATGATGAATTTGCTATAATTGTGTGTTTTGTATTACAGGTATTTGCACTTTACTTTCATAGAACAGTTTTCAAGTTATAAAGTAAATATAACTAAAATAACTTAAAATGAAGTCGGTTAAAAAATACATTAAAATATGTTTGGGATACTAATTAAAATGTTCAATTCCTTCACGACATCTATCTTTTTAACAGTTTTAAACCCACAGAAATACACGAAAACATGGTCAGCGCGGTAGTGCACATCGCAATAAATTATCACAGCTCTCCCATTCGCGGCAATCTGTTCGCCTACAGAAAAATATACATGGAACTAGTAAACTCACCAGGATATGTCTTGCCTACCATTCTTTACTTTGAAACCCAACCTCGTTACTCGCATGACATGCAATACCTTTAGCTCATATTCTGCTCAACTTTCAAATCTGTTTTAAAATACTTTGACGGCTGGAAGTTCACAGATACCATGTGAAATACGTAGCGAAATGACTGGAAAATCTTACGAAGTTTATTTAGGAATTTCCATGTACCTAGTAGATAACTTCGGAAATTGTTCAAGTTTGCATTTTCGTGCGACAGAGACTTGTGTGCCGCTCAATTTCGAATGCTCAGTGGTGCGGTGTTGTCACAATATTTGCCGGTTGTGCCGCAATGCGCCGCGTCACACGGAAATTTTTCGAGGCTTTATGTAAAATTTAGATATGCCGCGCATGTGCAAAGTAGGTCAAAGGCGAATGTGAAACATTTTTCGGAAGCGGATTGTGGGAGCTGACACATTGTTGTACAAAAGTTGACTTCAGTTTGTTTGCGATGATGAATGTCAGAAACCCTTTTGCGTTTTTCACATAACTTCGAGTATTGTCGTTCTGTACGGTCCACTTGTTTATCATGGTCGACGATCAGTGGAGCGGCGGCGCGGGCGGCGGCTAGTCTTATCTCACGTTCACCTAATTATAATACTAATTTCCCTAATTTTTTTTAAATAAAGTAAAGATATGTAACACCAAAATTTTTAAAATGATTATAATTATGTTGATTATCAATTAGATTACCAAAATTTTACTGAAAACCTAATTTTAAATAAATAGTCAACTAGATAGAAATATTATAATTGTAAAACTAAGTTAAATAGGTACTCAAAAACCACATTATCATCGATGAATTGCGCAACAGGAGCTTAAACGAGCGCCTTTCTAAAATTAATAAAAAGCAACCTCAATAACTTTGATTTGCTTTTTTCCAGCATTTTCAAAGGCTTGAAAGTGTTCGTTCAGAAAGACCTAACGTGGCCAAGTCATGCTTGCTCAAATGAAGTTCAAATCCTCTAATAACTACCGTACCAACGATAAAATATTTCATCTGAGTGAGTTCATTTGACCATGGGTAAATAAAAATTTCATAGTGTCTCATTTATTTAGTTTAAAGACAACAAACACTGTCTAATTCAAAAATGTTATTAATAAAAAATGTCGTGGTACTTGGGACTGTGTATAAATTTATAGTTCTCTTATCTGCTACCTCACTTACTACTATCTTTCTCTCTTCCTTAACACAATCCACCCTTCTCAAAGCATAATGTGATTATGCTCTAGCCAGGCTATATTCATTACTCTTTGTATAACCAATTACGTGTAACAAATTTTTACGGTCATTTGCTTATATAGTAGTGTCTGTGCAAAGGTGGGTGAACATCAGCATGAGTAACAGCAGCCTTACTCCTCAGGGAAAACAGGCCTGATATAGACTTGTAATAAAAATGAAAATTGATCATATTCATTTAAATTAGGATAACAAATACCGGACATCCTGATAGCTTTGAACACAACCCGAATGAGACCGCAGAATAAACTATTAGCGATATGTTGAGGCATTTAACGCGTAATTAGGAAATCAAGTGAAGCCACAAAACAGTGTATCATTTAGTAAGGTATAACAAACGAAGGCTTGACAAATAACTAATGTGGTGGTGAGCCTTTCAATATTACCACTTAACACTCTATTGATGAATGATAATGTATAGAAAGGGATTGTGTGTAACAAGCCAGTGGTAGTGGCGAGTATATTGAATTGACCCTATTAGCGTAGAGTACGATTTCCGAAGAAAATGTGGATGAAATGAAAATGGACAGACTTGTATTTGTGAAATAAAGCAAAATTATAAGGGTGAATGCCTTTAGTTTCTTTTATATCTTGGATGAGTTAACGCGTCGACTCAAAAATAACAATTTTTTTAAACGTTTCACAAACATGAAATGTCCCATACACAAACAACCAGACTCGGGACAAAAATCTGCGAATCGCAAAAATGTTTAGTCCCGTGCGACAATCGAACTTTTAGCGCAACAGTCCTTTCGCTAAGTCCCTGCGCCAATCTATACCTGGTTGGCGCATCTTAACCTAGAAAAGGTTATTCAGTAGAAGATCTCGATATTCTAGAAGTAGGATCCTTAACTTAGGTAATTTGCTTTTTGTCATCTTTAATGCATCGACGTTGTCTTCTAGCGCTGCACGGACGCTCTAACTTGTGCTGTACAAACTTTAACAATTTCCGAAGTCGCATCTTATTCGCTTTAGACCAACGAGTAGGGGCCCTATTCTGTATTAGTACGGGTTTGAATTTCCCGTCTATTCATACTTGTTTCGAAGGCTTTGTGTGGACTCTGAATGATCTGTTAGGCACGGTCGCTCGCTTCGAAATACTACACAATCCGACGAATATACAGACAGTGGCTCTGACTCTGTTGTAACCTAAAGTGAAGTACGTTAATTAGAGTGGTTAGATTATATCGTATCTATTACGATATTAGTCCATTTGTTCTTAATCAGTGTAAAATAAGTAGCAATTGACGTATAATAACATTGTTTTATGTTAAAGTCATTTGATTTGGCGTAGATACCACTCAAAAGATCCCTAACTACTTATTATATTCAAAGCCAAGTCTGATACTAAGCCTTTTTCTTTAAGTATTTCACGAGCCAAATGTTTATGAACCTATTGCTAAAAGACCAAAAGACAAATATAGCTACCTATCTACGTATTTATTCCAGTAATTCACATCAATCCATGGACACCTAAAATAATATTTATGTAATAAACTTTTCATCTCAACTATGATAAGGGATCACCTCTGTCCAAACCGAAAAACACGTATAACATCCCACGCAAAGTTATTTATTTAACAAATTTGTTTAACCCATCGGCCCTATGTTACCAACATCAATAAAATAGCGTGTGAATGATGTGTGGCGTTGTTGTTTACGCTCGCTTAACGCGTACGTCAAACACTAAACAAAACGCGATCGTAAATATTTTCTGTCAGTTTGGTCAGATAAGGAGGTGTAATGACCTGTAAGGAGTCACGTTATACGTAACACGTGACATTGGGATTAGACAATTCATACTAACGATCCGGCTTCTTATAGACATTCACAGTTCACTCGCCTGTAAATACTAAGACGGATATGTTATTTTTTACTACAATAACTTTGGTAAGTGTTATCCATATTATTTACTGTATATCCCGGCTATACTCACGGGTGTATTCGGGAATGCCCGACTAGTTTCGAACTCGAACGGAGCCCTTCGGTTCGACTCGCGACTCTGCCGCGTAACCAGCTCATGAATAAGGGATCCGTTCGAGTTCGAAACTAGTCGGGCATTCCCGAATACACCCGTGAGTATAACTGGAATACACAGTAAATATCTATTCTTTTTTATAAGTCTACTAAATATCAGAAATATCGTCACTCTTTCTAGTCGTCATGGTGATTTTATGGCGGTAAGCCATTCATGGAACGTCTCTTTAATCTTGTTTTACCTGCAACGGAAGGTAATGCTGATTAACCGAATTTCTAGTTATAAATATCTAAAGCTGCAATCTGCAAATTGAATTGCAATGATGAAGAAATTCAATATACGGAATAGTTCCTTCGCTTAGGGTCAAAGGTCAAAATTCATAATCTATTTTATAATACATCTAAGTATATTAATTAATAAAGAAAAAAAGTTGTACCAGAAACTAAATAAAGCCAAACCAAGCCGACTGGCGGAATAGTCTCGTATATTAATAGACGTGAAACAAAACGTCGTAACTCAAGAACTTAATTCACCAACCAACGAGGTTTTATTCTATCGTCAATAAAAGTGCGTGAATGATGTGTGGCGTTGTGTTTCTGTTTACACCCCCGAGCCGACGTGATCGTAAAGTTCGCTCACTTGCTGATACGATCAAATGGACTCTTTAGGTTTTGTGTTAGGATTAGGGTAGGTACTTAACTTTGTGACGAAGACTAACTTTCATTTAGAAGTATGCTGACGCTGTGAGCCGGTTTATGAGTGTGGCTTACTTTGTTATAGCCTGAGAATTGCAACTGATGCTTAGGCTGGTAAGTATTAATTTTATTTGTGTAACGTATTAGCTGTTTTTAAAGTAATAGAAACTTCAACAACCACAAAGATAACCGAAAAATTGTCTGACATTATTACATTGATAGAATCCTAAAAATGCTCAAAAATAGCAAAGGGCTTTCCACCTATTACATCAGACTTAATTATGATAAGTAGTTAAAAGGTCTATCATCGTTATCATCATCATCATTAAGCTTTGCGCCTATACACTACTATACAGCCTCCTAATATAGAAGAACTGAATTACATAAGGTATCACATGCATCACGAATTCTCGATTGTATGTATTATTTATATATATAAAATTTTCGTGTCACAGTTTTCGTTCCCATACTCCTCCAAAACGGCTAGACCGATTCTCATGAAATTTTGTGAGCATATTGAGTAGATCTGAGAATCAGCCAACATCTATTTTTCATACCACGAAATTCACGCGAACGAAGTCGCGGGCAACAGCTAGTAAATTATAAAAACACCATTTATAACACATTTCAAAGAAAGACCAATTGACATTAATGAAAGCTGCATGTCATTGGTTTCCAAATTCCGAAGACTAACAATGACAAGTATAAAATTGAAAACTATAAAAGTCGTGTTGTCTGTAACGTAATCAATTAAGCGCTCATCATCAATCAATACCCACATAAAAGCCAAACGGTAAACGCCCGACGACCGCCTCAATATCAGACAAGTTCAAGGCTAAACGTTTTTTAGGGATCAACAGAAAGGGAGAAACATCATGACAGTATAGAATATTTTTATGTTAGTGGTCGTTAATATATCTCCTTTGTCGTCACACTCTTGGCAGAGTAGTATTGGTCGCACATCGAGAGTGGCACAGGTGGCACGTTCAACAATCCGTCGCCTTTTTTTTTTCTTTCGTACTGTAACTTTCAATAACATTCGTGAAGTGAGCCATTGAGTGCAGCTTTGACTTGGTCAGTCCAGTGCATTGGTGACCTGCTGCGCGCTCTTATGCCTTCAAATATTCCCTGCAAGTCAGTCTACGCATCTGTCTTTTCAGCGTGTGATATGTCCAAGGAAAGTAAAAATAAGACTTTGGACGATGGACGAAAGACAGTGTTTGACGTCGAGTTTCTAGAGGATAAAAGCGTTAGTTCAGAACTGCATCCAGATTATGCTAAGCATTTTTCTTCAGCACCACATTTCTAAAGCGCCTATCTTCTGTTTTTCATGTCACGACTCAGCGCCGTAAAGAATATATGGGAAACATTAATGCCCTGACAAGTCTATTTTGGAGGTCTTTGTGATATGTTTGATATAATTATGATGTTTTTGTTTCTCCATATTTTTCTGAGCCGTTCCTAGGCGGACCTGGTGATAGCCATTCGCCGCTTGATCTCATCCACACATCACTGTTTGATATCAGTAAACCTAGGTAGATGTATGATTAGACGACGTCGCAATGGTAAACCGTAATATGTGTGACTAGGTACTACCACTCATTCGGAATATTCAGTTTTCATGTTAATGAAAACTCTCAGGAAGGTAAAACAACCTTTGATTTTCTTCAAAGAATAAAACGCATAAATTACAACAAACAACTCCAAAATTGGAATTTATAATCGCTCATTTATGTCTTTTACCACGCGAGGGTCCAAAAAGGACACATCTATCGCCGACTGTAGGAAGGACATACCTGTGACCACCACCCGTTTAATATAACATTATCTTAGCAACCGTGGGGCATAACAACCTCCTTTAAACTTGACCTCGGACATAACATTTACAAGGTCAAGAACAAAAACGACGCCAACCTAAAAGTAACTGAAGTTTTTTTCTCTTTTATCTGTATTTCGCTAGAATTTGGGTAAATCCGCACTTATCCTTTACTTAAGTCCTAAAAAGCTTTTGTTGAGGGTTTGAAGTGTAAGGATCAAAATTGAGCAACAATGCTTTCTGTCTAGCTGCCGGATTTGTATTCATAGATTTTTAGTCGTATGTGAATAAATATGTTGTGTTAAAGAATAATGGAATGTTGTGGGTTGTTGGCTTAAAGATGAGTATGGAAGAAGAATTATTCTGCAATTTCTGATGGATAAAAATAAGTGCAATTTAACTCATAAACATATTTTGATGAAATACTTCATGAAGGTGCACAAAATAAAAGAAGCCTTAACAATAAATGGATATATTGACTCGATTATTTACAGTTACAAACAAATAGTCCTTAAGAATAAGATTGTGCTTAAATATAAGAACTGTAAAGATTGAAAGTCATAAAGAGAAACATTAAAAATTCTGTTCAACGTTCTAAGAAAAGGTGCCCAAAAAAACAGTCTTTGTAAAACAATTTACGGACGTAAATCCAACAAAATTCAAAGCCCACCAAGACACAATTTAAACGTCCTCTAATCTATTCCCGTTTGCGCCAAAAGATTACCAAATACCTCCGCCACCTGCAATTGAATCGTTCATCCGAAAAACGCCGGAGTCAGATTAATTAGAATTTTTAATTACAGAATTGCTCCCAACTGAACTCGACTAGAAACTTTTGTACTACAGTCGGTGACTTACAAAATTCGTTTCCTGAAATTGGCCGTAACTGCAAAGTTCGGCGTTCGTACTGCACCGACTAATTGTACTTTACGTTTGTTTGACTGTACTGAGCCATTGCAGGTATTGATCTTGAGTTCAGAGGAATTTAAGTGAAACGCTCATTTTAATAGCTGACTTGCTATATTGTTTATCTCTTGTTCTAACCTTTTATCTTCTCGAAGATCCAGGAAGTGATGATTGTCAGGTATGATCGAAGGAACGAAATCTGTTTTTATTATGATCTGGCGACTTTGAGTGATGGATATTTTACTGGTACGCTTTGTGCCTGACATTTCTAAATAGTTTAGATTAAATTAACCTTACAAGTATTATATGACAGACAAGAAAATCTGAAACAGACTATACCTGCCTTAATTTTTTAAGAAGTCATAGTTGATCATAAAAAAATCTCTTTCTCTCTTTAATCTTAGAACTTAGGAATGTTCTACAGCTAAACACGGAGTAAATAACTTGACTACAAAGCAAGATGTAAAGGAAATTACATTAGAAGATCAAAGTAAAACACAAGACGACATCATATATGTTAAGACGCACAAAATAAGTAATTTCCATCATTACGCCTGTCTTTTAGTACCACTAAATTAATTGCAGAGAGACGGAAATAAAAAATACTACGTCACGCCTGTATTCCCCGAAGGAGTAGGCAGAGGTGTACCTATAGTCACCCACATTTCACCAGTTATACCTATATTAAGAGTCCCTATGTATAGCGGGCTCATTGCCAATAATACTAATAGACAGGGAAGTATTTTTATTTTTTTGTTTTCTATCATTATTGAATTATATTCGTAAACTGCTTGTGTCGTAATGGTATTTTGATAACTTATTATAATCTTAAGTAAAGCTACAATTATAAAACTAGACGTGATTTTAGATTATTGCGTAGATTCTTAGAGTTAGGTTTAGGAACATATAGGTTAACTACGTGTTATCTATCACACTGGATAGTGCCTGTTACATACATACATACATAACATCTCGCCTGTATTCCCCGAAGGGGTAGGCAGAGGTGCATATATAGTACACCCACATTTCGCCAGTTATGTTTTTAGGTCCCAATGTAATAGGGGGCGAGCCTATTGCCATCAACCGGGAACAAATCCAGACTCCGTGCTGCTACTGAGAATTACCAAATGGAAAAACCCAGTAACACTTTGCCCGACCCGGGATTCAAACCCAGGACCTCGTGCTCAGCAGTCGCGCTTAGCAACCACTAGACCAACGAGGCAGTCATAGTGCCTGTTAGTGTCTTTAAATATAAATAAATCATATTAAAACATGTTGCTTGTACAACTTGATACCCATAATAGGTAATTCTGTGTGAGAAGCATATTAAAGGGCAATTTACATTGTTTATTAGTACGTGTTTCTACTAAGAACGTTTGAAGAGCCTTGTATGTCTTCTTCATGTAATAATTACTGTTACATGTTGAAAATTGTTGCTATCGAATTATGACTTGGTAATTTGACTTGTGGTGAGGTGTGAATATTATTGTTTCCATAGATTTTGTATCCAAGTAGTCCCTAATATTATTTCTGAGCAATATGTATGCCAACTAATGCCTTATAGGTGTAGTGGTGAATAAAAATGGTTCTAATTTTGAAACTCAAAAAACTAGGTTTAGTCAAATTCTCATCAGCATTTATTTGCCTTACATTAAGAAGAGGAACATAAGCGAGACGTTTTGCAATACTTGATTGTAATGTAATATCAATGATAATTACTAATGTAGAAGTCAGTCAACCGTCTATCGGTGTGAAGATTAATCAGAGAAAATGACAAGAACATACGGCTTTACAAAGCTTATATGCTACATACAATGAATTACTATATAATAAGCCCTTCTATTAATTGCCGGTATTTCCAACAACTGATTTGCCATCTGCCCCTTACCGTGAAGGCCTAAAACAGGACAGTTTAGGATGTGGAAGCAAGACGTCGCTGCGTGCAGTGTAATGCGACATCTCGCTTCTACGACGCAAACTCTCCTGCTGCATACTCAAAATACTATAATAAGTATTTTTTATCTTTTTCTTATTAAAACCTACGCAAAAATCATAAACTACATTTTAATCTTAATACGTCCGTCTGTAGCTAGTTTGGGTATAATATTATAGTTATACGTGTTTGCCCATAGCCCAAAATAAATACAAAGAAAAAAGGGCAAATCACACTAACACCACAATATTTTTCAAGCCGAGAAGCCATTTCTTGTTTGATATAAAAACAAAGTAAACAGTGTTGTTTCGCTCATATAAGTGATTTACGTATAATATTATTCATGGGACGTTATTAAAACGCCAACATGGCTTCCGTGGTATTTGACACTATAAATCTTTGGGTAAATGAGTATTTGTTGCATTCACAGCCTGTTATAGTTGACTGGCAATATATCAGTGTCATTTATGTTGGAAAGAATGTTCTAGATTTATTGGGTTAGCTCTTTTTACTATCATTTTGAATTATTTTTGCGTGTTATTTTGTTACAGTGTTATAGGTTTATTTATGTATTTGAAAACACGTTAAGCCGTTCATCCTGTGCCTGATCTCTCCCCAGTCCTTTTACCGTCCACATCGGACTCTGAGAAAGATTGTTTTTCTTGGTAAAACCAGTCTAAGTTGACTCAAAAAATTCGTTAATTGGAATGGTTGAACTCCAAGTTTTTCTTCAGTTTCGTACGGCTCAGTTAACACAAATCCTCACTATTCACAGTTATTGCAAACCAAAGTACAGTTTAAACGGTCTAATGAAAATAAATACGCTCAAGTTTCAGTTAGTTTTGTGGTAATTCGCTTCTACTTGGTATCAGTTCCCAGTACTGGAAAGTTTGGCGCTGAGAAGCCTCCTTTTATGTACATAAATGTTTTAATTACACCCTTGGCAGAGCTAGCTAATATCATTATTAGCCACGGCGGAATGGCAGTGTAATGTGCTTAGCGAATGTTTGCTTGCACGCACAACTTTTAACATTAGTCTCCGAAACTGCGAAAATGGGGTGTTTTTGGTAATGGTTATATAAGCAATGTTTCTTGGATTTGGGACTCCGTGTCCTGCGGGTGTCTTAAACTCATGATAAAGGTGCATTAGGCTGTCGTTAAAATGTTCAACACTAAGTTGTACTGTCGTGAGTTTTGATATAAATCACGAGACAATTGCAAGGAACTTGTTTGTAGAACTTTCTAGTAGAACCTTTCGCGGTATTGGTGGCTAAGAGCGACAGCAGAACATGAATCCTGGGTTCGAACCCCACGCCGGATAAATTGTCATTGGGCTTTTCCAATGGCAATAGGCTCGCCCCCTATCACATTGGACCTAAAACATAATTGGCGAAATGTGGATGTAGGTACTATATGTGCACATTGTGGCCCTCTGCCTACCCCTTCGAGGAATACAGGCGTATGTCTATGTTCTTTTAGTAGATAGGTATTTTTAAACACATTTCTAAATAATATAAACGTAGACATACTCACATATATGTTTTTACAAGCATTTATAAGCTGTATCACAGTAGAAAGATTTATCTTGTCTAGTGTGATAACGAGTTATATTTCTCACAAATTCTTTTTAAAGTTTCTCGTGAATATGCACGAAATAATTCTTTCTTTTATTTACACTTGTATCTAACACTAAGCTACACTTATCTTTGTTCTTTATTTCCTTTTATTTTGTTCATTTAGAACAATAACGGTATTCAGCTGTTTCATTACAGACGTAACGCAAAGGAAGGAGGTTTATGTGCGATGTGCTCCAAAGAAAAGGGTCCGTCTTTCCGACGGGTATCTTTCCTCTTTTCCTTTTTCTTGGTACGTCAAGTTTTTGTGTAATGTTATAACAGTTTATATAAACGGAGCCTTTTTCTTTTGGACGCGTTTGTTTTTGTTTATATTCAATTAAAAGGGAATATTTTAGTCTGATAGGCTTGTAAATATGTTCGTGTAACTATGAGTGATTTTGATCACATAATAATGTATGGCGAAAGGTAGAAGGACCTCTTAACTGAATGAAATTTACATAGGAGGAAAATAAAATGTGTCCCATGTAGGTAAAGGAGTCTATTATTTTTTTAGGTAATTATTAGTCTGTGTACATTGTTCAATCATAACTAAGAAAGCAGGCACATTGAAACATTTATTTAAACACAATATATTTTGTCACCATTATTGTGAAATTTCATCAGTCACACGTTTCTATAAAAAACTTCTTTCTTTTTTTTAAACGTCCCTCACTTGTAACTTACCCTGTATCGTGGAATATTGCATACACAAACTCCCAGACTCAGGACAAACATTCTATCGATCACTCACATTGTTGTCTTGTGTGGGAATGGAACTCGCAACCTAGCACAGCAGTCCAACCGCTTAGCCACTGTCGAATGTTTAATTTAACTTAGCATAAGCCTGAACCGAAAAGACATTTACATACATACATACATATATATAAAATCACGCCTGTTTCCCTTAGGCAGGCAGAGACCACGGATGTTTAATATTTGGCTAATCTTCTTGTTGGTCGTTCTACAAAACATTGAATATCCAGGCAAACCTGTACTCTCCTTTGAAGAAGTGTTACTTAGAAGAAGCGGTACCGGTAAGGTTATTGGCACTTCAAGAGGACTCTCTGAGAACTACTTATTACTTTGAACTGCACTTCTTTCTAAGAAATTGTTTACGATTCTATTAATTAATTAGAATGAAACGTACGTATACTAAATTATATTGCATAGATTTTTTAAAATTTTATATTATTTCTAGCTGCGCCCCGCGGTGTTACCCGCTACATTTTTTCGGGATAAAAAGTAGTCTATTTTCCAGTTCCATGATCCAGGGTGTCAGATACATCCATATAAAATTTCATCAAAATTGGTGTAGCCGTTAGAGCGTGAAGAGGTAACAAACATACAAACAGTCACAAATTTTCGCCTTTATAATAATTATTAGTGTGATAGAAAATTATTTTATTTAACGTTAAGCTTTATTTTACGATTTTGTCATTAATATCATCATAAAATTTGGGTTACTAACTAAATTAATTGATAATAACTATCCAGAAGTAGTTTGTATGGTAGTTAAGTACCTAGGTAATAAAATTACATCAGATTCATAACAATAAGGTATTTGTCCCCATTGTGATCATCACGAGCGTTATCATAATTATAGTTTTTATAGTTATCCCGCAAATCTCGTACTATCGTGATAATCATAATTATTATACTTTTTATCTGTGTCCAAATAAACGTTTTACTATCTTTGCCGTTTATTGTCATAAAAGTACTCATCAGAGGATAGCTATACCTTTAAATCCTATCCTTTTTTTTTAAAATAGTATCTTCATTAATAGTATTATATAGATGTATTTTATTATTTGTATGTGAGAGTAGTCTTTGAAACTCCTTATACGATTTTTTAACATGTTTTAGTATTACTCAGAAAGGATTTTGAACGCCACCGCGGTCACCGGTGACCGCGAACAACAGTTTTTCTATTGTATCTACTGCGTGGTATTCAACGACATAAATATAAATTTCACATAATCGAAGTCGCTGGAAAACACTCGTTTTAAAAATATTACTCACCTATATACAGGGTTGTCGTCCCGGTACCAAACTACAAGGAGTAAGCTATCGTTGTGCATCGGCGGCCTGATGTCACACGGCAGGTCAGCCTCGCCGCCCACTATCGCCGGCACACGCGTCACCGTGGCCGATACCGGTGACGTCACGACCCCTGTGAATATACAGATAATTAAGGATTGAATTGAGTAACCAAGAATACTTGGGACAGGTTTAAAACTTGGTTGCTTTCTAGTAAAAATTTTAGTCGCAGCTCTCGCTTTTATAGAGTGATGGGATAGGAAACCAATCCCGACACCATCCAAATCCTTAGTTTGGTGGTCTTACAGCAGAGGTGCACAATTGCCCATCCGTATAGATAGTACACCCACATTACGCCAGTTATATTAAGGGGCCCAAATTAATTGGTGAAAAGCGGTTAACCGGCAGCCTTAAACCGGTCAATCCGGACTCCATGCTACTGAGTCACCCAGCGGAAAATCCCAATAACACAAGCCCGACCTGGAATTTAAACCCAGAACTTCGTACTCAGTTGTTGCTTTTCGCGACCACTAAACCAAGACGGCAGGCAAAATAAATATAGTTACGTAAAAATTGTTTATCCCAAATTATTTTCCAACACACACAACTCAGCATGCGTAGGTATTATATAGGTCACACATTGTATTGAAATCAAACCCTGAAGCCTCAATCCCGTAATGGAATACAAAAAACCTTTGTTACTCAAAGAAAATCATAACACAGGGTTGTAAACCTGTATTTGAGGTAGAATCTAGCGTTATCACTGGCCAGACACGAAAAAAAAGTTCTGGTCAAAAAATATAATTTTCCAGGGAACACCGGCCAATCCCCGTGTTTATCTGCTTAAAGCCTTGTATGAAACAGTGTTACGTTGTAAGCGGACAAAATCCCTCAACATGAGAGCGTAGATATGAGGGTTCAAGGTGCAAGGGATGGCGAGCACCGAGGATAAGCAAAAGAAGATCTAGCTATAACTAAATAGTCCCACTTCAAAGCAAATGACGCATTTCATTATTTATCAATATTACCGTACCTTACTGTTGGTTAGTGAAAACAGACATTTAAATCCATTTTTAGTCACGATTATTTCCTTTTCCATTAGTCTATGATGTCTTAAAAGACAATAAGTCAAGCAAGACATTTTATAAACAAAAATGAACAAAACGTTAAATATATGTACAGTAAACATTTTCTCGCAATATTCTTTTTTTACAATAAAAAATATCCTCTCGACGTCTCCCTTAATTTGGACCACGCATAAGGTTCGAAAACAAGAAAATTACATTCAGCGGTGGGTACGAGTAGCCAAGCTCAGCCGGACAATGTGGACACGCACACCTGCCAACTAAAAACCTTTTTGGTATTCGGCACGGCGTAGACGAGGGCAGCAGGACCAGGTAACAAAAACGGGCCAAAGGTCTGGCCACGTGCAGTGTAGAGTTCCGTACTTACCCTTCACAATATGTGTCTCAAAGGAACTCTCTGTTTTCAGAGTTCATCCATACTATCATTATAAATGTGACCAGAACTCTGTCTCTCTATTTCGCCTTCACGACTAAACTGCGGGTTTTGATGAAAAGCATATTGTGGAAAGTTTAAGGCCCGTAAAAGGACATAGGATATTTAACACGGGTGAAGTCGTGGGCAAAAACCAAAAACCTTATATTTACTACTATGTAGTGCAATATGGATGTATTGACCATAGAAGCTGGAAGCGGTAAGTTGAAGATCGAGTTCAGTGACGTGCCATAAGAGGCCTATGTCTAGCAGTGGATTGAGATAGGCTGATGATGATGATGGTACACTAATAAATATAACTACAATAGTAGTAACTACTTAATATAAAATAGCATTCTGATCAAGGCACACACATGAGGGAACTGAATTGTCTAATGAATAATATTTTTTAGACCCATTAAATAACACTTTGTCTGACTCAAGAAATTGAATCCAGAAACTTACGCTCAGATGAGCCTTTCAACTACTAGTCCAATGTGGTAACCGTGGTATATCCAAAGCATAAAATAGGCAGTGAGTAATTTCCTACAGAATTTTTGGTACAATTTACTTTTGGTCGATATTTACTCGTAAACATAATAATAAAGGCTTCTGAGCTATGAACATATGGACAGACATGACGAAAATAAAGTTTCCTTGTTGACTACGGAACCCTAAAACCCTTATCCCCCACCTCAAGCCTTCACACAATATTATGTAATAAGATTGTAATGGAGCTCTGTGTTAATATTAGATACATTTTTTCGAGGTAAGAAATCCTGTATAGATAGGGCAGTATTCCTTTTTGCTTTAGGTAGGCTTAGCCCTAATAACTGGAATAAGTTGCCCGGATTTATACTTAGCGGCGTTAACTGGGACCTTGTCAGAGGTTGGTTTATTTTACTTTTGAAGCTTAAAATTTTTGGACTAGAGTTTGGGGTTTGTGTTGCAGACTTGCTGGTTTTAACGAAATTATTAGTCTGCGTATAAACTAGTAGTAGGTAATCTTATTTGTAAGCAGTTTTCTAAAAATGTTGTCGCAAAATGTTGGTGTACTGGATATGCATTTCTGCCAAGCCTTTCGGGGAATATAGCCATGATATTATGTGGTTAACCAATGGCTGTAAGCTGGCCCAATTATATTATGAGTCCAACAAAAATATCATCTGGAAAAATTCGGGTTCATTTATAACTTTGGCATATAACAATAACCAATTCAAGCGATAAAGAAAATACAGGAGTTAAAAATATCTTACAAATATTCAAAGGAACACAAGTTTTAATACTATAAGTATATAATACCTATCCATCTACTTCGAAGATATTAGCAATTGTTCATTACTGTGGGTTTGTTAGGCCATTCTTAACAAACAATGGGAAGCCCTGTTGGCTTTCCTAGGTATAGCAGGTACGGAGAACAAATGAATCGCGATTATGACGTTCATCAACTGGGATTCGTTCGTATTGCGGCGGAATAAACTGACCTATTTATAGACGTCTTATTGTGTTGGTTGACAGAGCTCGGAGTATTCAGTTTGATTTCAGGCCGTATGGTTTTATGAGGCTTTTTTGTTGCAATACTTCGCTTAGTTTCTATCCAAATGCAACTTAATTAAAAATTGATAAAGGAAATTTGAAAATTGGTTTGAGGGTAATGGGCACTACAAAAAGTCCGGTAGAGCAGATAAGGCCTCTACTAGGCTGACTGCGGAAGACCACATCTAATAATGATGGACACAATAAAAAAAAAAATGATGGACACGTGCGAGAATTTGGCTCGCGACCTTTGGTGTACCGTGGCGCAGTTCTGTCAACTGAGCTATCGTGTCGCCGCTCGCACCCATCGGTTTTCAAGATCCCTTTTTTATTTACGACTAAACGTAATATTTTTTATATCATAATGTATTTCCGTAACTTACTAAAAATATCACTCAAGTACGCCTTATAAATGACAATAAGGTCGCCTACGATTACAAGATACAATACAATCAGAAAAATATAATTTATATTTGCCCGTCTCTTCGTAAAACGTAGGCGTTAAGATAAGTGTTAGTTATTTATATACATGTTAGAAATCCCCAATAGGATCGAAGTTTTTAAAAGATAAGACAAATGATGGGCACGAGCGGAGTTCGAACTTGCGACCGTGTAGCTCGTACTCGTACTCTTACCAACTGAGCTACCGTGTCGCTGCTCGCTCCCATCAAAGTTAGAGTTGTTATAATATCAGTGGGTACAGAATCTAGGTGAAACAGTCTGCATAATATCCAGTAGGACAATAAAATGGTGACAACACATTCATGGTAACATTTTGAATAAAGTTAGGTTTGTTACGAACCTGTTGATTGCCTGGTTTAACCACAGCATGACCAATTCCCAAAACATAACAATAAATGACTTCACACTAGTCATATAGAAAGTTAGTGGAAATGTATAAAAAATGTACCAGGTATTGTAACTGGGGATATGTGGGTTTACTGTAGGTATACCTCTGTCTACGCGTGTGGAGAAAACAGAATTGATGTTCCTCATATTATGTTTCTTATTTAGTTATTACTAAACTAAACAATACCTTGCACTATAGGTGCTGTAAATAGGTTTGTACTCTACATTATTCATTAAAAAACATAACAGCATGCCTGTATTCCCCGAACGGATAAGCAGAGGTGCACATAGTATACTCACGTTTCGCCAGTTATGTTTTAGGTCCTAATGTAAGGACCGAGCCTATTGCCATTAACCAGGTATAAAATAATATCTTCTTTGTTAGTAACTATAAAATTCACCTACAAGGGGAAACTACATAAAAAAAACCAGTACAAAGAATCGTTTTCAACCAACAACGCCATAATAAAAGAATTATCGTACCCACGCCCGCGATAATGTCACAAATAAATGCAAATATCCAAAAAAACAACAATAAACTGTAACTTTTACAAAGCAAAAGGGCCAAAAGGGACAATTTCGAATTCCGGGCGAAATCTGAATATAAACGAAGCCTGTGTTTTCCGCGCCAAAATAATTTACGGAATTATAACTTTAGTGGTTCTTGTTAAGACGTAGCGTCCTACCCCAGTTCACATGAATACAGTGCTTAGCATTGACATGCAGTGTGGATTAACCTTAATATCAAGACTTTAGGAAGGTTGGTGCCTATCTTTCTTTATATAAATGAAGACTTCAGTTTCAGCGAGGGATTATTTTAATCTGTCATTTCATTGAATAAATTATTACAATATTTTACAATATACTTAAGCTTATTTACACTTATTTAAGTAATATTTTTAACGTAGGTAACGTTTAATAATAAATATGTACAAAAGAAAAAAATAAAACTAAAATTATGCATCAAAGTATTCCTCCTCATAGCTGTCGACTGCTAGGGTACTGAAAAGGCTGACGTCATTGCCACGTTGAATGGCATTTATTATTGCATACCTGTTTGTGATTCGTCTAGTTTTGTAGACGTATGTGGGACGAGCACGGTTATCTGCTGGTAAAGAAAATATGTAGGTACTAATTCTACCACGCTGGAGTCGTTAATGAATTTTAGAACTATGTTTGGTGTTACTCTAAACGTAGATATAACTATAAAAAATAGATATTTTCATACAAACAACTCTGCCTATTGCACAATATTATTTCTCTTAAGAATATTATTATTTATTTCAGCAATGATACTCCCAATGCACGGCAATGTTTCCCTTTCCCTCCTCCATTACTCTCCAAGACCTACTTTTGTCCATATTTTGCTGTACGAGTTAAACTCGTAAAGTAAAAATAAGGCACGTGCCTTATTTTAAAACACTACAGCTGTAAAAATGTATAATAAAACTAGCGTGAGAGTCAAATGACAGATACTTTTTATACCCACGAGTATACCTAGGTATATGACAAGTCTAGACTGGCCTTTCATTAAATGTCACGGCAGTTTTCAGTTGACCTGTCACATATCATACCCACTCGCAGTGAGTGGGCGTGGTATTTATATTAGACGCGTGATATAACAAAGTAATCTGCGCTGGTTATGAAGACTGGAGAAAACAGTTAAATCATAACATAACAAAAAGTGTTACTGGGTTTTTCTAGGGTTTCTGAAAATTACTTAATACCTCTAACCGTAGTAGCAGTATGGAGTCTGTATTTGTGCTGCATGGATGGCAGGCTCTCCCCTAATTCCATTGACTTTGGGACCTACAATCCATATCCATATGATCCATACTAATATTATAAATGTGCAAGTAACTCTGTCTGTCTGCTACGACATTAAGACTAAACGCTGGACGAATTTTGATGAAATTTGGCATGTAGATAGACCGGAGAAAGGACACGCTATTTAAAGCGGGCGAAACCGCGGGCAAAAGTTAGTACTTACAACATAACTGGAAAAATGTGGGTTTACTATAATGTGCACCTCTGCCTATTCCTTCGGGGAATTCAGGCGTGATGTTACATTTATGTTACAGATGAGAGATATTAGGTAATATAATGTTACATACGTACGACGTATTACTGTATTCAACACCGAATGTAAGGCAGTAATGTTACCGTAATGGAAATTGTATCAAATTACAGACGGAAAATGTTTGTAATTCAAATATCAGCTGTCTATACAATTAGTAAAGTCGGTACCTATTGATCAGAGTAACATAAGATAATATGACAATATAATGAGATGTACTGTTACAGACAGTATAGGCAGTGTCATGAGAATTCAAAGTCATATTTTCTCTTCTAAGAATGCGTGTTTTCTTAAGAGTGTCTGCATAGCAACCGCGCTAAACAATTTGTGATGTTAAGTAGTCTTTATCAAGGTCTGCCTCCCGATGGGTAACAGTTATTTACATGTCAAGAAAGTATTGTTTTGCGGATAACACGAAGGTGCTTTACAAGTTGTGTCAGTGAACAGTCATATCATCATTCACATCTCATTCATCGGGCACAATTTTTTTGTTGCTAATGATCCGGGAATTCAGGACTTTACGCTCAAACGTCACGCATTGAAACTCATCATAATATTATTGATACGTTTTATAGTGTACGTTTCGAAACACGTTTTCGTTATAGAATATACATATTTCTCCATCGACAATATAACTCTAATTATGGAAGATAATTACTCACCAGTGTAATTATACAGTTAATTAAAGCTTTAATTCATGAGTTAGATATTAATTAGAAGAGTATTTACAATATGTCAATTCAATAACACTATGTTTCGAGTTATTAATCATAAACATTTATTATTTGTAAAATGTCACAGTTAGGTGCACCGAGCGTGTGTGTGTATATTGTGAGGCCAATTTAATAAATAATAATAAATATTTGTTTAGCATAGTTAATTTAACAACCCGCAGTGAGCTAGCGTGGTGATCAATGCTCAATCCTTCTTCTTCTCTATACGAGAAGAGGCCTTTGCCCTGCAATGGAACAGTTATAGGCTGTTATTAATAATTAAAGACTACGAATCAAAATAAATGGACGTGCTACAGCATCTTATCATTATTTCAGTCATGTACCACCCTACATATAGGCCTCCCTTTTCCTTCTGCGTACTTCTCTGCTTTGAGCGTAACTTGTTCAATGTCCAGACAAACTTCGCGTATATACAAATGTCATCAACTATGATCCTTACTTCAAAATAATTATCATTTTTCTTACTTCTAAATTGATAAAGGAAACTTGAAAAATGATGGACACGAGCGGGACTCGAGCCCGCGACTTTCGCGCCACGGTACGGCGAAAGTCGTGGGTTCGAGTCCCGCTCGCGTCCATCATTTTTCAAGTTTCCTGTACCAATTTAGATTTAAGCCTAGCATGGCAACATGCTAAAAAAAAAGATACAAAAAGTAATTTTTCTTACTTTTTCAGTCATGCAGAAACTAACGATATGTTAACAATTATCTTCAGAATTATTAAAATATCGTTCTTTCTGCTTAATGTCTGATCTTCATAACCTTCAGACATCAGCAAAAAAATCCATTCTCAATCACATCACATATTAGGTTTCCAGTATTTCGAGCTAAATTTGAGTTGTTTTGTCTATACACTCAAATATTTTTGTTGTTATGAAATCAAAGACGAAGACAAACGATATTTTCGACGAGAACTCTATAACAACAAACGATCGAAAGACATCTATTATAATGTTATTAGCCACAGTTGTTTCGCCAACATTGTATTATGTTTGTAACGCTCGCGCCCCCAACTCGCAAGTTTTCCTCAATCAACGTGTCACTTAACTATCGAGAACAAAACATACTTTCTTTGTAATAAATCGGTTATTTATTATCTTGACTGCACAAGTTTTTGTTATACATGTACCGTAGATATTTTTTTTTTAAAACGTCGCCCCACAATAGGTATTTCTCCTGTGTCGTGGGTGCGTTACATAAACATGAAATATCACATACACAAACACCCAGACTCGGGACAAACATCTGTGGTTCGCACAAAGTTTTGCCCCGTGCGGGAATCGAACCCGCATCCCTTAGCGCAGCAGTCCAATCGCTTAGCCACTGCGCTAATCTGGTCGTCAATTATCAATTATCTGACGGTAATAGAAACATGTGAAGTGTTTACACATACCGACGTCGAGTGTTTCATCCTTGAAATTACAGTTTTCAAACCGACTGCGCCAGAAGAAGGGTTAAGGTTTTAACTTTATGTTTGAAGTACGAGAACCAATTTTTTTCTGTTACTGAAGTGACAAGTAGGAAGGTAAAAGGTTTGTACAGTGGGTTAGTACAAGTGTATATACATACACATACATACATACATACATACATTTCGCCGTTTATGTTAGGTCCTAATACGAATAGGGTGAGCAATTGCTGCAGCAAGCTGCGAATTGGAAAAACTTAATACACTTTGTCCAACTTGGGAATCAAACCCAGGACCTTGAGCTCAGCAGTCACGCTATACGACTACTAGAGAAACCAGGCAGTGTAAGCACAGCTCACGGCCATTAATCGTGTTTGAGGCATAAAGCCGCGCATCTATTACTCGCGGCGCGCGCCAAGTTCGGCCGACGAAAACTAGTTAAGCGGCCGAGCTAGTTAATTTAGGCCTCCCTGTATTAAAAGACTGCGTCGTTAGTCTAGTGGTCTCTAAGCGCGACTGCTAAGCACGAGGTCCTGGGTTCGACTCTCGGGTCAGGCAAAGTGCTACTTGGTTTTTCCATTAGGTGATTCTCAGTGGCAGCATAGAGTGTGGTTTTGTGCCCGGTTGATGGCAATAGGCTCGCCCCCTATAACATTGGGATCTAAAAACATAACTGGGGAAATGTGGGTGTACTGTATGTGCACCTCTGCCTACCCCTTCGGGGTATACAGGCGTGATGTTATGTATGTATGTATTAAAAGTGAGGCGGGAGTTTACGATGCTCATTTTTGAGAACGGATGCAGGTAAAATATTTATGGATGTTATGTAATTCTTTTTTAAAGTCTCATATCATCATCATCAGCCTGTCTCGGTCCAGTGCTGGATATAGGTCTCTCCTATATACAGACATAAGTCTCATATACATTTTAGGAAATCAAAGTTCATTAGCCCGTAAGAATAACTTAAATTATATCTAAGTACTATCTCGATCACGTCAGCTTTCAAACAAAAACAACAGCTTTACAACCGACCCATTCGCTTAGAGATAACATGTCAGTTTTCAGTCAGTACAAACTGGTCCTTCATCTTTAGGAGTTGTGTACCAAAAGATCAAAATTATCTTTATAAAAAACTTCACCTGTCAAAGGAAACTCGCCTTTATTGTTAGTGTATTAAGTTTCAAGTGAGATGCCACAAATAGATACACAGACACGTCAAACTGTAATCACTCCAATTTTGCGTCGGAGATTAAAAAATGAAGTGAAAAATACTTAGGTATACGAGTTAAACAATAAACCGTACAATTCTAACGGGTTTCAAACAAAAATACCGAAACTTAAACTAATTTATGAGATTAAAGAGCTCTAAATACGAACAAGAAGTTTAAAATAACTTTAACATTTAGTAATGCTAACGTAATTGAATTTTGACTTTCAATTTATAAAATATCAAAAGTTTTGTAAGATGAATAAAAACAATTAATTAGGATTTTCATAGTCGGGTGTTTCTGAATGGAAACCTGATTTTCATTTAATATAAGAATAAGATTATTATTCTTCAAAGAGGGTAGACATTCATGCAGAGTACACCCACAATAAATTAAAGGTCTAATTATAAATATGTCTTAAATACTAGATCACAGGAGTTTTAAATAAAACTAGTAGTCTCTATAATTATAATAATCACTTTTTATTTAGCCCTGAAAGCCGAGCGGTATGACCGCCAAGTCATAGGTCGCAAGTTCAAACCCCGTCACACACCAATTGTCTAATAGTTCGCGAGGAAACCGGCACATCTGAGAGGTTTTTTAACGGTGGAAAGCTATGTCAGAGGCCTACAGGGGGCTTAAACTTTGACACTAGGTTGTACATCAACGATACGTTAAGAAGACCGAAAACCAAATAACACAAAATACAAACACCATTTAGAAAATTCCAAAATTACCCTATTTGGTATCGCATGCCGCATAGAAATTAATGAGAATTACTTTATACGTAGTCAAAACACACCCCCAAGTCCATTTACAAGTATTATTGATGATATTAGGCGGGGCTAAAGCAAATTTCATCCCTAATATAGAAAGAAAATTGTTCGATAATGCTTAAGACGTGGTAGTTAGGTGAAATGGATATTCTATGAGCTAGTTGTTTGTCATTTATGATAGTGATAGGTTAGACTATGATTAGCTTTATTTTTATTACTTACTAGCTTCTTCCCGTGGCAAGTAGCCTATGTCCTTTATTGGTTCTTAAACTTTCTTCATGCCAAATCTGTCCAGCGGTATGTCCTACGCATCTCAAAGAATAGAGATGTCTATAGATTTAATACGGGGTTTAGTTAATGCCGGTATGATCCTAGTTTATAAATAAGAGGATTGAAAATAATCGTATTATACCGAATCATATTTTTAACGCTTACTCACACAAATCTTAATAGTAAAATACAGGTATACAGAAAATGGTTTCCAAGTATGTCTATACATAGTACTACTATAGAACAATACCTATGTAATACAATAGAGAAAGCCACGCCACATGATGACACATGTCTGTTGCAAGCTTGACTGTTAAGACAGGTGTTCGGCACTCCAAACTTCTAGAATATTCAACAATATTGAAACTACGTGTTCAGCAGTTACAAAAAATAATCCTGACATTTTATATCCTACTATCAATGTGAATGCATAAAAGCTCAATGAAATATTGAAAAAGACGAGAGAGAATAAAAGTATTAATAAAAAAAAATTTGAACAGATAATAAAAATAGGATTTTTTTTTAGTATCTATGATTTATCAATGTTATAAATAATTTCTTAGTTATACTAAGACACCACTGACTAACGGTGACGGAAAACATCGTGAGGAAACCTGGATTTATTTATCTGAAATCGCCGACCCGCAGTGAGCTAGATCAAATGATAAAATATGTTTTATTTTTGCAAATAGGTTTTACAAAACACTTTTACACGTAATTTTTTTTATAAACTAGGCATTGATACTTGCCCGGGTTTAAACACCTTGTGCATACAAATCCAGTATGTTAACCACTAGGCCACCCCGACTTCAAGTCCAACATAACTAAAAAAAAATTTTACTTAAACTAAAATACATGATGCAAAACTGTCGCAACATTATTAAGTAGCTCTTTACAGGTTAATGTATGTAGCAGTCTGGTCCTTTGAGTCGTAATGGGTGCATAAGACAGAGGATAAAGCTGCTTATCTTAAATTAAGAGGGCACTAAGTCCTTAGCAACAGAAAATGTAGTCAAATTACAACGTTACAAAATGTTTGACTGCCTCGTTGGTCTAGTGGTTGCTAAGCGCGACTGCTGAGCACGAGGTCTTGGGTTCAAATCCCGGGTCGGGCAAAGTGTTACTGGGTTTTTCCACTAGGTAATTCTCAGTAGCAGCGCGGAGTCTGGATTTGTGCCCGGTTGATGGCAATAGGCTCGCCCCCTATTACATTGGGACCGAAAAATATAACTGGCGAAATGTGCGTGTACTATATGCGCATCTCTGTCTACCCCTTCGGGGAATATAGGCGTAATGTTATGTGTGATGATGACACTTGAAATTAATTATTATTTTAGTTTTTATCCTAGTAGGTACAACTGAGACCTATTATGATATGCAAATGGCAAGTTGTTGTTCATTATGCCGTTCTTAGGGAGGCCTTTGTGCAACAGTGGACGTCTTCCAGCTGATGATGATGAATGAGAAAATATATTTTACTTGTTGCAAGGTACCATAATTTGAAATTAAACTCACTTCCTGCAAATATGTGATAAACGCCATCGCGGTTGGTTTAACGTCTGCATTATTTGACAAATCGAAATGTCAGTTAACAATCCTAATACTAAGCCCGCAGTTAATGATAATACTATCATGATGCGGTCACGTGATCACGTCGAATGCAATTGGTTTAGTTGATACTCTGGTGTTCAAAATATTAATTGTTAGGAAATTATTGTGGTTTATCTAGCTCGATAGCTTATGGCTTATTTATGTGATTCATCATAATGATGACCGTTTTGTAGGATATAATTATAATATTTCTGAAATAGTGTTTGATTACTGATTAAGCAGGCTTATATTAGGTAATGCGTCATATACAGCTTTAATTTTATCGATTCTGTGTCATTTATTTTATTTGAAGTACATTTTTTTATGAACAAAGTTATTGAGTTATTTCAATACTCATGGCACCAATGTGCCAAGATACCATTGTCAGAACGTTCAAAAATACTCATTTGCTTCTGCCTACCCCTCAAAAGATTACAAGCTAGATGACTCTTCCATCATAACACAGAAAAGCAAACAATACAAAAACAGAAATATCCAGTTGGATGGTATTATTTACCATTTGTAACACTTATAATTTATTTAGCAGAAACTAAGATACGGCACAAAGAAAAGCCAGGGAAACCGGTTTCGTGTTACCTAAAGTAACGCGGCAAACGACGAGAAATAGAAAACTAAACTTAAAGTCCTTGACCGCTATTGTTATAGCCTGTTCTTTGCCTTCTATAAGAGTATTGCATAAGTAACAAGAAAATGTAAAACAAAACTTCGGGTCTCTTCGGTTTGACTCGGGCTGGCCGAAACTACCCGAACATTACCGATAACGTATGCATCGGGAAGAGGTGCCAACAATAAATGGAACAGAAATGTTTTATACAAAATAATATTATATGAAGCCTTATTTTGTAAGCCTCTTCTTGCCAATTGGCTGTCGTACTTAAATAATTGGCTTTAAGAACTAGGTTTTATTCGACTGTTGATTTTATTTATTTAGTTACGTAAACCTATCTACTTAATTATTTAAAAATGTGTTTATAAATTATTATTTCATACACACTTACAATAATCCCAAATTATTGCTCATTTATTAAAATAATTAATTTAAATTTTCTTGTGTTTTATAGATACTAAAGGATTAGCTAGGTATTCTAAGTCAAGAGTTTTGAAGGCGTATTGATCTCAGTGACTCGCACTTTTAGTTTGCTCGAATAGTTCTAAGTTTACAGTTCGATGTAAGATAGTATGTTGAAAGAATACTCAGCCTCAAAAGTTACTACATTTTATTTAACATTTTCACTACAAAAAACTGTATAAAAATCCTTAACTTTCCACTTACCTAACTTTCAACAAATTACTAAAGCCAAAAGGTCCTACAATCTGAGACACTGTCACAAAATTAATGGAAACAGTAAAAACTATCCTTTAGACAATACGAAGACCCAAAACTGTTGAAGCGAGACTTGTCTTTGAACACCTGAGCGCACTAGGATTGCACGAGTCAGCTGAAAAAATATAAAATAGATGAGCACCACTTATACGTGCTGAGGAGAGAAAAGAAATACCCTGTTTTTAGTGAAGTAAGGATCAGATTTTCGAAGTTTCTAGAAGGTTTAATGAGGCATCGTTTGGGATTTTGGTTCTTTTTTGTGTTAGAAGCTGTTAAATAAAGGTTTTGGCTTTAAATGCTGCAGTAAGCTAAGTATAGGCATGTTTCATTTGATATCAATCATTGTTGTAACTAGTAATGTTCATTTAGTCAATAAAACAATAAAAAATATGTCAAAAACAGTACCTAAGAAAATCTCGATTTTGGAATAAAAAAAAATTACTGACATTCATTAAAATAACATTATTTAATTATATTTATAAAACAATGTATATATAATAATTATGTACTATTTTTGGAAGCCTGTAGTTATAGTTTAGCAGTTAATTTTACCCAATAATAAGTGCACATGACACGTGTCATGTAAACAAATTTCACAATTTATTGTTATTTCAAAACTATACTACAGCATTATACCACAGTAGTACGTATCACAAACTATTAATTAACACTTTAACTGATCACACATCTGGCTATTTAGAACACTAGACGCGCCGTAACAAGGCGGATGAAACTTTGTAGTGGTCCATACCTTGTTAGCAACAGCCGCGCGACGAACAAGTTTCCCGTCAAATGCCATTGCGAATACCGTCACAGATACGACACGTGTTGTTTACGCTTTTCTATGTTTTGTTATTGCATATTCTATGAAATGTTCTCCTAGTTCAAATTTTGATATGTTTGTTTAGCTTTTAATAATATAATGTATTTGTTCAGAGTGATCTGCCATTTTTTTATTATAATTGAGATCATTTTTTACAATAAATTGAAACCCTTTAACTTTTACCATGAAACATAGAATAGAATAGAATAAATAATATTTTTATAAAATCATTATGTTTAAAACAAAAAAAAGGTTTTATACCTAAACTTTGAAGTGGTTCGGACCTTGTTAGCGACCGCGCGACCGACAAGTTTACCGACAAATACCACTGTGAATTCCTTGGCAGACACGACACGTGTATTGTTAGCTTATAATGCTCTCTAAATTATTTTGCACGTTTAAAATGGTTTTCCTTTTAATTAATTTTAAACTTTTTTCTACAAATAGATTTTTGGAGTTATACCTTTTAAGTATCTACTTTAGAAACAATAAGTGGTTACGACACGTGTATTTTGAGCTTGGAAAACGATTTCGCTGCAGTTACTGGATAATATGAATTATTGCTTGTCTTTCATTATTTAAATAAAAATAATTAAATTGTAAGTAGAAATAGATATCCCGTAAATATGCTGAAGTATTTTCATTTATCAGAAGTTTTGTATCATCATTTCACTATTTATTATAATCCCATGAAATAGTGGCAAGCCTATTTTTTTTTTTTTTAATTATTTTAAAGAAGGCTTACAGACTAATAACATAAATAAGTATAAAGATATTGTCACTTATTATAATTATTAGGTCCAAACCTTTGATGTTAGGATTCGTTTTCGAGTCCTAATCCATCCCCCACGGACTCGTAAATACACACAGTACACACGTTCATAATTTAACTTAATCTCGACGTAAAACTTAACTAACGGCATAAAGTAATAAATGACTCGGCAAATTAAGTTTCAAAACTCAAAGTCGAGTTAAATACGGCTGATGTAGTGACGTCATAAAAATGTAACATCATCGCAGTTCCAGCTTACCGTTGAGGCTCTTGGTAATTTTGTGACATGTACACAAGTCGTAAAGAAGTTGTTACGGGTTACGCTTAGCGTAGTGAATATACTGGTCAAAATGTTAAAGCGGAGCTTATAAGAGTTATGACGATGTTATAAACGAAATTGAGCCTTACTTTCTATTAGGTTAGTGCAAATCTGTGTGAAATTACTTAAACACTGATTTCGCGGTAATGTCTTAAGACGTCTGTGGCTGAGTGGTTGGTGGACCGGATTTGTAGTAACGAGATTGCAAGATCAAAACCACGTAAGTCAATGTCTTTTTTAATATTTGCCAATTCAATAATCTATTTTAAAAGAAGTTTAAGCATGTGTGAGATACAAGCAAAATATGATAACCTACCTCTCTACAATAATACATACATAAAGTCACGCCTGTTTCCGAGAGGGTTAGGCAGTGACCACAGATTTCCATTTGCTACGATCCTGACAGTCATCTTTCGCCTCATTGACTCGCAATAATAGTTTTTTAAAAATTCAGAAATTAAAAACTTGTTAGATTAATCTTCTACTATCCTCTTAACAAAGTGTAATAATAACTAATTCGCCCACACTGCGTGCAATGGACGGTTGCACCGTATAACCAGATTATCCGGCCAGTCTGTCGGACGGTTAACCGACTCAATTAAGGTATCAAGATCTTGATGAGATATTCTGGTCCAAGCTTGTCCGAGCTCATTTCAGTGTATAATTATCTGAATAAACGTAGACGCCGTAGCAGAGTCGTAGCACTCGTGCTACGATGGCGTAGCAGATAAACATCTGCCTTTGAACCGAGATTCGTAGAACTTTATTTCAATGTGAATGTAGGCGGTAGGTATATTTGTTATGTCTTGTTTATGTTTCAAAAACTTTGATATCTTTCGTTACTAGTTTAGTGTGTTATGTACGAACTGCAACAGCTTGACCTAATGTACGTCGAAAATTAAATTATTACCTATTAAAATTAATGTACTTTCGGTGTATTTGATAAATTATAATTATCGCAATACTAATACTAATTGTTCGCGAGTTCAAACCTCGTCACGCACCAATATCTATTCGAATTCATGTGCGTACTATAAATTTATCAGTTGCAAGCAAGTTATCAGTTGCTTAAAACGGCGAAGAAAAACATTGTGTCTAGTGGTCGCTAAGCGCGACTGCTGAGCACGAGGTCTTGGGTTCGAATTCCGGGTCGGGCAAAGTGTTACTGGATTTTTCCATTAGGTAATTCTCAGTGGCAGCACGGAATCTGGATTTGTGCCCGGTTGATGGCAATAGGCTCGCCCCCTATTACATTGGGTCCTAAAAACATGTGCACCTCCGCCTACCCCTTCTGGGAAGACAGGCGTGATGTTATGTTATGTTTATGTATGGTTATAAATTTTCCCGATTATTTGTATGAGAACCCTTCTATAGGGTAAAGGCCTCCATTTTTGTTCAGTTTTTTCTGTCTCTGGCCTTTGTTTGCCAATCGCTGGGCTATTACACATTATTAAATCCAAACTACATATACATAACCAGATGACCTTCTATCAAATGACCGAGCAAACTGCGGTACAAGACGCTAACGTTTTTGCCGTTGCTAATACCTAACACAATCAGCTGTTCCCAGCGAAATAAATTGTAGTTGTTACAGTAATAGCGTATAATAAACGTAAATAATGTATATGGAGGTCGTAAGTAGAACGTACCTAGTAAAAGTAAAACTCTAAACGATTAGGGAATATAGTTTCAACCTAAACTTCAGCGATTTTATGTCAAGAAAATGTTCGAAATTAAAATGAATGATATTGGTCGAATTCTTTTCTATTAACAATGAAAATATGATGACTTGATTGGCGCAGTGGCTAAGCGATTGGACTGCAGCGCTATGGATTACGGGTTTGATTTCCACACGGGACAAAAAATTGTGTAATTCATAGATTTTTGTCCCGAGTCTGGGTGTTCGTATATATGATATTTCATGTTTGTAAAATGCGCCTACAATACAGGAGAAAAACTAAGTGTGGGGCGACGTTTTAAAAATAATAATAATAAATTTCTACAATTATTATACATTAACAATGAAAATACCCACGGTTAAATAGCCACAATAGTAATTTATATCCAATAAATAATTCAAAAAATAATAAAACGATGACACACTCCATGTCTTCCAACGTTCCTTGATTAGCATAACCCAGAGGGATAAGCAAATATATTGGCAAAATTCTATTTGTCATAGTCTCAAACGAGCGAACCTACCTAAAGAACGCCAGTCCAATTCTAGACCTTAACTCAAGGTAACAAAGTTACTATTCGCGTGTGAAAGCTAAGCATATGTGAAGCGGTGGTCGTGCAAACATCTCCTGGTTTTCACGGTAGCGTCAAAATTCATTACCTGCTAAGTGTGGTGAATGGCTTTATTACATTTGGTCTATAGCGCCTGCGAAGTGGAAATTTAGTTACGTTGTCGTGGCGGATAATGTGACGCGTTTGTTTTAAGAGCTCCGCGCAATATGTCTTCGGTAAATACAGGTTAAGGAACTTAATTAGTTAGGGACAACCATTTATTAGGGTTAGCGCTAAACAGGTTTAAAATATTGCTATACTTCTGCCCTCTTAATTATAAACGATGCTAGCATTATGTTTTAAGATAACTACTTCTCAAGTCTAATGATTTCTATCACTTACGCGAATATAAGTCATTGAAATAAAACTAGGTTTACAGATTTTATCGCGGTTTTTTAATCGATTTTTGGTCCCGACGTTATACCGTGACCATGAATGCTGTAAAGGATTCGTAACGTCGTGCCTGTGTCTGCAGGCGGCTTAAACTCTGACACCAGGTTGTTCATTAACCATACAATGAGAAGAGAAGAGAATTGTTTATGGTTGTTAATTGCCATTGTCCGTTACACCATATGACTTGTCATTGTTTCATCAAAACGTAAAAATGACGACCAAAACTGAGCAGTTACAGGGATGTCCATCAAACTTTCGATAGAAATTCCACAACCATTTACCAAATATTGCATTAGAGATAAAGAAATATGAAACTATTCATTCCTCGCGTATTCAGGCATTTTATTTCTTTCGTATACGCTCTGTGTTCCATTTATGTTTACATACGCATTCGGACCCTCCATGTTTTATGACTAATGAAAGTTATATTCCCGTTATATAGAGCACTTATCCGTAGTACGAGTGAACAGAAGAAATGAAAAAATAGGCGCCTATTTCTAGTCGTAAAGCAAGCCATGTGGCGTGTTATCTTTTTTATTGTTTTTGCTTTGGATACAAGGGTTTTGGTATGATAATGAGAGGCAGTATTGTTTGAAACGTAAAAAGTAAGTGCTGTGTTAGAATAATTTTGGCGTTAAGAACGAACGGTGACAGATTTAATTTTTTATTGTTATTTGGGTTCATGATTTTATTAATATGATATAACTGGCTGGTTAGGCTGCTATGTATGTATGATAAAAATAGAAGACTATCTAATCGGGACCAACAAAAACACATTAAGATGCTTAGCAAAAATACGCCTGTAGGCCTGACATGGCTTTACACCGTTGAAAAATCTCGGTGCCGGTTTCCTGACGATGTTTTCCTTCACCGTTATTAGCAACTGATTACTAATTTATAATACGCACATGAATCTGTAAAGATATTGGTGCGCGCCGGTATGAACTTGCTAACTTTGACTTGGCACTGTAACGGTCATACTACTGAGCTATCAATGCTGTAAGCAAATAAAAAGGAAAACCTACCAAATAGGTAACAAACTTTATCCATCGATGAAATGTCCACTCTGTTTTCATCAAGTAGATAAGAGTGACATAGTTCCCATATTACTTCGTGTTTACTGTTGCGTCATGATTAAATGCATGGCTTCTTAGCCATGTGCATATTTGGAGTCCACACGATAAGTTTCGGACTCAACTGTAGCCCATATTAATGGCCGACGTCGCCTCACGAAGAGTGCATAAATCAAGGCTTTGTTTGAGTCCATTTGAGGCACTGTAGGGGTAATCTTATGCTGCTAATACTGTGGCATAGCTTTCAGGTGAAATGCCAGTATTCAGTAGCACGAAGTTTGTTGGCTTCAAAGCTAATTAAGTACTAATGCAATGAGACTTTATCATAGGCATAAATGATGTTCTTTAACCCCCGTATTAATAGAAAATGGCAAAATGCAAATGATGAATTTAAGTTTAAGTTCGTTTCTAAGACACTCATAAACAACATGGAAATGAGTGAGAAAAATGGCTGTAAATTATTACATATTGATACCCTGGAAGTAAGTACACACATTTTGTCAGCTATGGATGCAAATGGCAACATGTCGTCCATTGTGGAGTTTTAAAGGGGGAGGCCTTTGTTTAATAGTGGATGTCATCCGGCTGATGATAGTGATAAGGTCCCAATATGATAAACGGCGAACCTATTACCATCAACTGGCAACAAATCTTGAGTGCAATCCGAATTCAAAAATGTTTTATCAATAATTATTATCACACAAACAAAACCGCAAGCATAATTTGTAGGTAGGTTCTAAATGAAAGTTTCCCCCAAAAACAAAAAAAATGGTAAACGCCGAAACAAGAAATATAAATACGAACATAACATAACCAGCGGTTACTTACTTCACAACTTTGGCGTAATTGAGTAAACTGTGTAAATCAAAGCCTGCTTCAAGAAGCAACGAAACTGGAAGTTTTGGGTTCCGTTTCGCGGTACATTAACTGTGGCACGATGGTGTTGTACATCATTATGATAAACGTGGAAACAGGTGATACATTAACGTATAAGTTACGTTATGTGTGTGTGTGACGTGTGTGTGTCAGGCTTTTGAAACATTTCAAAGTTTGATCAAGACTAGATGGATTTGGTATAATTATGACTTAACATACAAACATAACACATCCGTTTTCTCCGAAGAGGAAAACAAAGGTTCACATAATTATTAGGTACAGTGAGTACGCCCACATTTCCCTATGTATTAGGGAGCGAGCCTGCCCATTAACCGGGCACAAATCGAGACTCCGTGCTACTACTAAGAATTACCGAATGGAAAAACTCAGTGACCCTTTGCCGGGATTTGAACCCTGAATGACTTCATGATCAGCTTAGCGACTTAGTAGTCTAGTACTAACGAGGCAGGTATTATTATGATTAATATTTTTTAACTTTGATATGCTGTGGTCTGATACTGCTGAAGATAGAGTGGTGAGTGGTTGGTAGAAGAAGAAAGGGAAGGCCTTTGCCCACGACAGAGAAACGAAAATAGGCAAAAAAAAAGCTTTTTAAGCTCTGCGACTGAATGCTTGACGAAGCAAGGTAACCGTAGATACTATTGACACAAATGTTCGTACGGTCATGAGATGTTTATTGGAATTCTAATTGATATTATAATTACTTATTCCTTTTATTCAATTAAATGGCCGATAATTTAATATAGTATGAGAGACATTTATTACATATTACTTACGAAACAATATCCTCACACAAGCGGATTCAATCCTCACAAAATGGGACTTTTTTGGAACTCTGCTTGTACCAGTCAAGATTACAAGCGCAAAGGATGAATAACTCCATAAAACTTGTTAGGATACTTCGCTTCACTAGCCCAGTGGCCCAAATACATTATACGTGGCCAAAATATTAAGAAGAAACATTACACATAATGAAACAGCAATACAAAAAGTTTCTTATAGCCATTTAAGAGTGTTCAGCGCGAATATACATCGTTACATCGGCTAATGGAGATAGAAGGGAGGTTATAGAAATGTACATTTATTAAACTTCCACACGTTTTCCTTTTTTTATGGTCCCGGTGTAATCCTACCGAATTTTGGCGGCGCATTGTCGAATTTTAACCACTGTGTTTTTATAATTCTCTTTTTGAATGTAAAACACGCTGAAACTTCGATCCTATTACGGTAGACTATTCTTTTTATGCGGCTTTGTGCGAGTTTTTTTGTTTTTTAGTTTTCGCAGCCATTTTTATTTTAATTATTTATAAACTGCGGCTTTGGCCCAGAGGTCGCTAAGCGCGGCTGCTCAGCATAAGGTCCCGGGTTGGACAAAGTGTTACTGGTTCTTCCGTTAGGTAATTCTCAGTAGATGCGCGTATTAGTAGTCTGGATTTGTACCCGGTTTGTGGCAATAGGCTGGCCCTTATTACATTGGAACCGATAACATAACTGGCAAAATGTGGGTGTACAGCATGTGTACCTCTGCCTACCCCTTCGGGGAATACAGGCGTGATGTTATGTTTTATGTTTTATCTATGTTTATGGTATGAACATAACCATATTTTGTGAATAGTTAATATTATTTCTCTTTTCATGATAATGATGATAATAATATAGATTTATCTCTAAGATATACTTAAGCACTTTTATATTGCGTAATTTATGAGCTCCTCCAATTTTATGTTGTAATTTAATTTTAATTACGTGTAAGTTAACCTAATTAGGCTAAGTACTTAGTCTTTAGATCAAAACAGCTGTAAATTACTTTACCTAAATAAACAACATTAGTATTATCTTACCATTATCTCTTAAGGTCGCTGAATATAATTTACTTGTAAATAAAAAATAATTTATTACAAAATCACTTTTATACTTTTTATAAACAGAAATGTACTGTTTCTTTTATTTATTGTTTTATCAAATTTAACCAAAGCTATTTATAAGTTGCGTGTCGGTCTAGTGGTTAACATACCGGATTTGTATGCACAAGGTTGCAGGTTGTAATCCGGGCAAGTAGCAATGTGACTTTTTCAATACTTTCTTAGTTATTGTAAGACATCACTGACTAACGGTGACGGAAATCATCGTGAGGAAACCTGGATTTAATTATCTGAAATCGCCAACCCGCAGTGAGCTAGCGTGGTGATAAATGCTCAATCCTTCTCTATATGAGAGGAGGCCTTTGCCCTGCAGTGGGACAGTTATAGGTTGTTATTTTTATTATTATTTAAAAGGACACTTTTAATTTTTAAATATGTGAATGAGAAATATGTCAAAGGCTGTTGTTGTTATTCTTATCTTTACCTGTTTCACATATTCTTATAGTGTGTATGTGTTTATGCGTTAATAAATCTTTGACTATTGCGATATTTGTGACTTTTAATTGTTGTATCAAAATACTTTATAGTATGTCCATTCAACCCTTTCAGGATAAAATTGGGTCATTCAGCCACCGAAAAAAGTGCCTACCCACCAACACGACAACTATTTAAATTGTCCAAGAAAATAAATGTTAAAGCCATACTTACAAATCAATTCACAAAAGGCATGGATACTGAAATGATTGCTTGTAACATTGTCTTACAACGAAGTTCAACCTTGACAGTTTCAAGTACCAAAAGCATTGGGACGCAAAGAAGGCCATGCCCGCGGCACTTTTGCTAATGTTGAATTATTTATTTATGAGAAACTAAGGGAGAAACCCCAAGTTAAATTCTAAGACATAATTGAATTTCTAGAAAGTTTAACAGTTCGAGTTTGTGGTGCGGTAGTGAGAAGGCTAAATGGCTGTAGTCGGTGTCAGCGTCCTCAGTAGTTCGGAAATTCAAACAGAATTTAATATACCCGCGATAAATTCTTTTGTTTTTAACATTAATATCAATTTTAGTCTCTGTAATAACAAAATACGGCTCCGTTCGTTACGTTTGGTAGTTTTAGAGTGAAAATAACAGTTATACTTCATAACGGTAACAGTAACATTAGGATTTACTGTTGGGACGCTGTATTTTTAAACAAGCTAAGCCGTTAGCTTTCAGGAGATAAAATGCAGGGTGAAACATTGCGCGTTTTTGGTTAGTATAAAATACGTGGACGATATAAAGTTCTCGTATATCTTTATAAAAGGTTGTGTAACATAATTGTTAGGGTTAATTAGTAAAATAATGTTAGCGGAATTATTATAATTAACTGATTAATTTATAGCTGCTAGATATGCAGCTGGTTACCATTTTATCCCAAGTGGTACCCGGCCTAGAATTGACCCCTCCCTTTCTTCCCGTAGGTGTCGTAAAAGGTGACTAAGGGATAATCCAGAAGATAGACAGCATCGTCTTCCGTAACTTCACTACAAATACTGCGATCCCCAAGCCAAGTTGCCAAGCGTGGGGATTATGGCAACCCCTAAAGTGAAGGCCTTTGTTTAACAGTGGACATCTGATGTACGTGTCTTTAACTACTTATCTATCAAAGATCATAAAAATAAACATGCTTTTTATCAGATGCTACTTATCGCGGAAGAACGGAAGGAATTGGGTCATTATACGGGTCGTGTGGATTTAGGGCATACTCGTCCACTAATGTGATGTGGAAACTCTATACATTATTGTTACGGTCACAAGGGCTTCTGAATGCCCCTTGACGGAAACCAAGCTGAGTGATACTATGTGTGCGCATCGAGTATTTTATGAGTATAGTCGACTATTGAGTGGTTTGAGAATACCTACTATAGAAGGGCTGGTATTTGATTTTTTTTGTTTAAATAAGGTTTGGAAAAAATATACTGGCAGGTAAGTATGAATGTGACTTGTTCAATGTAATTTCTGTTGGTTCATAGGGGAGAGGTCAAAATACAGGTTAGTTTCAAAAAGGTTTTTATGATGTCAATTATTTTAGATACAAAATATTAGTGATACACAATCACAAACATAATTAGGTTAATATTGTGTTTCAAAAACGTTTTCCTTAACTAGGAATTTCTTCTATAAAGTGCGTTTCACAAACATGATATATCATGTGTGTTACACAAACTCGAGGAAAACAGCGAATCACACAAATTTTTGTCATGTTCGGGAGTCCTAACTGACTGAAAAAATTGAGTGCACAAAGCACACCTCTATCTATACTCCCAGAAAAAATAACACGTTAAGATATTATACCTATAAAGTTTCCGCCACGAAGTTAAAGATAATACCAATAGTTCAATACTAATAATTACGTAAAAAAAACTGGCAAAATCTATTCGAGGTAAAAAATAAATAACTATTTACTACCTATCCAATCTCCATAGCAACCACCGACTTTTATCGACATTACTATCTACTTCAATATCGAAATTAAAACGTCAAATTGCGACAATAAAATTTCAAGCACAGAATTTCTCGACAATAAAGCAATACAAATGCTATTTGAATTCCTAATTAGATTTTAAATATAGATAAACTGGCTGCTATAAATTTAATACAGGCTATATTAAAGAAATAAATCAGAGTAGGTTTCGAGTCGCCGCCCGTCCATTGTTTTCACTCCACAACAGATTTATCTGGCCAGTTGAACCAGAAATTATTGGCTAGAAGTCCGTAAAAAGGACACCTAATGTGTTTCTTTTCAAGGCTTTTTTTTACGTGAGCCATTGATTTTCGTTGGAACTGGGCTGGAAGTGGGCTCTCTGTTTATATTTTTAATTCGTCTTAATTTCATGCAAATGTATTCGGACCGAACTCGATCTCAGGTGCACAAATATTTCCCCTGATAAATTAAAATTTCGCCCACTGAAATTAACTTATTATAATAGAATGTAAAAATAAGGCTACATTTTTACTGGACTTTTCTTCTTTAACAATGGAATATAAATGTAAAGGGTCTCGGCGGTACTACTAACAAGCATATTTATCACAAATGGACGGCTATAGTTCGCACTCTCCGAAATATTCCAAATATAATCACGCACACAGTGGGCAAAACAAAAAAAACATCTGGACAAAATTTTGTCGCCGAATTTTCTACGAATCGTCGCGTAACTTAAGGGTTTCTGCAAGATAGCAGTTCCATTGATAGAGATATAAAGTCCCCGCTAAGATTAAGATAAACGTGGTAACGCCTCTGTTATAAATCTTTCACTGGATAGATAAAAGGCCAGTCACGTGGACTGCGTGCCTCTGATTATTTAGCAGGATATCGGGTTCCAACATTTTACCCTTATTTACTGTGGACACTCGATGTGTTTCAATGAAAATAAATTGAACGTGACTTTAAAACCGGTAATATATTAGATTGTATTCTAATATGGTACGTTAATGACCGTATTTTAGAATCTTTACGAAACGAAATTCACATATTTACTGTTGATAATATTTTCGCTGTGTTTAGGATGAAGTATTCTTTTGATCTCCACTTTCATAATAGACGATATTTTTATTAAGTTATTTGAACATTTTTAAGCATGAAATTTATGTTCATGTAATAATGTAAGTAACATAAGGTAATTTTGTATAATGGAAAATAATATAGTCATAACATAGATCTATAATTATCATTACATAGATTATAAAGCAGATGAGTCAGCATTTGGTGAATAAAAACTCAATTGTGCATTTTTCTCGTACGTTTAACAAATCTGCAAGATTCTATGTATAACTTTAATTTCTAATAACCTATGTACACTTTAATGTATTATTCAATAAAACTCATATTACAAAGATTTTTTTTTTAAATGACGAGAAGATTTGTGTTACATTAGTATAAGATAAATAAATAAGTAATTATTAACCTACTTGCATGGATTCGCAGTAAATTGAATTTTCTATAGCGAGTAAATACGCTACGATGTACGAAGGTCGACATCAAAGCAGAAAAATATCCCATGCTCGATGTAATCCATACAAAAATATTAACCAAATAATTCAAACCATATAAAACCCAAAAGAAAATCAATCTAAAGAAAGAAAATACTCAATAAAAATACGAACACAAAGCAAACTTCAACGTATACAAATATCCCATTCGTATTATTCAAAATCTAAATCTGGTTGTTGCCAAAAGATTCTACCCGGGCTCGAGTATTTCTCAAATAAGTAGTTTTTTCCAGCGGCGAAGCGGTACAGCCCACTGTCCGCCGTATCTGACGTGGGCCAAAGATTTATATTCCCATAATGTCTGCTAGACAATACGTTCGGTATATTTTTCTTAGCGCTCTCGACGCTTTTATAAAAACACAAATTTACTGGGTACGGAAAATAACGTGGTTTTTCTCTCTTTTGGCTCGCAGAAAAAAACATAGTCGAGGACAGTGCGCTATATTCAATGCTTTCTTTGCTATGTTAATAAATATAATAATATCCTGTGTTGTGTTTATATTATAATAAGACATTTTCGTGTTAGATTTGTCTGTCATAATACCATAATTTCTTAAGGTACTTGGTACGCGCGACGCTGTAGATCAGTAAGAATAATTTTATAGCAGCGGTTTCGCCGTTAATTATAGAAGCCTATTGTCATTCATCGGTCCCACATTATAAGAATGACAAAAGAATAAATCAAGCATTAGTAATTCACGTAAGTATAAAGAAATAACGCCGGGTTCGCACGAGGCGGTTCGTCAACGCTTTCTCGCGCGTCTCAATTTGCATGAAATACGTTTACTCGTGAAGAGTATGAATAATACACGAGTGCATATGAGACGTCTATCGATTTACGCAAGGTATTCGGGCAGTCCCTGTTTATATATTACTAGTCCACCTTTGACTTTGTACAGGTAAAAGGATACCAACTAAAAATAGCTGGTAATTTTTGTTCATTTTTAATATGAAAATGCTGTTTCGTCAGATTTATGCTGTGGTGAAACTACAGATTAGGATTTTCGATTTTTAAAAAATATTTTTATACCATCCATTGTATCTCCACTATTATAGATACGGCAAAACGTAATACACGTAATTCCTATACGTAAATCAATTTGCTTTTTGGATGAAGCCTAATAACCTTGGTCTCAAAATGTTGCCTAGGATTCGCGTCGTGGGACGTCTCATATTAGTTCTTATTTATCTTCTAAAAATACCCAAAACCTTGACGAGCACTTCATAATCTCAACTGACAAAAGTATTAAAAATCCATTTGGTATACTGTACCATTTAATTTCGGACGAGTAATATTAGCAACAAAGTAGTCCAACATAAGATTAACTTAATTAAAGCCAACGGAGCAAAATACATTCCATATTCTAAGTGCGAGAAGAAGCGTTTCATTTAGGTACAAGCTCACGTGCTGAAACGAAGTCGTCTCGTAATTGAATATTAATAACGCTACTAAAACGTTATAGCTGTGCACGGTCTTAGAAAAAGTTAAATCAGGAACGTAGATTAGGAGTCTAGAGGTGTACTCAACTGCAGTTAATCTGTCCTTGTATCGGTCTTGATGCACATGATTGGGTGCTTAGAAAACGATAAAATATTTAGCGACTATTTTCTTTTTTATCGATTATTTTTCGCTTAATTGGTAGCTGTTTCATTGTAATGCTAATGGTTTGTGTTCATAAATGTAATGGTAGTTTAATTGCACTTTGTACTCTATTCCTGGAAATCCGATAGCTCGCAATTCTATGAAATACAATGGACATGAATTAAATTCTAGTTTCAAACTATAAGATTAAATACATGATGGGGTTCACATATCCGTGTCGGATAAAAACACTAATCACACTAATATTATAAAGGCAAAAGTTTGTGTGTTTTATGTTTGTTACCTCTTCACGCTCAAGCGGCCAGACCGGTTTTGATGAAATTTCGTAAACGGTTTGTTTAAAAGTAAAGAGTATAAGTTTAATATAATTTGCGCGTATTACAAAAAGTAAACTGTTCGTAAGAAAAATGAGTTCATGATAAAAATATATCTACATAATGAGGCTTCATATTATTGAAGTAAGTCCTTTGAATTCCCGACGGAACACTGTCCATTCAAAGTCTTGTTAGAGCCGTAAGAAGTCTTTATAATGCTTATTCAAGAAAATTTATAAAATTGCGGTCATTTTAATGAACTTCGAGACTGTATTATTAATATCGTAAAGAAGGATCGTGTCATTGTTATTTATATTTTTACTAGCTGCGCCCCGCGGTGTAACCCGCAATTTTTTTTCGGGATTAAAAGTAGCCTATGTGTTAATCCAGGGTGTAAGCTACCTTCATATGAAATTTCCTCAAAATCGGTGCAGCCGTTTGAGCGTGAAGAGGTAACAAACACACTCACAAACTTTCGCTTTTATAATATTAGTGTGACTAGTGTGATGTGATTTTGGAGATAGGAGTAGGTAATGATACTGTTCTCTTGAACAAATTTTGGTCACGGCAGCCTATCCCAGCTGAGCCTGAAAAATAACCTGTTTGAAGAGAAGATTAAGACATTCTTAACCTCCATCTCCTCATATTTATCCTGTTTAATGCCTTTCAAGTGGCGTCCGTTTATAGAAAAATACTTTATTCTATATACATGACAGCTTCATAAAATCAACGAGCAAACTAGACTCAATGCTCCAGGCAGGTTTCCTTACAAAGGTTGTAAGGTAACCTTTTTTCCTGAACTGTAACGCGTAATATGCCCGGCGCTCCGAAATTTGCCAAAGGATAGTTTCAAGGCAAACTCGCCAAGAATTTCTTAAGAAAAAGTAACGATGTCGGGAACATTCTAAAAATTATAAAACTTGTAAGCAATTTCTTACTATTGTATCTGCCTCAGGGGAAATCTGAGCTGCCATTAAAAACTTTTAACAGTTACTTAAAATGTAACGTCGTTTGAAACAATAATTTAGCATTAGCAATAACATTCTTGTGATTGGTCTGCTTGTAAGTTTTTTTTTTATTTTACTTGTTTTTTTGTTCCATTTTCTAAACTAAATTGTTTTTGGTCTTCATAATCCATATTTCTTTTTATAATTATATAGTCTTTGCCATTCCACTCGTAGGTAACTAATCTTTGTAAATGTTGATACTATTTTAATTGGAATCAAATTGGACCTGTTTTGTTACTATATTTTGTCGCAGAACTATCGCGCCCAATTGAGCGATACATAGGTATTGGTGGTACTTAATTGCGTAGCTATCTTTTCCTTCAATATGACTAGTAGTTAGATAATGAAACATCGTAACTTAGATAAAATTAATAAATTCTGTAAAAGAAAATTAGCAAAATATTTTTAATAAAATACCTTAAGCTGAAAATCTGATTGGACTACTGCGCTAAGGGTCGCGGATTCGATTCTCGCACGGGACAAACATTTGTGTGTTTGTGTTTGTGATATATCATGTTTGTGAAACGCATCCACGATTCAGGAGAAATTCGTAGTGTGGGGTGACGTTTCCTTTAATTAAAAAAAAATACTTCATAAACTAATTATACAAGCAAAATCTGACGCACTAGAACCAATAGCAGTCGACGATACCAATAGTTGAACATATGAACCGGCGCTGCCGAGCGCAGAAATTAAACAAAACATCCAAATGGGTCGCTGTTCAATCAATTAGTTCTCCATGTTAGTCTAGCATATTCAATCGATTCCCCGTTTCGAGTATCCAATCGAACCCCGCGATCCTACCTAATTACTTCACGTCAAAATAGACCCAGCCATTTACAAAGTCTGCTAATAAAATCTCGGGCCGAACGAATCTAGTCCGTCATTCTTTATCTGATTCCCAAACGATATTATAAAGAAAACTTTTATCATTCCAATAGCCTTTTTAGATGCAAAACTCGCCTTTGGAATAATGAGGAAATACTTCAGTTCGCCTCCAGCGCTGTGAATATCAACAACAAAAAAAAAACAATTAACTGGGCAGATTCGTTGAAGAGTTGAATCTTTCTGTTTTAATTAAAACTGTGGTATTTTTTCGTAACATAAATTTGAATTTAGGGAAAATACCTAACATAAATCTTTTGTTTATCCTGCTTTGATTTAGATCTGGAGAATTTGGGTATAATGAATATGTTAAATTTGTGAACGAAGCGAGGGGACACTTAATGTTTTTACTGCGTTGGCTCACACCTGTTATACTCCAAAGTATCTCAAGGAAGTATAATTATTATAATACATAATTATCATCGACGTACAAATCGAAGAATTAAACCATATTAAACGCATCTTAAAGTAAAAAACTACTTAATTCGCTGTCCCATATAAAAACCCATGAAGTAAAACTTCAACTTCGGTAAATGATGTTGAAGATTCATAATTCCCTGATTTAATAGTAGAGCAAAGCTTTTCGTGTCTTGGCCCTCAATCACAACAGCTGTAGGTATATTGTATTTAAAAAGCAAATATTTCTAGCACTTTTTTAAAAGATCGAATATAGAATAATCACATAATTGATTTCAAACGTACCTATATCACAAAATATATTTACTTACATAAATTTGTTAATTTCGGCCTACCAAAATGTTAAGATATTTCATAGTTCCAGGTCCTTTCATATTTGTTGGCGGTAGAATGCTGCAGTGATCCCGCCTCCCCGCCATCCAAAGCGCAGAGCAGGCAGGTGAGGTTTTTCGTGGGTAGGCCCCTGGATCTTATTGGGTTCGGGGGAGAGTCCCACATACCCCCGTCGTCTCCCAACGGCGAGGGATGCGTAACGCATTTCCCTCACGGTAAATAAAAAAAAAAAAAGGTACTTTCATATTTACGGCAAACTCTATTAACTTTGTTAGTACCTATAACATTATCAAACTATCAACGTATACTATACAACGATACGCAAAATTGAACACTAAATTGTTGCGTTCGCCGTCTTTTGTCCCAAATGGTGTAGTTATCCAATTATTTTGGACACTTTGAAAGCTAAATGGGCTGACTGGTCCTAAAGACACATTTAGGTCTAAAAACTGTTGAACAGATTTAGCTTAGTAGCCATTTTGATTAAAAGTAAGATAAGCTTTAATTAGACTGCCTTATTGGTCCTGGGTTCGAATTCCGGGTCGAAAAAAGTGTTGCCAGGTTTTTTGTTATTCAGTGGCACGTGTTGCCAGGTTTTTTGTTAGGTAATAATTCTCAGTGGTACGGAGTCTAGATGTACCCTGATGGCAATAGGCTCACCCCCTGTGTGATTAAGACTGTTAATTATGGTGAATAGCGAAATGTGCGTGTTCTACACATCACCTCTGCCAATCCCTTCGGGGATAACAGAAGTATTATAGTAAAAATTTTGGCTAAAACAGTTATAGGGTTTATTTCACGTAGGCTACAAAAGTAGAGTAACCATAACATCGAATGTACAACAGAAAAAGAATATAAAATAAAGAATGGAAGAGCTTTTACGCAGCTACCACAATAAAAGTGTAGGCGATTTAAAAATTTTAGCACTTGCATTTGCTCGAAGCTTTGCTCTTGTGGTCTATCATACAGAATCCATGTTATTTTGAAACAAAAAGTCTCTATAACCAGTTAATCACGTTTGAGGTTATTGTTCAAGAAACCGACACACATTATCGCCATTACAATTATAATTGAATGTTATTTCTCCATGTTTCATATAGTAAGTCTTGTTCCGATTTCCAAAAGTATTTCACCAATATTTAAAATTGACCTTTAAGGTCGACATGGGCTATTGTAATCCCGGAAAAGACATAAAAGAAGTTCTACGCAGACAAAGTCGCGGGTTGATTCTAGTGTTGAACACGTTGACAGTCCGCTAAGTAGACTCAAAAGTTAAACAATCGCTGTGTACCATATGTGGTACTCTGGACTGTGGAAGGGTTAAGACACCCATAAACCAGACTACAACAGCATGAATAACTTACGGTGAGATTGAGGCTAAAAGCTCCAGATGTATTATTGAGCTTATTGACTGACATTTGAGATTAAGCCGGAGATTCGCGGTTTGGTGTGTTGGTAGATACAAAATCGAGATCACACGTTAAGCGAGGTGTTTGATTAACTCTATTAGATACAGAAACCGCTCTAATTTGTGAGTTAATACCAATGACTGACCTGATTAGCGCAGTGGCTGAGCGATTGGACTGCTGCGCTAAGGGTTGCGGGTTCGATTCCCGCACGGGGCAAAACTTTGTGCGAACCACAGATGTTTGTCCCGAGTCTGGGTGTTTATGTATGTGAATATTTCATGTTTGTGAATGCGCACCTGCGATACAGGAGAAATTCCTAGTGTGGGGCGACGTTTTTAAAAAAAAAAAATGTTTTAACCAGTATTAATACTATATGATAAAGGTTGTGACGTTTCACATTTTCTGGCCATAGTTATAGTAATAGTTTGTAGACCACAATTTAATCCATACTATCCAAAGTAATATTGTAAATGTGAAAGTAACTCTGTCTGTCTGTTACGCCTTCACGACTAAACCGCTTGACGGATTTTGATAAAATTTAGCATGTAGAAAGTTTAAGACCCGAAAACCACATAGGTGTATCAGCTGAGATTCGCCAACTAGGCTCAAGGTTACGCGCAAACACAGGTTGCGCTCCCTATTCACTTACTCTCATAGTCCGATGAGACAGTAGACTGACAACCGGAGAGAGATCAGGCGCAAGATCAACGAATTAACGGCGGAAGCACGAGGTCTTGATATGTGAAAACTGTCCCCCATCACAGGACTGACCGCGGCGAAAACGGTTTAACCTCGCACATCGACTGATTTGCGCGGTAGCCAAGTAGCTATGAGCCCCATATTTAGGTCGACTTTATTTTATCCTATCAAACGTATTTACTAGGTACACCAATTTATCTGCATATACGAGTATAGGTACAAATTAATATAATTTATATCTTTATACAAATAAACAATCCAACAACAGAACGTGAGTTCGAATATATACCAGATCGGTGGAATTTTTATGCAATGCATTGAATAAGCAACTTCAATCAAACAACGAACAATACCGGGAAGTCAATAATTGAAGTAATTTAAAACATACAGGCACAAATACCATACGGCTTAATGGAAGAATTCTACAAATTGTGCAGCAACATTACAAACCCTCATCAAATCACACTCAATCACAAATGATTACGAACTTTACGACGTACGAATTAAAGTACATTTTTATTGTCGCAGTCCTACGCTTCATTCATAAATTCAAGTTCATGCGGGAAGGTCAACTAAACAGTATTAAGTTGAACATTACTAATAAACCATTTTGTAGACTTGTAATAATTCATAAGAGTTCTAACTAGGATAAATATTTAGTTTGAATTATGTTCTGTTCTCAATGGTGGTAATAAAACGGTTCGACACATACTTTATAGCTAATAATAATTATTTCAAACCCTTTAAATGTAGTAAAAACTTAACCATAAAGGTCACCTGCAATTTATGATAATTACTTTTAGCTTTTTGAAATATTCAATTAAAATAATACATGACCATGGTCACAATAATATAGTACTAGTTCTTTTTATTTTTTATGTTTTTTTAATCTAGCTAGCTAGACGTATTTTTAAACTTTTTACTTCAGAGTTGCTTGCCGGTTCTGTTCCACAGAAATGACATTTTTGGAAACGTGCTACTAGCATCATGACGTTTCATACGCGCCTGTTTTTGGTTTATATGAACTAAAAACATTTTGAACATAAGATAACGTAAGATATTTTCTAATTTGGTCATAGCATAAAATAGCCTTACCTTCCAGTCATATTGAATAGTCGTTTCTGTAAAACCACGCATGAGCGCAATGAGGGGAAATGGTAGTAGGCATAAAACTACGTACATTTCATACAAAGTACCAAGATTGGTATAACACGACAACAGCACGGTTGACAACACATGAATAAGATTCCGTTTGATAAGGCAGTTTCAACTGAAGGTCAAGTGAACTGGGGTGCATGACCTTGGCTCGACACGCAGTGTTCACGTAAATCCTTTAGCCGCGCTCCACATTGCCACACCCGGTTTTATGGGTTGGTTATTGATGTATGAGCTATTTGGCAAAGCCGGTAAGCGTCGGTGGCTTAGCAATGAGCCTACTTCTATAATATTTATTTCAGTTCCGTGGATTAAGAGTATGCTGCTCTTCTGTCGCCGGGATGAGTTGTAAGAGGCAACGAACAAACTGTAGGCCAATGATGGAAATTTTGCCATCATTGCGTCTGCATACCTATTTTGTGATTACACGCGTGATAATGTGTAATTTTTTTGTTATGTAAACCATACTGCTTCTAGCAGGGTATCTAGCAGGCAATCTTTAAATGCATACAACGTTTTCTATAAACAATGATGGCACTAAAGGATATCATACAGTCAAGAAACTGAATTCAGAAAGTACCAGCAATATTATGATCAAAATATCTGATACAGACACCAGTTTCGCCAAGCAACTACGCTTGATATTTTCCAGCCACAACAAAAGGATTTAGAACAAAAAGAATTGCTATCCTCGGACGGCCGTGGGCTAGCTCCATTATAAATCTGTTGAGATACTGTGAGACACTAAAGATATTTATTTCGTCCTACTTCAGATAAGTCACTGATGTAAACACTTTTGGCCCATATTTCAAGATTTACTTAAAAAGTTTAACTAATTTCGAAACTTTGTGAAATTTCGCTATAAATATGCTGCTGCTGGACTTAGTAGCTTGTTATTTACGGACGATGTCACTGATATACATTGAATTTTAAAAAGGTGTAAACAACCATTTGGAATTACTTAGCGTTGAGTGAAATATTGTCGTTCATTGTGGCGTTTTAGGGGGAGGCCTTTGTTCAATAGTGGACGTCTTCCGGCTGATGATGATAATGACTATGAACAGTGAAATATTTCTTCGATCTAGACTAAAACCATTTAAATTAATTTTTAAAGGAAAGTTACTTAAAAAGTACGTAAGTTACATTTCGGCTCGCGACTCTGCCGCGTAACCAGCTCATGAATAAGGGCTCCGGTCGAGTCCGAAACTAGTCGGGCATTCCCGAATACACCCGTGAGTATAACCGGAACATATAGTACATAATAAGTTACATAAAAAACCATTATTAAATCTTTTAGGTTAACTATAAGGATTTTCTCTGTTATTATAGGCGTTGAACACAAGTACACAAAATGTTAAGCTCTGGATAGATCCACTACATTTTTGACCGCATAATTTTGTAAACACCCCAAAGCTTTGAAAACTAGCGTTCATCACGGTGTGGATTAACTTAATTAATATAACAAAACCAGTGTAAGTGCTATCGCCGGCGTCCGCCGCGATTAGTCCTTTCCCAATTACGAAGTCTAAACAGAACTGCGGTTTAAGCTGAGTAGGTATTACATATACCTTTTGAACATTCCGCGCCACGCAATATCCACACGCTAAGCTCCGTCACGATATAGCGTATAAAACAAAAGAATAGCTGCTTTAAGTCTTCCATTTTGTAAGTTGTAAGTACCGTATAAAGAATAGTGTTTTAGGGTGTAAATAGTTTATCAAATGGAAGTATAATTTGTAATATTTCATTGGTGTTATTTGTATAATAAAATGAGCGGAATATCACACATTAGTCTTCGCCTATTTGGTCTTCTTCCGCATTCAGTCTTCTTCGCGCATTAGGAAAAGCGGAGTCCGTGACTTTATATACTTTTGTACATTGAATAATAAGATATGTATCCTTATGTTATGTTAGTCCTCTTATGTTACGTAGCAAGTGTATCTCGAAAGTAATAATTGTATTTTTCCCTTTTAGATCAAGGAATTACAAGACCCATAGTTTTTTCGGTGTGTTATCTGAAGCTGTCAGTCACCGATGGAATATACGACAGGGGTTTGTTATCACAATCAAAGTTAGAAAGCAAATAATGAATCTAGTTCACACACCTCAAGACGACTATAATTGAACAAGTCGAACAAGAATCGACAGACCACATCGTTACCTGTTAATCAAAACCATAACGTTACCGCTGACCTTGTACCAACAAGCCAAAGGGGCAATTCCTTTAATATAAGTGCAAAGTAAAGGGAAAATGTAGCCTTTGAATAAATCAGACGTCGAGTATCTACCTAATGAAACGAGGTTAATGGTTGATTACATGCATACATACATAAAATTACGCCAGTAAGCCGTGTCGGGTTAAATAGAGTTACAATTAATGCTGAAGCACTGTTTGATATTATGTTTCTGCTTCGTGTTTTCCTGAGTTGAATTGAAAGATGCTTGGATGTTTAATTTTGTTGCAGAATTTATGCTCAAGAATAATACACGTTTGCGCTGGAAAAATTAAGAATTTAATTATTAATCTGAAGCAGTAAAATAATATGGTGCATTAGAAGTCTCTCACACACACAGACAGATGACAATTAACTGATCTGGCATTTTGGAGAACCCAGGGCAACTATCCCAGCCTAAATACTGGTAATTCATTTATTATTGCATCAGCTATTTATATCAGGGAAAGATGCTGAAGCAAAAATTAATACTGTTCCACTCTTTATTTTTGCTAGAAATACGTGATTTATATTTACCGGCAAAATTCCGGCTCCAATCTTCTTTCAAGAGATTTTTCCACATGCCAATATTACATTTAGCGTTCTATTAGAAAGTAAACTCCTAATAATGTTTGGTAGAATCATATTGCAACCAGGAGACCATTGAGGCAAAGTGGGTAAGGAAAGACGACAGTCGTTATAACAAATGGCGATAAAACACGATAACCAACTGATGGAAAATGACAAATCGCACGAAGTCGTTTAGCCATCTTGTTTACAATAGAAGGTAATATAAAATTAGGTGATTTTGAATTATTATAATTTCTGTGTTTTATAAATCCCATGTCATAAAAAGACACTCTTCATAATGTTATAAAAAAAGAATAAACATCATTTATCTACTACACTTACTTAATCTGGAATGCTGATTTTAGACTGTTACACCCATATTCATAAAAAAAATTACAATTTAAACCATTTTACTATAATAACTTTCGTGAGCGTTATCCATATTATTTACTACTAGCTGTTGCCCGCGACTTCGTCCGCGTGAATTTCGTATAAAAACACCAGTAGACTATAATCAGATTTTGTAAGTAAGTGGAAAACACCACAAATTACTTACCGAATGGAATATACATAGTATTTTAATGATAAAGGTATATTTCAAATTAAGATGGGGCTAGTTTACTTGTTATACCGATTTTATGGGTATGATCGGTAAATATTGAGTGACTAACAGGAAAGTTATTGACACGATTTGTTTGCTTATAAGGAATTTCAATTTTGAATGTATCTTTGTTTTACTGTATCTATGTACTACATTGACGGCATGCATTTCTCTGAACTACGGTTGTAGTTTTGTCTTCAGCAGACAACATTTACAGAGAGCGTGGACTGGTAACTCAGAAGCCACCGTCATACAGTAATCCGTGTAAAAATCTGCTGGTTTCTAGGCCTTAATTAAGTCTACCCCTGCGTGTGCTAATAGTGATAGTTTGTATGCCAAAATGCGCCAAACGCTTGTATTGAAATTTATTGTAGCAGAAATTGAAACGAACTGCTCATGTCCGTCACCCATAGGTTGGGCCTGTGGGCGACGAACTTGGGCAGTTCGATGCTCAAACAGAAAAGGCGGTTTTAAGGGACATAAGGCACGTAGGCCGTACCTACGTGGTGAGCGGGACCAATCGCGAAGAGGCGAGTCAGAATTTGTTTAAAGAGATGGTGTAGCATACGCGGATCGCGAATCCCTCAACCTAAGGTTGTTAGGCGGATACCCTGAGGTTTTAGTTAGTATAAGAGACCGGCATAACCCTCCGTCCGCTCATGGTGGAGGAAGCCCATGAGGATTTCCCCAGCAACAAAAATACTTTGATAATTGTGTGGAACTTAGAATTTGACTGCCTTATTGGTCTAGTGTTCGTAAAATGCGACTGCTGAGCGGGAGTTCCGTGTGTTTGTTTACCAGATCGGAAAGAGTGATTGGTTTTTCCACTAATTTTCGGTGGCAGTACCGACTGTAAATTTGTGCCCGGTTAGTTAAAAAATTAATTTTCTCGCCCCCTGTAACATTGAGACCAGTTATTTTACTGGCGAAATGTATACCTTTGCCTACCTAGAGGAATAAAGGCGTGATAGTGTGGTATGAGTATGGCCAGCGTTACAATTTGTTATAATTTCTACGTCTATGATGATTATCTACAAAAGGATAACTTTGAGGTGGATCACAGACCTTTAACTTGACGATGGATGCCTACAGTCCACTTTCTGCTATAGAGTTAAAACATTTAAACCAATAAAATTAAAAATATTATGTTCTTTGAATAAGCAAATTTCTTGCTGAACGCGGGAATCACACTATCAAATCATATCTTTACCAACTTATCCAAGAACGTGAAATAATGAGAAGAATTTTATATACCCCGTCTAAATATTACTATTTATTGATATTTATGTATATCCAGTGTATAAAGTGAAATATATAAAGAACGTTTTTACAGAGCATTTAAGTCAGAAAATATTTCTCTAAAATCACCGACGAACAGGAATGTGCCGATCCATCACATGATTGTTGTTCCTGCTGAGTTCTGTCTAAAACTTTCACTATGTGGTATTGTACATTTTTACTATAATTATGACTACATTTCAGCAAATGTCTCTTAAAACTATTGCGTAACTCTCCAAGAACAGACGTTTTATTGCTTCGAATTGATGTGTATCTAGAGTATGGCGAGCACTTATATTTTATCATCTAAGGGAGAGAGAGGTAGTAATTCCGGAAGACAATTTTGCCACCGTTATTTGTTTCCTAACCTCTGCAAGAATGCCAGTGGTAATAAATGTTTTCCCTGTTCCACCAGGAGCATCCAAGAAAAACATTTTACCCTGGCCGAGCCCAACGCATTCAAGGACAATATTGTAAATCTGCACTTGCTCTGAGATAAATTTAGTGACGTAGTCATTCACGATGGTGGTCATTGTGTCTTGGTCATAATTTGTTTCGGCGACATACTCCCTGTTACCACGTTCTTGATTATTTAATGGTTGCGGAGCCGGTAAACCGTATTCCAACAGTGGATTGCCCCCGATGGCAATGAATACGTCTTGAAGAGAACTGAGACAGTGGTTCAAAATGCGTTCATCAGTTTCTCCGATGTCTCCTTCAATAATAATATTTTTTTTTATTTATTTCTCTCAAAAAGTACATTACAGTTCGTATAAATTATAAAAGATATAAGAGACATAGCTAAAACATAATAATCAGTAGTATGCCTTAAAGCCCATGAAATATCCTCAGAGAGATGACGCCAATATTTTTCCCGCAACAAAACCGGGTTTGCAATACCGCAGAATACCAACATGACGGCAAACAAATGTCGTAGGCGACTTGGGCTATCACTAACGCTAGCCTCCAGGAGAGTGTTGTCCCAGTGTTGGTCACCGTCAAGAAGATTTCGTGCTACGCAGGCTGCACGAAATGTCGGATTCTCCATACCATCAACTGTCCATGACGTTGGCCCCTATATGATGTGAAGCAATAGGCGCAAATAATAGCACTCGGCATTATTAGGATGCACAGTGTAAACCCTTCCCAATGCAGTGTCCATAAAGATTTCCGGAAACCCTTCGACAATACGTATATTACATATATAATAAATACACCTATACGTATATAATAAATACACATCTTTGCTTGTCGTATGTATAGTACGACGGCACCTCATCATACGTAAGTGACTTTGCAAAAATATCAACTTCACAGAGACGTGCCAAGAGTCGTCTGTTGGAATCGTAGATAATACCTGACGTCACCCTTAAGACGTAAATACTAAAAGGGAACTTGAAATTTGATGGATGCGAGCAGTGACACGGTGGCTCAGTTGGCAGAGCGGCACCACGGTATGCGGCGACTGTCGCGGGTTCGAGTCCCGCTCGTGTCCATCATTTTTCAAGTTTCCCTTAATCAATTTAAAAATGCCAAGAGTGTTGTTTAGCGGGGATTTTCCAATCGCTCTAAAATATTGGCGGGGTCGAAAAAAAAATGCGCTGGCCATTCTCAAAATGGACGTCCAAATTCATGACCTTTGGATGCCGATCTTGTATAGAGAACGCTAGCATTGGCAAAACTGCTTCTGAAGTACTAATGTCACGACCAGACTTGGTCACTTCATCCCGATCAGTGCTTTTCAAAGCGAACGTTGCCTGGTCTCTACCCTTATTTATGTATTTGTAAATGTATTGATGTGTGTTTGAAACGTCCTAAAAAGCACAGGTGAGTATGGATCAACCCATCTGTTGTCAACGTGTGTAGTTTCAGTGGCGAATTGTTTCGGGAATCTTTTTGTGTATCAACCTTCTTTTATGCAAGGGGTATTTGAGTTAAAGTTGTTGGCTTCAGAATTAGTCGGACATCACTTATTTGAAATGGTGAATTTACAAATTTATTAATGTAGAAAAAAAAATATTTAAAACTATAATTTACTGGAAATTGTTCGTAATAATATTATGTTAAAATATATGTTATAATTGTCTTTTTATTGATATTTAAGTCAAAAAACATGCAAAAAGAAATTAAAGCTAACGCAAAAAGAAAAACCTTTGGCAAGAATCGATCTCACTATGCATAACTCGTAGGGCGATCGTTAAACCGCCACGCTACGATGACACATAGCAATATGTTTAAAATAGACGTTTCTATACATGTCATGATTCACTGCTCAGTTCCTTGTGGATATAGCGTGATGATTTCTACTTCAGAAGTTCATCTGTAAGTAATCTGCATAATGCAACTATTGGTTTCGTCTTTTTATCATTCTACGGCAAAAAGTAGACAAAACAAAGACATAATGCAATATTGCTCAGCCCCCTTTGCAAATACCGTGATGATATTATGCATACCGACGCGCCGGCCCCTAAAGAATATATTTGCAAACTTTCAGCGGATTCTATTCAGTAGTTTTTACGTTAATCTAACACATACATACAGACAAACAGACAAACAGACAAACAGACAAAAATTCTAAAAATTATATTTTTGGCTTCAGAATCGTTCAGACATCCCATTGCACTTATTTTTTTTCAAATATCTTCAATGTACAGTTTTGACTTCGTTACGATTTTATTATATGTATAGATATATCCCGGTTATACTCACGTCTATATTCGGGAATGCCCGACTAGTTTCGGACTCTAACGGAGCCCTAATTCATGAGCAGGTGACGCGGCGGGGTCGCGAGCCGAGTTCGGCTCTTCGGCGAAACTAGTCGGGCATTCCCGAATATCGACGTGAGTATAACCGGTATTTATATAATAGATACTTTAAACCATTTACTAAATTATACGCATAACTGTCGTTTTCATGTCAAAGAATAGAGGTATCAATAGTCTTAATACGGGGTTTAGTTAATGCAGGTATGATGCTCGTTTAGGAATAAGAGGTTTAATGTCTTGTCAATAGAAATGTGAAGCCAAGTGGATTGTTTTAGGCTCCAGATGATGATGGCGATTATGACTGGCAAAAGCTCATAAAAACGACATTAACTTAATCATTCACAACAGCCCAGGAATCGAGTTTATGTGTCTTATATGTACTAAAAAACAACAGCATATTAACTAATTAAAATACACTAAAACAATCCCTTATTCTCATAATTCACAACTTTGAATGCTCCTTCCTTATTTAATCAACTTCCTCCGAAACAGCTAAAGCGAAACTCAAAGTTCAAACTTACAAATAACATGTTGGCAAAAGTACGTTGTGCTAGCTACATGTTTCTGAACTCGGAGTCATGCTCCCGCCTCCGTAATGACTTGTTATTTTGCTCGAACTGCGATAATATACGCTGCAGACCAAGAAATGGTCTCTTGAAGAAGTTTACCGACCCGTGACGTCATTGTTGTGTAAATAGCGAGATACTGCAATCGATATACTTCAATTACGTGATAGGGTCTCCTGTTTGCGAATGAAATTGGATGTGAATGGAGATGTTATTTTGTTCTTATGGCGTACGATTATTTAATATTTATTGTTCCTATTAAAGCTGATGATGAGGTTTAAAATAATACTAGCGGACCCTGCGGAATTCGTGCTGACATTTAAACTAGGCCGACTTTGGTTTATATTTGTATAAATTTTTACGGTCCTACTGTTTGGTAGTTTCACCATTGAAAGGGACATATGATGAATTCCAAAATGTGGTAGACCTCTGGCAACATATTGGAAATTTCTGTTATCAAATCAAACATCCTCTCAACAAACTGCGTCGTTGGTCTAGTGATCGCTAAGCTCCACTGCTGAGCTCGAGGTCCTAAGTTCAAATCCCGGGTCGGGCAAAGTGTTACTGGGTTTTTCCATTAGGCAATTCTCAGTAGCAGCTCGAAGTCTGGATTTGTGCCCGTTTGATGGCAATTGGCTCGCCCCATAATATTATTATATATTGGGACCTAAAACATAACTGGCAAAATGTGGGTGTACTATTATGTGCAATATATGCATCTCTGTCTACCCCTTCGGGGAATACAGGCGTGATGTTGTGTAAACCAAACAACCAACTTATTTACTACAACTCATTCAACATGGATTGTACAACTGCTATTCATATTGAATAACTTAGTACGCAATTCATTTACACTTTTAGTGTCAAATGCCCGTAAGCTCAACGAATGAACTCTGAAGTCGGGTTCAAACGTTCATTAACAGTACCTACCACAGTGTACGTGATGAATCGTTATATTATTTAATGTATTTCAAATGAATCATACATTCTGGAATTACTTGAATTTATTATTTGTATTACGCTGTGGTTCGTTGAACTGTGTTTAAACTTCGTTTAAATTCGTTTGTTGAAAGGAAATGATTTAATCAAGCGTACTGCGCAGCGTACCTATTGGCTAGTTTTCTTTTGAAAAACAATTATACACTTAAAGCTATTAATAAACGTATAAATTTTCACCCACATTTCGCCAGTTATGTTTTAAGTCCCAATGTAATAGGGGGCGAGCCTATTGCTATCAACCGGGCACAAATCCAGACTCCGTGCTGTTACTGAGAGTTACCTAATGGAAAAATCCAGTAAAACTTTGCCCCGAACTTTTTCGAACCCAGGACCTCGTACTCAGCAGTCGCCCTTAGCAACCACAAGACCAACGAGGCAACCGGTAATTGATGACCTTGTATAAAAGAAAACCTTAGTATCTTTCGAATAATAAGTGTTTGCGTTCTCGGTACTAGACTTTAAGTAAACACTCATTGTAATTCGAAAATAAACGGTGTTAAAACTGTTTGTTATACGATACTCCATGGAGTCTATGGCATGATAACGTATTTCCAAGCGATTACAGTAATACTTCTTCGAAATAATAACTCAAAGCACGAACAAAAAAACCGTCTGGGTTAATATTGTTTTAGACATTATTATAAGAGCATCCAAATATGATTGTCAGGCAGAACAAACTGAGACATGGATATTTTTAAATAATTGTATTTGTTCTTTCCTGCTTGTTCGGTTGAAAATGGTAGGCGTGGTTATAGAGCGGGAGGGCATGACGTAATTTTGAGTTCAGATAGCGTTTACAAGGATTTCTGTAAACACCCTTAGGTATATGCTGGGATCGTATTTAACACTACAGAATGTTAGAAGTTTGTACGTTTAATGTCGGACTCAGAACCTACGCTGAACGTCGGCATTAATCACCTTTACCTAGATTTTGAATTCGACTGCATTACTTTTTTTTTCTTCCTTTTCTTTCTTTCTTTCTGAAATGCTTGCTTCTAAATCCAAGATAATAAAGCAACTTTTCTGTTGATTCGAGAAGTTACTATTCTTGAAGCAAAGAATACAATTTTGGGATATAAATTGTATCCCAGTTTCTGGTTAAATTCTGTCAAAATCTAACGACCTGATTGGCGCAGTGGCTAATCGATTAGACTAATGCCCTAAGGGTTGCGGGTTCGATTCCCGCCCGCATTAAGAAATTGTGTGATTCACAGATGTTTGTCTCGAGGCTGGGTGTTAGTGTTTGTGATATTCCATGTTCGTGGAACGCATCCACGATACAGGAAAGATTCATACTGTGGGGTGAAGTTAAAAAAAATTAACACACGTTTCACTAGACAACAGTTTTGGGATTCACGCGTAGTTATATACAAAGTAAATAAAGTTATACCTTTTTACTTTTCAGGTAAAATATAAGGGTATATCATTTGCCCTTGAACGGAACCATGGCTCAGAAACCATAAGCATAGCCGAAAAGATATCTAAATTACCCTCGTTTTTTGTTCTTTGTAAATATGTAAATGATGCCCCGAGGTCGGTGCTATCTGTCTCAAGATTTATTATATGTTCTAATATAATAAAGGTTAAATGTGCGTTTATTTTGGTATCTCGTGAATATTATCGTAAAATATTTTGTTAAGTAAACATTGCATTTCGAGCCTGTTTTTTTTATTCAACTGTTTTGGAAAAGGTTTGAAAGGGCAAACTGAATTGACTTACTTTTTATGACCTGTCAAAACAGTATTTCATCATAGATTTTATATGGCTATATGACGTCACAGGTTACGTCACTAACCTGCCAAGTCAAATTGACCTACAGTTGATTTATTTAAAGTAGGGAAAAATACAATTTTACAGGTATTCAGTTTTATAGCATTTTCAGGGTGTATCATTTTGGAATTATTGGTTAGTTGCTGCCAACTACCCAGTTATGAAGTTTATTAAATACGTACCTAAATTATCATAATTCTTGAAAGACGGAGAAGTGATAAACCCAAACGCAGCTCCTAAGGTACAGATAATAATTCGATCAAAAATACCTAATTCATCAAAATCAAAGAAAAGCGGTCAAAAGTTTATTTAAAAATAAAGTAGGACAGACTTTGCAGACAACAATAGAGTTTTTATGCGAATTACTTCAGCGGCATTAACAGGTTTTTGTTTGCTGTAGAGGATAAAGAAAGGGTTGAAATACTCGTATAACTCCACTCACTTAGTCTGGTCTCAAGTGTAATTTATTTACTGTTTTAATATCATACCTACTTATATTATTTGATGCGGGGCTCGTGGTAAACTTTATACTAATGACTTCATGGTATTTATTTTTTAATAAATTCTCGTCTCACATTAGGAATTTCTCCTATGTCGTCGGTGCGGTCCACAAACATAAAATATCACATACTTAAACTCCCAGCCTCGGGACAAACATTAGCCGATCACACAATTTTTTGTCCCGTGCGGAAATCGAACCGGCAGCCCTTACCGCAGCCTTATCGCTTAGCCACTGCGTCAATCAGGTCGTCGCACATTGATCATAATTAATACCATTATCTTTTTCTTACATTTATTTCATCGGTTCCCTTAGAATAAATAAAAACGAATGTAAGGCATATCCTATTTTGGTATCAGTTACTCTGGCAACCATTCTGATATAGGTACTCCCGAATAATGATCAGCGAGCTTATTCCCAGAGCCGGGTTCAGTAGTAACTGCGTGGTTTGCAAATATGAAATTTAATGTTATTTAATCTGGAGTGTTTACCTAGCATGGGATATCAAACCACTTTTCAGTTTTGTATATTTGTGTAGTTAATCCAGCACTTTTTCTACATGGTGTCTTGTTAATTGAATATAAATATGTTAAGTATTTTATTTATTTTGCTATCTGACCCGGCGAACTTCGTACCGCCGTCTCATTGTTTAAACCTTCCCTGTACTTGATCGAAAGACCAAAATTAGCCAAATCGGTCCAGCCGTTTTTGATTTGTAGTGAGACTAACGAACAGCCATTTATTTTCATATTCATAGATTGTAAATGTAAGGGCCTAGAAAAACGAAGAACCTTAAAACATGTTTTTGAAAAAGATTTGGATAGATAGCATATTTTCTTCGCTTGTTTGTTTTATAATATTTTAAATTAAATGTGTTTCAAAATAACGTTAATTTCGGCAAATATTTCTAATAATGCTTTTCTTGTGAAATCAAAACCCTAATAACTGCTTCCTACGTCTGACAGTTGACATGTTTCAGCTGACTTGTAGTTCAATAGAGCAGAAATTGGGTTCACGGCCCTTCTTATCACAAGCATCAGTCAAGAAGAAACAATATTTTAGGTAGGTACACTCCTAGTTTAATTATTGTTACTTTAGTCACACGCACACACTCTTTGTTTACAAGATTTCATGAAGTGATTGGTCCCTCTGATAGGATCCGGATCAAAGACTTTACGATGTAAACGTGTGTGCGTGCGCTGTCTGTTAGCTGTAGGAAGTGGTGTACCTTCAGACGTAATACAGAGTGAAACTATAATAACTTTCGTGTATTATTTACTGTATATTCCGGTTATACTCACGGGTGTATTCGGGCAGACCAGTTCGTCTCGCGACTCTGCCGCGTAACCAGCTCATGAATAAGGGCTCCGGTCGAGCTCGAAACTAGTCGGGCATTCCCGAATACACCCGTGAGTATAACCGGAATATACAGTAAATAACACTGAGTGAAACTCCTCAAAATTGCAAGTAGGCCCCACCGTAACGCCCTCTGCACGTAATTAACGGCGACTGTAAACATAGCGAACATAAAATCGGAAAGTCGATAATGAAACGACTTTGTTCTTTTATTTCTATCTCTCTCATTTTATTGGACATTAAGGGTCGTACATCGAGTCTGGCCCTTATCTGTCTTCTGAAGATTTATTTAAGAACCACCCCCTCGAATTTTACAAGCTTTTGCGAGAAAAAATTACCGTTGAGAGCGGGATTTTTTAAAAGTTAATCTTAGCTGTCTTCTGTCCAAAATAATTTGCTTCCCAGCTAAAAGGATTTTGTTAGTGATATATTTTTATTTGTATTTATTTCAATCTGCTTTGTAATTTATTGGCTGCTTGTTATCCTGTGTAGCGGCTTTCTCAGTTGTGTAAGACATGAGCGGGGCTATTACGAGGTTTTGTATTGAAGAACTTAAAATATGGTATTGATATTTTATATATTGTCTTTCGGTGATAACAGACGTGATTGTTGACTATGAGAGTTCTAACACTTGAAAGTTTTAGAGTTCCGTACCTCAAAAGAATACGGAACTTGGCTTTGTTGTAAGATTATCTGGCAGCCTCATTTTAAAATTTATATTATAATTAGGATTTTATAGAATTTGTTCTCTGTTCCTCTCCTTACAAAGAATACTTTTGTAACGAGCAACTTGATTTGCGTTTAATAAGTGCTATTTTGTAGCTACGAAATAAAATCATCATATTTTGTGTTCCCTAAACCATAAATTAGTAAACGTTTCCGTGGGTAAAGACAGAAAATTATATCTTGGATTAATGAACCAAGGCGTGCTGCTAATGAATGCACGGCTGTTTTCTATTAAGCGGGACAGACACTAGCAATTACGGAGAGAAACGCTTGGATGAGGAAGTATGGGGTATCAGTTACCTATCAAGGCCCCTGAGATTTTTTCCATCCTATTATTTCTCGTAATTTGAGTAACCTTTAAGGATACGCTTGGATAGTTTGAGCATGTCGACAGGATAAATGAAAGAAGATGAAAGCGCTTGGACTTAATTAATTTACATGGACCGGGAAAAAATACAAAGGAATGGATAGCTATGGGGCCGAAGTTGAAATAAAGAGACTGATGAGGGTGAAATGATTTTAAGAAACTACAGTAGCTTGGATAGGCAAATCAGCTGGTAAAGGTTGCGGAAATTTGCTTTATGTGAAAAGAAGAGAGGCCTATGTCTAGCAGTGAACAGATTTTGGCTGAGATAACGTTGATGAATTCACAAAGGTAAAATGTGAATTCTGCCCTTTATAAAAGTAACTAACAATCAAACTGAACTAACATCATATTAGTTTTGGACTTTTGTAAAGTGCCCATATAAATGGCAATGAGAACTTCTTATATAATATGCATGCTAAATGTTTGCTTTCATAAATAGAAATACATAGAAATAAGAATAAACAAAGTGATCTCATACAACCATTCACATTGATTTATATACGACCATTCCGCTATATTCAGGAAGTAACTTCAGTCTACCTAACTAGATTAATATCTGGTACCCAAGTCGTTATGCTGATGACTGCGCAAAAGATTTATTAATCATCTTAATATCTGATTTGCCTCAGTGTGACCGCAGGGAAGGACATGCCGGAAACATGTCCTGAATCCTAATGAAGTTTATACGACTTGGGTAAACTCTCTTCAAATATATTATGTGAAGAAGGATAACTTTGTACCATTACCAGAAACATAGTAAGCACGAGTGGTTCTTTAAGTTTGCTAGTATGATTTTGGTATTCCTTGAAAGATACAATAATGGATAAAAAAGAAAGGCCGCGAAAACCTAACCTCTTTTTTTGAAGTCTATTTAAAAAGGCGTCAAATCGTTAGTCAACCTCTGTAACCATGTCCTGGACTGTACTTCGGTCACGGCTAAGATAATTATATCTTAACTTAGACTAACAGATATAGAAGACATTTTATATTTATCTTCTTGTAGTAATTACTGTTCTTAGTTTTGCCGAAGACAAAACAGTCTTAAGAATAAGTTATGGAAATAGTATTTTTAAGATAAAGGCTGAATAATTATTATAAACACATGATACAATGGAAAAAATAAAGCTATTGTAGCTTGCGTCACTATTTGAGCGGTGGATTTTCTGATGTCCCTTGTATTTTGGAACGTAACCGGGCGCGGACTCACGAAAACTTTGTACGACCTTGTCAATCTTTTATGTCAGAAAAAATTCGCTGACCTAATTTTTATTGCATGAGTTTCTTAGAAAGTCTTGTGCCCAGCTGTGGAAGTATGTGGCCGGAAAAGTTTTGACCCATATAATGGTTTTTTACGTGACACTGTCCTGCTATGATGCTGTAGTTATATATGGCGATTTAGGACCATGACACACAAATCAAATCGGATAGGAAACGTCATCGTATCGCCTTTTACCTCGCCGTCACACAGGCGTCAACCTTAAGTAAGCACGTACCATCCAGAGCGGATCAGCTGCTCCGATACATAGTCTCGGCTATGGCGAAGTTAAGTTACGATTCCGATTAGTGTGCTTTGCTACTGCAACTACTGTCGTATGAAATTTCCTACTGGAAGTTTCGTACGAAGAATACTGACGGCTCAAGTTGATAAGGTGACGATCCCTTTCTCAGTTGATAATTGTGTCCTATTGATTTACTGTCCAGGGAAAGACCTGGATGCATAAGGCCTAAAATAGGAATCGGTGGCGTTTAGGGGAGGAGGCTTAAGCCCAGCAGTGGGCCATTTAAAAGCTGATGATGATGATGACCCCAAACATTAACTTCGTACCTACATCTGTGCTACTCATAGTACACAAATGACATAGTAATATCGTCACTTTGTTCTTTATAAAGGACATAGTGAAAAGTCATTTTCCGAGAGGTGAGATTTTTTTCACAATTTTTCTGATACATCTTAACTAGTTAGGAATACAATACTAAGTTTCAGCAAGATACGAAACAAAAAGTATCTCTGGTGAGTAGGGGGTGAAATGCGTCTGCATTCTGTGCAAGGATGTGTTGATAACATGACGTCTATAATTAGGGTATCATAAATGAGACTGCAAAAAAAATCTTTGAAAAATAGTTGCATTTCAATATCTTACTACTGCGAAAATTTAAATATGATAAACAAGTAAAATGTCTCTGTCAAATAGACTTGGCTTAAACGTGTCGTGTGATAATTTTGTATGTCTTTAGAAATAGTTTACCAATTGACGTTTTTTTCTCTTCTTTTTTAATCGAAAGAGACGAGTCTTGTGCTAGAGAATCCTATATAATGCTCGTGAACAAGGGGGTAGTATACTTAATAAGTCGCTTTGTTATATCTTTTGTGATCACGGCTTTCAGGGAGTGACGTAATTCATTCTAAGATGTGATGCTTTCTTTTGTCTGACAAGAATCTTTTGTTTGACTTTTTTCTTGGTGAGTGATTAAAAGTCCAGTCATATACATAGGTGACATAGTAAATGGTTTTCTTAGGCTTCTATATACTTGTTTGTTTGAATTCAAGACATAAAGCTGATGAAATGGGGTCATCATTATTATCATCATCAGCCGGAAGATGTCCACTGTTGAATAAAGGCCTGATGTGATATCACTTTTTAATATTGTTGATAATAACTGTAGTCTTTTACTTGTACGATAGCGATCTCAAATATACAGTATGTCGTATTTATAATTATGTTTGACAACATTAATTAAACGCTTTGATTGCCATTATTTTTAACTACATATATGGTTGTGGCTGTATAATTAGACTACTTTACTTACCTACGTTTACATTGTAAATTGTACATCTAAATATATTATTTGTACTTGATATTAAATACTTCAAATCAAAGCTTTGGCAGTGGGTACTTCAGCAATATACGTATACAATTTTTTTCGGACCACCGTAAAAATAAAACCGATACTAACATGGAGTACCAAAACTCACTTAACCCTTTTGTATTGTAACGTTAAGGGTTGCATATTTTTATTGTCATAGTAAAGTTCATAATGGGGGGGGGGGGGGGGCAGACGACGATGGCATGACGAGCTGCTTACGTTCAGGAGAGACTGGTCCACCTTAGCACATGACCGAATAAGGTAGAAGAAGGAAAGGGAGGCCTTTGCCCTGCAGTGGGACAACACAGGCTGTTAAAAAAAAAAAGTTCATGTTTAAACAACATACATAATAATAATAACAGCCTATAGCTGTCCCACCGCAGGGCAAAGGCCTCTTCTTGTATAGAGAAGGATTTAGATAGTATTGATAACATTGAAAAAGTCACATTGATACTTGGCCGGGTTTAAACCTGCAACCTTGTACATAGAAATGCCGTATGTTAACCACTAGGCCACCAGGACTTTTAACATTTTTTTTTATACATACATCTTAGTTTATTCTAAGGTTGTCGGTAAGAGATTGCTTTGCGTATCCTTAGACTGTACTTATGCTTGTATTTCGTTTACAATAAAGAGAAATCTATTTATATTTTATTAAATAATCAAACGACTTTACAAATAAAGAAAATGTCTTATTTCAGTCGTCAAAGAAATCCATACAAAACCTAGCCTTCAATATTTCTCAGTAATAAAACACATACAAAAACAAAGGCAAACATCAGGGGCATAACGATAAAGTAATTACGTGTATAAAACATACGCAACTGAATAATTACCTGTAATAACTGTATTTAGTGTGGCTGACGGCGAGTTGGTCACGGCAAGCACTAGGAAAGCGATCAGTGTCCTCTGTACACACACTTCACTGTACATTTTGTTATATTTTCTAGCTAATAATATCACTAACATTAATAATTTACATTCGGACTAAAACAAGGTGATATTTTGTCTAATATATTATTTATTCGTTCAGTTGTAGCACTCGGAGCCGCCCAGATCTGAAACAAAAAAATATTGGTTTACTTATTGGAAGTATTTTACAATTAGTCAAGTCGTTGGGGAACTTAAGGGTGGGTTAAGAACACAAATCTCTTTTACTGCAAAAACAATTCCGAAATGGCGACGAGGCTCGTGCGTTGCAGGCGATGAATGACAATAGACTCGCCACTGACTAACTTGCGACTTAATTAATATAATGTGATGAGACAGAAAAATAGATCCTACATTCTGCCTCCTGATCTCCTCCTCCTGTACATTTTTCAGAGTAGCAGCCCTGACAGCCAGCCTAGCTGAACTCTTAAAGCAGGACAGTTACGTTGTAGAAGCGAGACGCCGCTTTATACTGCACCTAACGGCCTCTCGCTTGCACATCTTAACCCAGATAAGCCTGAAACTAAAATTTTCTGAAAATTTTGAAACAAGTTACATTATTTAGTTTATTAGATCTTATGCAACATAAAAAAAATTATGAAAAAAAAATTAAGTGTAAGGCTTTCAGGGAAACAGCCATCCTATATGTAGGACAGTAGGATAATAAGAGGAAATAAAAGACCATTTATGACAAAACAGAATGTAATCAAAAAGTGTAGTTTATTAGATAACTATTGATTATATTACCCATTGTTATATGTAATTTACTAGATTAACACTATTTATGAATGATATGTTACAAAACACTTGACACACACTCCAACATCACATTTCTTGCAACGTGTCAAACATTTTTTGTGACATTGACGACAGTGTGTTTGCTTCGATTGAGGAATAACCAGATGATTCATTTGGTCTTTACGACTATCAGCATGTTCATGATGGGAGGGTCGGCTAGGCCCTCTTTTGGCATTTTTTCTGTTTGATTCAATCAAAGCAATTGCTACCCTTCTGCGAAAGCCAAGATGATCCAGTTTTCCATGATTTATTTTATATAACTGCCATGCATTATGTTCGGCAAGATCAATCATGTGTGTGAGCAACGGCATGTACCATTTCTTACCTCGTATACCAATTCGGTAATGTGAAATATTTTCATCAGACCGATCCACTCCTCCCATATATTTGTTATAGATGGACACCATATGTGGTTCTTCTATGACAATGTTTCTCTTTTCACTTTGTGAGAAGCGTTTCGCAGATTGTTTAGGATTTATTCCTACAGCATTAGAAGCAATACTGAATATATTATTGTCATGCCATTTAGCAATAATGAACGTGTTGTCATGTGTCGTTCTGTAATCGACAGCACCACGTTCCTTTTTTTTCAGTAACTTCGATGTAATCAGAGGACAACTAGATGTCCTGTTTTCTCGAACTGTCCCAGTGCAACGAAGGCCTTTCTTTGTTATCTCTTCCAGCAAGGGCGTCCCAGTAAAAAAATTATCAAAAACTACGTGGTAAGGAAGGTCGAAGCCACGTGAAATCAGCACATCGCAAAAAGTGAGAACAACGCTTGCACCCAGCCCCAATTCTTTATATATTGGATTGCACATAGTTGTAGCACCTTGGTATGGTTCCATCCATAAAACATACCCTAACCGTGTAGCACCAACCCAAGCTTTGAACCCGTACCTAATAGGTTTACCTTTTATGTGCTGTTTGCAGCCATGTCTACCATAGTAGGGGATCATGGCCTCATCTACACTGTAATGCTCTTCAAGAGGAGAAAACTCTAAGAACTTTTTATTTAGAAGTGTAACTAGGGGGCGTACTTTTGTGTATTTGTCTTGCAAATCCAGATTATCATTGACATGAAGGTGGCGAAAAATAAAGTCAAATCTATCCCTAGTCATAGCCGAGCTGATCAATTCATTCTTTGTATCAGGGGAGTTTTCCCAATACATTCTTCTACGGGGGAGCCATGAATAACCACTAACCAACAATATGCCGATGAAACATTTCATATCTTCAGTGGTTATGTCTCCAGGCAAATTCTTTTTTACAGCATATTTATTGCTCTCTGACACCAACAACGAAATAACATCTTCATCTAAGAAGTTTTCAAACCACTCAATTGGGCGCTTATCTTGGCAAGCGCCTTGAACATCTGGCCAATTCACGGGATTTTTTGCCAAGTCCCGTTTTCTCCATGCGTAGGTACGCCTACGTTTAGTTCGACCTGTAGAATCAGAAGGTTCTTCTTCTGTATCACTCACCATAATCTGCCCTTGAATCATTACTTCAGCCGGTTGAAGCAGAATGTTTCGTGGCAAATTATTCAAAGTTACATTATCTTCTTCACCCGAATCTTCGTCAGTGAGACAGTCAGGATCAACAGGAGGAGGTAGAATACATATCAGTCGTTCTCTATAATCTTCTTCATTATCAGAAACATTTTCTAAAGCATCTAAAATTTCATGCGCAGCTAACGGTCTGTAAAGAAAAAGTTGTATTATTGTACTAAAATCATGTATATTATCCTACTGTCCTATATATAGTACGCTAGTATTTGTAACAAGTTATACGTAATTTATTTATATTATTTTGCTAGAATATTTATTTAGTACAAAAGTTAAGGTTATCAACTAGATATTAACACAGAAAAAAACAACTCACGAGTAAAATATAACTTTTTATACATACCTGTCATTTGCCATGTCTGCAACGCACTTTTATTACACACTTATAAGGTAAAATATAAGGTAAAAACTGTTAAAATAACTGTCTTTTTATTTTTTCTAATAAAGCTGACACGTTTCTTACTGCAAATCATAAGACTAAATAATCTTAGATAAAGAGGGTATTCTGATATTTTTTTTTATTTCTACTGTCCTAAATATAGGACAGTAGGCTTATCTGGGTAACTGTCCTGTTTTACGAGTTCATGGTAAGTGTGGTTGTATGAAATAATGTTGGGCCAGGTTGTGGTACTAAAACTATTTGTAAACGATGTTCTGTAAAACCGCTACCACAAACAACCTCTACTGTGTGTCTACCATGAGTTTATGACATGTTTGAATGTGTTTTCAACTTACTATCGAAAACGTATGTTATTACTATGACAACGAGCATTAAGTCCCTCTAAATTAATGTGATCAACCGAAATCTGTGGCATGTAGACAATCCGACATTCTATAACAACTTTCTCGGTACAAATACTGTCAATAAAACTAGACGCATTTTCAAAAAATCACGCTAAACCCATCATATCATTAGATGGAAGACGTCCACTGTCCCACAAAGGCCTCTCCCTTGGAACGCTACAAAATAAAGACATATTAAATAAAAATCTGTTAACACGTTGACCGCCATGACGGACACCATGTGACCGACAGGATACTTTCCTCGTGGGCCGCACTAAAAATCGAAGCTGTTACCAAAATCGTTGAAGTATTTTTTTGCGAATACTGTAATTAAATAATTTATAAATAATAGGCAACTTACAAAAACAGTGATATTTACATTACTTTTTGAGATACTGAATAGCAGACACCAGTGTCCGCCGCGGCCCGCCATAACGTCCACGCGTGTTTACTTACGCGGGCGCCGCGCGGGTCACGCTGTCGGACCCCCCCGCCCTGCCCTTTTTAATAAACTAATAACCGTTTAGGTTCATAATGTCCAAATCTCAAAATGTCCAGAAGGTGCAAAAGGTCCATATCCCAGAATGTCCATATTGCAAAAAGTCCATATCCCAGAATGTCCATGTCCCAAAAAGTCCATATCCCAAAATGTACATATCCCAAAATGTCCATATCCCCGAATGTCCATATCTCAAAATGTCCATATCCCAGAATGTCCAAATCCCAGAATTTCCATGTCCCGGAATGTCCATAATACATACCAGAGTGTCTATTCTACTTTATGCTAACAAAATTATATGGTGGGTAAAAAAACAACTGTTTTCAATCGTCAATTATGTATAATTACGTATAATTAATGAAATGAAATAATTGTATAAATGAAATATGTATAATTGCCTATTTCTGTTAAATAAAGAACTAAACGTTTTATTTTTAGCAACTATTATTCAATAATTTTTTTGAACTTTACAAAATATGTACAAAATATACATTAATACATATCGTCAGAAAATAATATAAAACAATATGTTGAGAGTTGTTCAAAATGAAACATTTAGTTCTTTTTTCACATAATTATAGTCCTATAAATGCTTTTTTTTTAAATTATAATATACCTATGATTGACAATTGACAACAGTTGTTTTTTTTAACCCACCATATAATTTTGTTAGCATAAAGTAGAATAGACACTCTGGTATGTATTATGGACATTCCGGGACATGGACATTGTGGGATTTGGACATTCTGGGATATGGACATTTTGAGATATGGACATTCGGGGATATGGACATTTTGGGATATGGACTTTTTGGGACATGGACATTCTGAGATATGGACTTTTTGGAATATGGACATTCTGGGATATGGACCTTTTGTACCTTCTGGACATTTTGAGATTTTGACATTATGAACCTAAACGCTAATAACGAGCATATTATGGCTGTTTATTTTTTCAGTTACGGTATTAGTTAAAACCTATTTTAACAAAACAGGTAGTATTTTGTGTTCGGTAATTATAAACAAATGGTAGCTTCTTACGTTAGTTTATCTACTGAGTCCATTACCACTTTGAGAATTACTTTACTGAAATCAATTTATAATTTGTCATGACTTCAAAATGTGTTGAAAAGACAAAAAAATTATCTTCATTTATCTATAACATTTCTCAAATTAATAAATAAGATTACCTCTTTTGTTTATCTGCGACACATTTGGCAACAACTTACGAAAAAGGCCACAATTTCTAAGTCTATTTGAATTTATTTGTGCCAAGCGGCCTGGTTGTACTGTGGGGCCGCGCGGGTCACCTGACTACGTAAAAATAGTAAATACGATGTCCGTCGGCCATCTAGAGGCTTCTAAAGTGATCGAGAGCTTGCGGACACACAGTGTCCGACGCGGCGCCTTGGACCCGACATACTGGAGGGCACATGGTGTCCGCCGCGGCCCACTGGCCTAAACATGGTTTTTTGTTGTGGCGTTCAACGTGTTAAAAACAATAACGTCGGAAATAATAAATTCTTAACCTGTCTAATGCACTAGGAATGATGATAGATGGCGTGGCTGTCACTTAGGTTATAATCTACCGTCACTACAGACATCGAGTGCCAACCCTTGGAACACTAACGCTCGATTAATTATTTCAACGTGTAAGATATTGTTCTAATGGCTGTTCTTGTTCGATACATTTTGGATGAGGCATGAGAGCGTGAGACATGTTCAATCGTATTAAACATATTTCTGAATCGGATTTTGGACTGATCTATGTTGTTAATGGAGGATTATACGAACCAATTTCTTATCATCTTGACTCATTTTTATTCCTTATCTTTGTGGAACTTTAATACTGTTTTGATATGTATGTATACTTCATAGGCCAAGTGAGGAGTACCCTCAACCGAAGAGCGTGTATGAGGAATGTGATGCGTGTGAGTGAAGCAAAAGAAGTATGCCAGAATCGTAGCAAATGGAAATACGTGGTCTCCGCCTACCCCTCAGGGAAACAGGCGTGACTTTATGTATGTATGTATGATTACTTCATACATTAATAAAAGAATTATAAATTTATTAGGAGGTACTGGCCTTAATTTGTTCCAATGTACGGAAAAAGTCTATTCTTATTCACAGAAGGAAAATTGATCTGGTAATGAATGACAGCTGACACGTTTTCTTTCGCCGTTAGATAACAAATAGTTCGTGACAAAACTTTTTTAATAGGTATAAGTTAGGAGTATTATAATATTGACAAAGGCACATTAATTCATTCCTAAGTTTAATTTGTCATTCATTGTTCTAAGGGCAAGGTCTTTTTTCAACAGTGGATATCTTCCGGCTGAGTCATGAAGTTTGAACCAGCAATCGTGTATATACAAAACCGATTAGCCAATTGCCGTGCCACCAACACTACCTCATCATACATTCATTACTTGTATCACAGGGTTGAACCCGTCAAAACACCACAAAGCTCCTAATTGAAATTAAGGAATTTAATAATATATAAACAAAAATAATCAAAATCAAATAAATTACAAAACAATTCTCATATAACAAGCACTCCACAGAGTTTCCATAAACCTTTATTATCCCTTCATTACCATAAACGAGGAGCGATTTGATCCTGAACTTTACTACACAGATTTATTACCTTCCAATAACACTTGCAAGTCCATAGCAAGTTTATTACAGAACTTGGTGCCATGATTATTAGTTGAGTGTCAACCCTAGGTTCTAAGAATGTAAAGATAGATTGAAGATGGAATATACTTTAACACAATAATGGTAGACGACTTATTTACGTCAAATGCATACTTGTAAAGGCGATTCCCATTTAATTTACAACAAACGACAATATTTGGAAGTTTTTGAATAAAATAAATAATTTTTTTTTCTTTTCTCTTTTTTTTTTTTCTCTTTTTTTTTTAAAAAAACGTCGCCCCACACTAGGAATTTCTCCTGTGTCGTGGGTGCGTTTCACAAACATGAAATATCACATACACAGACACCCAGACTCGGGACAAACATCTGTGGGTCGCACAAAGTTTTGCCCCGTGCGGGAATCGAACCCGCAACCCTTAGCGCAGCAGTCCAATCACTTAGCCACTGCACTAGTCAGGTCGTCAAATTCAAATCATTGTTATGTTTTCTACTTAAATGATGATAGACTAATTGATCGAGTGACCAAAATCGCGACTTCTGAACGTGAGGTTCAATTCCCAGGCAAAGCAAACTGTTATTAATTTTTCCAACTGTATCAGTGACGCATGGAGTCTGGATTTTTGCCAGGTACGTAGGCTTGCCTTTTATCACAGGTATATCTCTTTATTACCAGACACTTTTTTGTGATATTACACACATCAACACTGTCTAGGGATATTTTGGATTTACTCAATTTACTCAAAATGTATTAAAAATAGCATACAACATGTATATATTTTTATAAAGCCCATTTATCAGACTACACTCCAGAATAAAAGAAAATAATGTTTTATTGCGTAAACAAATTTTTATTCAAATAAAGAAAAAACATGAAATAATGGTAAAACTAACAACGAATGTGTTTCTCAAGAAAAATTTACAAATAAGGAAAAAATAAATTGTTTTTAACAGTTCTGTGAAAAATCAGTAGTCAGTAAAACCACCCATGACATTAATAACGGTCCAGCAACGGTTTTTCATACTTTGGATTAAGTTATCCAAGTCTTGCTGCGGTATATTGTCCTAGGTCCGGCTAAGATGCAAAAAAAGTTGCTCTTCCGTCGCAACGTTTGCAGGGAAATTCCTCAAAGCCCTTCTTTGGAGCATGTCCCACGCGTGTTCTATGGGGTTTCGGTCAGGCGATTGAGCGGGGCAGCGTAAGACCGATACGTCGTGCTCCTGCAACCTGCTTGTCACCACTTTCGCTGTGTGCGGACGGGCGTTATCGTGCATGAGCGTGAATTCTTGGCCTATTTGTAGTCGATGGGGGTAGATTATTGGTACCAGCACCTCGTTACGGTATTTTTCAGCCGTCATGGTGTGTCTGATCCAAACGAGGTCTGTTCTTCCACCGACACGAATTCCCGCCCAAACCATAATTGTTCCGCCGTGGTATGAATGGACTTCCTGAGAACATTGCAGACGGCTCTCACGACCAGGAACTCGCCAAACACGCACTCTATGTGTATCGGGATGGAAACCGAACCGGGACTCATCGGTAAACAGCACTACAGACCACTGGTTTTCTTCCCAGAGCAAATGTTCACGAGCCCACTCTATTCGTTGTCCACGATTTCCTCGGCGTAGTGCTGGAGTACGAAGCGGTCTGCGAGCATGAAGGTTAGCTTCATGCAGCCTTCTCCTCATAGTTTGGTCACTCACAACCAACTGGTGCTCTGACTGGAGCCTCTGAACCAACTGCATGGCCGTAACATTTGGTTGTCTTCTCGCGGCAACTTGCAAAAATCGGTCTTGTCGTTGAGTGGTTATGCGCTTCCCGCCTGGGTGTCTTTCAGCCACTTCACCAGTAGCACTATAACGTGACCATAACCTTGATATCATGTTTTGTCTTGTTCCAAACTCCTCAGCAATACTCCCTTGAGTAGCCCCAGCTTGGAGCATGCCTACTGCCCTTAACATTTCTTCTCTAGTTAAATGGCGCCGCTGCATGATGCACACAATAACATTAATTCGGAATTAACCGATAACTTGTTATAAAACTTAAATTGGACACAAAAAAATAGCCACAAACTACTGTAGGTAAATGAAACTTTCGGACTTCGCTACCATTATGCCGCGTAAATCTTTTGTTTTTAATGTATTTTTTCAAATTCAAATTTAGAATCGTTCAAAAAGGCTTACAAAATAAACTTTTTTCAAAAGAATTTAAAAGTGGAAAGTATTTTTTGAGTTTAAGAACTTTATACAAAATATCCCTAGACGGTGTTGATGTGTGTATTTTTAAATGAACATAACATTACATAATCACTGTATTCCCTGAAGGGGTTGGCAGAGGTGACTTTAGACTACAAAGTGATCCTACACATAACATTAAACCTGTATTCCCCGAAGGTACACCCACATTTTGCCAATTATGTTTTTCGGTCCCAATATAATAGGAGGCGAGCCTATTGTCATCCACCAGACATAAATCCAGACTCCTAGCTACTACTAAGAATTACCTAATTGAAAAACAGAGTAATACTTCGCCCGACCCGGGATTCGAACCCGGGACTTCATTCTCAGCAGTCGCGCTTAGCGACTACTAGACCAACGAGGCAGTAATATAAAATGAAATAGTTTGGTAAATGAACTATGTAAAGATTCTTTACGGTTAATGCAATTCCTATTAAAATAGAGTACCTACATACTTCTATAGGTATTTATATACAGCTACAAGTCCCGTCAACAGTTCTCGCGTGATTCTGAAACGTTCCGTCAGTAATGAAACTAGTTTGCAAACTTTAAAGTAACCGTATCAAAAACATTTGAGAGATAAATAGTAATTGACGTTTGTGCGAATAAGCCACGAAAGCAAATATTCTTTTTGAGGTTATATACGCGGCGGAATTGTTTGCCAAAACGTATCGGAACGCAATCGAAGTGATACCACATTAAGTTCTGTTCAACATCGCTAAGTAAATAGATCCTCGTTATTTTTTTAAAATTGTAGGTACTTGTTAAGAAAATTCTGAATTCCAAATTTAAGTGTAGGTAAGTATAAATATTTGAGATGGTACGTAAAACTATTAAATAACAATTAATTATGAGATTGTATATTAAAAATTATATAAAATACCTTAATAGATGAATGACATAAAACGTTAGAATTTACTCAAAACGGCACGTGTCTACTTGAAATTAACACTTAAACGAGATATTTTAACAATAAATTTTAATAACTAAGATCCTTTCAATATTAATTAATGATATACCGATTATTGATAATGTAGATAAATTAATTTTGACAAAATTGTTATTGTGTTTTTATATTAGCAGTACAGCGTCTGGATTTTTGCCCGGTTGACGGCAAAAGGCTCGCCCCCTGACATGTTAAAATCTGTGACATAACTGGCGAAATGTGGGTGCACACCTCTGCCGAAGTGCCTACCCCTTGGGGAACACAGGCGTGATGTTACCGTACCTAAGTATATATTAATTTTCGCTACGTAACATAAATAACAGAATAAACCATCACAATTGAGCTTGTACGAAGTTCACAAACTGGGGCGCAGTACATTTTGACAACGTCTGAAAGTTGAGAAATAGAAAAATGTCAAGAGTACACGTGCGGAGTGAAGGCGTCGACTAAGCAAATATTAATTTAGGATGTTGACTCTAGTGTTATGTTGACAAGCTGAAAGTTTCATTTTGTTAATATGGTTTTTTTTTTTTTTGTGTATACTTGAATTATGATTAATACATTCCAGAGTATTTAGGAGTTACTTCTTCCTGTTTCGAATCAGAATATTCAAATCAAATGAGCGAGAACATGAATTTATGATACCTGATTGGCACAGTGTCTAAACTATTGGACTGCAGTGCTAAGGGCTGCGGGTTCGATTTTCGCACGGGACAAAAAATTGTCACGATACAGGAGAACTTCCTAGTGTAGATCGAAGAAAAATATAATACTTGTTGATTATTTTCTTAGACTTAATTACTCGTTCGCGAATAAAAAGTGAAAACTGTGCCTTTACTACGTTTTATTTTAAGTTTTTAATTAAATGAAAAATATGCTTGCTATTTTTTTTATTATTTATTTAATTTAATTAGAACGGTTTACAAACAACCACTTACACTAACTAAATACAAATTTAAGAACATAACACGGCAGATATACTACAAAATTATAAATATTAACAAAACAGAGAGCATTCATACTTAATCTGTATAAATATATGTGTAAAAATGCTATGTTTAATTTACTTTAGAAAACTCCTCACATTTAAATATGGAAGACTGATTATAATAAAAAAAAGTATCAATACATTTATATAATGTAGGTAGGTTTTACTAGCTGCAACACAGAGTTTACATTAAATCTAGAACTTTGAAGCAGGTGAATGTTATAAAAGACAAATGACACTACATCCATCTCCCACAGAGGAGAAATAAACTAAATTAGTATGGATCCATGTAATCTATTCTACCCAACTTGAAGGCAGCAGACAAATTATTTTATCGTCGTCTAAACATGACATTTCTACGGAAACTTAACTACAACAACTATTAATACTAAACAATACTACTTAAAGTAAGAAATAGATGAAAGTTTTGGACATCTCCTAACAAACTAAGCTTATATAATTCAATAAATTGAGTTGACTTTTCGTAAGTGCTTTTTATCGATTCACGTTAAGTGAAAAGTTGTAACTTTGTCACATTAAAACATGATAGAGCTTAGATACCTCTGAGTACGGGAAGCCAAAAACTTGACATTGTTAAATTAGGTGTTTGAAGATTTTTTTGGGGGAAGACGTCCACTATTGAAAAATGGCTTCCCCCTTCGGTAAGGAGGGGGGGGGGTTGCCATTATTCCAACTCTTAGCAAACGGCTCTTCTGGACATCCATAGGAGGAAAGGGAGCAGTCAATTTTAGGCCAGAAACCACTCTGCAAAGACGAATTAATTCCTTTCTTAAAGTTATAGTCAATTATTAAAACATTACCAAAAAGAAGATTGTTATATGATTTTTTATAAAAAAAAATACAGGCTTTTATTTTAATATCCAAGTGTAACAGACTCTGACACTTCAGTAGTGTGTTCAAACATTCATTTTTATTCCCCTCACAAAGTACCGATAAGCAGACAGTACTTTCGTTTTATTTCGGTTGGATTTTGAAACCGGTCACGGCAACCCATACACTCGTATTACGATGAACCTCACACACTCAACCTACTTATATCGGATTCATGAACCTTTACCCCATGCCCCGTACTGTTGATTTGATCCTGACCTGTTTGAAGGACACCCATGTAAGGTCAGCGCCAGTCTTCTACGGCGGCCATTCCTATTTTCACTCTATAAATATTATATTAAGTGGCTGTTGAGAGAAATATACTATAACATTTATACTGTTCTCTCGCCCATTACACACAGTCAATTACTTAGTTAGGCTAAAGACGTAAATTATTTTACTAGCTATGTTCACTGTTCAGTAACTATCGAAATCATAGCTTTAGGTACTTCTCTACAAAGTTACACAATATAGTTAATGTGGTAAAGTTTTGAGTTTGAATATTGACTCGTGAAACTTGTGAGCCCACCCTAAAGGGTAATACCGAACGCCTTGTATTTCAACAAATAATATAGGTTTAATAGTCACAATGTCAATATGAGTCCCGTAACTCGATCGAGTGCGGTGTTAGCAGATACTTCTTGTCGTTCTAGAAGTTTCTATAACTATATTTATGTGTGTATGTGTAGTGAGTGCCTCTGAAAATCCACCTAATGATATATTGTCGAAGAAAGATATCTATCTTCGGACAGTACTATTAATAGAGACCAGAAACGACACCAATTAATGTTGAGATTATTTTCATTAAACCCAAAATAATGTAAAGTTATTTTGTTCCTATTTTTAACCGACTTCAAATAAAGGAGGAGGTTCTCAATTCCACTGTATTTTTTTTTTTATGTTTGTTACCTCATAACTTTCGCTTGGGTGAACCGATTTTGATGATTTTATATTTATTTAAAAGCTGGTGCCTCCCGTTTGGTCCCATTGCAATTTGATTAAGATCCGATCAGTACTTTTTCAGTAATTCTTAATAATGCTGTTTTTTTCACGTTTTCTTCTACATTTTTAACTGACTTCCAAAAAAAGGAGGAGGTTCTCAAAGACCTAACAAAAGTCTAGGAGAACGCCAAACCGTTCTCACACTTTAATAAAAAATACAGTAAAAATTCAACGACGCCGCTAATAATGATCAAAAAGACAAAATCAAGGTATGTAGTTAGGTAATCTCCATATTCAGCTTTTCTTGGTAAAAAAAACTGAATAAAAATGGATTTTCGATAAGCATTGCCTAGATTAGCGCTACAATTAGTAGGGGTTATTAGAACTTTTTATCGTTCGAGCTAGTTCGTGCAGCGATCTGATTTTCTAGAGCGTTAGCTTTTATAAAGCAGGCCTTTGTAACATTACACTAGCGAACGTCGCAACGACCTCTTTTTCTAACCGCATACAATTGCGTTAAGTCTAATGGCTTCAGATACATATGAGAGTCGTTTAAACTAGATAGAAAGAATTCTATAGGTACTTTAACTGAAAGCAAGCTAGCTGAAAAGTCTATTTTGATTCACACAAATATTATAAAGGTGAAAGTTTGTGAGTGTGTTTGTATGTTTGTTACCTCTTTACGCTCAAACGGCTGGACCGATTTTGATGAAATTTCATATGAAGGTAGCTGACACCCTGGATTAACACATAGGATTTTTATCCCGAAAAAATGTACAATATCTTATAACAGCCGATAAAGGACTTTTCTAACACAGAGAAGGATTGAGCATTGATCACCATGCTAACTTACTGAGGTAGACGATTTCAGCTAATTAATTAAATCCAGGTTTTCTGCGGTTGTGGCGCAACTTGGGAGAGGTTTATGTCCAGCAGTGGACCGCGATAGGCTGAGAGAGAGAGGTTTCCTCACGAAATTGTCCATCGCCGTTAGTCAGTAGTGTGTTAGAATATCTAAGAAAGTATATTGAGCAATAAAAAAAATGGTTATTGATTCATTCATAGGTAGTCCGAATATTTTTCGTGCTGCCTCGGATAAACTGGGTCTTAGCTGTCATACGTTGATCTTTGACAGTCTGACAACCAGTCTTACCAAGGCGTTTTATGTTACTCAATAACTGGGTTACAGATGTCAGATAAGCACATATAAAATATTGGTATTCAGTTGGTAAAGGAAAGCGAGGTGTTGTAACGCTGCCAAACCTAGCGATTACAAGTCTCAGAATTCAATCTTTGCGTCCAGCTTGAGCCAATCATTTATACTAAATGTATCCTGAATGCTAGCCTTGATTCCCTATTTATCAGTAAGTCTTCTGAGCCTTAAGACTGTTATTTCCGTTCTGATTTTTGTTACAGTTCGCAGGTCCATTGTGCGGATCGACAGGCATTGTTTTAACGGCCCCGCCTTGCATTGGACAGGTTTGGAAATGTAATGAATGGTCAGCTTCCTGAGACGATCGATGTTTCTCAGGAGTACTCATTGTGATAGGAAAGTCTTGCTACATTATTTATTTTATCTTTACTGCAGTGTGTAAATGTAGGTTGTGTTGTTTGTGAGTGTTTGTTTGTTACCTCTTTTCTCTGAAACGGCAGGACCGATTTCCATAAAATTTGGTATAGAGGCAGCTGACACCTTGAATTTACACATTGGTTAAGCTTTTTATCCCGGAAAATTGTATCGGGTAACATCGCGAGGCGAGTCATCTTATATGTCGGAAAAAAAATACAAGTAGAACACCCAAAACTGTCGTTTTAATTAATCATACATAGATAATTCAAAAGTTGTCAAACTTTATCTAGAACGGGATTAATTACTATGTACTTAAGGATATAAAAGTTACGTAAATTACGGATTACCCTATATAAGCGCTTACTTTTGTTACCATACCTACTCACATTCTAGTTATTTAGTACCTTATCGACCTTCAGGTATTGTTTAACCGTCCAGGCGTCCACTCCAAACAATTAAATTTTAATTAATGCGGCTCGTTACGGTATCGAACAAACTTATCTTAAATTTAACGTAGCAGTAGGCAATTAACTTGGTAACAAAAATAAACGGTAAGGTAATCTAATTTAGGCAAGAATAAGGCTTACTATTATCGGTACTTGTACCTAGATATAGTGATGTTGGTTTTCTCAGTCTATAGATCTATAGGTACATGCTCGTTTTTTGCCTTCATCATACATACGAGTAATATGATAGGTGACAACCCTATTGCCTAACCATTAATCGTAATAAAATAATATTTTATTTGAAAATTTAAAAAATCAACATTGCTCGTATCTTTCGATTGCGTTGACTTAAAAGTTTCATTTTTCATGACCTCAAGGGACAGTAGACCCAAGTATTTGATATTAATTTCAACTTTATACCTTCACGTGTTCTTGAGAAAAAAAGGGTTTACAGACAGATGGACAACAAAGTGATCCTACACATAACATCACACCTGTATTCTCCGAAGGAGTAGGCAGAGGTGCACATATAGCACATCAATATTTCGCCAGTTATGTTTTTCGGTCTCAATAATATTGCCATCATCCGGGCACAAATCCAGACTCCGTACTGAGAATTATCTAATACATAAACCCAGTAGCAGTTTGTGTTATGAGTGAGAGTGAGTGATCCTACAAGGGTTTCGTTTCAAATGAAAAATAGATCAAAGGAAGTTAAAACAAACAAAAATGTCACTAGACCCTCAATCCCATAAATCCCTGGCTGAAGCCTTAAATAACATCCGCATACTCCAATCCACGTTCAAGTAGAGCCAAACCAAAGAACCCGTGAGACGAAATATGTAAATACATAGCAACCAGCCTCTTGAGTTGTTTATTTTGATTCCAAAAATATTCATGACAAAACGCCGGAACGCACGGAAGGAAATTTCGTCTGTTACGCAATTTCACCGTCATCGTACGAATGACGTGCGTCAATGCGGAGGAATTCCGGCGTCTCGATGTTCAACGAGGATCTCAAATATAATGTGCCGCTGAATAACCAATGAGCGAAGTTTTTGTGAAGCCTGACGATTTCTGCCACCAATCAAGTGACGGAAGTTGTAAGTCAGCTGCGGAAGCCGTCTCTCTTGGTGATAAGCCAGGAATCTTGACTTATGCCTATGTGTTACTGGCCTGTGTTTCAGTATGGTATGTTCTTCTAGGCCAATAAAATGCTAATGTCTAGACGCTAGACAGTTAAGTAACATCGCGAGCAAGGGTACAAAATATTAAATTTTTTCGGCTGAAATAGCTTCAGATAAAATTCTGTTTAGAGGTCAAATGTATTCAGAACCTCCACTTAGAATTCTTTTTATTTCATATTGAAGAAATTTTGATCTTTTCCACGAGGCACAGCTGTAATATTACACGGTATTCAAAGCATTACCCAGCTTCTTTATTTCTATTACACGTCTCATTTTAATTAAAACGACTGCGTTTGACCTCGGTAGCCTTAAGGGATAAAGGTTTTAGGGGAAATGTTATCAGTACGGTGAGTTTAATGATAACACCCCAGACATAATCCCTTTGTTGCCTCTTACGAGACAAGAGTATGTCGGTGGGAATAAACCGCTTCTTACAAACACACTGGAAAGGAATTCAGTATAGCTATACGTATAGTCGTATATGCAGACACCCGCCTGCTTATTCTCGCGTGAGTCGTAAAAATGTAAGAACATTTCGTGTTCACATAAACGAGCTGACAATGTACCGCTGCTTATTATTATCTGTATTTACATCTGTACGTACTTTAAATGTGCAAGTGAGGCTTTAAGTGGTACCAACACAATCCTGAGCTCTTTCAGTCACGTAGAGGATATGTAATACCTAAAGCAGCAATAACGTTGGCGTAGACTAGCGATTAAACGACCGTGTACCCAGAGCCTCAAAAGCAATGTTATTGGCGCGCGTTATATCGAAAGACCATGCAACAATCGTGTAAATCGTGGCAGGTACGAAAAGAACACAAACTGACATTTATTGTCAAGGACAAGAAAACACAAATAGAGAAGACGTTTTATGTAAATAATAGATTCGTAGAAAAAAGCCAGCAAAAAAAACAAACAAGTTATCCATATAAAATAGATTATTCAGCAGTAGATTGTGAATAATAAAATCTAGATGAGAAAAGGTAAAAAAATTATGCAGCTCCTAAAGTTTTTCCTAATTGAAAAATAGCGCACCTAGTATAAATCATTGTTATCTAAATACTATAGCGAATGATACATTTAATGCCATAGCAAAGCCAAAGATTACGGCCAGAACGACTTGTGACATGCCAAGACTAAACGGCCCTCTCTTCATAGATTTGGGTTAACGACAAAATAATTTTACGAATCGCTACCTACTACAATAATCGAATATTTCCTCGGAATAGGCAATTAGATCGTCATCTCCAATCCTAAAGCGGGATTATGTTGTATGAAATTTGAATAATTTTGCATTGTGATCTGACATTTTGACGAAATAAACATCGGTTGCGTACGTAGGCAGTATGCTGGGAATTCGCTGTTCTATTTTCGTTGTTTGTATGCAAATAAAATTTTGATGGCATGAATGAAGCTTCCAATGCAATGTTCATTATGCGCTATAAGCTCGATTTTAATATCTGATCATTAAATTGTTGTATTGTAAAACTAGTATTGTCTTTAGATTATGTTATACTTGCTGCGCCCCGCGGTGTTGCCTGCTACATTTTTTTTTGGGATAAAAAGTTCAGCTTTTCAGCTACTTCCATATGAAATTTCATCAAAATTGGTTTAGCCGTTTGAGCGTGAAGAGGTAACAAATATACAAACACACTCACAAACTTTCGCCTTTATAATATTCGTGTGATTTAACAAGTTAATCGGCTGATTTTAGGAAAATATTAACTCAAAAATGTGTAAAATATTTGTGAAGATATATCGTACAAATTATTCGTGAAAGGTTAAAATAAATGTTAAAAATGATATCGATAAACAGGAATTAATTAAATCTACGATAAAAATAACTATGACGTGAATCGTATTTGTAAGTCAATACAAAATAAAATATTAAAGAAGGAATTCCATATGGACTGCAGTGAATTGATATTAATTGCACGATGCTATCATCGAGGCGAACAATTATTAAGACCGTCTGTTGTAACAGGATATTTGATATCAAGGCAACAAAGCTGCAAGAATTAAAAATGTGACTAATTTCAATTATAACAATACTCGTCATGAAAAATAAAGATGTCTTTAAGGAGAAAAAAAAAAGAATCAGGAACCCGGACACAACATATTATTATTATTTCAGCCATGATCGTCCCACTGCAGGGCAAAGGCCTCCCTTTCCTTCCTCCATTCCCCTCGGCTGTGAGATGCAATAGACCAATTTTTAAAGGAGTCCAGCTCGTCCCGTCATCTCCTTCTGGGCACAATATACTTACGAATAATTTTGGTAAGGATGATATTAGTGACGGATGTTAAATTGAGTTTAAGGATACACAGTCAGCCAGTCATAGCCTGTCAGGTGAGATGACGGCATGTTGTCAAATGCAACCAATTGGTAGCCCATACTTGGTTGATAAAATATAGGCCAACCAAAGGTGGGTTACTCACATCCCTGTCGTACCCGAAGACATGAAAAGGGTTGTAGGAAACGAATGGATGCGACTGGTGAGAGACAGAAGAGTGTCAGAAAAAAATTGCATATACATATAGATGGCAGTCCGATAATGATAATTCGGAAATATTATTTCGTCTTAGAGGTAAAGGTGTTCAAGGAATGTTAAGTAATAGATAATAATAGGCTTTCTTAAGATTGATTGGATTAAATAACTGCCATAAAACATTGAAAAATATTAAAGCTGAAATAAAAATATGTTACAATTTATAAAACTGTGCATTTGCACACCGAGGTAAATAAAAATGACAGCTGGCCGGGCGCCATTTTCGATAACACTTTTATACGAAGTAAGCGCAAGTGTAATTTTCAAATATTTAAATGTAGACATAAAGTAGTTCCAATCTCTAAACTAGAAGGCACAAAAGTGAGAAATACGCTGTTCTTTAAAGAGCTTTTATGGTTTAACGATATGTACCTTCCTACATTAAATTGTTCGTCAGTGAATTCGACCTACTAGACTACCAATTTGTCAATAGATTACCCATGTGTCTAAGAATATTATGACTTATCTACGGATATGAACGATGATAGAATGAAGAAAATATTCTTACGCATTTTAATCAATTGTTTACCGTAGGTACCTACATCCGTGATCCGTGTGAATTTTAGGGTGTAAATTTTACTCACGGAATACCCACAGGCTAGTAATGTACCTACGTATACACAAGCCCGACGGCGATGTAGTACGCGCATATCTCAAAGGATTTCGCAGTGTTGTAACCCACACAGATGACGACGCGTCGGCACCCGCCAGAAAGTGACACCTGCCGAGGGTGCGGCGAATACCGGAGTGGATACCGAGCCCCCGGCTATAGGTAAGGGTTGAACACAGCCGCGGTTTTAGCCACTAAGAGCGCGGCAGACCCCTAACAAAGGGATCCTTAAGCTTACTTAGCTCACTCACTGGTTACTAACTGACAACGTGCGCCAAATATGATTATTAATAATATTTTAAAAAATAATTTGAATGTTGCGTGATAGGTTCAGGTCATTGTTTATTGGTACCAGATTTTACTTAGAATTAATTGCCATTCAACGTGGCAAGTCAGTCTTATGGGCACGTTAGCTTTTGACAAGGATGATGAAGTTTTTAAGGGATTTTAGATATTTTAAATAGTTAACAGTAGGTACTTTGAATTATAATAAACCTGACATCATTAAAATGATAAGCAAAGAGGGTCTGAAAAAAAATCTTATTGGCTTTAAAAATGTTTGTATCCTAGGATTTGCCGGTCTGAGTTGCTGCCGTCCAGAATAAAAACTTGGTACGTATTTGACAAAAGGTGGGTAAATAACAGTATAAAATATCTACTTCGTTAGGGTAAAATATATATAGGTAATAATGTTTTTAAAGTATGGATGCCATAAAAACCAGTTGAAATATTAGTGCCTAAAAGCATTTCAGGGCAAAGCCTGGCTGGTTCACGAATAAATCATAACAGTGTAATGAGAAAAATCGGCAACCATAAAATGTTATGAACACGTTAATTACGATAAAACAATTCATATATAACCGAGTTACGTCAACATTTTAACCATTTAGCACGAAATTCTGTGAAGTAAGCCGCGTTTTACACCCACATCTCGTAATGATAACATCCTATTATTATCCAGTCCATTTAACATTCTTCGTAATAAACCTGATGGGCAAAGCTTCCATTTCATATAATACTTTTACACCCACTCGACGGTCCATGGCTGTACTTTGCCATGAAGACTCCTTGCTTTACCTAAGTGTCCTTATTATCAGCCGAAAGACGTCTACTATTGAACAAAGGCCTCCTCCTTAGATAAGGGGATGCCATAATCTTCACGCTCGATAAGCCGCTTGGGCATCCCAGTATTAGTGGTGAGGTTATAGAAGACGCTGCTGCCCATCAACTGGATTTTCCCTTAGTCGCCTCTTAAGACATCCACAGGAAGTAAGGGGGTGGTTAATTCTAGGTCGGATGCCACTCGGCCTAAGTGAAGTCAGAAGACTAGAAATATTTTATTCACGGGCCTTAAACGAGTTTACTGTTGAATAAAATGTATCCAACTTTACAACAATCTTGAATGTTGTAGCGTAAAAAATGGCAGCCTTTTTCTCAGATGTTAATTTGACAGATAAATTTAATTTACGTGTATGTTATAGTTAATTCAAATATTCTAGAAGATATTTTCGAATATGCGAAAATGTATTCACACGTATTTTTCATATCTCAAGTCGAATTACCAAAGTTTTCTGTAACATAATACTCGGAACATACCTCTTACTTAAATCGTGGTTGGGTAAAATGTAATATTGCCTAACTTTTTCATCCCGAAGCGGTCATAGGGACGGCCTATTTAATTTGCGAGGCAAAAGCTTTCGGGGAACTTTTTAATATTTTGTAATAATTCAGTCTACTAGAACATTATTATTATAGGGCTGGCCTTGAAACGTCCAAGGGATTACTCGCGTGAAATATAATGTAGCTAATGTTCGGTAAAATCATGGGTTGCCGTTAACTTGAATTAGCTTACGCACTCTGTGTTTTTACAGCTAAAATTATAAATTTCGAGGCGTTTTTGTTTCAGATTCTGAATACTAATTTATTTTATGAATATAATTTTAGAACTAGACTAATGCTCATTAGAAAATAATATGCTATTCTAATATTCTGCGCATATTTTGTTCTTTTATTTACGGGCTTAAAGTTGTTCTTTTTTGACTTTTATTAATTTGTGGTTTATATTAAGTGGGTTTTTAGCAAATAAAAGGATATTATAGTTAATTTGTATTTTTTGCATAATATATATTGGTTTAATTATCAGACAAAAGGGTTCATATTAAAGAGCTTACGTTTAAAATCAAAAATGTTTGTCTCCCGGCAGCAAATTGGCCAAAACTAAATATAAACAACTGAAACCTAAAATACTAATCCATGTATGCTTCGCTAATCCTAAAACAGGTCGGACTAGTATTGCCTTTCCCAACTATACTCGACCAGCTATTGTTTGTCGTCACATTGTTTGTTGCGTTGGGAGAAGCCTCCTCGAATGTATAGACATTTGAGAAGGTTCTCGAAAGTTGTTAGCTCGGACGTCGGACTGTCTGCTATGTTTAATAATTGGATTGTAATATTATGTTGTTGAATGAAATATGTATGTTATGCTGCTATGCACAGTGTTTAAGCATTTGTAATAAGGCGCAATCCTATATGTTATTATAATGTCATGTGATGTATAACTGTTATACCTAACTATATAACAGTTCTCAAATCTAATTAACACTGTGCCAGTGATAATTAAAATAACTTAGAAAGAACACACTTATTTATGTCTCTTCATCCGACACAAGTGATATTTAGGTGTACAAAGGCAAACTCCATCCTGCTGCCATTTATAAGGTGTACGAAAACTGTGTATTACAATATTTTATATACAAGTAGTGCCTTCATAAGTGACGTGTTGACGTACATACGTCATACCCCGACCAGTTGTTTCATGAAAGCCGATTGGCTAATCCTTTCATCACGGCTGCAAGTCAATTTTCATTCAGTCCACTGAGCTGCTTTTACCTAAGACAAGTTAACAACATAACAGTAAAGCATTGCAGTAGCATTATTACAATCTCATGCGTAGTATATTTTTAAGTTTTACTATTAAATTTGGATTTGCGGTATGTGTGACACCATTTATTTGTACTTGAAATCCTAATAGTAACATCCAGTTAACTCTTCTTTGATCTTTTCTAGCAAGTAAAGTAATAAGTTAATATTAAAAATATAATATATAATTATGTGATGCGTGTGAATAAAGCAAAAGAAGTATGCCAGGATCGTAGCAAATGGAAATCCGTAGTCTCTGCCAACCCCTCAGGGAAACAGGCGTGACTTTATGTATGTATGTAAAAATATATTTTTAACTCAATCTTTTAAATTAAAGTACCATAATTTTGTATTTTAACCAAACCTATTTAAGTGTCCAAAATTTCATTTCAATCGGATGTCAATAAGTGATTCTAAATTAGATGGCAAGATTTGTCCTATATCTCACATATATCCATAAAAACATTGCAAGTTAAATAAAAGCTTGTAAAATAGTAAAAGCTCTTGTCAATACATAGTTTACGTACTATCTAGCTACTTTTTATCTATTTGTGATTTGACCTCTGCGCCAAGGCTTACAAAAAGTGTAAAAAATGTAGCGTCAACGGTTACATCAAATTTTTTATTTTGAGTGACCACATACGACCTTTTTATAGGTTCGATAATCGTATACTTAACCTGCCGGCGACCTACTTCTTAAAGGGTGGCGATGAAATCTCTTTTTGAGTGTTACGTTTAATGTATTTCTGTGCTAACCGGAATGCCCCGTTGGGCTACTGCCTATCTTCTGGATTTTCCCTTGGTCACCTCTTACGACACCCACGGGAGAAAAGGGGCTGGTCAATTCTCGGCCAAGTTACGGCTCAAGTTACGCAAAAAATCTAAACCATCACCACAATATACAAAATAATATATCATATTTTATTAACGTAATTAAATTTAGGCTCAGCGGACTACAGTAAACATTTTTCGGTAAAATATTTGGCATTTACGCTTTGAAGCCCCGTAATGTGAGTATCCGTTTTTGTAACGGTATGTGTGAGCTGGCTGAGGATAGATATTGTTAAACCCAAAGATGTGCTAAGTGGCTTCAAAATGAAGAGCAGTATTTTAACACAATAATTCTATTAATTATCAACAGTTTTTTGTAGAAAATCAACCACGGATACACAAAACGTATATTTAAGGTCGGTGAATGCAAATATAAATTCGCATCATAATAGGTGCATCCGTTAGGAGCTACGATGCCACAGACAGTTTTACAGACAGATACATCCAATTTCAAACACCCCTCTTTTGGCATCATGGGTAAAAGAGATGATCTAAGTTTGGATGGGCTAGTTAGCTTAGTTTTATTATGCCACTTACGTTTAACCTCATCATCAGCCAGAAGACTGTTGAACAAAACCCTCCCCCTTAGGTAAGAGAAGGCGGTGTTTTCATAATCCCCAACGTTGGCAAGCAGCTTGTGGATCGCAGTATTGGTCGTGAAGTTACAGAAGACGCTGCTGCCTATCTTCTGGATTTTCCCTTGGTCACCTCTTACGACACCCACGGGAGGAAAGTGGGTGGTCAATTCTAGGCCAGATACCACTTAGCACCGCGGAAGTACTGGGTAGCTTAGTTACCGCGGATAGCTTAGTTTTATCATGCCTCCCAGATACCACTTAGCACCGCGGAAGTACTGGGTAGCTTAGTTTTGCGGATAGCTTAGTTTTATCATGCCTCTTACATATAACCTACCTACCTTTTTTACATACAAAATCATTGGCTTTAGTATAACGACGTCACGAAATTTCGAGCTATCCTGTAATACCAGCTGGTTAGACCCGTTAACCTAGATTAGATAATTTGATGTTCTCGAAAACTGTTCTATGTCGACGCTTGCCTTTCGTGAGCGTAAAAAGAAGACGGTGCGGCCTTTTTAATGTTTTACGGACGAAATTGCTTGGATTTTTTTGATCGAGCGTTTAATAATGTATGGGTCGCAGAAACACTTGCAATTTTGTATCTTCGGACGTTATTGCAAATTGTGTATCTACTCATATTACTATCACTCTCGATCGTCATAATTATCATCTCGTGCTTCGGAAGGCACATCCAGCCGTTAGTCCTGCGGCTGATCTCTCCGGTCGTGTTGGTCTACCGTCTCATCGGACTATGAGATTGAGGAAATAATGTACCTATGTTTGTGCGGGTACTCGTGCACAAACACTGGCTAGTGTCAGATAAAATTATATTATGATGATGACCCAAGTTGTGTGGGTAACTGAAATGGTAATGTAGTTTCAAAAATAATACTGTTACCGTAGTTGAAAAATTCATGGAAATTGTACCGAATATGTTTGAAAAGCCTAGTTCTTAATTATTGTAATTTATAGCAGAATAACTAGGCTGGAATAATTATATTTTCTAGAAAAAATAACACTGATTTACAACATTAGGCTTACACACTCAACTAAAAAACCCTAAAGGAACGATTTCTGAGAAATCTATAACAAACTGTGACGCTAACGGGCTATTAGGCAGTTTTTTTTGTGCCTGCCTAGATTGTAAATTGCTTTTTAAAACCTGAATAACTCGAACAGTTTCAACAAATTAGGCTTCGTTCGGTTTTTCTTCGGTCACGCAAACTTTGTAATAAAAGAAATTTGAAACGATGTGTTTTCTTGACATGTTGCTTACTAGGGTTCGAAAACTATTTCGTTGTGAATTGCATATAGTAATTTGTTTGCGAAATGTTGGCATAGATGGATTCGAATTTGTTGAATAAAAGTTACCATTATTTTGATTGCTTCTGTAATTCATTTCGTTGTTCTTCGAGGACCTTTTAGGGACTCTTTGAGCAGAACATACTCCATTGTGAAAGCGGGACGCCGCTACGTGCTGTGTATTGTTACGTTTCGCTTTCACAACGGCTTCCTGCTATAAAAGTTCATGGTAAGGGGGCAGTAGGCAAAAGTCACATTAATATTGTGGAAAAAAATTACTACTACAGGTAAAACGATCAGTATACATAACATCACGCCTGTATTCCCCGAAGGGGTAGGTAGATGTGCACATATAGTACACCCACAATTCACCAGTTATGTTTTTTAGGTCCCAATGTAATAGGGGGCGAGCCTATTGCCATCAACCGGGCACAAATCCAGACTCCGTGCTGCTACTAAAAATTACCTAATAGAAAAACCCAGTAACACTTTGCCCGACCCGGGATTCGAACCCAGGACCTCGTGCTCAGCAGCCGCGTTTAGCAACCACTAGACCAACGAGGCAGTCACGATCAGTATAACACTTTAATATAACATCGTGAATTGTATTCCGAATCCTCATTTAAGAATAATAAGCGTAATCATTTAAACTTTTTAGTGCTTTCAGAGTCATCGAAAAACTCCAGCAAGAAAATGATAGTGTGAAAGGACGACTATTCAATTTTATTGCGACGATAACCATGTATATGATGGTGATCACACTCGATATGTATGTGTATTAGGACCCGTAATAGCGTAGTCAGAGTTTTAGCATAGTCAGATTTTGTCATACCGAGGTCTTAAGTAGAAATTCAGAGGCGTATTGCCATATCAGCAACAACAATAAGTCTATCGCCTCTTGAAAAAACTAAAAGAATACGATGGCATTGGTCCTCCTTTTTGAACTAGCATTTGGTACTAGTGTCACAAACTTGTGCATAAAAACCCGGTTCGTAGACCACTGTGCTTCTACAATGTTTTGAATGAACTAGGTTAAGCCTGTATTAGAGGCTATTAGGATATATTACCTGTAGAGGTGGGAATTGAAACCTATACAACGACCGAAACTCCGACCACAAGCCATGTTAAAATCCCTAACCACTGTAGGTAAGGTTACATTTAACAAGCCAGTTATTTTAATTCAATTGTAACGGTAAAACATAGACACTTACTAGCACTTCCATTACTTCGTACGCGTGGATTAGTGTTATAAATTTTAAAAAAATGGCATGAAAATTAAAAAAAAACACAGGCAACATTAGGCGGACGCCACCTAACAGTTCCAAATACAGCTAATAATCATTCAGGAGAGTATACAAGATAAATAAAAACTTAAAAATCGGTCAAGCCGTTTATGAGTACAAGAACTACAAACAAACGCACACTGCACCAGTACACCAAGGTATATTATATTGTTTTAATTTACTATAATAATTAACCTATTAAAAAATAAATTACGTAGCTTAGAGCTGCCATTTTATTGTGCCACTACTTACCGTGGTCAAACTAATTACTAACAATTGGTATTTAATAGTGAGCCATTATGTTTTATTTCAATAAAGAATATGAAGAAAATTGCGACATTACAGGTTAAAAGAAGGTTACAGAAATCAAGCGATTTCTCGTAAATTCTCTTTAACCCTTTGAGCGCCTCGGTCTTTTATAGAAGACAACGCTTCCACGCCCTCGACACCTTAACTCTACCAGGAGACAATGTCAAATCAGAACATTTGTGTTATGTAGTAACAAAAAAATAATCGTAATAAATGTTACGATTAGATATTGTCTTCTAATACATCGCTTGTCTTTCATGCAAGACTGGCGCTCAAAAGGTTAAAATTATAATGCTTAGTACCAGATAAATCAGCTGTTATTTTTTTTAATGAAAGTTTGTTTAACTAGAATATTTAAATTTCCTTCACTACACTGGGGTCCTGTATAGGATACTAATAATATGCTTTTTTAGTAACATGCATGGTGACCCATCAAGGACTGGCTGCTGCGATAACTGTTTAGGGCCGTATCTCATTAAGATGCTATGACAGCGACGCCAGCCGTCGCCAAGTGAGGTAGGGTTAGTTATGTTGGAACACAATTTGCGTCACTACCATGGAATCCTAATGTCATAATATATTATGGCCACTAACTTTACAGACTCACCGGTTAGCGCAGATACAGACCCTAAGTTAAAAGGCAGGCTGAGATAGACACTACTTTCAACAAAATGAAAATTCTTATTTTCCCTTACATTGCGTTCACTTATATAACCTATGCTAGACATTGATGGATGCCTAAGATAAATACCGTCATCATTCTTTCATAGTTTATAAACACGTGTTGTGTCTTATTACTAGGCACGTATAAAAAATACATGATATTTTTAGGGTATATACCTAACAATAAAAATAATGTATTCGATTTTTTTTTAATAAGGGCAATCTAATGGTCTTCAAGATTCGTTGTCGGTCTTTGAAAATCGAATCGGCCAAGAAACATTTTATATTTTACCAATGTATTTTTTCTTTCAACTAAGTTTTCTATTTATTAAGTTTTGTATCACTCTTTCTGATTTATTGTATATTTATATAAAATAAGGTCGTTATTTATATCAATTCTTTATGTAAACAAAACACACTTAAGTGTACATTTAATTTGACATAAACTGAAATAGTATTAAAAATAAAGTTACAAATAATTGCTCAAAAAAAAGGTAATAAATAAACGTACGCAGATAATAAAATTATTACTACCACAAAATCGAGACAAAGCAGAAGGAGAACACAATATTTATTGATTTCAATAAGCCTGAGAAATATAACACTAACGCAATTACTGTAAGCCCCGATTGGATTACAACACACCCTAAACCAAAACCCTCTACTTAAGATACAGACATTCTAATAAAAACAAATTGAATAGCCAAACCGCCGGCCCGCTGGCCCTAACTCCAAACATGACACGTCATTTTCTCAGATTCTGCCCTTAAACTTTGAGGAGGCCAATGACAGGATTTGCAGACCCACATTTACCCGGTATGACTCTCAACAATTCCGCTCCCTTTTCAAATAGAAACAAGGATGAAATGCGTTTGACGTGACGCTTTTTCTGGCCGGCATTTTATGTCCTTGTATTCTGATACGAATATGAATGGGCGAGTGATTGTTCGAGTTTTTTTTGTGGTTTTTATCTTAACGTCTGTGACCTAGAACTTACGACCTTATTTAAATTCACAGGGCAATCTCGGCGTTTTCGTATAAAGGAAATACACATTCTGAGATAGGGAAACGACCAGCCTATTGAAGCTGGTCGTATCACTACCTACTTTAGTAATTCCAAATACATGACCGTCTTAATTCCTCACTGTTTACCTATTTTAACGCTGAAATCGAGAAAAAATTGCTGTTCCATACATTTAGTTACCTACGCTATATTGCACAAAGTTTGGAACAGCTGCTTTTTTTTCTCGATTTCAGGGATGGCCCGATAGTAATATTTGCTCATAGTCGAATACTGAATAGCCTCAGTTTAGATCGGACAGGGCTTTCATAACACATTGTATAGAATGAACTACCCAGCAGCACAATCCGTGTAGTTACTCCGTACACTCGTTTGGACAACTGAGGCGTGATTCACATACAATAAATGTGTCAGATATTCGTTTGTTTCTAATCCTCGCGATATTCCGATACGATAAAACATTAATCTGATTCAGTCAAATTGCTTTTAATCAAATTGTATTTTGTTTGTTATTCCATGAATCATGTACATATACAAAAGTATTACATTTTAATGTGAAATACCCGATTAATGTAGTTGCTTAGCGATTGGTCTCAGTTAGATTTGCAGGTTCGATACTAACCACTGGACAAATTGACCTTAAACGCTTGTGAGTGTAACCGCCGCACAATGATGAAGTAAAGTAGGTTTTCTTTACAAAATCATTACTTAGTTTAAGGTTAAAACCATTGAAAATACGTAAATCAAGCATTATCTATAATAATAGATCACATTTATGTAAAGGCGAAAGTGTGTGAGCGTGTTTGTATGTTTGTTACCTCTTCACGTTCAAACGTTTTGACTGATTTTAATACAGCTAGTTGACACCCTGGATTAAACAGGCATTATATCCCAAAAAAAATCGCGGGTAATACCGCAGGGCGCAGCTAGTAATACTATGAAAATTTTACCATGAACAGAAAGTTTTACCCAACCAGGCACAAATAACAATCAAGAAACCTTCTTGATTGTTTTAAGTTGAAAATGAGTAGCACAATTACCCCGTTATATTGCTTGGCTTGAAATATATACTTTGTAGGTACATTGGCTTCATTCTGATTTCCTAATTGATTACTGGTTTATTCAACTCTCAGCCTTGGAAGTAAGGATAATAATTGAATAAAATATTAGATGGAATACGAAATACTGGAATACTTAATTACCATTTATAAATTAATTGAATTTTAATCTGACGTGTCATACTTCCTCTAATCCTTTGGATCAACTTATCTAAATTAATGTTATTATTTATAATAAGTTAATACTAACAACAAACTGTATGGGCAATATTCCTGATTTAAATAAATATAATAATAGTAATGTTAATTATGATGTATTTATATTATATGAAAACTTCACACCAGATCTCTGTTCGAATATAATATTAACTTTCATCTCGAGAAATTATATTAAACGAATATTATATAGTATATTTTATTTTAGTATATTTGTAAAAATAGTTATTATTTGCTTTAAAAAATAAACAATTTATCGCTCTGATAAAAAAAAAACTTTCATCTGTATTGTGGGTTTCACAAACATGAAATATTTACGCCATATCTTACCTCCTCAGTTAAACAAGACCCCATTATTCATATTCTCCTAATCCTTATTGGTATCGTTTCTCGATTAAAATAAAACACGACCATTCCGGGGATATAATGAGATCGATCGACCATCGTTAAGTCTATACAAGTTGGCAGCGGATAATCCTCTCCTGATATAAACGCGTCACGTATCGCGGTCTGCTTAGCGACACGCCGATGGAAGCTTCAGTCCGCATTCAGAGGAAACATCACGCTGTAATCACATAAAAATATACGTTCGGTACATTATGTTTGAGTTATACGTTTAGCCCGGTTGTAACTGTCCATTTTAGAAAAAAAAATGCTTATGTGAAAAAAAAAATAACCAATGATTCTTCGCTAAGTAATTATAGGTACCTATATTTCCATACTAATATCATAAATGAGAAAGTAACTCTGTCTGTCTGATACGCCTTAATGACTAAACCGCTGGACTAATTTTGATAATATTTGGAGTGTAGAAAATTTGAGACCCGAGAAAGGACGGAGGAAAAACGAAGGAGGAAAACTTTGGGCATTTTTGGGCTGCTGACCCATAACGTCTCCAAATATTTTTTTTTATACTTGGCACACATAAGTTGCTTTCTAACCGATTCTAAGAGACTTCGATGCGTTAAGAACAGTTACACGCACACACGCTAATAGAATGAATGAAGAAATCATATGAAAATAAAGACAAAAGAATAATTATGATGATTGGTCACCATTTTGGTCCCCAAACAAGTTCTTTTAGTTTACACAACGTGTAAATGACACGTGTAAATAAGGTTAGTGAGTATACCTAAATTGTTTCTTCTACTAAGTATCATTCTAACTCTAATAAAGTACGTACATATTTTTTCCACTATGGATTATCTAGAAAATATTTAAGTCCAAACATGTCGGCATCGTAATCCCTTTTTGATGTAAACACGTCACGTTTTGCGTCTGTTTAACGTGACCAGCTGTCACGCTGATAACAGACCCTTAGTTGCGGATTCTTTATTTCATTACTTTTTTTATGTATACACGAGAGAAAAGGTTTCGCTATTTTCTAGTTTGAAAGGAACACATTTTATCAACAGTGTTCACTGTAATCAGTGTTCATTCGGTGAATCTTGAGCTTAATATTACAGATTCGCCTTAGAAATTAATTTACGAGATTACTTTATTTAAAATACATGGGAACTAAGAGTTTTTCTGAAAGTATAATTTGCATTCGCTAGCTTTCTAGGTCATAGGAAAAATATTTAGTTGGTTTTCAATTACTAATTTAAAATACATATTTTTTTTGCTTAGCTGGAAACGGTTAGAAACTTTTTACTTTGTAAATATACATTTTTTATTGACGTACAACATTTACGTGTTTGTGTTGTTAGTCAATGGACTATCACAAACTCGTGGATGCACGAAAACTGCCTTTTAATTAAAAGGCCGTTTTGTTAAAACTAGCTTTTATCAGTTTTCATATTTATTTATTTTCGACGAACGAATCCCAACAGATTAGAGCTGGAATAAAATATAAAAAAACCTATTCGACCTACGGGTTTTATAATTCCGCTTTCGCAAAACATACTCCAAATTGGGTCTATAATCCTCCACTTTCAGAACTCCCGTAAGTTATTAAACTCATTAATTTGCTATTACTGCATACTGCTCTGCAATGTTGCGGTACAATAGTGGTCAATTTCAGTGGTTAAACCTTCATAACAACACTGGTTTTGTGGCTTCGTTTGGCGTGTTAGAAATTGATTTCGCGATGATATTGTTTACCACCATACATAAAAAACGCTGATAGCCAAGTGGTATGATCCTTGGACTGCCAAGTCAACGGTTGCCAGTCCAAACCGCGGCACATACCAACGTTTTTTCGAATTCATGTGCGTATTGTAATTTAATTATCGGGTGCTTAAAATATAATAGTATAGTATAATAGTGAAGGAAAACATCGTGAGGAAACTGGCACACTTGATTTCAACGGTGTGTAAAGCCATGTTAGAGGCCTACAGGCGGTTTAACTCTGACTCCAGGTTGTTCATCAACCATACGATAAGAAGACCACCATACAAGTTGAAGAAGAAGTAGGAGAATTGTACTTGGAAAATATAGAATAGGATTGTCAAACTTCCAGAATTCAATGTTGCCCAGTTTGTCGTACTGGCTGCTTCTCCGGGAATCTGGTTTTCTTTTTAGAAAATATTGGTACAGACGGATTTAAAATGATTAGTTTCATTTTAAAAAGGTCGGCAAAACAATTATAATAAGATCAGAGAGACCTTTGGATACCTTGGATTCTTGAAAGTCAAATAAATGTCTGTAATTCATCCCCAGATTGTTAATGACCTAATCTAATTCGTAGTCTTTAGGTAGGACTAAGTCGTTTTATAGATTACTGTCTACTAATTACTGATCTTGGTTGTATTTAAATTGGGACTAACTACTCAAGTTTGCTTGTTGATATCCTAATTCCTATAGCTACCACCCCTGGTGATACCTAAGTACATTATAGACAGTTATTCTTGCCACTATTCTTGTTGATAGGTAATCTTTACACCACGTCATGATCTTTCATCATTTCTCACAGTTCTACCAAGAAGATGAATGAGTATTAATCACATCCTTAAATTTAGCCTCGGCTTTTCAAAACAGGGTAATAAGACTAAAAGTTTTCTTCAAATTAAAGCAGACTAGACCCTTACACGTTAAATTGACAACGATTCCGTTTTGTGCACTGCCAAAATGTCCTTTTGCGAATCGTGACTAAAACTTCAATATGGTGTCTGAAAGCCGTGAATACGTGTTACACAGCAACTGGCTCTAGAATGCTTTGACGCGTCGCACGGAGTGCAGTATCTAGTGCGATCATAACTTTAACCTTTCAAAGCGGACCACGCCGGGAATTGAAACTAAACGGTGTGACGTGGACGCATTTAGAGCTGTCTCTTGCTTTGTTTTGGAGTTATTTATTGTTTTTGCTTAGCGTGAATAGAGATGGAAGCTTTTTTAAACATTTATTTTATTTTTATTTTAGTGACGGGGTTTATTTGACTGTGTGTTATGCAGATCTTTTATATAATATATATTTATATATTATATTTTAGCCATGATCGTCCCACTGCAGGGCAAAGGCCTCCCTTTCCTTTCTCCATTTCTCTCGGTTGCTTCAATCTTTTATATACTAGGTATAGAATAATTTAATAACCGCTACTTATATTATGGCAAGATAAGCGCATTCGATTAGTGATTCGACTGCTTTGCTAAGAGTTGTTGGTTCGATACTCGCTGTTGTGTTCTCCCCAATCTTGGAGTAACATGCTTCCTAAATTCCCAAGAATTTTCTGAAGAAAATTCTTGCAAACCCGACAATTGCCTATGCGTTTATTAAACCGCACCCTTAATTTAATTTGAAATTTAAACAATTTTATTTGAAATGTTTAAAGGCCCCTTTTATGTTATTCTTGAAAGTCTCGTTAACTATTATTCGCATTTTATTGTTCTGAAGCGTGACCTGCAATCGTAAGTACAATAATACACAGCTAAACACAAGCGTGATGTTATCCATTATAACTTTTACTAAGACTTTCAGCTTTACCATTTTAAACACCAACTATCCATTAAGTCTAATTATAGGAATTATGTAAATTAAATTGAAATTACTCGTGAATAATTGATTCTAAGGCTATAGCGACACGGGGTGGTAGCATGCTTAAGATCTTCGGAATGGATGTTAAATTTATTAACCAGAGGGTATTGTCTCGATATAATAATAACATAACATGACGCTTACATTTTCTAAACGGATAAGTATAGGTTTTAATGATGATACACCTATACTTCTTTCCAACCCCCCTACACAAGTGACAACATCCTTGACAAATAGATATCGAATAGAATGGCAAATGTATGAGAATGACATAATGTTTCGACTGCCTCATTGGTCTAGTGGTTGCTAATCGCGACTGCTGAGCACGAGGTCCTGGGTTCGAATCCCAGGTCGGGCAAAGTGTAACTACGTTTTTCCATTAGGTAATTCTTAGTAGCAGCACGGAGTATGGATTTGTGCCCGGTTGATGACAATAGGCTCGCCCCCCATTACATTGGGACCTAAAAACATAACTGGCGAAATGTGGCTGTACTGTATGTGCACCTCTGCCCGCCCCTTCGGGGAATACAGGCGTGATGTTATGTTTTTCGACTATGTTATCGATGACATGACTGTGTCAAACCCAATGTATTTCATTCTATTTGATTTCTATTCGTAAAGTTTTTTTCCACTTCTCAGGGAGCCAGTTATGTTTTATGTAAGTCCAAACGTAAGTATCCATTAAATGGTTATTAATTTAAATTCTTTGCTTATACTGATAATTTATAAAACTCAAAAACTTTTTCTCAACCAGAGAATTACACCCAGGACCTTCACATCATACTTTGCTCACTAGACCGACGACGCAGTCATACTGCAGCTGTGGGTTAATATTAAAACCTTGATAGCTACCTGTATAACCTTGGATGTTATTATTAATATTATATTAGGTAATTAGGACTCACACGATGTGGTATAAGTTTAATAATATACAACTGTCAAGTGCGTGACTAAATCCAATTTCATAATCGTAGGTGACAAATAACTCCGCCTAGATTATTACGTTAAAATTTTGAACTTGAAACCACTGTGGCAAGGATGGAAAATTGTGACGTCACAAGGTCACGACAGCTATTCAGCCAGTAAGTTACTCTGATAATAATAATGATGAGGAAGTTAAGAAATTAAAAGAAATTTCTTTAAAACTATTGCTGTCATGACCACCCCCTTTCCTCCCGTGGGTGTCGTAACAGGTGATTAACAGGGAAAATCCATAAGATGGGCAGTAGCGTCTTCTGTAACTTCACCACCTATACAACGATCCCCAAGCCTCTTGCAAAGCGTGAGGATTATGGCAACGCCCCTCCCCTCCCCATAAAGACTATGAAGGAAGATCTTGTTTACCAGTGAATGTCTTCTGGCTGATGATGACTTAAAAACTATTTAAAATAAGGTTCGATTTTAAGCCAGAAGTCCCGAAGCAATCTTACTCCACGAATTCATAGAAAATCTAAGAGTACCTATTAAATGATATACCTTAAAAGTTTTTATTTTAGTTAGACACATTGAAATATATTATATTAAACTAGCGTACACTAACATTGCACACTTGTTCAAATACGTGCTACGTGCAAACTGAACAAGAATGCTTTGGCGCCTTGTCACACGGTAGAGCAGTACTGTCATAGACAATAGCATGTAGACCATAGATATAGGATCCAAGTAGTTCCTACATTTCGTCTGAGATGTAGACAGTACCGTTGAGTAAGTCGCTGAAAGCTGTGACTAAGATACGGACGGTGAAGCTAGGGTTGTGGGTTTAATCAGTTATAATTTAACTAGAACAATGTATACGGTAAGAAATTGCAATGGGTTCTTTTTGATTAAGAACTGAACCAATTTTTGAGTCTGACTTTTCGAGTAAATAAAGGTCTTTCCTCCGTGCAAAGATCTAACTAACAAACTTTAGCACAGCAGTCCAATGGCTTAGTCACTGAGCCAATCAGGTCGTCATTCAATTTCGTCATGGGGTCATAAAAAATTACTTTAAATCTCTTTCAATTTCAAACCTCATCGCATTTCATGAGGAAAAGTATTTAAACCGCCGCGGGGAAATACATTTAAGACCCCTAATGTTATACTATACATATATATATAAATATTATGTACCTATAAATAGGGGTAAATATACCTATATACCTAATAGTTCTAAGGGGAAGGCTTTTGTTCCACAGTGGTCGTTTTTCGACTGACGATGATAATGATGATTATGAAGTAGGAGTAAATATGTTCGACTCGTAATTTGGTACCTAAATGTGATTTTAAATCACACCGGGTACTTTTAAAGGTAAAGGTGTTCCGAATCAGGGTACCACGTTTTGCTGCCCTTAGGAAATTCCATGTAGTAAGTGCTAAGCTATGACCTTTAATCTATTGAGCCCACAGACGGTTTGCTGTCTCTTTTGACTCGCTTACTAAAAAAAATGTGTACTTAATCCGTCCAATCTTACAAATACAAAGAGCTTCAAAAGATCAGGATAAATTACAAATAATTGCAAACCAAAACAGTGGACTAGATTTAATTCTACATTTTCATACCACTTCATTCTGGCAGTATTGTTGTCAAGATAGGATTATGTGCGAGAAACAATGAGCATTGTATAATATTATACCAATACATTTACCATTAAATTTTATCGAAGAGAACTTATCGGATGCGGATCATTTTATTTACTGTGAATTGGCTTTGTCTGAAGGGTTAATAAGTGGATCCAGATTTTGTTTGTCACCCTAATAACGCCCTTAATGTTTTGTGATACAGCTAGTATTTGGTTGGCTAAGCGTCAAACGTTTGAGACAGGAACGGCAATAAAAGTAAAATTACTTTCCGATATACAATGCTGACGACTTACTAAAAAGTAGTGTCTGTAGTGAAGTCTTTTAGAAAGAGAATTATTACAAAAGTAAAAAAAAGTATTATAATTCAATAAATATTGATGCCTCAAATAATGCAGACTAAATAGTATTTTTAACAATCACCGCATGCTAATTTAGCTTTAGCTTTCAGGCTCCTTGGTCAGTAGTTGACTTTTTTGTAAATACCAAAGAAATCCATGAACGTCTCAAACGAATAGCTTATTTTTATTCAAAGAACAGAAATGTTAGAAAATAAATAGACCAATAGTACAATAATAAAAATAAAGAATACTAACTGCTTTAGAAAACTTCAATAGCATGCAACAGCCATCGACTCTCCTTCGAATGTGTATTGTAATGTACCACGAGAAAGCTTTGACGCCTCGCCTCCTAGTACACAACGATCACAACTTGAAGCTATTGAAGTTGTCCAAGTTGCTTTCAAACCAGACAAGATAGTATGACAAAGAAAATATAAAATAGATGCTATAGAACTTTTTAAGCAGTTTTCAATGCTTTAGAGTTAAAATAAATTATTTGCATGAACATTTATGAATATTAAATCCATTATTAATTTAGTCTAAACGCGTATAATTGTAATTATGACAAAACACATCTCTGCATGTTTTGCCGAAGGAATCACACTTTCCAGTTCAAGACAAACAAAACACACTATAATCATCTACTCAGACTGATCCCAATTGAAACAATACAGAATGATGAAAAAGGATATTCTGAATAAATAATTTACTGCTTCATTTCTCTGTGCAATTCTGAAACAGTTTTGGTAAATACAATATCATTCGACAGAAATTTAATGCAATGGCACTCGCTGGAATTTAAAATAGTCAGATCACTGTTTAATAAAAAATTAAGCCAATGCTCATAATTTAATCGTAGAACATTCATTGTTCTTCCATCACTTTTGGTTTTATCGAATTCAGGTATCATTCGCCTTTTTTCCATAATGACGAAAATGTTTGGTAGTAGGAGAAGGTTCTGTGACAAAAAATTAAGCTCCTTACCTTTGGGTTCCGATGTAAAATCGACGAGAAAATTTGGTAGAAAATGTACCGGTACGAATTTTAAAATTATAATCACTAATCTTCTTAGCAAGTACTTTTTAACAATCTCTTATTGTGTCAATAGTGTCTTTTAGATCATATTTGATCACACAATCAACTTCAATTAAGGCTTTCCATCTAAGCAAGAAATACTGTAGAGCACAACGTGTAGACAAATACAGGTGCACTTCTTATGTGAAATTCATGGTTTAATGAAAAAGTCACCTATGCGGAGACTGATCGCAACGTGCGATGCCGAACTTAGCAGGTCATACATACATAATATCACGCCTGTATTCCCCGAAGGGGTAGGCAGAGGTGCACATACAGTACACCCACATTTCGCCAGTTATGTTTTTAGGTCCCATTGTAATAGGGGGCGAGCCTATTGCCATCAACCGAGCACAAATCCTGACTCCGTGCTGCCTGCCACTGAGAATTACCTAATGGAAACACCCAGTTACACTTTGCCCGGCCCGGGATTCGAACCCAGGACCTCGTGCTCAGCAGTAATTCCGTAATTATAAACTCTTAAAAACATTTTTGCAACTTTTATTTCATTTACTGAAAAGCAAGGGAACTTGGTAAGTAAATGAGGCTTTTACCAATGTCATTAATTAAATTGTCGAGTTTGAACGCAGACCCTTAGTTAAATTACTGGAATCAAATAATGTTCTTTGGTAATTTATTCAGTATGGTAAAATATTTATTTCTACTACTGAGTCCGATGACCTTGACCTTAAAGTTGACCATAATGATAGTAAATAATTTGTTTTGTGAATTCAAAATGAAGCAATAGTACGGTTTACAAATTAGGATAAATTAAAAAGTAATTATTTTATTATGATCACATCGAGTAACGCGAATCTAGAACTCAAAGGAGCCTAGGAGGGCTAGTGATCGAAACAGCTGACTTCACGAAATACCTAGTTTAAAAAGGGAAAAACTAGTAAAACATAGTGATAATAATAATAACTAAACTTGACCAAAAACACAAACACACTAAAAAGAAAGAAACAAAATAATTAACCCTATAGCTTTTAATAAAACAACAGCAACTACTAAAGAAAGAACTTCTAATAAACAAAAATGATACCATCCTCCAATTAAATATGAAACGAGAAGCAAAACAATTACACCTGTTCCTGCAGTAGGTTAAGTAAACCCTTTATCAAATGTCAACTGCGGTAAATGAAACGTGCCGTGTGGTCTCCGCCTGAAATAAGTTACTCCATCTCTGCCACTGACTAAGTAAAAGCCGTGTGTATTATGTACACTCAGATCAACTTAAAGCCATTGGAAAATCAAGGTATGCTCGGTTTGGGTGAGTAGTGTTCCAATCTTTATAACCAGATTAGGATTTAAATATTAATAGGCGAAATTTGGACCACAGAGCATGTCTTTTCTTGCCCTGTCGGTCCTTGGTTCGAATCCTGGGTCGGGATATGTGTTATAGAATTTTTCTAATTGGTAATTCTCAGTAGCACGGAGTCAGGATTAGTGTCTTGTTGATGGCAATTGACTCGCCCCCTATATTAGGACCTAACTTAACTGGCGAAATGTGGGTGTAAAATACCTCTATTTATTCTGCTGCAGTTTCAGGGAATACAGGAGCGATGTTATAGATTCGTTCACAGTTAACGGAAAGTCAGGCTATACTTCAAATTTTGGGTACCTTGTGCCCGATTTCATATCTGGAATTCAAAATAGTATTGAGGAGCAAATATTCTCAAGATAATAATGATTAACCCATTCTCTATTCTAGCTAATTATTACGTTTCCTATTCTATAATCAGTTCAAATAATTCTCAGAATGTTAAGAAAATATTAATCTATTTTAAAATACGATTTATTTATAAAATGCTCTTAGGGTAGTTTTGTATTATAACTGCCTTGGCTCTGCCAGACGCAAATATCGACTCGGACTTACGACACTTACTTTCAATACACAAATAAACTTAATACTTTACCCTTTGAATTAGGTGTACGATCTTTTTTTATTTCTTTTAAATATCAGCAAAGGCGAAGGCGTTTATTGTAACGTTCAACCCTAAGCTCGTTGTTGTTTATTTTCGGCCAGTATTGATTTTAAACTTCAAATAAAGATTGGAGTATTCTGGAGTACTTTGGAGTATATTTATCTACAATGAGGCAACTGTATCAAACAAGACTCAAAAATAACAAGGTTCTAAATAAATATTCACGGATTGTAGGTAAGAATCGTTTTCCCAGAGGAGACAACAAGCGACCTTGCTCAGAAAGCGGTCACTCCTCGAGTCATTTGTCAAATATTTTGATAAGAATGTCAAGCGGTATTCGCGTAATTCAAAAACCTTAGCAGACGTAAATACTTACGTAAAACATAAGAAACTTCTATTTATCTAACTTAATTATCAGAACTTGAAATGTTTATGAAACGGGAAGATAATTTCAAAGTCCGAAGTCAACCGGCACTTGATTAAGATTAACGGATTAAGCCCCAAAGTCTTCCTAAGACCTGAGGCTGACAGAGTAAGGGATTATTATTAATGGACCGGCTAAACGGCTATCTGACAGTTCTAGTGTAGCCGACACTCTATATAACTCTTTGGGGCGGTATAAAATTAAATGGGCCTAATAAATGTATTGTTACCGATTAATTATAAATAAACCTCTAAACATTACTTTGGTATTAATGCTTGTGGGTGTATTATTTTAGGACAATCAAATCTTCGCCGTCAATGAACTTGTTAAGTGAGAATGAAGTCGGCCCCAAAATAAGCTAAGACAATGGACTCCGGTATACCTCAGGGGATAGACATGGGTAATAACAGGTCAAGCATAGCAGCTGTTACTGTTACTAAATAACAGCCTGTTATTTTTCTGCTAATTGCTTCTTGGTTTGATATGAGAGAAAAAGAGTACTATTTATCGACTAAGTTGTATGAGATAACGCGGTTAAATTTAGGAGTCACTTTTTATAGATAATTTCTTTTTGTACAACGACCAATTATATTTTAAGTATAATACAATATGCATCACTCTCATTACTCAACAATTATAAGAACAGACCATTTTGTATTGGCTTATGTTACCCTGAGCAGCCGTTATGTAATAACCGAAAATATTTTTTAAAATCTTTACGAAAAGTTAGGATTGCGAAAATTTTCGAACACTTTTTCAACAGCTGATATCTGAAGTTATTAGCCCAAACATTCTGATCAAACAAGACCCTTAAATGTAATATGAGCTTCAGATAATGAACAAACACAAGTCGCCCTATTTATAGGTATAGAAGGGTAACGGCCTCCGCCTGAATCTTTGATAATGGCGAGATGAGAATCCGATAAATCTCACTTCATATGTCAGTTTCCTTATGACTGGAATACCAAATGTTGTATCAAGAATTACGATCTTGTTTTCACGTTTGTATTGATTTTATGAGTTTTTTTATCTGTTATACGTATCTATTGAGTAGATTAGAATGCTTCGCGCAGGGCTTCGACTTTTATGCCGTGCAAGATTTTTTTATTGTGATCAACAGATATTTGTGGTTTGATTTTAAATGACCAGCCCTCTTACCATGAACTCTTAAAGCAGGATAGCTTACGATGTGAAAGCGTGACTTTGCTACGTGCAGTGCAATGTGGCATCTCGTTTCCACAACGTAAACGGTTCTTTAAGACTTCATGGTAAGGGGGCGGGTAGTCCCAATGACACTTTTTAGCAAAATTTAAAAAAAATAAAAACTGTTGTTTTTGCTTTATTGGTTTATAGGCGAGTATCTCTCACCTTTACCTTTCCTACCGGGAGTATAGTAGTTACGCAACATGATATAGGTACATACATACATTACGTAATGATGTTAGTCTCGTGATAATTAAGTCAAAACTGCTTTTGGTGGATTGTGGGTGAGCTACTGTAAACTGTGGGGAATACAGGCGTGATTGTGTGCGTTATCCAAATAAACTATTATTTTGGAATGTACGGATATTATCAAAGATAGATATTATAGAAGGAAAAGATAAATTCTACGATATTAAACAGGTGAAAAGCACGTTTGTTTTCGTTGGAATAATTTAAATAACTACGGTCTAGTGATTGCTAGTCGCGACAACTGAGCATAAAGTCATGGGTTGGATCCCGGATCAGGCAAATAGTTATTAGGTTTTTCCATAAGTTTATACTCAGTAGCAGCACGGAGTCTGGAATTGTAAATTGTGATGGCAATAGGCTCGTCTCATATTACACTGAGAAAAGGGATCTATAACATCATTGGCGAAGTATGGGTGTAAGTAATACTATAGGTACACCTCAGCCAAACCCTTCGGGTAATAAAAGCGTAATGTCGTGGCATATTACGAGTATGTTAATTTAAATCAATCAAGAAAGTCATTCAGTAGAGACAAAAAGGATGGTAGCCAGGTAGACCATTTAGATTTTCCAACGGTCAAAGTGTGTAGCCCCACGTATCTTTTCAGCATGACTTATTCAATGCTGTGTTGTAGTTTTGTGAAAACGGGCATAAAAGCAAATAAAAAATATATACAAAATAATTCTAAAACTACAACAAAAGGGAGAAACAGAACCTTATTTCCATTACATTATTTTCCAACTTCTAAAAAGAAACAATAGTCCTAATACACAGAAAACCACCTCTATAAAACTCATGCAAATTGGACGAATAAACTTTAAAAAGTTACCTTTTCTCCATCCATTCCAATTACGACTTTTAATATGGATAACTTTCCGACATTTTTGCTTAAACATTTTTAAGCATATGCCCAATGGCATGACATGTGGGACCGTGGGAAGTCTTATCTCAGCTCAAAATTTCGGACCGCACCAGTTTACGTGAATTTAGGGACGCTTCATTATCAAAAGGACTGCAATATCTCCCTATGTATTATAGAGATTGTCGTCCCGATTGGTAATGGTTATGTACGTACCAAGATACTAAAAGTAACAGTAGTAAAGTAAGTACTGTTTGTCTTTGGTAATGTACCAAGATTAGTATTCAAGTTGGGTCTGTAAATTAAAGTTTATTGTAACTGCTATAAGTTGATTTTTCATCATCATCAGCTGGAAGACGTCCACTGTAGAACAAGGGCCTTCCCCTTAGAACACCACAATAAACAACAGCTTGCCATTTGCATCCACCGGTTGGTCGCTAGTTGATTATTACCTTGGTGTAAATAGAGGGTTTCGACAAATCTGGATTCCTTAAACATTCAGGTTTGGTCGTTCAAACTAGTTACCATCCTCGCTGATTCGCCAATCTCTACAGGCACGACCTATATCCTTGTGACAGTAAGAATATTCTCGGAATTTTGGTCACAATGGTCTTTCTCAACTGAAACAAGCCAACTACGGGACGGTAGACCAACACAACTAAAGGGAGATCAGGCGCAGGAACATCAGCTTAGCATGCGCTCTGAAGCACGGAGAGGTCTCTGCATATAAAAGTGGTCACCCATCACAAGACTGACTGCAGTAAGCATGGCTTGACCTCACAGATCAACTGATATGCTCGGTAGCTACGAGCCCGTTAGCCAGATGTAACAATAAGCTCATATCGATTCGAAGAAGAAGCATTCAACTATGTTATAATAAGCTTAATGTGCAGATTCCAAGAAGAAGTCCTATATATTAAATTCGCAATTAAGTGTTAAATAAACCAGTTAGTAAAACCCCTAACGCGACAGGCTTAATCATTAAAATCTACAAGTTTGCATGAAGACAACTTTGAAAGCCGAAAATGTTGAGAAATTGCGCGGACATCTTGCCGCTAGCGTTCCTTTCCCTTTTTACACCGCGGGGGATACGACGGAGTAAATAAGGGAAGAAAGAAACTTTACCGCATACAGTTTGCAGTTTTTGAAGTTGATCGTATCGGGAGAGACGGTCGGTCTTGGCGTTTTATGTTTGATTTTCACAACTTACACTCTTATTTTTTAAATATTATTTGGCTGTTTTGGAACTTAATTTAACTTCATTACGTTGGATATTGAAGTTGAGAAACCGTATTACAAATATGTACCCACAGCGGTATTAGCAGTAGGTACCTAAAAATACGTTAATCAATAAACTGAATGAATAAAAATCTGAACCGCATTTACTAACTCTACAACGTAATTTAATAGTTCATTCTGATTGCAATAAAACCACGTTACTCTCAGTACCTGCAATACTATGATAAAACGGGATTTTGATATAATTTTTATCAAATACAAGGATAAAATGCTAGATAGCTAGATTTATTATTGTAAACAGTATTTTTGATTACTTTTAACATGAAATTGTTAATATACAAGAAATCGTATTCAATTATCAACGGACATCCCAAAAACAAAATTCCTAGATTTTGACTTCATTTCTCAGAGCCATACCTCGAAGACGATTAGTGGTAATGTAAAAAAATAACCTTGTCAAGATTAATGGTACATACCTACTTTCATTATATATACAAATTACTAAAAATTAACAGTAGAAGAGAAACAATTGTAAAAAAAAACAACAAAGTACCTCAATAATATTAACCAATAGATATGTGGTAAAAAACCCCATAATAACTTTTTGAGACGTAACTCCAAAATATTCTAAAACTCCATAACAAGTTCAATACCTGTAACCTTGAGCTTTATTAGCTCTGTTGACCCGATGGCCTCTCAGTTATCTATTACGACGTTATAATTATACAAATATTAGCCTTACAAAAAGTCTAAACAAAACAAATATATTTTTACCAATATTCCGAAAAATCTCAAGCCTTACCGCAAAATCACAAATTTACTACAAAATTTTGTAAATATTATTCTATGCACAAGTATTTAATCACTACTAAATAAGTGAAATATATGTTGCTATGTAAGATTATCACTTAGGTAAGGACATCACTGTCAAATAATATACCCGATAAATTGCATATTACGTAATGAAAAGTAAACTATCTCGCAGTAAAAAGTTAATATGCATACTTGTCTACCTCGTAGAATACCAACCTAATAAATACGTATAAGTAATTATAGTAAAATAAATATTTCGGTTCATCTCTGCCTGACTCTTAGGCGAAGATGAACCTTGACACCATAAAATATTTATTTAAAGTAAACTTTAAGTTCAGGCACGATGATGTCCAAATTTATTAAGATTTTAATTCAATACTACATAATATAATATGCCTACTTCTACATTATGATAAAAAAATCTATCAAGATTATAACGTTTACCGTATTTAAATTAATTAAAATCGATTGTCATTATTCGTTTATTTAATGATGTAAATCGTCCCGTCCGTTATGTCAAGGGAATCAATTAACCAAGTATCAAATTCTACCTCCTTGGAAATATTTATCAGTGTTTTGGAACGGAATTTCATTCATTTGGATCGCTTTTGTCTTTAAATTAATCAGGAAATTGAAAAATTGTACATAACGCTTAAATGATAAAGAATGATGATTGCCGGTGTCTTGTAAACACTTAATTTTCTAACAAAAATAGCGGTATTTTTTGTTACAGAATTAAAGTACATATTTCGCACTTTAAAATAAAGTACAAAACACTATTTTTTTTTTAAATGACGCGTTTTACAAGTACTTAATTTTTTTTTCAGACATCTTATTTAACGTGTTTCAAAAAACTTCAGTTGAAATAATATTTCTTATAATATCAATATTTCAACGGAGATTTAATAATATACCAACTCAATTTTTTTTTAATAATAGCTTAGTCTTACAATAATTTAACTACTTTTTTTTAGCTATAATCAACCAACATCAACAAAATAATCTTCGTTACAAAATTGTACGATGTTACAAAAAATATATAAAATTACATCAATAAAACCATCACCATAAAAGTGACTTTACTCACCGTGAAGCGGAAGAAATATCCCACTTTTACAATCGAACACATCGCTCACAAGCACAACTATAAACACAACCGTGAAAAGAAGAAACTCTTCAAATTTCCTAATAGTTTGCGGTACACTCACAAAGTTCCTACCGACTCGGAAATCCTCGCTCATCATTAATTCATGTTCACAAAAACTTTTTTATTCATCAACGTTTACGTCATTGGCTACATTTTATTTCGTTTCTAGGTTAATGAAACATCGTCTGTTAGTAGCTTAGATGATATTCGTGTGCACTCTCCGAATGCCGCGTTCACACTACGTAAGGGCGTAACTTGACGGATCCTTACTGCGCTTGCGTGAAACAGAGTGACTCTTCTCCCTGACGGACTTATTCACGAGTTAATTAATATATCAACTTTTCTCCGCCCCCCTTATATTAACTGTCACCTTTAATAAAATATTTTGGCTTAGTGTCTTTCCCTCTACTGGGAGGAAGTTTGAGTGTTCAAAATTTGAAATAAAATTAGCACTGACACTGCAAAGGCACCAATTAAAAGGCTAATAAATTAATCTACAGTGTCCGTTGTCTTGACGGGACACTTTAGACTTCTACGCTAATTACTGTTTCTTACGTATTTCGCTAATCTGTCCGTTTATTTGTATAAAGTTTTCAGTAAAGGAACCCATTACTGAGGAGCATGATCGATTACATTAATTAAAATAAACAAATTAAAGTTCAGATGTTGTTTACTATGCCTATCTGACGAAATACGTGACTCGAAATGGTAATACAAGCACTCGGGCTTGGGCAAGGCCCTATTCAGTAGAATTCGTTTAGTGACTAGATTTTTTCGGTCTACCTCTCACTCTCCTAACTCCGAACTTAGGAATAATTTTGTTTGTATAACTTTTGCACGTACCGTTCTAAGGAAAATTAGCTTTTATATCAGGCGTCTAAAATCTTATTAGATAAAGGTCGAAATATTATATTATTAAATTAATAAACACAATTCTAGCGAGGAACAGAAATATATTATTTTGTTTAAAGTAAACCTACATTGGGCTGTTTTATCGTTCACTAGATCTCTTCCAGACAACCTTTGGAAGGACAATCTCATTAAATTCACGAAATATGAATTAGCTTCGTGATAAAGTATAATTAACCAATTATTGTGATGTAAGGATTGCTAGTTATACAAAATATTAAGCTGTTACTACTGTAATTCTTTTTTCTCATCAATATTTCACTGAAATCGTCGATTACGCTTGTAATGATCGTGTAGTACAAAATAACAAACACGTTCCGTCGTACTGCTGGGGTTTCTGTAACTTGACCTATTATCCCAAACCCTAAATTCCGTGATGGCCTTATTACCAGATACTGTGGATTTAATTTGATATCCTTACCGATTGAGTGAAGCCTATGTTACTAGTATTCTAACTAGTAATTTGTTAGGGAAACATATTGGTAATCTATAGCTTTGTTGCCAACCTCTTTGATCTTGTGACTGCAAACTCACAGCCGAGCAGTAGTATTTGGTTTGGTTCCCAGATCTGGTACTGTTACTAAGTCTTCGCTAATCCTTATTTCCTCTAATGCATTAATTTTGTCTTATTTGGGCGAGTCTATAATTTGTACTAATAAGGCGAGTCATATCAGGTACAGTATTATTGTATATTATGGTACGAGAATCATATGCAGCCTAGAATGAGGCTACAGCATGAATACCTAACGTCATACTATCACTGACCTGCTCTTAAACACGCAAGCTTGCATTACATTTCTGTGTAAAAAATAAAATTGTAACAATAAAAGCGTCCGCGGTTGTATTCTTGTATCTTAATGTTGCTCCGTGTTTTATAACACCTACACTCTCGTCAACACAGACATTACGACTATCTTTCGTCCGTTCCATCCGTTTGTGAGTATGCTGACACTTGTTTCTTTATTTCTTATGCCTCTTTTCCTTTCTGTCGTCATTCGCGCTTTGATGCATCAAAATGAAACACCTTTTTTTCCAGTTTTTGTGCTCGCTAATAATGGGAGTGCCTCTGTGCGTAAATACCTTTTTGTTTGCGGGTTAAGTAGGGTTGTAGTTGTGGTAAAATACCTTTATTCAAATGTTTGGTTTGTCTTCTTTCTATCAACTGATTACCAAAATATTCTACCTAAGTACCTAAGTATAATACCTAAATAAAATTGTGTACAGTCTGTGAAGTTATGGATTAATTTAGATTTTGTTTTTGCTGTAAAATCGACTTTTTGCACTTGCGCGTTTATTCTGCGGGGACGGCGACATGTACTTCTACCGGAATCGACTTAATGAGATATTATTATAATTACCTACTCACTTCTTTTCACTCTTATTAGAACTCTTCAGATTATCTATTAACCCTCCTTCGATCGTTCACAGTTCGTATGTTCATTTACTAAATATCACTCCTTAGCTTGATGACAAATTATGAGGAGTGATACAATCACAAAAATTACGAATAACTAACTGATTAATGAAGTAGACATTTACATAACAATAATTTAATACCACTAAGCAAACGATGAATTCTTCATCTTATCATTATTTCAGCTCAAGGTTGCTTTTATTTATCTACTACACAGGTACATATGTACATACTTACGTCACGCTTCAAAAAATAATCGGTCTTTTTAGTAAATTATAAATGCAGCTAATAATACAGTAGCGCTAGACGTATGCCATTCAACAAGGCTTTTGTATTCAAATATTTTTATTGTTTGATGCACAAGGTTGAAACTAAGGCAAGCATCTGTATTTTAAAATCTATATTATTTACTTTGTAATAAGATAGCACAGACTAACGGTGGAGGAAACTTTGCGATGGACCCCTGGATGTTACGTTCTGAAATCGCCAATTTACATTATGGTGATCAATGTTAATTCCGTCTCTGTATGAGAACTGGCCTTTGCAGTACAATGAGATAGTTACAGACTAGTTTTACTGTGCCGTGTGGTATTCGGCATAGAATTGATCACCCCCTTTCCTCCAGTGGGTGTCGTTAAAGGCGACTAAGGGAAAATCCAGAAGAAGCCATATCCCCAAGCCGCTTGCCAAGCATGGGGATATGGCACCCCCCCCCCCCTTTAAAGGGAGGACTTTTGTTCAACAGTGGAAGTCTTCCGGCTGATGATGATGATGACGAGATTAGTTTTATAACCACTGATGCCATCAGAAATAACCTTTATTTCCATCCTACTGTGATATCAGTGTGAGCTTGTTTTACACAGAACAAATGAACGCCACATTGTTTTGCCAACTCTGCATGTTTTTGCATGTTAATGTTGTATGTAACACTCATGACATGGACGAACCTAGTGCGGAATTATAAATGTACGACATTTTATTTAAATATTCATTTTTAAACTGTTACATATCTGGTTTTCGTTGAAGGCAAAGGAGTGTATAATATATAAATGTTTTAATCTTTACGCCGACATTATGCTTAGACCAACAATAGTGTAAATGAAAAAGGTAGTGACATCAGAGACTTAAGCTTTTCTTGCATCATATATACTTATTTTTCATAGTAAATAATTATTTTGACCCAAATAATTAAGAACAATTTACGCAGGTGACACAGCGGGTCAACCTAGTCTGTTAAGAACAGGCTTTATTTTACAACAGGTACTTTACAAAACCAATTATTTTAAGGCTCAAGTCGGCTTATTATGGTCTGTATCAATACTACCGGCAATAAACTCGCTTAAGAGGATCATTATCACTTAGTCGGCAATAGAGCTGAGTAGTTTAAAATAATGAATATGGTACTTATAGGTATTCCGTGTCTTAGCACGGGATGAAAATTATTAGAACGCTTGTAAGTGTGAAATTTAAGCCTAATAATAAGAAATAAGAAGAATTTAGATCGTAAATGATGAAAGTTATTGTTTTACAAGTAACTTTCGTGTCATATCGTCTCTAAACGGCAGGGTCGCGAGCCTCAGTGTCATTATCAAAATTATAAACGTATTTTTTTCTTTACAAAACATCTCAAGTAACTTATTAAGTAAGTCATTAAGTAAAATAAGATAATATTGGCCGATGCCAGGTACTACCCTCCGCAAAATAAACGCAACCATTAAAATCCATCTTAAATTGGAATTAATTCCGCAACCAGAATAGATCGCAATCAAGCAGGTAAACAATACCGGTCGCGTAGATAATATTGTACTAGCTCAACAAAATTATAATATTAACAAATATTTGATACATCTACCGTTACGCCTCTGTCGAATGAATATTAAATGCTAATTTCATTACGTGCTGATACCAGCAACGGAGCCAGGGTTTTAATTCAATTAATATTGTTCCCCTTACAATAGATAGTAGATATGGATTATTACGTTTTGGACACGTCATATAATCGTAGCTGTGTTTGGATGTCGTGAATTATTGTAATGGCTCGTAGAAATAATTAGTATAACACTTACGTTATTATGTTTCTTGTGTCTTTAGGGATCGTGTTGAAAGTAGTATAAGGTTTGAAAAAGCAAAATATATTAGTTTGTCATCATGCTTGTATATGACGAAAGGGTAGGCAGAAGGTTGCTTGTTCGTAAGCATTTCGCCAGATAGTACTAACAACGTGTCTAAATGAGATTGAGAAACTAAATAACCGTTGTACTTGATTTTCCTACATCGAAATAAAAATAATAATAGTGATGTTTTGACACAAAAAAAAAGTTACTATTTTATGTCATGAAAACATAATTTATTTTTAATTTACATCTATGTTGATGATATTGTTAAGTTTGTTGTAGTAAAAACATAACTGAAATAACCTCCTACAGTACCATTATATTTTGTGCTTTATATTTATATTATGCTTTTAGATTTATTATAATATTATTATAAGCACAACAAAGAATAATAAAACAAAATGGAAAACAACATGGTTCAACAATCATACATGTTGTTTAAAGTGTAACCTAATAAGCACGTACATTCTTATAAAATTTATGAAATTTGTCTCGAGAGCTAGATAAAAATTTATTTATGATGGCATTGAGACAAATAATGCAAGCGGAGTGGTGTTATAAAGTTAGTATGAATAATAACGAAGAATTCACCATTCACCCTTGGGAAGCAGACGGTTTTGACGGAACACACCCGCATGACTAATAAATGATTAGTACATTAATTTGACTCGTGTTACTTCAGTTAACGACGTTGGCCAATCCCGTTTGTTGTTTTTCGAATTGTTAATATCCTGTAGTGTGACTTGAATTATGATTTAGAGCAGTCGTTTCTCAATTCTGGTCCTAGACAAGTGGTAAAGCGCTTGGCGAATAGAAATGGAATATAATGATAAATATATGGGATTGACATAAAGTTTCGACTATGACATAATAAAGTATGTCAATTCCATATATTTTTTTACTTATCATTGTTGAGAAGTCTTTTTGAAATTTTTTCTCTCATAATGTCAAGAGTGAATAAATACGTAGGTATAATTTTGGTTAACCGTCAATTTTGTATTCTCGGTGGTACTCATTATAATTGATTTACCACAACATTTTTCTCGATATCACGTTCAATTTTAAACAACAATCTTTATAATATTATTTACCTTTACACCACTAATTAAAATCCATTTTGTATTTTATGGCGTTTTTATTCTACTTACTCACCGATTGTGAATTCATTGGAAAAGGCTTTCCGAGTAATGAGTCATTCCACTCGATGTTTTTAATGGCTGCTTTTATTTATAGACTCTCGCTTTGTCGTGGTCATGTTTGTACCAACAATAAATGAACATAGGTTCTTGCAAATTTTCATACCACAATATTTCTTGGTATGAGTGTTAATGACGTGTAACCAACGCTGCAGTCGTTTTTGAAAGTCTTTCTGTTATTTACGATTCTTCCTTAACTTATGACTACGTTCGATTAATTTGTTGCGGTTCTAATTGCCATTGTATTCTTCTCACTTATCATATTTTCTAACCACAAAACAACATGATGGATCATTAAAAAAAAATTAAATGTTTATTCTATACTATTCTCTTCAAATAATGATGTTGTCGATTGTCCTATAAGGATCATATTTAAGAAATATCTACAACTCATTAATCATTGGAGACTGATCTTAAATTCTCACAGTGCGGCAAAACATCAAGTGCTGCAGTTAATTCCTAAATGTTGAACTCAATTAATAAATTGTATCTCACAAAGTAAGAACACGAAGTGAATTCATTTTGCGACTAAATTTTAAAACATAAACCTAATTATATTACAGGCATCTGCATATTCTTTGAGGACCTAACCCAATGAAAAGTTGGGTTCACTCTCCTCACTTATCAAACGGTCAAAGTCGCTCTAATAGCTCTAAGGGAATAAAGTTACACTCATTTGCATACATTACCTTCTATCCTTAAGAAAGTTAGCCAAAGATGTATTCCGCTTGCCGCTGACTTGAATCGCTACTGAAATTTTAATAATACGAATTGTCTAATTGCTAAGCTGACGAAACTTTCAAAGAGAATTAAAATATTATTGTCTCATAATGAAGTTCTACGAGCTTTGTGTTTTGAGCACCTAGTTGAATTGTTGCTTTTCTTACGCGGAGATTTTTTGATAAAAGGCGAACGGCAGGCTTGTATGGGCATTTTGTACCGCTAAAAAATTTCGTGTTTTAGGATAGTTTTTGTTTTAATTGGTAGTAAATATAACAGACAAGCTCTATTTCAAATCTTAGATTTTTAGAAGTTGGGATGTAATAGTTATAACCAGTTTTATTTTTTTAAGGTTATGTACTACTTTACCAATGTAGATTTGTACAAACACATTGTTTTTTGGTGTTAAAGTAAATGTTCTAGACTGCTTGTCGCTATCTTTTAGCGTTTTAGACCTGATCCGTACATCCCATACCCTTTCGAAATCCTGCCTGAACATCCCATATTTTCTTGTCGGTAACTTTCATCACTCTTTCAATCAAAACTTTTGCATAGGACCCAGATTTTCCTCTAGCCAACCGAATAGATTTCCAGAAGAACTTTATGTTGGTTTGAAAATCCTCAGATAACCTCCTATCAAGCTCGTCTTTCTGTTCTTCTTTCTTTCTTTTGATCACCTCTTTTACTATCCCTTTCAATCTCTTGTACTTGTCTTTAGCTTCATTCACATCATTCACATCACAAAAAAAATATTGATCATCGAAATCATCTATATCAATAAATCGTTAACTATTATGATTTTATGCAACAATTATGCTTTCTTAGGTATAATTATGTAAGCTTTTAATTATAGTTAAGGTTATTTCTACTCCTAAATAATTAATTATCATTTCGATATTTGTGTTATTTTACATATGGCAACTTCTAAAAACATAACTGCGTTTAATTGGCGACTTTGCTATGTTTAGTTATTCAAATCTTTTGATTATTATTATTAAATAATCCGGACTTCTAAAAATACTTCACTTACATGAAAATAAATGGCTTATTTGCCTTATTAAGTGGTACAAATTTTATAACTGAACAACAAAAAAAGTATGCTGTACTGATTCTGCCGTTCGCCTTTGAAGAATTGTTAAAATATTTTGTGTGAATCAACGATGTTAGCAACACAGTTTAAACTAGACGAAAATATTTAAGCGCTTTAGTTTCGTATTTTGGTGTTAGAGCTCAAACAAAATTAAATGGTGTAATAGTTGTGCTAGAATTTCTAGGCGTTGAGTTTGCGGTTAACGATCTACCACTGAATAGTTGTTGAGGCGTTGTAGCAATATTAACATCTATCTTATACCAAATTTTAAACGAAATAAACATAAACATCACATGTTAATGCGGTTTTTACTCACACGTATCTGTTTTCACCGTCTGCCTACAGCTGCCATCGAGACCAACAATAAAATTATTTTACTCTTAATATTTTTCTCTGTTGTGATATACCTAAAAAGTTAAGTTTATATGTGTCTGAAACTCTTTGGACAGTTAGGATTGAAATGATGACTGTTTTTATACTAGATTAGTATGCTTGCAATAGCTATAAATACAACAAGTTTCATTTCTGGTACAAAATGTAAACCATATCCGTAACTATTAAGCTTGTCTGGACTTTAAAAGACCTTGACCCCTGAGTTCATTTCGGTATTTCTTCTCAGACGTAATCAGTCAGGAAATGCTGATGCCATTTAATTAAAAAAAAAATTACGTGTTTTTGTAAAACGTATTTGCAAAAATATAATAATTTATCATTTAACTTTTTATTTTTGATCTTGTATTTTACGTATGACTAGCGATACAACAGAATATCGAAATGCAGATCAAAAACATTTCTCTGACTGTCATAAAATGAATATTGTAGTGGATCTACCTATATCCCAAGGTGTCGATGGCAAATCTATCGATATTCCAAGTGGACTTATTTGAAAGTGCTTCTGAATATCGAAGATACTGCGGCTTTCCAACGTACTGCCAAAATCTACACCCTGTTTAAACACGAGCTTACAAGTGGAACGCAGCAGCCTGAACAAGTGGCGACGCAACGAGAAATAAATTCTTAGGTGTTCCCAATGTTCTACTCTATGGTGATTATACAGGATGAAGTTTGAAATAACCGTCCATTCTGTAAAATATTCAAGGCTTCCGAGTAAAAGTTAAATGGTGAATGCTACTAACAAAGTTATAAGACACCCCTTCATGGGGAGGTTTTTTATGTGGAAACACTTTTCCTTGTTACATATTCTTGTAATAGGGAGCTGCGGGAGATTTAATGCGGGGATGATACTTTAGAATTAATAATATACTACTAAGAAAGTCTTCATTATGTATCTTAATAGCATTATAGCTAGATGAGGGGTTAAGCAGCACTCGCTGATGTTAGTCCTTGGATTTGTGACCATTCTTCATATAACAATAATTATCATCTTTTGAGCACTAGAATGTAATAATTATGGCAAGCAGGTAGGTTTTGGTATCATTCCCTAAAATCTCACAAAAGTTACAATTGTAATAGAAAAAAAGTTCAAGTTCGTCCTTGACATAAAAGTTGCGAATTATACCGTACCCACCTTCCTTTAAATCAGATGTACTTAACACTTACAGTAATGGTAATTAAAAATAATGTTAATAGAGCGTGCATTACTTCGTCCTGTAAACTTGTAGAAGCCTTACGGTAAGTTGTGACTGTCTTGAACCGCTAACAAAAACAGGTGAGCCAACACATTCTCATCATGTAATTGAAAACTCCCAAAGTAAACATACATCGGTCGAACTTTATTCACTTAAGGGAATTTAATTTTTGCAATTACTTACATTGATTGATGCGACAGGACTTTGTAATTCCTTTGTGGATTTTCTCTACTTTCCGAACGGGAATCTTGGTGTACTTTCGCGAAATTTAATCTAAGGAGCTTTCTATAGTCTTCATTTATGTTTAAGAGTAATTTGGAAATTTGCCGACTCCAGTGACTTTGATATCGTGATTCAATATTTCCAGATGATTTTTTATTTAAGAGGATTTTGATATCACGGAGTTAGGTAATGTGTGAGTATTTATGTTATTAACTTACTAATCATTTTTGTTTAGAATGTCAATGTGAATTTATTGACAATCCTTGAAAGGCACCAAAATGAATAAACGCAGTTTACATTTTGTATTTTGAGGTCTATAAATTATTTAGAATAAGAAATAAATGTAATGCTTTGAAAATAAATCTTACTCCCGCAACTTACGCATATGAAGTTGGGTCGTAAACTACAAGCTACAAAGATTTATTGCATTTTTTTTAGAGCAGTAATCTTTGTATTGCCAAAATAAAAAAAAAACAAAAACCGAAGAAAACTCACCTGTCACACGTGCCACGTTACGTCAAAATCCAAAGCTCACAGCACATGATAACACTTTAAATTCACGCACCACACTAAGACAGACCACGAATACGTTTAATGATGACACATGGCGAGTAAGAATGGGCTTAATGATAACCCTCCCTCCGACCAATTACATCTAATTGTATTGACCTAAGCTAACCCGGGTGATCTAATTCGGTCGCATGATGCATGCCCTGCCTTATGGCTAATGTATGGGATTAACCGTGTCTATGAATTGATTATTCCTGTTTAAATTTAGTAGTCATAAAACGAGAGTGTGTTCAAATTAACACACAAACCCTCTACAGCCAGTGTTTTAAGGGATTCATTATAATAAGGAAGATAAAAACGAATGTTTTTAAAAAAAGGTTTAATAAATTTGGGATACCATTTAAAAGAGTTTGACTAGCGATAGAGCTTTCTATTGTTTTGTTTTCCAAAAAACAATTAGAAACTGTGTAGATTTTTTTAGAAGCACTGGACCGGTCATTTCTGTTACGAATTTTAAACGAAATATTGAAAATAACAATCTTTAATCCGGGCAAAGTTTCGTGCTCAACATACCAATATGCCTAAAAGACAGTCCACAATTGATTGTACTTTAGGATCCTCAAACAACTCAAAATTAAGTCACGTCAGTCTTTTCAAGATGATTGGTTTATTTCAAAATTATGAGAAGCTTGCCTGCGAAACGAGTTCGAAGGACCGTTTCACAGCGGCAAACTCTGTTACACTAACTAAAACTTTGTTATAAGGAACAAAGTTCTAAGTGTATTCCATTTTGTGAATTCATCTTCTTTTGGAGTTTAAAAAATCGAGGACGAATTCAAACTGTCGAGTACCGCGAGTTTATTTGAGCAAAAAAGTTTAAATCAATTGAAAAATGTTATTGTTCAACATTTTACGCCTGATGAAAATACAAAACGAGGTTTTCATTAAAAAAAAAATCTAATTTTTTTAAGGTAAGTTAGTTGGTTACTGAGGTGTAAGTCCTATTAATTCCAAAGTCTTATTTTATTTAGCCTTTCGTTGTACCACTAGGCTTTCTTGGAAGACTTTATAAGGCTCGATTTATTTAAATTATACCTGCTAAAATATTATTATAGTGGCAAAACGTGATTGAGCAAAAGAACATCTTTACTTTTAGCAATCACTACAAGAACACAGTTGAGGTCATTATACACATGCTTCAAAATTTAAATTTCATGAAACGGACCATAGGTAAGCATAATAACTACGTAGATGCGATTAAACATTTGACTCATGTTTCATTTAATTAAGAACTCTTACCGAAAACTTCTCTCAAGCAGATTTCGAAATTCTCCACAATATTTATAAAACTGTAGAGGTAATTAACAAATATTACACACCGAACAAACATGGTGGGATTCATCCAAAATAAATGAAAGTACAAATTGAATGAAAATATTCAGAATTCTGTAAACTTTTTTAAATAGTAAAATAAATGAACGCTGAATATCGAAAAAGAAGAAATTCGAACTATTTACCACCTTGTCAAAATAAATGATTATTCCGAACCCAGTGGCCCTGTAAACTCTCCGAGAAAATAACCCTCCTTCTGGCGCAGTCGGATAAAAATAATAGTCAAGTTACATCGCATGAATACATAACGTCACGCCTATATTCCTCAAAGGCGTAGGCTTTAGCATACCCGCATTTCGCCAGTTATGTTAAAGGTCCTATTATAGGTGACGAGCCTATTACCAGCAACCGGTCACAAATCCACTCCGTGCAGCTATTGAGAATTATGGGAAAACCCAGAAACACTACGCGACGAGGGATTCGAACCCAGGATCTCATGAACAGGCCAACGAGGCAGTCTACTTCATCATAATTATAAAATCAATGATTGAATTTCGTTGTGATTTCCTAAAAAGTCCATATCCAACAGTTTTATTGCACTGCAAAACAATATTAGTAGGAAATCGTATGCTAGGGTTGGTAGATATGAACCTATTATTTGCCACATGACTTGTCTTATCTAGAGGCAACCTTTCCTACGTTACGAAAATTCACGTGTGTAATTAAATTTCTCTCCGTAGATAGAGAGCCGTGAGGTTAGAATATAATTATTTATTAGTGTTTCAGTCAGTAGTGTAAAGTTTCTAAAGATAGGTTTTTGTTTATACTTGAAGTAAATGGTTGCGGTTTTTGGAGTGCAAAGAGAATCCTCCTCTTTATAAGGGATGATGCCAAATCTATGACAGTGTCCTCCGTTGCACCTGGGGTGATAAACCTTGCTAACTTAATGATCCCTGCTCATAGTCATGTTTTTATTTCATATAGGCTGCAATAGAGCTCTTACAAAACGCCAAGTCTTACAAGACGACACCCCAGTTGTCCCTATAACCAGGACCGGATTAGCCTACAAGCAAGGTAGGAGTCTACCTAGGGACCCCGCATCGGCTAGAGGTCTCGCGCCGAACCTCGGAAAATGTTTTGGGTATTAGAGCAGTATAAAAATGATAATGGGCCCCAAGACGTAAATTGCCTAGGGGCCCCGTCATGGTTAATCTGGCCCTGCCTGTATCCATGGGATAATATCAGCTCATGTTGACAAAGATGGACAAGTAAATTATAGTACTGTAAATTTTCCAGCCTATTCTCAATAATTAAAAATGATGATGTTTTCTTTAGTGTTAAACTGAAATTACTATTTAGTTAGAGCACGTGTTTTGATACTGTTATTTTACTCAACCGTCAATATTTTCGGTTAATTTTATTAGTCCAGTATTACATCTGGGACGCGATCATGAATATTTTAGGCCAATTCAGCTTAAGTTAACTCACAAGTGTTCCAGGCAATTATGTCAATATTACCTCACGTTCATTGTATGCAAGACTGCACAAAGTGGATAATTATAGGCTGCTTTAATTATGTATGGATTCATTAAGCATTTACCATGTCACATCGAATTAATCCCGTTGCTATGAGAAGTACAATTCTTCGAACAAATGTAGAATAGTTTAAACTCCAAGAGGAACATTAGGAACACACAACTTGCACTATGCTGTCGACAGACTCAAAAGTGGAATTTAATTTTCTTCTAATTCCCAACATGGGAAACAAGGGCATAAATCGCCCTCAATTGGCGTATACGTCACAGTCTGCTACTTTAACGCCGTCTGGGAATTCCCACTATGTACAGAATGTTTTGTTTGAGTATGATGTTTGCAAAGCTTTCCGCTCAAGAGAGGAGACCGCCTTTTACGTAGAAAAACATACTCCACAGTTTTATGTGGCGCATGCAATCTTCGCTGGTTGATCTTTTCATACTTTAAAGGAGAATTTTCCAAAAAAAAAATGACGTTAATGTCAAAAACGAAATTCATTTTGTTACTTTTTATACTGTTTAGTTTATTCCAGTTTATACTGCATAACACCTTACGTGATTAATGAAAACATTGATCATTGAATATTTTCGTGTGATTTGTTGGCTTGGCTTGTACAACTTCCTTAAACTATTTCTCTCAGATTGTGCTGCTGGGTAGTTTTTTGCACACTTTCTGTTATTGCTATAGCCCCCAAAAACGCCCGCCCGTCACCGCTTGAACTAGGAATAGGTAGAGCTCTCTTGATGTAATTTGACGTTCATAAAGTACTTAAAAGTGTTTTTATGTCCCTACAATTTCAAGAACATGAACTATAATCGATGTAATGAAAAGTTCATTAGGATACTTAAACTTTGCAGCATAATTTTCATAATAGATAGTTTTGATCTTATCGACTTCAAAATTGGTATATTAGAATGTATAGTAGTAGCAAAATTTAATTAAGTTGATTGCAACGAATTCGATATTAAACTCATTTATTGCATTATTTACAATTACTTTTATTTCGTCGGCCATATAAAAGCGAAGGCTAATATCTTTGACATTTAGTTTTTATTGTCTAAGGGTCATAGCACACATATCAAATCGGAAACGGATTGTCACCGTATCGCCTTTCGCCTCGCCATCAAACAGGCGGTAACCTTACGTAAGCATGTAACCAAAGCGGATCAGCTGCTCCGTTACGTCGACTCGGCTACGGCTAGGCGACGCCGCGCTTACGGCTCGCTAGTTCCGAGGTGAGGCGGTTGCATTACGAATCCCAGTAGTATACTTTGTAGTAGGGAGTTTCATACAAAGAATACTGCGCGGCTCGAGTTGATGCATTTACAATCCCTTTCAGGGTTGATATGTGTGCTCAAACCTTAATACTTATCTCCGTAAAATTTTCATTAAACGAAATAATGTTACCTATTCATTGAAAAAAAAACAATTGCTTTTGTGCCTTCTGACGCATTGTACTGACTTAATTTACCCTTATCTAAGTATAAAGAAGATTGTATCGCGTTTGCTAAGGGTCGAAAAATTAAGAGGAAACTCGCCTTGGCCATTTCATTTAGCTTTGGCCGTTAATGGAGGGCAGAAATATATTTCTAATAAATATTCGATTGCATAATCGTTTATATTATAAAAATAAAATAAAATGTAGGTATAGTATCAAGGTTGGTTAACCTTTTTCTAAAATTGTGTACCTCTTTAAAAGGTTTTCTTACAAGTGTAAAATTACTAATCAGAATAATGATCCTGACCTGATTTAAATACTTAAAATACATTCATATTACAAATTCTTCTACTGAAAGTTTCCTACGACTTTCAACAAAATCAGACTCGATATTGTAACAAGTAAGCTATTAGATACTATCGAATCCAAACCATAAAAGCATTTCACTGTAGTATCTAACTTTGAATTCCTTATTATAGGTCCTGTTTTACTGCTATAAATATGGTAAACTACTCTACCCCGAGCCAATCGATTTTGTAATCTATACCTGAGGACTAAAGTTGAAATTTCGATGACGTTAGTTGCGTCGTCGAAACTCACCTTGACGAGGCACGTTTAAATAAAGCACGGATGAATTCAGTGGACCGGTCAGTCTCGCGGGAGTCCGTGGAAGTTGCCTAACTAATTTGCATACATCGCCCGGGATTTTGAGATGATTCCGTCGGTGTATTGTTTTTTTTTAAGAATATTTTTGTCAGAAATGATGACTGAGTTTTGATTTGTTATTTCAGCTTTAGGCTTTGGGTGCGAGTTTGTTTTGTCTTTGTTTCGCCACGGTTAGCAGTGGGTATAGTATACAATGGTTATGGGAAGTTTATTTATAATTATAAAGGTGTTTATTCGTGCAGATTTTTTAAAATTGTTTTTGAATAATAAATGCCACCATGTAATAATAAATGTGAATTAATATTTCAAGTAAAAACTTCATCATTAGTTTTTGTTACATCCATATACCTATGCCTACGAGATTTTAAAACTATTTGTTACTACTGTATTATTTATTAACTATTTGTTAGATTTTAAAAACCTAATTACATTCAGTATAAACGTGGAGTCCACAAAATGAAAATAATACATTCAGTCATTCATTTTCATTTGGTGTACCAAGTCTGACGTCACTCGGCTTCATAGTAATGAACCTACATGGACGGGCGGCGGAGCATTGCCGCTGCGGTGTCGCACCGCTATACCCGCTGACGCTGTTACAGGCACTAATTGTTTAGGCACCTGCTGGCAATGCAACGTTACATTTACCTTACTGAGCTTATGATTCCTATATTTCTATTCTATCCTTTTTATAGCACTTTATCACACTATCACATCACACTATTATGAAGGCGATATTTTGTGAGTATGTTTGTTACCTCTTCACGCTCCAACGTGTGGACTGATTTTGATAAAATTTGATTTTCTTTTGTTGTTCATTTAACACCTTTAGCTAATGATATTCTTCTTTAGTATCTTGAGAACATCAGTAATTACAAACAGTGCAAATAATTTTATTTTCCGTGTTCCACCGCAAAAAGTTTTGAGAAATATCTGAGAAATACTTTTCATTGTCAAAACGTTTAGAATCTGAAAGAGAAAAGCATCTAAAGGTTACAGGCTAAGCAAGTTACTTGCTTAAACCGATTCTGAAGTAATGCGTAGGTGCTGTTATAATATTATGATAGACAATGTAATTCTGAGCCCGGAAGTTTACTCACGTGAGCCGTGTGTGGGCTCAAGTGTGTGCATTAGTTTGATGCCATATTTATACAGTTAACTGGATTTACTGATTCATTTGTAACGTAATATACAATCACGCCTGTATTCCCCAAAGGGGTAGACAGAGACACTATGTACACCCACATTTCACCAGTTATGGTATAGAAGCCAATGTAAGGAGGCGAGTCTATTGCCAGCCACCGGGCACAAATCCAGACTCAGTGCTGTTACTGAAAGTTACCTAATGGGAAAACCGAGTAACACTTTGCGCGATTCAAGATTCGAAACCAGGACCCAAAGCTCAGTAGTCACGTTTATTAGCGACCTTTTTTTTAATAAACATGTCGTCCCAAACTAGGGATTTCACCTATATCGTGAATGCGTTCTACAAACCTGAAATATCTCATACACAAATGAGACTCGAGACAAACATCTGCGGATCACGCAATTTTTTATTCCGTGCAGGAATCGAACACGCAAATCATAGCGCAGCAATCTAATGGCTTAGCCATTGCGCCAATCAGAATATATAGTTATATACCTAGGTATAATTCGCTGGGTATTATACTACGTATATGCAAAATAAAATGGCGACCCAATGACTTTTCTTAATACTCTATGTATTTAACTTGGTATGAGGTGAATCAATTAATAATTTCCATGACAATTCACGTTAACTTGAAGTTTTTAGATGGAGAAATTCTTAGATACCGTGGCAGTAATATTTCATACAATTTGAGTAATCTTAAACACTAAGTTGCAAACTTGTGTCTCAATCGAAAGTTATTTATGTATAAACCTGTCTAACGTTAATAATAAATGGCACTATCGTTGTTAATAATTTGGTGTACGCTACCTCCCTGTGTCACAGAGTAGCGAATACCAGTAGGTTTTAACAAATTACAGTGTAATATGGTCGTTTTAAAGTTGTTTAGTACTAAACTTAGGTTCTATTGTTATATTCTTTAGACTATTGATTAGTGGCAAAATATATAATTCTCTTGGTTGGTACTCTAACCATGGGGCAACGTTTAACTTATCATGACATGTAATGTTAAAAACACTGTATTTTTTTTTACATTGCTTGGAAAATGTTACATTACGATTATCTATTTTACAAAACTTTAGACTTGATTCTGTGTAATCAGCATATTTTTCAAAGAACAAAACTTTTCAAAATGACTTTTGAAATAAAAACAAAACCTACCTAAACAGAGAGCTATAAATAAACAGATTGCTGATTATTTTACCAAAATGATGTTACTACAAATGGCCACTCTGTGGCACTAAAACTAGTTGCCTGACTTAATAATTACTTAGCAACCGCAAAACACGTACTATAGTCTCTCACTTCAGTACACGAGATCAATCTATTAGACATCAACATGACCGCGGCATCGTCTGGCCCTAACAGCCCTCAACCTGCCACGCACCAGGATTTATAGCCAATGATATCCCGGGATGGGTCGTAGAAAAAATGTGACGATCTCCATTGCATATAAATGGTGAGGATATTGAGGAGTCAATAATCGTGGTTGTTTACCATGACGCCTGCTTTCCTAAAGAGTTAGTGATCGGCTGTAGCAATTACTCCATGAAACAGTAAAAAATCCATAGGTGTAGTGTTCACTGAATACAAAGTAGGGTATTATTTTACAGTAATTTCTTTCTTTCTTCTCTTAAATAACAGAAATTATAATTTCCAGTTATTTTGTAAACGTAGAAGCAACCGCAATTCTTTTAATAATTTTATAACAATATTTTAAATCGCATTATAGCAAAAAATTAAAAAGTTAACGGAAGCTTACTGCTCCACAATCTGCAGACATAATTACGGTTTAACCCAAGCTCTTTGTTCACTTTACAATTACGTATATAACATCACGCCTTTATTCCCCGAAGGGGTGTGCAGAGTTGTATTTATAGAATGCACCCACATTTCGCCAATTACGTCCCAACGAGCCTATTGCCATCAACCAGGCACAAATCCAGACTCCAGGATTACCTGATGGAAAAATCCAATAACACTTTGCCTGACCAGGGATTCGAATCCAGGACCTCATGCTCAGCAGTAGGTATATATGATTAAAGTAAATTAAATTACTAACATAGTATTCGTCTAACTCTACTACTCCATGTTTTGTTCAAGGTTTATTTTGCGATCCACAATGTTTACCCAACACAACTGTTCCACGCAACGCGAAATATTCATGCATATTGTTATCAAGACGATCTCACTGATTCATTATACACATTCCCTAAATTTGTCGGAATTTACTTTCACAGTCGGCCACGCAGCGCGGTAAAGCTATCAAAAAACTACACAGGATAACAGACTTTATATTGTTCGCGTTACTGCCTAAACTTGTGTGCAATAATTTGAGTGATGTCGCAACTCCATTCAGTAGTTGTTTAGCGTAATCCACAATGAAATAGAGCTATGTGGCTACGTGTAACGGAAATTGAATTTATTAAAGCGAAGTGCCGTATCTAGGTTCTGTGAGGCTCTGTAATAAGCCTGAAGTGCGTTCGCCTGTTAACTAGATAATCTTTAGTTGTAGCAGGTGGGATTAAAACTGAGACTCTCCAAGGAATTCAGTAGTTCTCTATTTCAATGTATTATGAGCGGGATTTAAGGAGAAATCGTATTGTGATTAAAAACGATGAAATCTCCAAGAGTCTCCTCGACTAAGAAATATTGTCTAGCGATGCAGACATGCAGAAGAAAATGATATTAATAATCTCTGTAAAAGAAACAAAACCTTTATTTTATTTCATCGTGATTGGTGCAGTGGCTAAGCGATTAGACTGACCTGATGTGGGTTCGATTCGCGCATGGGACAAAAATTTGTGTGAGACAGTTAAAGTGTGGGGCGGCGACGATAAAAAAAATGATAATCAGTTAAATTAACTAAATTATTTGCTGTTACAAGCATCCTAATTATTCTGTATTAGGATTCCTAATACACACCCTATAGTTACTTCTAACGGCATATACTAGTACCTACTTAACATTTTTCATTCTAACTCTTTAAAATAGAAATAGAATAGTTTATTTGCTTGTAATAATGGTGTTTACAGGTAGTTTTTGTAAAACAAAACTCAAATTACCTATCGTACTCTCTTAAGTTCACCACGAAAACTAGCATATTATGTTGTCCAATTTTACTGCAAATTGTGAGTACACCGTCATATGACTGAAAAGCCATAGGTCACAACCGCACAACAACTACTTGAAACTCTCATTCCATATTAAAAAGATAGATCGTCATTTATTTTCGCATGGATCACAAGCATTTACTAGCAAGAACTTCGGAATAGTTCTTTTAGACTTACGCAAGTTTTTGAAGCCACATATTTAAGGTAAAGTATGTAACAAGGCGACAATTCGTGCTGAAGTCAAAAGTCGAAGAAAGTTGCGTTGTAGAGTTTCAATGCTTACTTACGAACTCACCTTTACTTTGTAGCGAAACTTTTGGTGGTGTCTGTATCTATTGAACTAATCGAGCCATGAATAGTTTAGTGGTATAAAAGCACGCGAAAATCGGCCTTATTGACGCCAAGACGTTGGTTAATCAAAATAGAAATTTAAGAGAAAAGGTGCTGGTGTGAAGGATTTGTAGAAGTCAATGACCTAAGAGTCGCATAGCTACCTTTTTTTATACATTCTTGTTATCATACATCATGGTTAAGCAGCGCTTGCTATGGTCAGTTTGTAGATAGGTCACCGAATGACCTTTCATCACCAAGTTTTTACGAAATCATGAAATTGAGAAAGAAAACTAAATAAAAGAAATTAAAAAGTTGAAGTGTCTATTTGTTTGGTTAAACACGCTAATCTCAGGAACTACTGGTTCGAGTTGAAAAAATATTTTTGTATTGGACAGTCCATTTATTCAAGAAGGCTATAAAACATTCGAAGTACACGCGGACGAAGTCGCGGGCGAAAGCTAGTACAGCTATAAACTCATATAATTTATATGCCAATAAACGTTTTTCTTTCTTTCTATAAATAAATAGAGGTAAGCGAATTGTAATTAAACAATTCAAAGACTTCATTAATTACCATTCTACATTAGTGCATTCCACTTCGCATGTGCAAGCATTTAAAGTCCATGCCTGTCGCGACAAGTCTTCGCGGTAATTCCACAAATTGTTCGGTTAAAGGCATTTGACACTTCAATTGGTGTTAATTCGTGAAGACATAGGTCGAAGCAATAAAAGGCTAACGGTTAGATAATCTTTCGTAATTAAAGCCACCTTGCTGGGTCTAGAATAAAGAGCCGCCGGCTGGTACTCTTTAGTTTTGAAGACTACGTTTTTGTTGGATCGTGAGTGAATGGATAATATGTACATTAATGTTTTATATGATTTGTTATTGGAAATGTTGTAAAGGCAAGAGAGTGATGACTTTATAGAGTTATATTTTTGTTATGTTACTATAACACCTATTGGAGAATCCTAAATAAACAAGCGGAGGTGTCCAATTGTACACGCACATTTCATGATAAGGTTTCATTACCATCAGTTAGAAGACGTTCACTGTTGAACAAAGGCCACGCTTGGCAAGCGGCTTGCAGATCGCAGTATTGGTGGTCAAGTTACAGATGACGCTGCTACCCATCTTCTGGATTTTCCCTTAGTCTTACGACACCTACGGGAGGAAAGGGGTGGTCAATTCTAGGCCGGATACCACACAGTTAAAAATATACACACATTGTAATAGCGCGCCAGTTTATTCCCATATATGACACAATAATTAATCAGTTATATACTAAATTCAAAAAATATACGACATTAAAAAACACCACGGCATTTGTCTCGGTTTTAATTGGAAGGCAAATCTCAACTTTAATGAATGGATATACCTACCCTTTTATTACACAACAGGTAAATTGAGACCAAAAACTTTATGAGAATAAATACAACAGCAGGCGGCTCTACATCACTTCCTAGTACTAGAGAAGAATACAGAAGCTATGCTAGTGCTTTACCTACAATCTTTGATTTTGTATCAAAACTTAAAACGGAGAAACCCGCCTCCAGTTTTCAAATAATCAATACAAGTATAAGGTTGGCTAGACGCGGGCTGCATATGTAATCATTAATTTAGCGCAAGATAATAGAAACAGCGTGTTGACATGTACTCTACGTGTGCAAGCTGTTGCGTGGTTATGGCATCGTAACTCTGGACATTAGTGTTAATCACTGCTGACTTATCCTCCAATGTGTAAAGATTGGAACTAAACACTAGACTTTGGAAAGAAAATTCCGTGATGAGATGATATTGTGATTTTAATTTTGTTTGTGTATGTGATATTTCATGTTTGTGAAACGCACGATACAGTTTAAAATTCTAGAGTAGGCCGACTTTTTTTCTAAGTTCTAGAGTTTTGGAGATTAGTCATGGTGTCATGAAGGTATGCAGCAAAATGTCGACTTGCTGCCCCGTAATAGAGCGATACAAACTACTACATAATTTTTTTAAACGTAGACATTTTGTCGTTATTAAATAATAATAACATCACTGCCACGGTACGGCGACTGTCGCGGGTTCGAGTCCCGCTCGTGTCCATCATTTTTCAAGTTTCCCTTAATCAATTTAAAATTTATGCCTAGCATGGCAACATGCATAAAAAATACAAAAAGTCATATAATAACGTCACTGTTCAAAATATCGACTGCTAGGAAGTATTTTGACCAGACCAACGCCTTATATTTGATCCTTGGCATCGTGGATTCTACAGACTTGATTTGGAAACATGCAAAATTGAGATCAGCCGATCACAATTTGTTTTTGCATGCAAGAATTACTACAAAGATGTAGCAGCTAATAATAGGTGGACAGTTACACCTATATGCTATCCTCGCCATTGCTGCAGAATATTAACCAATCAAATCGACACATTCACCAAACACACAAGTTCAATATGAATACCGTTCAACACTCACCGTATCAACATAGCCCCGGCGTTTTAATTACCTTGAAAAATTCAAAACAATTCCGCCCCAAAACGTTACACGTTAGCGTATTCAAGTACATAACTAGTTTATTAAAAACTTCCTAAAAATATGCACAAACGAATGGACTCTATAGACCCGGAAAACGATACTACGTGCATAGATTTAAAATATTGTGATACAAAACTAAATAAAATATCAGATTTGATTGGCTTGACATAAAAATTCGCTGAATAAAAGGTTTTGAATGCTTTAGAATTTTGGGTATTGTGTTGACGACTGTTTTTTATTGTGTAAATTTTTAACTACGTTTAATAACTAGTTAAACTTACGGCTTTATTTTTGTAGCATTTGGGCAAAGTTTGTCTATATTAACCCTGCCAACCCTTTTCGTTATTCAGGCTGGATGATACATTCATATACTAACTTTTGGGCTTGAAAATAGGTTCTATAAACAACCCCTTATAACAATAATATTATTCCTCAGTTCAAATTTATTTAATGTTTGTAAAACTGGCTGTTACAGTAATATAAATATAGTTATACAATTCAAAATGTTAATTAGGAAGCGCGTACATTAATTAGTAGGTTCAGTATGAAATTTTATAAAATGTATTTACGCAAGTGATCACAAAGATAACTAATAGTACAGATATTACGTTTTCCTGTAATTCAATGTTAATGGGCTCGCTCTCACCTGAGTAGGAATTTTATAGGGCTAGTATAGAAGCGTGGAGACTGGCAGATAAATCACACACGACATCGTCACGAAACCATCTGCTACATCACAGCCCTGTATACTGTGTGGATAACCATGTGGCTCCAGAATTGGGCAATTTAAAGTGCCTTCAAAAATGTGCCTAGTACACACTATAGGGCCTCCACATGACACTGCTATCATCTGTAATAGATGCAAAGCTATCAAAGACTGATGATTCACCCACATTTTGTCACTTATAAGCCAAATTTTATAATGGCCATTCATCAATTCCAACGTTTTAAAAAAAGGTGCCATGATACTAGGTATAAAATTATTTTTTACAGTCAAAGTTTGGGTAAATTTGGTATGTGAATACATTTTAAAATTCATGGCGTTCCCCCGACCATAATTGAATCGTGTTATAATGTTTTTATTAACGTCACACCTATGTTAGTTGTAAAAGGTGTTTGCTTGTCTTTATTGGTGAAATTTTGCTGTAAACTGTAAAAGCGCTTGCCATAAACAAATAATTATGGGTTTATGTGGTTAGGCAGGGAGAAGTGAGTCTTTATTTTAATTTATTTATGGAAGTTTACTTGTTTGAACTCGGAAATAGGCATTGTCCATTTTTTTTACATACACCTTTTATTTATCGACGACCTGATTGGCGCAGTGGCTAAGCTATTGGACTGCTGCGCTAAGGGTTGCGGGTTCGATTCCCGCACGGGGCAAAACTTTGTGCGAACCATAGATGTTTGTCCCGAGTCTGGGTGTTTGTGTATGTGATATTTCATGTTTGTGAAACGCACCCACGACACAGGATAAATTCCTAGTGTGTTACTAATTTAGTTAGTTACTAATTTGAATATTTTATACATTTAAGTGCCGAATTTTATTCCACTCCACAGTGTGGAGCTGCAATAAAAACTCGAACTTAAAACAAACTCGGCTCAAAAAACGCAAGGTAATAAAAAACGCAGGTCCGTTTTTTTCCGGAGGTCGAGCGCGATGGGCGTTTAATGCTTGACGTATGCGTATATAATAATCCCGACGAGGATGAATCCAAATGTGATAGCAAAAGGTTTGTAGAGCGACCTCTTGAGTGCATGCCATCGCTCCGCCTCGCGCGCTTTCCGCTTCATGTTCGTTCGCGTGTCGAACATGAAGCGAAAAGCGCGCGAAGCAGAGCGATGGCAAGCACTCAAGAGGTCGCTCTACAAACCTTAACTATCAAGTTTGGATTGAACCTCGCCTCGCGTGGAGGAAGGGATGTGGAGATCCTCCAACGAAAAGGGAAGATCCTCCAACCAGGCGGTGGTGTGCCCGGTGGGCCGCGGCGCCCCACCTCTCAACTCGGGGCGGCTATATATAGCTAGCGAATGTGATTACTTCGCTAGCGCGATGCAGGATCACTCGTCCTTCGACGTGTAGATGTCGCTACATTTCAATTCAAATTTTAGTATTGGTTACGTCATCAGTAGAATGATAAAGTATGACGTTTGCTTCGTAAATGCAATCAAAATACCTATATAGAAAAACATTATTCACAGGTTAACCCAACTTAGGCATTTCTATTTCAATAAATAAATAATTATCATCCTTGACGACCTAATTAGCGCATTAACTGGTATACTAGTTGTAGGCTCGATCCACAAATGGAATATTTGTGTAGTTCGTTAATATTTGTTTCGATTTATGAGTGTGTGTAATGTTTTTTTTTTCTTTTTTTTTTTAAAGAACGTCGCCCCACACTAGTACTTACTCCTGTATCGTAGGTGCGTTTCACAAACATGAAATATTCACATACACAAACACCCAGACTCGGGACAAACATCTATGGTTCGCAAAAAGTTTTGCCCTGTGCGGGAATCGAACTCGCAACCCTTAGCGCAGCAGTCTAATCGCTTAGCCACTGCGCTAGTCAGGTCGTCACGATCGATCGTCAATATTATGTGCATTGTGATATTAATTAATATATAGTACACAAGCGAAAAACATAAACCTCCTTCGACCTCCGTCAGCGCAGTCGGGTAAAAAGGAGGATTAATTGCGTGCAAAATGTTAAAAAAAATGATCATGCATACTCCATTACCGATTTTTTCTTCAAAAAACTTTGTAATGTAATATTTTTTCCGATATAAAAACTGCTGGCGCAGCTTAACTATCCTACTGACTTACAACACCGATGAGAGTAGACAATTTAAGTTTCGTATTGTTTTTAAACACTTAAAACTCTGATGCACAATATTGAACGCTGAAAGATATCCAGCTTCCAAGTTAATTTTAATTAGAAAAGTTGAACAATTAGCTGTGTTGCTACCTCGCCAACTAGCTGGTATTCGAGCCAGATAAATTGGAATTGTTTAATTAGCTTCCCCTGCATTGCACAACTGGTGTCGTTAATCTTTGTCGTTTGAACGTGATAATGAATTAGAGAAAAAAATAACCGCCGCTGTACAAAGCTTTGTTCAATGAACAATCAGTGACAAAGCAATTGTTGAATAGATTCGTTGTTGGTTGCGAAATAGAATCCTTGGTAGGACCCCGTTCAATTCCATTATTGTGGACTGGACAGCTAGCTAAAAGTTTGTTTTCGACTGTAGCACAGTGACTGGGCAGTGGGCAGACTCTACCAAGATCAGGCTTAGTTAGTAAGATATAATAGGATATAATGCGTATAAAACTGTAACTGTAAATAGACTGCCTCGTTGGTCTAGTGGTTGCTAAGCGCGACTGCTGAGCACGAGGTCCTGGGTTCGAATACCGGGTCGGGCAAAGTGTTACTGGGTTTTTCTATTAGGTAATTCTCAGTAGCAGCACGGAGTCTGGATTTGAGCCCGGTTGATGGCAATAGGCTCGCTCCCTAATACATTGGGACCTAAAAACATAACTGGCGAAATGTGGGTATACTATTGAGTATATGTGCACCTCTGCCTACCCCTTTTCGGGGAATACAGGCGTGATGTTATGTTAGTGTGTATAAAAATAATTTTGTAGAACTTCTTTATTTATTTCAAGAGTGATTTATTGATGAAGTAACCGACTGTGACTATTCTAGCAAAGGAAAACGTTTTAAAGGCTTAAGAAGTTGATCTGTTAGTCGTTCTTAACACAAAGAAACAAAACACAGCGAGCTTTGTGAACGTTCTTTATTTTAAGGCTCATTTTGTCTTCAGTTTATAGAATGATAAACGTATGTGGATGACATAATATTTCTACTATGTTATCGATGACATAATTGTCAAACCCATAATTATTATTCATTTTTATTCTATTCTATTTCTATTCGTCAAGCGTTTGCCACTTGTCAGAGGGGTAGAATATGACAGAAATAAAACCTTAAAGTTACCTAATGGAAAAACCTAATAACACTTTACCCAACCCGGGATTTGAACCCAGGAGCTCATGCTCAAAAGTCACGCTTAGAACCAATAGACCAACAAGGCAGTCGATCATGTTGTCCATAATGTCAATGGATTAATTACTATTATGTACTTAATGGCAATATAGTTAAACCCTATTAGGTGAAAATATTACAGTGAAGTGAAATATGGATATTCATTTCAGTTTACTATCAAAATGAGTTATAAAAAATACACAAACCAAGCATAGTTTTTCCAAACCAACACTTGATAGCTCTATCATTACCATCAAAAGAACTAATTGGATTCTCAAATAACTTGCACCAAACGGTTATCGTTGAAGGGAAATTAAAACGGCTGTATTAAGGGTTTCCACAATTTGCGGGGTCGCGTGATACCGACAAATGTAACGAAGTGTCTATTAAACTTGGCGTGGAGGGTCATTATGTGTTCTAGTTGCTTCCTGGCTTCACTTGTATGCGTATGAACACAACATTTGTGTTTAGGTATGTCAGAAGTGATACGATCGTCGTTTTAAGTACCCTTTTAGTTACCATGCAAAACTGCGTGACCTAGTTTAGGTTTGTTGCCGTCTTATTCTAATGTATCAATGTTGACGTGGATTATAAGGTAAAATATTGTAGGTTCGTTGAAAAGTAAAGTAATAACTGTTTTTCTATATATAGCCACATCAATGATTTGCATTGATAGCCGTTTGGTATGATCGTTGGACTGCCACGTCGAAGGCCGCAAGTTCAAATCACGGCACGCACCAATGTCTTTTTGAATTCATGTGCGTATTATAAATTAGATATCCGCTGCTTAAACCGGTGAAAGAAAACATCGTGAGGAAACCAGCACACTTGAGAGATTTTTCAATAATGTGTAAAGCCATTTCAGAGGCCTACAGGCGGTTTAAACTCTGACATTAGGTTGTTCATCAACCATACGATAAGAAGAAGAATGATTTGCAGCTAAGTTCGGACTGTAATATTAAGCCTGCCCTTATTCGCAAGTTGGTACGGCGAAGGTCGCCGGTTCAAGTCCCGTTCGTGTCCAAAATTTTTATCAATTTAGATTCAAGCTTAACATGGAGAAAATGTTAACAAACAGGACACCATTAGTCATATTCATACACATGATTTTTTAACATAAATCTAAATAAATAAATACAGATTTTCAGTGTTGTTTGCAGTTCATCCATTATATTATGTATCGTCAACACTAGCGTATTAATTCTCCTTAACAATTAAACCAGACAGCTGCGTCAGCCGTTAAACTAACGAACTAACTTTATTATAACAAAGCTCCTAACTTGGTCAGTGTAATTAGAAGTCGAATAACTTATCGGTAATCCAAACAAATATTCATAGGGATGGAACTTATAGCACGTCGTTAATTGTACCATAACTTTAGGAGATATAACTTGTATTGTATCATTTAATTAACGAGCCTCGTTGGTCTAGTGGTCGCTGAGCACAAGGTCCTGGGTTCGAATCCCGGGTCGGGCAAAGTGTTATTGGGTTTTTCCATTAGGTAGTTTTCAGTAGCAGCACGGAGTCTGGATTTGTGCCTGGTAGATGGCAATAGGCGCCCCCTATTACATTGGGACCTAAAACATAACTGGCGAAATGTGGGTGCACTATATGTACACCTCTGCCTACCCCTTCGGGGAATATAGGCGTGATGTTATGTTATGTTTTAATTAACAAGTACAAGGAAAGACGACAGAGTCGCATATTACAACGAATTTAGCGATGAGGGGTATTCGATTTTTTATATCTAAAATAATGCATCGAACTATTCCTCCTCATTGCTTTCGACGGGTAGGGTGCCCAAAACGTTGACCCAAAGTAGCAAAGACATACCACGAGAATATTAGGCGATGTGACTCCACGAAATGTCTTTTAGTGCTAACTCGGCACAATAGGCTAGAATAATTTGTTATTTTGCTAAGGGCGAGCCTATTGCCTTCCATCGGGCGTAATTGCTACCGAGAATTACCTAATGGAAAAACCCAATAACAGTTTACCCAAGGATTTGAACCCAGGACCTTATACTCAGCAGCGCGCTTAGCAACCACTAGACTAACAAGCCAGTCAATCAGAGGCAATTAAAGTATAGGTAGGTAAGTATATTATAATAATCATTTAAACCCGTAAATGGCAATAAAAAAAAACAAAAACTTGCAAACAACTAAGCCGAACTCTTTCAATGAACGGTGTAAAGTTCACTATACCTTCCTACACCTATTCAGTTCGTTTAATCTATTAAATCTTACCAAACTACTGCTTTCAACACTCAATTCTTATCATTCAGGCCATCTGTGATACTTTACTTGGTCTTTATAGTGGGGCAAGGTTGGGGTAATAAACAACCCGATTTTTACCGGTGAACATTATTCACTTAAGTAATTTTATCCACTTAATCAAGCCGAATAAATTACCTATATAGTAGTGGTATTAGCAATGATTTAAAGTTAAATAATATCAGCTTATAACTGTCTGATGCCTAAATAGTATGACCGTTGGACTGCCAATTCAAAGGTCGCAAGCTAAAATCCCGCACGTCTTTTCAAATTCATGTGCGTATTATAAATTAGCTAGCAGTTACTAAAAACGGTAAAGGAAAACATCGTGAGGTAACCGGCACACCTGAGAAAATTTTTAACGGCGTATTAAGCCATATCAGAGACCTATAGGCGGTTTCAACTCTGACACCAGGTTGTCCGTCAACCATACGGTAAGAAGAATACTGGCCAACTGCAGGGCCTTATGTCATTCGGTCTAGAATTGTAATTATAACATTAAAAAGTTCAATTAATACTTGTCAGGTTCGATGAAATCTATTCAGTAGTAAATATTGTGCTAATAATGTTATTACACGATTGCTAAAGCTGAAGAACTGGACTCAGATACTGTGACACTGTTCTCAGAATTTATATCAGCTACGAAAGACTAATTAGAATTTATAAACTATATTATCAGAAGCAGACCTTGCTTATGAAAATATATTTTATAAACTCTTGTTGAAGTCATTCGATCTTTTTAAATATAAGTTATTATTGTCAGAAAACCTGTTTTTTTCTGTATCTTCTAAGATACTGAGTCTAGGTTTGTGCTTTGACATTTCATCCTGAATATAAAATAAATTGTGTACCTACTTTGTGACCTTAAATATGAAACGCGAAATGGTATTTAATTTCATACCTTTTAAACACACTTGAGTCAATTTAGCACGTGTCATTCAAAGTTCAAATTACTTAGAAGGCGACAACCTTTTACGCAATTTACTTTCAAAGAAGTAACAAGCATTAGGCACTAATTATTCAAATTCGTTTACACCGACAAGTAGGTACCTACTTTTGTCTCAAACCGGATTTACCATTTAGCAATTTTGAGTCGATTAATTTGAACGTAATTGGTGAGGTGAGCAATTGTCTCCCTTGGCACCGAGTTGACAATAGATTTCCGCAAAGTAATGCCAGATTCAATAAATTTTGAATGGATTTATTGGCTTGAGGTCAGGTCGTACAACTTCCATATTTAAATATTCCCATTTTAAAAAGGGTTATGTAAATGTCATTCGATCGAGCTAATTATACGTTCGGGTATTTCCCTACCTTGTCAGCTTTAGACTGAACAAGATGTATTTTAATGCGCTTAGCATCATCATCGTCATTAACCGAAAGACGTCCACTGTTAAACAAAGACTTCCCCCTTGGATAAGGGGGGGGGGGGAGGGTGCCATAATCCCCACGCTTGGCCAACGGCATGGGAATCGCAGCATAGGTGGTGAAGTTACAAAAGACGCTGCTGCCCATCTTCAGGATTTCCCTTAGTCGCTTCTTACGAAACCCACGGGAGGAAAGGGGGTGGTCAATCCTAGGCCGCATACCACTCGGCACATAGCATTAGAAACATTTACATCAAAATAAGATAGGTAATGGAAATTAGGTGCCTAATTATTTATTGACTGCCTCGTTGGTCTAGTGGTCGCTAAGCACGACTGCTGAGCACGAGGTCCTGGGGTCGAATCCCGGGTTGGGCAAAGTTTTACTGGGTTTTTCTCAGTAGTCAGTCAGTCATTCTCAGTAGCAGCTCGGAGTCTAGATTTGTGTCCGATTGATAACAATAGGTTCGCCAGTATTACATTGGGACCTTTAACATATGTATCTGTCGAAATGTGAGTGTAGGTTAGGTACTAATATGTAGACCTCTCTGCCTACGCCTTCGGGGAATACAGGCGTGATAACACATAAATGTTTAGATTGAAAGCTAATACGCGTAACGTCGCCAGCTAAGCTGATAACGTTTTGCTTTAAAGTTTAATTATTTCCGCCAAACGTTATCAAAATAAAGATGTCTTTGGCACATAAACGAGTTCTCTCGTTGTTCATTCCCTTACGTAGTGACGGCGCTATGTAAATAAGGGCTGACGTTAAATTAATTTATCTCCATCCCGTAGTACGCGGCACGTTGTTTAGTTTTGTCTTATGAAGCTATTTTAGGGGGAGCCGGCAACTGTGTGTATAATTCATTATCATTATATTCTCGTACTGTGCTCGTCTTTGGTGGTGTTGTGTGTGATCTGTGATGTTTAGTAAGGGTTTTGATACTGGGTTTTTTATTCTAATTCTGTCAAATGTAGGAAAGCTTTTTTTTGCTATTTCAGAAACTAGAATAGAACACCTACTCACGATTGGTGTGTAAGCTAATTTATATAAACCATTTTTTAAATATGGTAGACAAGGGAGTCCGTAGTTATAAGATAATTCGTGAATTGCTGTTCGTTTGTCTCGAGAACTCGAGAAAGACTAAACCGAATCGGCTAATTTTAGTCTTGAAATATTCGTGGAAGGTCAGGAAAGGTTTAAACGGTGAGAAGTTGGTACGAACTTCTCTGGGTCAGCTAGTAATAAACAATACTTTGGGCTGACAAAATAACTATTTATTTATCTAAATCTCAAATTGTCTTTTTTATAATCTATGTGGCTAAACAAAGAGGTTCTCGATAATTTCTATTATATTGATTAAATTGTCACTTATATTCAAAAACAACAAAGACTAAACAAAATAAATATCATATTATTATATTTCATTAGAACTACCTCTTCATATCATTTGAGCCCTTACTGAATATTCATAGTCCCGCAAATTTCTGGCGAAAACAATGAGGCATCGTCAAGACTATGCATTGTCTAATATACTAACAACACCACCTAATGTTTACTGCAGCAAAACAAACCGCGCTTATAAATACATTGAGTAACTGAGCGAGATTGCAACACACAATTAAAACAGAAGGTCAAATTTACATTGAACACGAAATATCTATTTTTTAATACGTCATCCTTCATTAGGACTTTCTCCTGTATTGTGGGTGCGTTTCACGAATATGACATATCACAAACACAGACACCCAGATTCGGGACTAACAGCGAATCATACAAATTTTGGTCCAAGGTCCAAGGAATATCTTCGACGAATAATTTAAATTTAAAAAACATAACTCCTTCTTTTGGCGCAGTCGGGTAATGAACGACAGCATTTTTAAACTGCAATTTTGTCTACGAGAATCACTCGGCTCACCGTTCGTCACAAAGCGTTATTGAAATAGCAGATATTAAACTTGCAAAAGTATAACCCTATTGTGTATATAGATATAGTACTAAATCTTCTGAGGTTCCCTGTTTATTGACGAGAGAATTACGTTCATCTAGTTTTGTTATGAAATATGGAATGTTCGCTTCGCAGTTTAGTTCAGTATTACGGCAATGGTTAGATCAATTTTATGCACACAGACTGATATGTTCGCGAGCAGTTATGGTATATCTATGTAGCTGAAATGTTGGTAATACTTTTATAATGGACTATAGGAACTAAGCTGTAATAGTAAAGTTTTAAGGTTAATATATCGTCGACCGTAGGTTCAATTGAGGTAAGGGACAAAATACGATTTTTCAGGAGAGGCCGACAAAGTTTTTTTTCGGACTAAATCGCCTATAACTTTTTTTCTTATTAACCTTTTTCGGGTCTGATTTCACACATAATCTTATATTTTAGTGCTCTATCTACACGTGTAACATTAGTACAATTTTTTCATATACACCATTCGATAGAGCGAAAAATTCTAAACAAAACTGTATACTTAACTCATTTTGGGTATTTTGTCCCTTACCTCAATTGAACCTACGGTCGACGATATGCGGCCAGTTTTAAGGGATATTTTATTTTGATTACTTGTACGTCTGTGTACTTAATATGTGGATTCTAGTTGTTTGTACAAAGGGAGTCCTGGGGCGGCAACCATTTTTGTTGAAAGTGGTAGAACTTTAAAAATATTTATAATATATTGTATGAAAATATTGAGGTATTAATCCCCGGGTAATATGTCATTTTCTTATTTACCCACTTTAATTAGGTTTTAGTGGGCCCCTGTGGACCCCTGCCTGAAGACTACGAAGGTATGTAGGATTCTCTCCCATATGGGAGGGAGTCCTTCATACCCCCGTAGTCTTCTGGCAGGGGATGAGTAATGCATTTTCCCCAATCCTCAACAAAGGCACTACCTCCATACATAGTTGCACGTACTTTCAATGGCTTATAATATAGAAAGACGGTACAACTAATATTGGAAAACCAACTTATATTTAAGTACGGGTTAATATCAAGTAGTGCTAGTATTTTACACACTAAGTACTTGTAATATTCCACAGATGGTGGCGTTGTTTCGAATACTTGTATTATATGCTGCGCATGTATTTGCAGTGAGCACAAAATGAATTCTCGTTGCATAATGCTGGAAGATATTCAAAGTTTCTTGTATAAGCATTTTATTAGTTGCTATTATGAATATATGCGGCTTCACTTGTCTGCATAGAACAAAGACTATAAAACAGAAGAATATAATAGCTTAGATGTCTTAGTCAAGACGCAAAAGATCAGACGAATAGATATCAAATAGGATATGAAATTTAAGCGATTTGCATAATATTATGTCACTCATAGAATACATAAATGAAAATTGAATTCACCATAATATATTATCTTTATCGCTGTTTTGGATTTCTATTAGTTACCACTTGTCTAGAGCAACTATAGATTTAAAAGATGGCTTTTACGCATCGCTTAATGAAGTAACAGCCAATGCCTTTGTCCAGAAACGTGATTCGAAATCGGTCTCTCACACCTATCTCTGAGAGAGTTCTTCGAGATCATCAGACTTTCGACACAATCTAAAAGGCCCCAAGGCTGATTAGACGGTTATCTTTACAAATCTTTGTGTTTAACTTTGGTTTATAACAAGACCGTCTTCAACAGGCGTCGAAAAGGTTTCTTTTACAAATGATAGTCTTAATTGACAAGATTTTTTATTAAAAAAACGAGTAAACATTGTTTAAAAACAATAAACAAACAATAATTCGAGGTTAGATTTGTTTAATGCCACCTAAATACTTATAAAGATCAAAATGATAGCTATAGGTATTTAGATGTGAGAATACGAGAAAAATAAAAATAAATCGAGAGATCACAAGCACCGATTACTAGCTATTTAAGCCAATTATTTACATTATTTTTATCTTACAAAGATAAATTAGATAGATTAGTCGAAAAGATAAAAACGGGGTAAAAAAGATTAAGAATACCAAAAAGATATTCGGCGGGAAACAGTTGGAGAACGACCGTAATTACGGCAAAAGGCCTCCTTAAAAATAATTGTAAGGGGATCTTTTATCATCCCTCTGAATTTAAGACGACTGTAAAATTCATCCAAATTGAATTTTGTAGACACACTTAATTCCATTAAGTGTTATATGGAAAATTTTCAACGGTCTTTAGCGGTTGTACCAAATTGGAATCAAGTAATAATCATGGTTTTTAAGATAATGGGTTCGCATTTTACATTTTCATCATCAGCCGGAAGGCGTCTACTGTTGAACGATGGCCTTCCCCTTAGGTAAGGGGAGGGGGGTGCCATAAACCCCACGCTTGGCAAGCGGCTTGGAGATCGCAGTATTGGTGATGAACTTACAAAAGACCCCGCTGCCCATCTTCTGGATTTCTTTCCCTTAGTCGCCTCTTAAGACATGCAAGGGAGGAAAGGGGGTGGTCAATTCTAGGCCGGATACTACTAGGCAGCATTTATACTTTTGATAAAATAATTAACATTAATATCTATACACGACATGACACGGTGGCTAAGTTGGCAGAGCGGCGCCACGGTACGGCGACTGTCGCGGGTTCGAGTCCCGCTCGTGTCGATCATTTTTCAAGTTTCCCTTTATCAATTTAAAATTTAAGCATAGCATGGCAATATGCAGCCTAAACTGCGCATACAAACGTACTAGCCTATGATTCGCCGTAAACGCTAGAATTTACGGTATTTCACAAACTAGCAAGCAATTTCCAACAGATGACGTTGTTTGTACAGTGACGAAACATACAGTCTGCTTGCAGCGACAGGGACCGACGACATACATTATTAAATTTCTCTCTTAGTTTCCAGTTCATCATAGATAGGCCAAAAACAGGCATCCCTAATGCATCCATCCCAGCCAATAAACAATTTCGTTTGACATGAGAACTTCCATCGAAGCTTTCAAAGTACAGTTTACAGTGCTGATTAGGTACACTGGGTTGATCGCAAACTATTGAGTACTAGGTTGCGCCCGCGACTTTACCTGCGTGGATTTTTTTAAAGGAGAAAGTTAAGTGGAGCCATCTAGCGATCTATAGTAATTGTGTCCGTCGACAGGTATTGCTTATTCCCTCGGGTATTTTTTTCTGGATGAAAAATACCCTAGTATCATAGGTTTTAAGACAAGATAGGATATCTTTATTTGTTCAAACATGATTTAAAATTATTTATTACAATATAAATAAATGCTTGCATGATGGTATACAAGTTTTTGTCATGTGTGCACAAATATTATTTGACTCCAACAGAAAAAAAAAACAACTAAAATACTTTTTTCCTAAATAAAAATTATTACTGATTGTACACAAAACAATATTTTTACTACTACCTAACTATCGTCCAACTAACCTGCACACTGTCAGGGGGGAAACACTGTCAGGAAAAGGTGTGTTCTTTTCTGTACCCCTGACAACGTGTATTCAAAATTCCATGATGATCAGTTCAGTAGTTCAAACGTGAAAATATAACATACAAACTTACTGTCGCATTTGTAATCTTAGTAGGGACTCCCCTACACTGCAAATCCGAATCTGGAAGAGACCGGAATATGATTCTGCACCCACATTTGAAAGTCCACAATTGTGTTTGGAAGTAAGTTGTGCACTTTATTGTATGGGAAATGTTAAGAGCCGCTGTTTATGGGTTAAAAGCGAGGTTTACAAAGCGTTTGCAGCACCGCTGAATACGACGAAATAATTTGGTATGCATATACTTTACTTTTAATTACATGTCCACATTATGATGTCGCGTTTATTAAATTTAACTAACCTATGTATTGGTTATTATCATTATATTCGCTTTTGTACTGAAATGTGCAGTATGTATAGAAAAATAAAAAAAATATGTTTATGTGGCGAAAAGGTGGTCGGGAATACTTGGTATTTGTAAACTCGGTTTAAATTTATGGATGATGGATTGGTTTTATCAGTTTTGTTGTATTTGGGATTGTGAGATAATTCATAATTCAAAAATATTATCTGCGCCCCGCGGTGTTACCCGCTACATTTTTTCGGGATAAAAAGTAGCCTATATGTTAATCCAGGGTATGACCTATCTACATACCAAATTTCAACCAAATCGGTTCAGCCGTTTATGCGTGAAAGAGTAACAAACATCCACACATCCATACTCACAAACTTTTACATTTATAATATTAGTAGGATAATATTAGTAGGATATTAGTAGGAAGGACAGTAGGATACCTTTACTTTTCCACGAAAATTGCAATGCATATTTCATGGTTTTCATTTACTAAACGTTAAAGCTTTTATTTGCGCATACAATTTTGTACTAGGCAAAAGCTGGGTCTGTATTCATCAAATTCCTAGAATCTTACTTTTGCTTTTCGTACAAATAAACATATTTCAGTAGAAATTGAGTTTGAAGTAGGTACTTGGTGGGTTTAACACTGAGCGCTGCGCCCGAGCGAATTGTCAATATCAAGTATGGCCAAACTTGGCTTGTAATAATACAAGTATATAATATTCCTAGTCTACGGCAAATGTCACTTTCAATACTCGGAAGGAACGAGCATTGAGACTCTTGCTTACAGAAGGGTTGTGATTTCAGACTATGTATAATATGTACCTATCATGACGATGCTTTCTTTTACTGTTAGTTAGTGCGGTTCTACAATATATTATAAGTAATACACACTAGATATTTTTCTTGTATCGTGGCTACGGTTTACAAATATGAAATATCACACACACACAAACAGACTCGGGACGAACTTCTGCGGATCGCACGAATTTTTGTCCCTTCATCATCATCAGCCCGAAGCCGTCCACTGTTGAATAAAGGCCTCTCCCTTAGAACGCCAAAATGTATGTCCCGTGCTTTGACCCCGCAACCTTTACCACAGCAGACCAATCGTTTAACCACTGCGCCAATCAGTTGGTCTGTTTTCTTTTATAAAGTGGGATTTAAACGAATAGCAAAATAAGTAGTTACAGGGATTTTGAGATAGGCCACTTTCATTAGGTCTACTTTATAAAAATAACAAACCCTTCGTTCATAATATAAAGTCAAACATTTATAACCGGATCGTTTTAAATACGTTTGTTCAGTCGATGTAAAATATTTATTTAAACTAAACCCAAATAAAAGGCTCACGATACGCTTTGTGCTTATCTGGGTTTATTGAATATTGTTTTTAAATATTTCAGAACTTTTATTTGCGATTTCACGAAGCCCTTATTGTCTTTTATTTTGCGCTCTTTTGAACAGCGCAAACTACATTCAACATTATATCATAAGTATGAAGTATAAAATTAACGAGATATTATTTAGAGGTAAAACAGTATAAGTTATACCTACCATTTGTATAAAGCATTAAGACAATTAACAAACCAGGTTTAAGTAAACTCAGTTTTAACATTCTAGGCCTTCTCAACGCATTCCAACAATCGACAAAGTAGAGCTTAGTTACTATTATAGTCGAGGTCGATCGCGGTGAAGGTGGTGTCATTATCTGCACTAATACGCAGGCAGGACGCGCATGATCAGAATCCGAAGAACGAACTGAGAAGTCTAGAAGAGAAGAGAAAGGGGTCTTTGTTCCCATCAGCAGAACTATTGAAAATAAGTAAAGTTACCCACCATTCCTATGCCATAACAAACATTGATTTTGCACCCAAAGCTACAGTCCTCCACCTCAATACCTGACCACTAAAGCAAGAAAATGGAAACTAACTCGAAGCGTTCCAACTCTAATTGTAAACATCCATTACAAACTTAAAGATCACAAATTCACAACTGCATGCCAGGTGAAGGGAAAGTGAATAACTCAGTTTGTTCAAGTTGAGCAACCACCTACCGTGTACCCCTAGCTTAATGTCTAGAATACATAAGACTGTTACAACTGTTGTTTCTAAGTAGAATAAGACAAATAATGTTCGCAAAACTATTCCCATTAAGCGCTTGATTAAATTTTACTTTGTCGTTAGAATTATTGCGGAGACTGACTATTGACTGCCTTGTTGGTCTAGTCAAGATGCGACTGTTGAGCTTGAGGTCTGGGTTTAACTCCCAGGTCGGGCAGTGTTATTGGTTTTTATATTAGGTAATTCTCAGTGGTAGCAGGGAGCCGGGATTTGTGCCCTGGTGATAGCAATAAGCCCTATTACATTGGGACTTATAACATAACTGGCGAAATGTGGGTGTACTATAATATTATTATGTGCACCTTTGCCTACCCCTTCGAGGAATACAAGCGTGATGTTATGTTTCGTTATTGCAGTGAAAGATTTAAGTTGACTTGTAGATTCGTTCTTTTTGCCAAGTCTCTTTTATATTGTTGAAAGATAGCTGCAAAGCGTTAAGGTTTGATTGCCAGTTCTTGATTTTGTTTATAGAATGCTTATAAACATATCTATTTTAAAACACGAACGGTTACTGAAATCAATCCTTATAAAATTGCATGATCTAAGACACAAGTACCTACATACTATATTATTCATAACTTTGTTGATAAACAAAATTTTCCACATGAATTCAACAGAACATGTTATTTACAAATCTCTGATGTACTAAAATCGTTCTCACAATATAATACACAAATACTCTATACCGTACTAATACAATACAACATAATACAATAGACTGTATCCCTCTTACCGTGATACAACGGAACTTAGTGTGACGTCATAACCTGGGATTTCCAAACTACATTTTAGAGAGCTGAAGGGATGTAACGAGTCTAGCTGGATGTATTGTTCACGTTTATATCTAACGTCCTATTGTTATATATTTTGGGCCCTGTGGAAATAAAAAGCTGAATATGTCATTCACTTTTCATTCTGCTTTAGAGCCTTTGGCGTATGAAAATAATTTAAATATTTTTTTTGTTTGAAGCAAAGGTGCATTGCAAGCAACGTTGGCAGGCCTTCCACCAGATGGACCGATGATATCGTCAGTTGCGGGAAAGCGGTGGAAGCAAATGGCAAGTTGGCTTTCATTGTGGCGACCTAAGGGGCAGGCCTTTGTTCAACAGTGGACGTCTTTTGATGATGATGATAAGGTGTATTGGCAAAATTCAATTACTGTCCACAGTAACGTAACAACAAGGTAATGATTAACAATTGTTACGTTCTAAATTATTATTCTTTATTTACAAGGTTATTTACAATTCTTAAAAATAAATATATACAAAAATAAAAAAATTAAACTAAAAATTATGTATCAAAGTATTCGTCCTCATCGCTGTCGACTGGTAGGGTGCCCAAAAGGCTGGCGGCATTGCCACGTTGAATGGCAATGCTAATTCTTTGGCCGAAAAACAGGCCAGCCTTTTGGTCACGTGAAGCGTCAACTAACCGTTTAGCAAGGTCACTAAAAAGAAGACGCGCACTCGGACCCCATGACCCGAGTGTTTCGACCCCAAACGGCTCAAAAATATAATTACCTATAAGGTTATTATATTTTCGCCGCTTGAGGGTCTCCGCAGCTGCAGCAGCAGCGCCAGAGCAAACCGCTGTGCTGGAAACATGAGATGGCGCAAGGGTGTCGACACATGTTGCATCCCACACCAAAGGCCTACCCAATTTCCATGGCATCAAAGACATACCGTCTGGTCTCTTTCCATCGTCCCGTACCAAGCCATTGGGTTCTAATATAGCTGGGACGCCGGCGGTGACGAGAGCACGACGAATAATGTCGTTTAAATTCGCGTGCCGCGGTATGCGACCAGCGCTCCTGGCGCAGGATAGGCCATGGTGCCCGAGGCTGTCAACAGCTTCACCACAGTGACACCGGTGAGGAGCAACACAGGGTGCACCTAAGCGTAAGCTGGTGGCAATTCGAAACGTATTGTCGTCCAACATCGTTCCTATGCTGGACGACGGAAGTGCTTGTAACCAGAGACCCGACTCCCATTCACCCACAGCCAGCAAACGGGCACGCTCTGCAGTGTTGATTGACGTATTAATTAATTGTTTCCGTATCAACCTACAGAGCGGCTCATCCCACTGGCGTTGGGAAAAAAGTTTGTCGGGTAAATCCGCATTCGGGCAAGCTATTTTCCAAGCATTCACTGCCTCAGTCATGCACAGTACCTCAAAATCAACTAGCGAAGTGGCTAGAATTGTTACGTATTTTTGTCATATTCAGATTGTATCGGGCACCCAATAATATTGGTAATGGAAAATCTCCAAACTACAAGGAAAAGCCTTACAGATGAGGACAAATAGCAGCCCTAACAAATAGTCTGTCTATTGTTGAGCGAGCATAAAGAATTTTATCGTGCAAACGAAGCGTTACAGAAGTTATTCATTCAAAAATTGTTACTTCGAGGAAACCAGGCCGCCTTTGTAAAACATTTGTCATTTTAATCACCCAAAGCTGCCGTCTGCGGTAATAAAATTATTTCACAGTAAACATTTTGAAAATTAAATTTTAAAGACTTCTCACTTGAAGTAATGGCCCGTTTTAAGTAGGGACGCGACATAATAAGTTGGTGCCCTAAACTTTTTAAGTACGTGTTTTTTTTTTCGAGTAAATATGAGCTCGTGAGGTTGGTAATTATGTTTCTGTGCTTATGCTTTGATTTTGTCGCTAAGGGTTTCCGTAGCTCATTTGCCTCGACGTAAACTCAGACGTTTTTAAATTAGAGAAAATGTTTTTATAGGATTTTCTGTTAGGACGTATAAAATCAAGGATGTTTAATTTACTATGTAAATGAATACATATCCTAGTAATAAATTATTTTGACAAAGAAAATTAGGCAGTACCATTATTTATGTTCAATTTATTTAGGGAATCAAAGGTTACTATGAATAGGTAATTCTTAAAATATAAGGAGTGTTGTTGACCTTCAGAAGAGCTCTATTTCTTGACTATTGTTTGTTGTATAATCTGTTTCTTATTAACGTTTTTTGTTTATATTATTGCATTTAATACTCATTGCCTTTGACTGCCTCGTTTGTCTTGAGGTCGGGAGTGCAACTTCTGAATACTGGGTCTTGGATTCGATTGTCATGTTGTGTCCACTGTCTTAGATTTTTGAGTTAGTTAATAATATAATAATTATAATAGCCAAGCCGTGCTATTCTAAAGATATCACTTACGAACTCACTTCTAAATCCGCGGTGAGATTCGATACTAACGCCACCAAGTGTTGACAAAATATAAATAAACCTTGTGGAATGAGATTAAAATGAAAATATTGACTGACGAGAATGACAGTCAAGATGAGTATTTGAATTCCAGAATAGTATAACAGTTCATGGAAAACGACTCACCACTAATTACAAAACTGTAATGTATAATAATGTACCTATAATTCTGCCTATCCGGGGAATGGTATGATGTTATGTCTAAGAAATTTTCCAAATTTGATTCAAAGAAAATAAAACATTATTAGAATTGAAAGCACTAAGGTTAAACATATTTAGACAACTAATGATATATTCTCGAAACGAGCTTTCAAGGGGATTAACAATTAATAATTTAAAATCGAGATGATTCTTAGAAAACTCTTTTTCTTTGCTTAGACAATGTGTATGAACCTCTCTCTCTCTCTGTCTCGTAGATCCAATTAATTTTCAACTTATATGAAGGTAAAATAGTGAATTAAGTTAATAACAATAAACCTAAAATATTTACGAATTTAAACTTCAAACAAAGCTTTTAGGGTAAATTACTTAAAGTCGTTGGATGGCTTGTTTTATGTAGATCTACTATGTGGCGAAATGTGGAGCTACAACATCAGAATAATTATCTCTGCCAGCGTTGTGATTGGCCATACTGTGCATGCCTTTATCTTAAAAATTAACTATTAGATAAAATAAAAAGTCGTTTACTCAAATTAGACTAAATTACGAATACTTTTTGAACATCAAATTACATCAAAACAGTTTCTAAAACGCAAGCCCGTCTTCGCTTCTTAGTGCTATAGCTGGAAAGAAGAAACCGCGCAACAAATTAGCCAACACCACAATCTTAAAACACTACAACCATTCATCGCTAAGCTTCTCTTTACATCACTAAAGCCCAGAATTAAAATCTACTGCTACGCCGTTCCCATCTCTACACTCAAGTAATAAAATGTTAGAAACACAAAACCTCACTTCATTTTGTTCCCCAATCCGTTTTACCTGCTAACGTGAAAATATATTTGTGTATAGGGCTGTCAATACGAGTTTTGAGTTAATACTGTATGTAGGTTGTTTTTTCTTTGCGCTACGCTGTTGTATGATAAGATTATTTTGGTGTGTGATATCCTTGAAAAAGGCCTTGTAGACGTAAATGAATAAATTATTTATTTTATGTAAATTGGTTTTTACAAAAATTTTTACACGACATATCCCAATAAAACAAGAAATTAGATGGCGTCAGCATTTCTACACTGACTACCTCTGACAACAAACAAACTCACATATTTCATCATCATGAGCCGGTAGACGTCCACTATTTAACATAGGCCTCGCCCTTAGAACATAATTATATATCTGCTTAAACTAATTCATATTTATATGCTACCTTCAATGTTTCGTAATTATGCAACTCACTTTCGTTTTATTACCAAATTTAATTTCTCCTTCTGAATAATAAATGATTATATTTAGTAATAACATCAACATATCACAATACCAATGTTATGTTTGTGAACGTTGCATGTTTACACTAAATCAGAATACTATTCTAGACCTTTTTGATCTGCGGTCTGTCCTTTGACATATAAACATTTTCCGCCCACTCCGTTCGAAAAACAAATTAGTTAATCGTTAGAATACGGTAACAAACCTAAATTTCAGTCCACTGGTTTGACCTTTGCAAATCGATAATTCTCAGTAACAGGGCTAGGACATTGAAAAAGCAATCACTTTCCGCAAAATGTTATCTCACATCTAGTTAGTCTAAAAGCTTATACTAACCAAATTTGGAAAACATTGGTTTAAAAAATACCAGCAATTGATGTACCGGTTGAAAACGTAGTAAGTGCCAGTGTGCTTTATTTTACCGCATGATTGTGAACACCGTTAGTTTACATACTATCTCGTAAGATTATAAACTGTGAAAAGCAAACATACGCCCTCTTATTTATAAAAAAAATCACATTAAACCATGGACTAAATTACACCTGTCACAGTCGTTACATAATCAAAGAATAGAGACTTAATAAGGGGATTAGTTAATGCCGTTATGATCCTTGTTTATGAATCAGAGACGATGATTTATAATTATAAAACATTAAGATATGTTATATTTCCTAAGTTAATCACAATACTTGGTAAATTGTTTATTTACGCTAGGTTACTCTTAAAGCTTACATATTATATTGAGGTGTCCCTACTTTTAGCGAATACTATCATAAATATTATTACGTTATTTCTAACGTGCGGCAACCATACCCCAAAATGTTATAAGGCAAAGTTCACGTAATGCGTCCTTATTTATTACCTATTTCTATCTTCACAACCAAACCATGTCGAAAATGTAATGATTCAAAGGGTTACAAATTGCAGCGAAAGCGCCATTACTATACAAGCTTGCCGCAGAGCGATGTCCGTGAAAAACAAATTTCATCCCTTCGCACCCCATTAGGTATCACTAAGAATCCCTTCTTTGTAGGCGCTTACGTAATGGAAACTAGTGGTTTTTCCTTTTACGGTTTTACTATTGATGTATTATTACAGTGTTTTATTGTAGGGGAAAGGGGCTTCTGTATTGAAACGAATGAAATTGATTTTATGTGTGTTGAAAACACTAAAATGCTTCTAGAATAAATTTAGATTCTTCTGCATCATTAGCATTTTTTTTTATCATTATCAGCCGGAAGACGTCCATTATCTACTGTTGTACAAAGGCCTCCCATAAATAAGGGGTATGCCATAATCCCCACGTTTGGCAAGCGGCTTGGGGATCGCAGTATTGGTAGTGTAGTTACAGTTGACGCTGCTGCCCATCTTCTAGATTTTCCCTTAGTTGCCTCTCACGACACCCAATATGGTTGCGTCAAACGTTTATGATTATAACATTTATTATTGTTTAACTCCTACAGAAAAATTGCACTACGGAAATACTGATTCAAACAATATTTTTATAGAGTACAATTTATTTTTACGTCAGTAAGCAAAACAGCAAGATGCAAATGATGTATGGGTGCGCTGCCCTGTGGCAGCCGCAAATAAGGTGGCCCGGAGCAGGTTGCTGGTCGGTTGGGTCTCGGCGCAGGTCAAACTGCTCGATGCCAGGCCCATCCGATGCTTCCGCTGCCTGCTCAACGGGCACGTGCAGCACGTCTGCACGTCCGAGGTGGATCGCCGCACGCAGTGCTACCGCTGCGGCGAGGTCGGCCACCTGGCCAAGTCGTGTGCCAGGGATCCGCACTGCACAGCCTGTGCTGCTGCGGATCGAATGGCCGACCATCCGATTGGCACCAAGCCCTGTCGGGCTGGCGTGCCCCAAAAGGGTAAGGGGAAGGCCGCACCTCTGCGGCCGACCCCCACTCCAGCTGCCACGGGTGGGGAGGTGGTGCCCATGTCTGTCTGACAAGGCCCACTTCTCCCTCTGGTGACGCGCACCCATGCGCCGAAGAGACAGCGAGGAGACGGACTTGGCGTCCCCTCGCTGAGCAGAGGCCGCGGAGGCTGGGTTGGGAGACCCACCTCTGCGCCGAAGTCCTGTACCCCCCTACCTCTACATAGGGGGGAGCGAAGAATCCGCCCCACTTTACAGGGCGGATAGCGCTGGCGGGGTTGGCGGTAGAATGCTATAGCGATCCCGCCTCCCCGCCAATTATGCGCTGAAGCAGGCAATTGTGAGGTTTTTAGTGGGTATGCCCCTGTGGGCCTTATTGGGTTCACGGGGGAGAGTCCCACATATCCCCGTCGCCTCCCAGCGGCGGGGAATGCGTAACGCATTTCCCTCACGTTAAAAAAAAAAAAAAAAAAGATGCAAATGATAAGCTGTTGTTCATTGTGGCGATATATGGGCAAGAACTTTGTTCAACAGAGGACGTCTTCGGGCTGCTGATGATGATGAAGTAATACTCATAATACTAGATAAAATAGTTTTTTAAAATATTATTTATACCAATGAACGAGACATATTATGTTTACAAACATATTTATAAGAACCTAAGTTTATATTGTGAATATCGCGAGTTCTATTGAATAAAATTGAATTAAGTTATTTTAAAATTGGAATTATTTATTTATTATTATAAGAACTGAAGTAAATGTTATTTACAAACAAAACATCAAATCATAACATTACGTACGTCAATCTCAGTTTTAATGAAGCCTTACTTAGGGGCCAATTATAAAATCCTTATAATAGACACTCCAAACAATAAATATGAAGCGCCCGTCAGGTAGAAGGGGAAAACTTTGATTAAATTAGGAGTCAGTTCCAATTGTAATGATTTATCTTGAATTAATATTAAAAACAAGGCTGTTGATGACGTCATATTTAATGCTAGTGGCAAAACGACAGACAATTAGAAATCGAATAAAAAATATATAGGATAGACATATTTTTGTCTTAGCTTACATACCCGAAACTTTATGTCATCCCCATACAAGTTATCATTATATTCGATTCTATTTGTCTTGCTTTTTGCCACTTGTTCCTAAACAAGTTCACGGAACTCAGATTACACTATACACCTAGCACACTACTATGGCGAAAGACGAAAGTTTCTGCGTGCATGTGTTTGTATGTTTGTTACTTCTTCACTCTCCAACGGCTGGACCAATTATGATATAATTTGGTATAAAGGTAGCAGACACCCTGGATTAACAAATAGATTACTATTTATCCCGAAAAAAAATTGTGGGTAACACCGCGGGCTGCGCTCCGGTGTTACCCACAATTTTCTTAGTAATACATAATAGTTTTAATCACGCCTGTAATACGATCCCGGAGTGATAGACAAAGGTATCCTCCTTTATCAGAAGTTTATTGATCCATAATATTATAATATCTCACCGAGCATCGCACGTTCCAAGAATGATTTAAATTACATTACTCTAATTACGGACGGTATTCTCACTTCATCTCTCCAAGAAATTACACACACATAACATCACGCCTGTATTCCTCGAAGGGGTAGGCAGAGGTGCACATTTAGAACACCCACATTTCGACAGTTATGTTCAGGTCCTAATGTAATAGGGGGCGAGCCTATTACCATCAACCGGGCAAAAATCCAGACTACATGATGCTGCTGAGAATTACCTAATGGGAAATCCTAGTAGGTAATACTGCCCGACCCGGAATTCGAACCCAGGACCTCGTGCTCTGCAGTCGCGTTTAGCAACCACTAGACCAACGAGGCAGTCTCTTCAAAAAATTACACGTACCTAATAATACAAAATTAACGCTAAGATTAGACTTAATTTTACGTAAAAATATTGTAATTGCACCCTCACAAGTAAACCACATTCCAAAAATATTCAAAGGACACATTTTCCACCTCACACAAATTAAAGACCATCCAACGAAATAATTTCCTCCATAATGATTTGTTGCCGCACGATTTTCCAGATAACAAGAGTAATGTGTGCAATCAATTATATACCGTATTACATGCATAATAAACACGAAATTGGCCTGTTTAATAATGTAGCAGTTAATTGTTGTCGCGTACGTGAATTGGGTACACCGTATTCATAGTCTCGATGAATATAGATTTTGTTAATTTGGAGCAGTGCGGTGTGTAAGCACATGTTTTGTCATCGGAGCTATTTTACATTTAAATCTATTGCCATTTTGTTCAAAATATGTATTAAAATCACTCCTATAATCCCCGATGATGAAGGCTGACGCGATTTAGAATAGCAGGAGTCTACAGTCTTCACCCATTTCGCTTATTATAATTCCCAAATACAAAATATGTAGTAAGAATAATGCTAATTGCTGTGCATTGGAGTATGTACAAACAAAAAAAAAAAAAAGGCCTCTAACATGGTTTTATACACCTTTGAAAAATCTCTCAGGTGTGCCGGTTTCCTCACAATGTTTTCCTCACCGTTTTTAGCAACTGATAACTAATTTCTAATACGTATATGAATTTGAAAAGACGTTTGTGCGGGCTGGAACTTGAAATTGCGACCTTTGACTTCGCAGTCCAACAGTTATACCACTTGGCTATCAGTGCTACACAAACATTATTAACTATTGAATATAGATACAATAATAAACACTAAAGACAGATAGAATATACCCTTAACCAAAAAAAAACTCCTAAAAAAAATAACCCTGTAAATTCGTCACGGCTCCACAATCTATCACTTAAACCCAATCAACAATACGCCGATTCCGCCAAAACATCGATAAACAAAACACTCAACGCGGGGTTAAAACAAAAAACACGAATTTAAACGGCGATATTAATTCCCTTGTACTAAACGCTTTACATTTGTCCTCGGAGATATACGATCAAACGAACAAAGAGATTCACCCCGCCATATTAATTTAAGGTCATACATCATAACAATATGTTTTAGCCAACGTTGACTTTCCATTATTGTATGTGACATTTAAATTTGAAACCTGCCTGAAGGGTTAGGGCAGTAAAAAATAGGAGCAGCCTTTTTTAGCATGTTTCGTGTTTACATTGATGGGTTGTGTAAATGTCAACTTTTTTTAAGGTTAAATTGGACCAATCGGATCTAGACTATTTAGTGTATGTGTGTATGTGTGTGTGTGTGTGTGTGTTTGATCCGTGTCAATGTAGGAGTGTGATTTAAGGCAATTTGCTACCTACAGCTTTTCCAAAAGCGCTCTAAAAATGTTGTGTTTGCTAAGTGCGATTGCTGAGGTCCCGGGATTGAATCTCGGGCCGGGCAAAGTGTTACGGGGTTTTCCAATAGGTAATACTCAGTGGCAGGATTTGTCCCCGGTTTCGGCAATACGCTTACAGCCACCACTGTCTACCCTTTTGGGATATACTGACGTGATGTTATGTTGTAAAGATAGTGACTTTTAATTACACGAGTCAGAATCAATTAAATGTATTAGGCTTTGTTGACTTTTAGTTCCCTTTCTAATTTATCATTAATCTTTTTAATTTATACTCAAAGAATAAATTCCATGTACTTGATTTTCCAAAATAGATTCCCAACTCTATGTTATCTACGTCGTAGACAGCTACGAGAGTGCTACGAAACCATAAAGACGTTACTACGAAACCCATAATTTTTCCTTTCATTTCGCTTTATTTGAACTCCTGCAACAGTGCTACAATTTAAGGTACTTCTTAGAGTTAAGGCTCAAGTATACAGTTTACACTAATGAACTAGAACAGTAAAACTTCAATTTAATGTTAGAAACGAATGAAACCACTCAACTTGATAACACCCTTTACGAGAATTCTCAAACAATACGACTAGACAACAATTAAAAATCTTTTAGAACAACTCCCTGACTTTTTAGTGCTTGAACGAATGACGTGAAGTTCGACGTTCGCTCAATTATGTGTCTACTGAAAGGTTAAAGGACTTCTCTTATATTTTAAATGTTTGTGTTTATATAGGTACATAGCACATACATTATACACGCTAATTTCTTATAGAGACGGTCTTGATTTTCTACAATCGTTGCATTTATTTCTTACCTTATTTATACTGTATAATATGATTGTATAGTCCAGGTTTGTAGCATGAGAAAGATGAGAAATGAATGATAGAATACGATAATTATAATTGATACAATTATTACTGTTGTGGCCAAATGGTTAGGTTATGAGAGAGGTACATAGCATACCAGCATGGGGGGGGGTTAGGGGGGGCGTTATGACATTAATTAGATTTGAATTTATATGAGATTTAGTTCAGAGTGGATGTATCATTTTTGTGTCTGTATCATTATCATAATCAGCCGGAAGACGTCTATTGTTGAACAAACGCCTCCCCCTTAGAACGCCACAATGAACGACAACTTGCCATTTGCATCCACCGGTTGCCCGCAACTCTGATGATATCGTCCACCTGGTGGGCGGCCTGCCAACGGTGCGTCTTCCGCTTGTCTCTGTATATAAGACGCAAAAGTAACTCTATTACTATATCTTCTGCTACAGAGTAATCAAGAGATTACTATGTTGCTTGAAGTTTTATATGAATATTGTAAACCTCTTAATTAGGTTCTCTAAAATGTTGGGGCTAGAATGTGAAATTAGCAACTATGTTACTGCCTAGATAGTTGGCTTGAAGGCCAAGTATAGTGTATATAACCCGGAGTGATTGCACCAGCACTAATAGTTTATTAGCCATTCCTCTCGTACTTTTAGTGTATGATATAAAACGCACAGGTGCACTTCATGTGGTTGGCAGTACTTACCTTTTGTTTTCTAAGGGGTAAGCAAAGTGTAGCCCGAAGAGGGTTAAGTACAATGGGGCATAGTATTTGTTTAATGCGTCATCCCACACTGCACGATGTAGTGGTCATGCGTGGGACAAATGGTATGGTATCTGTAAACCGTTGCCATGGTAACTATCCCATTTATGTTGCCATGACAACATGTAAAAGTTATAAATAGAATCAGACTGGATACTAAAGTCTGTGGAATACGCAAGTATTGTCCTATACGGGAATCATACACGCAACCCAGGAAGATCATCAGTAAAAAAAACATTATATATTATATACTAAACACACTTTTATTTTTAAGCGTATTCTCAGATGGATGACGAAGAAGATTATAAATTATCTTTAACATAAGGTAAACATATCCTTGTCTTTATTTTAAAATAAAGACGCGATGATAGATGAATAACAGGCCTCCCGTTTATCTTTAATTCTTAAGACCTCTAGTCTGAATTAGTCCCTAGGTTCAGCCTAATTGACAAAACAGGTCAAACCCTGCAAGTGCGAACACAAGTATTTACTTAAAACTTAGTTTAACAAAAATACAGGTATTCTGCACTTACGAGGCTTGTCTTTTATACCAGTAAAGAGTTTACGGCCTCAGTCCATTACAGTAAATTCTAATTTATCGGCTCCCTGATGACGGCTACATCAAGCTCCTGGCTGTTAAAGTACGTTTGTTTAGAAAATTATGTGGACGTGCCTTGGAATTATTAAAGTTTTAAAGTAATTGTTTTGTTGTTTGCTTAGATGTTTATGGGACATTATATTTATACATTCATGGAAAAGTTTGAAGTAATGTAGATATATTTTTTTAAACCTGACCTGGCGACCTGATTGGCGCAGTGGTTAAGTGGGTGGACTGCTGCGCTAGTGGTTGCGGGTTCGATTTCCGCAGGGGACAAAATTTTGTGCGAACCGCCGATGTTTGTCCCGACTCTGGGTGTTTGTGTATACTGTATATGATAGTGTGAGGTGATGTTTTTTTAAATAAACATGAAAAAAATTCTCCTTAAACTAGGAATTTCTCCTATCTCCTGCCCGCGCTCCACAAACATGAAATATCATATACAGAAACACCCAGACTCGGGGCAAAACATCTGCGGATCACACAAATTGCCGCAAACCGTACGACATCGTCTGCGCCCGTAAAATATACTTTTATGCTTGACAACTTATATTATAGCAATGAATGAGTTCTACTCGTCCTCTATATACAGACTATAAATATTGATTGCTAAACATATAGTTTTATGGAAGACTTTACCAATGTCATTTATAAGATCAATGTTGTGTAACATTTTGTAGGTCTTATGACGTCATATATAGATATATGTACCTAATATCTGTGTGTGTATCTTTCCGGGGCGATTGACACTCCAGCGATCCCATGTTTTGGTGACGTTCAGCATACTGCGGTAGCTAACCATGGTCCTAGTTCGATTACCATGTCGGGAAAAGAGTGATTGGCTGTATTAGGTCACCCTATAACTTAATTGCAGTTGGGTGCAGATTCTATAAAATACCATAATATGCTCGTCGTACTGCCTCATTGATCTAGTGGTGGTTAAGCGCGACTGCTGAGCACGAGGTCGTAGGTTCGAATCCCGGGTCGGGCAAAGTGTTACTGAGTTTTCTCATCGAGTAATTCTCAGTAGCAGCACGGAGTCTGGATTTGCGCCTGGTTGATGGCAATAGACTCGCCCCCTATTACATTAGGACCTAAAAACATAACTGGCGAAATGTGGGTGTTCTTATGTGCACCTCTGCCCACCCCTTCGGGGAATACAGGCGTGATGTTATGTGTCTTTCGAGTTTTTATTATCTTACTTTTTCAGTTTTTTAAATATGCATAAATACGCTGTGTAATATACAATACAGTATACTCTATCGATACAACAAAATCCCTCATCAAGAAAACGTTCCGACGTAAAATTCAAAACATGCTCAACGAAATTCACTTTCCACAATATTGCAATAGAAAAGAAAGAAAATCCAACGCTTTGCTTCATCAGATATCGAGGTGAAGTTTGAATCGAGTTTCCTTGGCCACGCAAGAGGTCAAAGGAATACTTTTCTTGTAAAATGCAACTGTTACCGCTCGTAAGGTCGCGAACTGTTCGTTTTGTATCGATATGCCATTTATTGCGCTTTGTTTTATTCGAATTCTTGTTTGTTTGTTTTTAGATAAATGGTGATATGAATTTGGTGTTGTTTGCGTGTTTTTATAACGATTTGGTGACTGAAAATGTTATAGGTACCTACTATGTTCTGTCAAAAATATGAAAGCTTCAGTTTTAGATAAAGTATGGAAGTTGGTTACTGCATTGCCTACTGCTTAATCTATTGACCTGTAGGTGTAGGTACTTAAGTAAGCTAATTGTTGGCTGATGTTCATATCTATACATATAATAAAATCGTAACGAAGTCAAAACTGTACATTGAAGATATTTGAAAAAAAATAAGTGCAATGGGATGTCTGAACGCTTCTGAAGCCAAAAATATAATTTTTAGAATTTTGTCTGTTTGTCTGTTTGTCTGTATGTATGTGTTAGATTAACGTAAAAACTACTGAATAGAATCCGCTGAAAGTTTGCAAATATATTCTTTAGGGGCCGGCGCGTCGGTATGCTTAATATCATCACGGCAATTGCAAAGAGGGCTGAGCAATATTGCATTATGTCTTTGTTTTGTCTAATGTTTGCCGTAGAATGATAAAAAGACGAAACCAATAGTCGCATTATGCAGATTACTTACAGATGAACTTCTGAAGTAGAAATCATCACGCTATATCCACAAGGAACTGAGCAGTGAATCATGACATGTATAGAAACGTCTATTTTAAACATATTGCTATGTGTCATCGTCGCGTGGCGGTTTAACGATCGCCCTACGAGTTATGCATAGTGAGATCGATTCTTGCCGAAGGTTTTTCTTTTTGCGTTAGCTTTAATTTCTTTTTGCATGTTTTTTGACTTAAATATCAATAAAAAGACAATTATAATATATATTTTAACATAATATTATTACCAACAATTTCCAGTAAATTATAGTTCTAAATTTTTATTTTTTTTCTACATTAGTAAGTTTGTAAATTCACCATTTCAAATAAGTGATGTCCAAACAATTCTGAAGCCAAAAGCAGTCGCTTCACGTTGACAACAGATAGGTTGTTCCATACTCACCTGTGCTTTCTAGGACGTTTGAAACACACATCAATGTTGAATCGTGTTCCAGCGTCGAGTCAATTAAATACATTTGCAAATACGTAAACAAGGGTAGTGACCAGGCAACGTTCGCTTTGCAAAGCACTGATCGGGATGAAGTGACCAAGTACCAGTCTGGTCGCTACATTAGTACTTCAGAAGCAGTATGGCGAATGCTGGCGTTCTCTATACAAGATCGGCATCCAGAGGTCATGAATTCATGGACGTCCATTTTGAGAATGGCCAGCGCATTTTTTTTCGACCCCGCCAATGTATTAGAGCGATTGGAAACAACACTCTTGGCATTTTTAAATTGATTAAGGGAAACTTGAAAAATGATGGACACCAGCGGGACTCAAACCCGCGACAGTCGCCGTACCGTGGCGCCGCTCTGCCAACTGAGCCACCGTGTCACTGCTCGCATCCATCAAATTTCAAGTTCCCTTTTAGTATTTACGTCTTGAGGGTGACGTTAGGTATTATCTGTTGGAATCTACGATTACCAATTCAGTGTTGTACCTTTACAGCTACAAACCACTAAACCGATAATACCAACCCAAATTTATATGACTTTTGGTATTTTTTATGCATGTTGCCATGCTAGGCTTAAATTTTGAATTGATTAAGGGAAACTTGAAAAATGATGGACACGAGCGGGACTCGAACCCGCGACAGTCGCCATACCGTGGTGCCGCTCTGCCAACTGAGCCACCGTGTCACTGCTCGCATCCATCAAATTTCAAGTTCCCTTTTAGTATTTACGTCTTAAGGGTGACGTCAGGTATTATCTACGATTCCAACAGACGACTCTTGGCATTTTTACGTCTCTGTGAAGTTGATGTTTTTGCAAAGTCACTTACGTATGATGAGGTGCCGTCGTACTATACATACTACAAGCAAAGAGGTGTATTTAATCGACATCGACGTGGTCGTATTGTCGAAGGGTTTCCGGGAATCTTTATGGACACTGCATTGGGAAGGATTTACACTGTGCATCCAAATAATGCCGAGTGCTATTATTTGCGGCTATTGCTTCACATCGTATAGGGGCCAACGTCATTTGCATTCTTAAGGACAGTTGATGGTATGGAGTATCCGACATTTCGTGCAGCCTGCGTAGCACGAAATCTTCTTGACGGTGACCAACACTGGGACAACACTCTCCTGGAGGCTAGCGTTAGTGATAGCCCAAGTCGCCTATGACATTTGTTTGCCGTCATGTTGGTATTCTGCGGTATTGCAAACCCGGTTTTGCAATGACCACCATCGTGAATGACTACGTCACTAAATTTACCTCAGAGCAAGCACAGATTTACAATATTGTCCTTGAAAGCGTTGGGCTTGGCCAGGGTAAAATGTTTTTTTTGGATGCTCCTGGTGGAACAGGGAAAACATTTATTACCACTGGCATTCTTGCAGAGGTTAGGAAACAAATAACGGTGGCAAAATTGTCTTCCGGAATTACTACCTCTCTCTCTCCCTTAGATGACAAAATATAAGCGCTCGCCATACTCTAGATACACATCAATTCGAAGCAATAAAACGTCTGTTCTTGGAGAGTCACGCAATAGTTTTAAGAGAAATTTGCTGAAATGTAGTCATAATTATAGTAAAAATGTACAATACCACATAGTGAAAGTTTTAGACAGAACTAAGCAGGAACAACAATCATGTGATGGATCGGCACATTCCTGTACGTCGGTGATTTTAGAGAAATATTTTCTGACTTAAATGCTCTGTAAAAACTTTCTTTAGGTATATATTTCACTTTATACACTGGATATACATAAATATCAATAAATAGTAATATTTAGACGGGGTATATCGAATTCTGCTCATTATTTCACGTTCTTGGATAAGTTGGTAAAGATATGATTTAATAGTGTGATTCCCGCGTTCGGCAAGATATTTGCTTATTCAAACAACATAATATTTTTAATTTTATTGGTTTATATGTTTTAACTCTCTAGCAGAAAGTGGACTGTAGGCAACCATCGTCAAGTTAAAGGTCTGTGATCCACCTCAAAGTTATCCTTTTGTAGATAATCATCATAGACATAAATTTTCATTAACCGGGCACAAATTTAAAGTCGGTACTGCCACCGAGAATTAGTGGAAAAACCAATCACTCTTTCCGATCTGGTAAACAAACACACGGAACTCCCGCTCAGCAGTCGCATTTTACGAACACTAGACCAATAAGGCAGTCAAATTCTAAGTTCCACACAATTATCAAAGTATTTTTGTTGCTGGGGAAATCCTCATGGACTTCCTCCACCATGAGCGGACGGAGGGTTATGCCGGTCTCTTATACTAACTAAAACCTCAGGGTATCCGCCTAACAACCTTAGGTTGAGGGACTCGCGATCCGCGTATGCTACACCATCTCTTTAAACAAATTCTGACTCGCCTCTTCGCGATTGGTCGCGCTCACCACGTAGGTACGGCCTACGTGCCTTATGTCCCTTAAAACCGCCTTTTCTGTTTGAGCATCGAACTGCCCAATTTCGTCGCCCACAGGCCCAACCTATGGGTGACGGACATGAGCAGTTCGTTTAAATTTCGTCTACAATAAATTTCAATACAAGCGCTTGGCGCATTTTGGCATACAAACTATCACCATTAGCACACGCAGAGGTAGACTTAATTAAGGTCTAGAAACCAGCTGATTTTGACACGGATTACTGTATGACGGTCGCTTCTGAGTTACCAGTCCACACTCTCTGTAAATGTTGTCTGCTGAAGACAAAACTACAACCGTAGTTTAGAGAAATGCATGCTGTCAATGTAGTACATAGATACAGTAAAATAAAGATACATTTAAAATTGAAATTCCTTATAAGCCAACAAATCGTGTCAATAACTTTCCTGTTAGTCACTCAATATTTACCGATCATACAAAATCGGTATAAAAAGTAAACTAGCCCCATCTTAATTTGAAATATACCTTTATCATTAAAATACTATGTATATTCCAACATAACTGGCGAAATGTGGGTGTACTATATGTGCTCCTCTGCCTACCCCTTCGGGGAATACAGGCGTGATGTTATGTTTTTGTTTTTTTGTTATATTCCATTCGGTAAGTAATTTGTAGTGTTTTCCACTTACTTACAAAATCTGATTATAGTCTACTGGTGTTTTTACCTGAAATTCACGCGGACGAAGTCGCGGGCAACAGCTAGTGATTAATAATGTGTATAATGCAAAATGCAGGTAAATATTTTTAATGTAATTATTCCCAAATAATTACTGTACCTAATCACGAATGTGTCACATACATACATAGCTCCCATAGTAGCAGGGATATTTCCACTAACCGGACACAAATCACAGACTATATGCTACTGAAAATTATTTCCGGAATACTTTATAACTCGTTCCTAACAAAAAAATTGAAACCACAGCCTGACGCACAGCAGTCGTGCCTTACAACCACTAGACCAACGAGGCACATCAAACACAATGTAAACAAAAGCAACAGCTACGTACAAAACATGATTATAATTTAAATAAAAACTATATATTTTCGTGTTCAATTTACCATAGCTATAAACCGGCTGGGACGCAGCCGCATATGATCATAAACAGACACATAACGATGTCGTGAAAGCGTGTCCCTTGAGACGAGTAACTTCTTTTCCCCTTTCATAACCGATTGGGGGGAACTTTCATCCAATATGGGGATTTTTAACCCTGCTGCGTACAATACTGCGGGGATATTTTGTATTCACAGTATGTTTTAGTGCATGAAGGAAGATCGAATTGTGGATTACTGACTGTTTTTAATATTTGAACGGGATTTTTTTTGGAAATAATACACAATAGAAATCAGGCAGCAAGGATATGAATGCGTCGATTTGCTGAATTTAATATCTGAATAAAATAAGCAGGATTAAAATATGTTTTCCAGGTACACTTGTACCAAATCAAGGCGTTAGAGCATAAGATAAATATAAATTATGTTCTCCTGACTGAACTTTGGGACACGGCGGTTTATTTCAGCTGTGACTAGCCAATTACGCAGGAGATCTCTCTAGTATAGTTGGCTAGTCACAGCTGAGTTACTATAATGTTATAGTACACAAGTATGCGCGCAAACACAGGTGTACTCCCTAGCGGTCACCCATCACAAGACACACGCAGCGAGCACGACTTAACCTCGCAGATCGACCGATCTGCCCTGTAACCATGTAGCTACGAGCCCATCAATGAATTAATGATTGTTAAATGCGTCCAAGATAAAAACTAAACCTAAATTTAGGGAAGCTTTGTGCTTTCCAAAATAAAAGCATTTTCAAAGCAAACTGAAACTACAACAGCAACATTCTTACCGGACCCTAAAACGACAACGGGAACCGAACTAGTGGTTCGTAAACACTCGTAATCGTCACGTGACCACCCGTGTCCCCGGGGTAAGTAACTGGAACTACAAGTTTGTCACCTAACACATAAAAAATTGGTACAGTAAGACCAGTCCACACTGTACTTGATAATACACAAACAGTCTTCTTCGTCTTATCGAGTGGTTGATGAACAACCTAGTGTCAGAGGTTAAACCGCCTGTAGGCCTCTGACATGGCTTTACACATCTTTGAAAAATCTCACAGGTGTGCCGGTTTCCTCATGTTGTATGATTGTATGACACCACATTTCGCCGGTTATGTTATATGCCAACGCAATAGAGGGCGAGCCTATAGCCATTAACCGGGCTTGCGCCCGATCCAGACTCTGTGCTACTACTAAGAATGACCTAATGGAAAACTCAGCAACACTTTGCCTGGCCCGGGATTCAACCCCAGGACCTCATGCTCAGCATTCCATACTTAGCGACCACTACACCAACGAGGCAGTCCTGTCAGCCAAAATTAGTTTATCGCACAAATATTAGAAATGTGAAATTTTGTGTGTGTTAGTATGTAGTTTGTTAACTCTTCACGCTAAAACGGCTAGACCGATTTTGATGAAATTTTATATGGAGGTAGCTGACACCTTGGATGAACACATAGGCTACCTTTTATCCCGAAAAATGCAGCGAGTAACACCGCGATGCGCAGCTAGTTTATATTATATTTTTGTGAGTGAGACTTCTGAAGTAATGTCTTCTGTGACTAACGCAGGTGGAGGCTCATGTCATGGCCTAAAAACAATTACGTGATGTAACTTTAAACATAATTTGATGGTGACGACAAAATACAAAGTCCTTTGTGTATTTGTGTTCATAAATTTCTTGTTTTTGACTGGTACTAATTGGTGTTGTTGGACATAATGCTCTACGTATTATGTTATTAATTAATCAATGTAGGTAACGCGTCTCGTAATGACGTTATAAGCTGTAGTGCGCTGTTATTTAAGGTACACATATATCAACTCGGAAAAGGTTCATCACCATATCAACTCGAGTTGTGCAGTATTCTTTGTATGGGACTCTCGACTGCAAAGCTTTGGTTACGAGCTTACGTTAGGCTGCCGACTGTTTGACGGCGAGGCGAAAGGCGATACGGTGAGAAACCCTTTCCGAGTTGATATCTTCAACAGATGATATCTGTTGAAGTTCTTCGCTCATCATAATATTGAACATATTCATTCAGAATCAGTGATCCATTGTCATTCATGGTGTAGTCAAGAACAAACATACGATTAATTGTAGAACAATTTGTTAAACAATAAAATGTCTCCTTAATATTCTTAGGTCATCATTTGGACTCTAATAATTTGAAACTATAACTTTAACAGTTGTACCTAAATGTTTTACAATGAGATTCTCACATCCTAAGTACAACTGTAACTAGTTTTCCTGACGGCAACAAAGAATTGAATTCGTTACTTCCCCCTCCACGGAGACATTAAAGAAAATTTATTAATAGGTCTATAATATAATACTACGGTCCCTTTTAATGGTATAATAAAATATATCATAATTTAAAAGCCATAAACGTCCTCTATAAGCCACTAACTAAACTACTGCAATGAACTGTCGGCCGTAAAGAAATATTACTATAATCCACATATTGCATAACATAGCTGCATGAAATAACGTAACGTATAATAAATAGCAGTAGCTACCTATTTTTCGTATATTACGCATAAATTTATTCTATAAAATTATTTATCTTTAGTACAATAAATTATTTAACTAAACATTAATAAAATTTGTTAAATAGAATTAGCGAATAAATAGAAACCTATAATTATTAGTTTATTCCAAAAATGAAATGAATCATAAATCAAGCCAAAAACGACAACTCGTCCTGAATTTATTTTATGCAACGTTTCACATTTAAATAAATGCATAAAATAACTATTTGATTTACACTGTTCATAAAACTGTATGTAGTGTTAGTGCCATAACATTGTGATAACATGCTGGAGCTCGCATAAAGTCTTAAATAATTTGAAAGACCTGATTGGCGGTAAGGTAAGCGATTGGACAGCTGCGCTACGGGTTGCGAGGTCGATTGCCGCACGAGACACAAAATTGTGTGATCCGCAAATGTTTGTCCCGAGTCTGGGTGTTTGTGTATGTGGTATTTCATGTTTGTGAAATGCACCCACGACAGAGGAGAAATTTTTAATGTGAAAAAAAAACAAGTGATTTTATTTTCGGGGCTTATAATAATCTGTTCTAGTTTCTAACGATTACGATAAGGCTTGGTGGTGCTACACTGTACAAATAGTAATTAGGTTTTAATTAGTTTGGACTTAATAACATCAATGTAATTTTTTGATGAAGCAATATTTTGTTGACTATATATGTATGTTAGAAAAAATAAGGTCAATAATAATATGACTAAGCATTTCATATACACCGCGTATAGTTCCACATTTCACTCCGTATATCCAGAAAAGCGATTTAAGCCACACAACAAATAAACTCTCCGTAAAATTACTGCGAGAGTGTATTCGCAGTCGCGGCCTTCGCCAAGTATGCTCGCGAGTGCAGCTTAAGGCGATGCGACATAAAGAAAACATAAATTCCAGGCTTAAAGATTGCAACATTGCACTAGGAAATGGACCCTAAAGGAAATTTACAATAGTAACCTGTTTACTTAAGTTGCTCCTAACAACTTGTGGGAAGTTGAAGTGTTATTTTTGCGTGAACTGTTCAGTTTTGAATGTAAATTCAAATGTTACAAATGTAACGTTCTAGTTTTGGTTCTATGGGTTGTCGAAATTAGTTGACTTGTCTTTGACTCGGATTGGCTTTCTCAGTTGAAATAACATTAATATTCTATTACCCGAAGAGGTAGACAGAGGTAGCTATATGATAATAGTACTAGTAAGTGTACTACTACGATTCTGCCTACCTCGCCAACGTTGTTATAGGTCACAGCGAGGCAAGCCTATTGTCATTAACGGGGCACTAATTTAAACTCTTACCAACCTACTTAATTACCTAATAAGGAACCCAATAACACTTAACCCGACCCGGGGAATGAACTAAGGACCTCATGATCAGCAATCAAGCTTAGCGACCACTAGACCAACGAGGCTGTTGTCTGGCCTTCTCCGTCTGTCAAAAAAGAGTAGGTAACAACTCGTACAAAATAAAAGACGAAAGATAAAATCCACCGTTTGACAGTCCATTTCCAAATCCCAGACTGGATAACCTAACGGAAAACCTTGAACCGTGAGCCCACATGAGCAATCAATAATACACGAGGCATTTTGGGCATTCCAAGTGAACAGAATTTAAAACACTACCGACGCGCGTTTCGGTATCGCCTGAATCCACCTATTGCAATAAGATATCGCTTTTAATGGCACCGCTTGAATTATTGCGAGCCATTGCCAGCGAATACCACATACGTTTCGCAGTTTATGTTCGTACTTTTAACTGGCGATACGGCAAGACTTTTTTATTTTGCTTAATCTTTATTCACATAAGTTTATAAGGAAATATCGTAGTTGAGTTAGTTAAAATTGTATTTCTAGAACCTGGCTTCTAAGCTAGTAAAACGGTGAAAATTGACAGTGAACGAGCGTGTGTATGTGTGTTTGCGTGTATCTTTGCCAAGCACAAAATATGCGTGTATTATCGGTACCTACACACATCTACAAAGTGTTCGTGTTAAAATAATAACACACACGGTGTTATTTTCTGTGTTAAAATAATAATACTAGGTGAGGTTTCTATATTAGATTAAATATCGTCCTAACAGTGTAATATCGTTTTAACCGTAATTTAGTACCTACCAACAGATTATTATCGTACCTTAATTAGAAATTCAGCCTTTGAAGAAGCCCAAGGCCTATTAATTACCAATTTATTGTTTGTTATTACAATATTATACTCAGATCACTTTCACTCAAATAATTAGTTTGATCAAACTATAGCTACAATAATTTGTACACTATTATGTATACTTATCGAGTTTTTTTTTTCTAGTTATAGTTTTTTTTTGGTGTTTAATAAGTGTTTAATATAACAGTATGTGGGTGTAGGTGGATACAAAATGGTTAATTTTTATACCTATTCATAAATTATCAACAGTATACTCGTGTTCCTCTCCCACTCCCCATCCCATGCGATGCGTTATCAGTCAAATTCTCTAACTAGGATGTTCGGTCGAGACGCATTAGGGCCGGCTGAGTTCTCGGCACGTATTGCACGACACCCTTACGTGACAAAGTGCCCCCTAGCGGATAGCTGTCTGAAATAACCCCTTTTTTCGACGGGAAATCTCGTACTGCATATGAAGACATTTTTTTATATATCATCTGGATTGTAGGCAGTGCTATCGAAAGCTCGCACTTTGTCAGAAGGGAACGAAATTTGTAATCTTAGGTTTTTATAGATAATGTTATATTGAGAAGAGCAAGAAAAACTTAGGGCCGGTAGCTTCGGCTTCACTTGACATTAATATTAAACTGGCTTTACCAATTTAGTTTTTTACTAACAGCCCCAATAATGAAAACGTTTGGCTTTCTACTAGCAGCACTAATAAGATAGACAACCGTTTTTTCATGCCACGTTTTTATTATGTTTTACGTACTTTATCACTTTTTGTAATCGATATTTTTTGACATATATAACGTAAACAGACTGCTGGAAACAACCCGGCCTAAGAATGTAAACTTAATATTGATGATGATGATATCCTAGCCGTATTATGCCACGGCAGCTGTTTCAAATCTGGGGTTGGCAGCGCTCGTATGCTCTTGTATGGTTAGTGTAATCACCTAACATTATAACTATATTAAAAATAATATACTTAATTGCAAGGCTGTAATTGATAACTCATGGTGGCGTTCTAAGAGAGAGGTCTTTGTTCAACAATGGACGTCTTTCGGATGATGATGATGAATTGATAACTCCTAAATTACTAGGAAACTAGGTTTCACAAAATCCTTTTTAAGAATATTTTTTTAGGCTAAGAGCTAGTGAAGAAAGAATTCTGACACCGCCTTCACTTTAACTTAAATTACAAAGCAAGTGTTAAAATACCCAGTCGTTTTTGCTTTAAAAGAGTAACTATACCGAGTGCATAAACTTTCGTGTAAAAAGTACTAATCCAGTTGTGTTCAGATTTCGGAGATCTGTGTGTATTCATTCGAATTAATACATATAAATCTCGAGCGAGACACTACGAGGTGTTCGTTATATCTAGAATACTCTAAGACAAGGGTTTGTATTTACCTATTTTCTTTATACTATAATATACAGTTTACGATGTTACTTAAATACTAGAAACTTGCTTATGAAACGTTGCGTCCATAAAAATCCGATGAGCTAAAGAGTCGCAAAAAGTTTTACAGTGTATTAGAATTTAGTCATTTAACCGGATTGGCGCAGTGGCTAAGCCATGTCATGTGGGTCTGCTGTGCTTGGAGTTGCGGGTTTAATTCCCGCATATAAAAAAAATGTGATCTGCAGATGTTTTTTCCGAGTCTGGATCTGTGATATTTCATGTTTGTGAATCACACCCCCGATACAAAACGTTTTTTTACCATTACCTCATATTCTCAACTAATATAAACATTGTTCCCACAGTAAAAGCTATGTAAAATCTCCATAAAGCCCTCACAATAAATTCACGCGTCATTGCAAAGATAGCGTTTGTAAACTTTTAAAAATAAGACAATTTAAAATTGTTTTCTGTCCGCGTCTACGCGTTGGAGCGAAACAAAAGGATTCTGTTATACCCTGTTCTCGGAATAGAGGTATTTTTCTTTGTTATGTAAAATAAAATAGTGTTTGCCACGCGGAGTAGAAACGTGATTATACCAGCGTACGAAACGCGCTTAAAACCAGTAAGATGTAAACAATCGTGAATGAATAACGGACTTGTTTGAGACGGTGACGAGAGTTAGGTTTAGTTTTGTAGGTTAGACATTGTTCTCTGTGCAATAATAAATTGGATCACAATTATTTTGTTTTTTTTTCAGATCACTTTTTTATTTTACCAAGTCTTACGTTTTTGGTTAAAATACAAAAACATACATGACTTTTTAATGCCATTTTAGGATGTTGCCCTGGCGAGCTTATATTCAAATTGATAAAGGAAATTTGTTAAAATGATGGTCACGGTCTTACTACGGTAGCTTATTTGATACCTGTGCCACGGTAAGGTGTAGGTCGCGGATTCGAATCCGATGGTGTACATCATTTTTCAATTTTACTCTATCAACTTAAAGTACACAAATTTAGTCACCCCCGAAATCTTTTAAAGTATGTGCAATTGCAAAGGTTCGCTTTTATCATTTATAAACTTTTGCCGCTCATCTAAGACCCCATGTATGGGTGACTAGCCTAAGGCCATTCAAATAGGGCACCAAAGTATTTCATCACTCATTTCCACCAGAATATGAAGGAACTTCTAAATCAATGCAGCAAATACTAAAGTAAAACCTGTGTAAATTCCACCTTCTTCCAGACCTTACTGCTTTCTCCGCAGCTTACTTAACACACTTTGTATTCCATCAGTGCCCTACAATTCTAAAAATTCTCTTTAGAAGCACTCATGCCGCGTAACTAACGGGTATGTCACTTGCAACTCATTTTGCATTTCCCTGCCACAGTCGCAATATGAGCATACACTGCTATAGAATGTCCTAGAAGAGGTAACAAAATTTAAAGACGTAGGTAAAGATGTATATTTTGTTTGTTTGTAGGTAAGGTGTTACTACCTGAAACTCTCTACCCGAATTCCAAAACTCTTTAAACAATATTTAGAATGCAACTTAGCAGTGGACATTTTTCATTCTCGTTTTCTCATGACTGTAGATCGTGACTACATGAGGTTGCCTTCTCCACTATCACTGTCCATCCTAGATGGTTTTCGTCCATGCAGACATCAACATCATCAGCCGGAAGACGTCCACTGTTGAGCAAAGGCATCCTTCTTAGGTACAGAGGGGTATGTCATAATCCCCACACTTAGCAAGCGCTTAGCGATCGTAGTACTGGTGGTGAAGTTACAGAAGACGCTGTAGCCCAACTTCTGGATTTTAGGAAGAGTAAATTCTAGGCCAGATACCAGTCGGACACTCGGTGATTAATATATATATAATTATAAGCTGCAATCAAGAAATCATTAGTTTTAAAGACACTAATGACACGCTGATGTAGCGTGGTTGTGCTTAGAACATAGCTTGCGCTTGAAGATTTCGTAGCAAATTTGTAGCTTACATGAACATGTGTGTGTATGTGTGGTGTACATTCTCGTAGAATGTTCATAGCGTACCAGAATCATTCTCGTTCTCAGCGCCGTCATGACGAACTTTTAGATAACATGGACCTCAATAATTAGCATGGACATACCATAGTAGTAAAACCATTATTATTATTGAAAAATTCACGTAGCTTACGAATAATGTATCGAATTTTCGTAATTGTTACTTAGAAATAATATGCCGGTGACAGTCACCTAGGATGGCAGCAAGGTTAACTGTCTACGGTGTGTCCGACTACTAGTACTTTGGTATCATCAATTGTGGAGGCTTTAATTTAGGCTTAGTGCTTATTTATTTATAATTAATGCACATTTTCCTACAAATGCGGACTTAATACCATTAGGAATTGTCTCCCAATCAACCTTAGTGTGATGCAGATTCGAACAATGGTTATGTCAAACTGCCCTCAATAACTTTCCTCTAAATGGCCTTGTTGAGCAATGTCAAGTAATATCGGTAGCAACGATTGACAGAACTATTTGATTAAATCAAAGGCACGAATCAGAGTTCTGCCACTTTCGCCTTGCAAACGACAGTTTAATTGTTTGGTTATTGTGCTTCACCTCTAAGCTCTTGGAGTTTAGACCACTCTGAATCGACGGAACTATTGTTTGTTGATAGAAACTCTGGATATTTTGATGCTTCAGGTCCAGCTGTTTGAAATGTTCAGAGTGCTGTTAGTAATAGGTTTATAATAGACAAAAAAAATCGATATTCAACATACCTAACATATCCTTACAATAATGTTATGTAATATCCCCTTCAACCTCACTTACACTGGCAATTATTTTTAATTAGTTTCGTATTTATAGAGAAAATCGATTTAAATTTATCGATAAAGAATACCTTTACATTTTACCATATAACAATTTATTTAAAAACGTTAAAAGCTCAGCTATTACTGGACTCTGCATCTTGTTGAGTATGAGATATGGGTGAGTAATGTACAATTAATACGTATCAGACTACGTAAACTTTGCATCGAGTTATAAATACATCGCACAATGTTTTTTAATCGATGCATGATAAGTTTCATCGATTTGCCTTCGTGGTTATTAAAGTCATTGCACGTCGCATTTACTTGCTTGATTTTTATCCATTTCGGATATAACACAAAAGTACCTACTTAGAAAAGCTTGGTAATTAATTATAGGTAACTAATATCCCAATTTTAGATTTTTTTTAATAAAATCTACATTTAAACGACGTAGTAATACTCCAATTAGGTATTAGTTTGTGGACTTATACTACATGGAAATATCCCCCTATCTATCTTTAAATACGTAAGCACATTATTAGATTTAATACCCTATCCATGTGATAGTCAACTATTTGGACAAGATGATCGATGGTTACACTCTCAATCAATACAATCGATCACTGGTAACATATATCTATGGGAAAACTTCCTGTAATGTAACTCGGTTTATGGGTTATTGAAAGGGAAAACAAAGTACTGAAAGTTGCCCTCGCCGCAGAGGTTCGATTTGTCAAGATGTTGACGTAGATTCTGTAAAATAATATATATATAATTATATATAACTTTTGATGTCATTTTTGCATGTTGCCCGTGCTAAGCTTAAATCTAATTCTTCTTCAAAAGGCTGGCCTGTTTTTCGGCCAAAGAATTAGCATTGCCATTCAACGTGGCAATACCGCCAGTCTTTTGGGCACCCTACCAGTCGACAGCGATGAGGACGAATACTTTGATGCATAATTTTTAGTTTAAATTTTTTATTTTGTATATATTTATTTTTAAGAAGTGTAAATAACCTTGTGAATAAAGTGCCCTTATTCTTCTTTATCAATTTAAAAATATATGTTGTTGTTCCTCATGTTTTAAAATAACTATATTATAAAGGCATATAGACACAAGAAACTACTTGTTATTTTAAATCTATGGCTATGAGAGTGTCTTAGAAAAATGAATACTGTCATAAAAAAATCTGTCTACTGTCAAATATTTAAATTTATTTTTACAATCACAATACGTTTCATTTGTTTTATTTCTAGTGAAAATAAACAAAGAAAAAAATACGTCACGTATAAAACCTTACTATGCTGAACCTTACTAGACTCTTTAATCTTTATAATGCCGTAGTATTCGCTGCATAATAAAAAACAAAAGCACATCACAACAATTGTATTACTCATCTTTACTATATTTTGGCAGACTAAACCGAGGGTGGGCATGAATAAACTGACAATTTACATACACGTAGCGCTACCAATCTAACGGTCAAGCACCTTTCCAAAATAAAATTTACAATTAATTTTGGAACGTTTGGTTTTAGAAAATTAATTTAAAACTAAATTATAAATGGCCAACGTTATTTTCAATCGTGGAATGTGCAAAAATGGTTTCGTATATTAACAATTTTTAATAACATTTGCAAATTAAATTTTCATGTCCATGCGCAGTTAGTAAAGATTTCGATTAGTTTAATTGTACAATTCTGTCAGTGTGACAAGACACGTTAATAAAGCTATTTGAATGCTTGTGTTAAAAATATAATTAATTTTATTAATACCTTTTTGAGTAAGTCCTTTTCCTAATTCAAATTATGATTTTATATCTGTCTAAACTTAGCAGCCAGCAATTAAATAAAATACCAAAAACCCCGCAGTAAATAAATCCTTCTTTCATAATTGCAGCAAAATAACTTGAAAATCGAACCACTAGTTCACTTACAAAGGAAGCCCAGTTCTATTTATAACATTAGTATAGACAGCATCCGCGAACAAATAGAATTTCTCTGTCCATTATTCCTTCGAGCACATTCTCATCTATTAGTTCCACATCTAGGTAACAGACAAACGCCGGCAAATCCCCGTTTCTAACTCTTTTCGAATGCAGCTCGCTACAGAAGCTGGCTGAATGTGACGTTTGAACAGAACGCTCGAACGACGATTAAAAGCGCGCTTAGCGGTACACATGACGTTTTCAGATGGACTTTATGTCGTCGCAAATTGAATCGGATTGAAAAACACACAGCGGCCTGTTAATTGCCGTGCGACGTGACGCTCGGCTCACCTTTCCTAGTCTTTTGATCTGAACTGTTACTGGGAGCTTTGAGATTGGGTTATCTTGCGTGACGTAAGCCTGGATTCGAATTTAGACTCGTTTGTTGGTTGTTCACGATTCTAATCTGTTTGCATTGTTAACTTTGATGATAAAGTGTGTTACACGTCTTTTTTCCCTGATTGATAGGAAATAAGTGTATCATGAATCCTGTATTTTTCATAGGGTTAGGTAGTGATATAATTAAATGTCAACAACCCACGACTTTGATTAGTACATGAGGTTTTAGTCCGTAATTTTGCTTTTTGTAAAAAAAAAACTTGACAAGATTATTCCAAACGCAATGTAAAGGCTCTTAAATTCACCTCCAAACATAAAATAAAGAATATTATTCTAATAAACAAAATACCAATTCATAAAGGTTAAGCTTTCCGTTCGTTTGTTAATGGAAAATAAAATGGGGAAAGATTAATTGACGTGAAATTAAAACAGTCAGAGTTTAATCTAAAAGCCTTGTTTAACGCCGAGAAAATCCCGTCTCTCCAACAAATTAGTTGAATTTACTTCTTAACTAACGAAAGTTGAATCTCATGAAATGCTTCGCATAAAATAAAATAATTTGTTTTTAAACAACGCTTTTCCCTGTAATTACCTCAAGGCTCTCAGATCGACGGTCTTAACAAGTCAGCTCATGCACTTTCAGAATATCTTAAATTATAATATTATCATGGTTGGATAAAACTTGGAGTTACAATTCAGCGGAGCGTTGATTCAGCTAGACTGCGCTACTATGGACCGGCATTCACATGTTTATGGGTAAGTAGTTTCATTACAGTAATAGTAATTTTATCAGAATATAGGTATTTGAAAAAATTAAATGAATGAGGTTATTGCGATCTAACAAAGGTGGCGCATACCGCACAATTATTATTATCGAAAAAAGAACAATAATATAATTCAATATTTTTTCGTGTATTTATTTCCTCCAAAAACTCCGATAATACCACCTCCATTTATTCGTAAACATATCCTGGTTTGGTGTCACAGAATGAATACATTCTCAATAACGAAGAAGGTACTAATACAGACAAACAGTGAGTGAAGTACTAATACAAAGAAACTGAACGAATACAATCTCAATAACGAAGTACTAATACGAAGAAACGGCCTCACAAGATACCAACTGAATCCTAACACTGTATCGAACAAATCGAACGAAAGACAAGCTCAAAATCAACTCAACAGCAATCTAAGATTCAACGTCCAAATATTGCGCCTAAGGGAAAAGCGAATAAAACAACAACAGAATTTAAATACAAACATTTACATGCCCTCGACATATTTGGCCTGGGAAGATGGCATAAAATGATACGTACGAAAGAGCAAGGGTCCCGTATCGGTAGATTTCCATAAGCGGTGTTTACAACAACGTAACTTAGGATCAAGGAGTTGAAATCTCTGCCGGGATACCATATCTTAAAGGTCCCGACGTGATCGGATTTACATAATAGGGGACCAGTCGGCTTTCTTCTATGTAAATGTTGAGTTTTTCTTACGTTCCCCGAACGGTATTAAGTGCAAAGGCAGCGGGATGATTGATACGAAACGGATGTGTTCCCACATGATTTATGTGTCTCTGGGTACATGTGCATAAAGGCTCTGACAATTCTATGTTGGTGTTGGATAGCTACTTCTGTTTATGTGAGCAACGGCACGATGGATACTCACAGATAAAGATGGAAATGAGATCGATAGGTCGGATACCTATAACAAAACTTTTTTTGGATTTTTCAAACTTTTCGTTAAAATTGGTCAGTTTTTTTATATATTTATTTCAGAATATACCTATGCTTATGTAGACGTATACAAATAGCTATATAATGATAAGGGTTGTTTTGGAATTTTTAACGAGTCTTTTCCATAGTAGTGACAGTTTGAAATATTATAATACAACAATCCTAAAAACATAACTGGCGAAATTTGCGTGTACTACATGTGCACCTCTGTCTACCCCTTCGGGGAATACAGGCGTGATGTTATGTTATGTTATAATACAACTAAATTTGACGGTTTGTAAGTATTTCTTCGTAACCTATATAAAGTAATAAACATTACGGTGATGACTAATCCTACTATAATATTATAAATGTGAAAGTTTGTGAGTATGGATGTATGGATGTGTGGATGTTTGTTACTCTTTCACGCATAAACGGCTGGACCGATTTGGTTGAAATTTGGTATGTAGATAGGTTATACCCTGGATTAACATATAGGCTACTTTTTATCTCGAAAAAATGTAGCGGGTAACACCGCGGGGCGCAGCTAGTAATACAATAATACTGATACGAACACATCAACCGATCCATGTTTTGAATTATAAATTGATGAAAACATGTCTGGGTCATGTCATCAAGGTAGTAATTATGACCCATTTAATCAATGTTGACATTGAACCTATAACACCTTTTTGGAAACAACAACAGACTTCAAAAGTCACAAAAAAATATTGAATTCTATTGACCCTTAGTATGACTCCCACCAGGTGGACCGATGATATCGTCAGAATTGCGGGCAACCGGTGGATGCGATTGGCAAGCTGTCGTTCATTGTGGCGTTCTAAGGGAAGGCCTTTGTTCAACAGTGGACGTCTTCCGGCTGATAATGATGATGACCCCTAGTAGTTGAATTTAACAAAAATAAAATAAACAAATTATAGTATTTTAATGTAAAAAAAAACATAAATGCAAGAATCCTTCACAATATTATTAGAAATACCATCAGCTACCAACAAAACCATTACCAAACTAATTATGAAAGTAAAAAGCAATTAACTCCACTACATTTCTAAGAAGCGTGTTTATAATTTATTTAATAGTTCGCCATAAAATAACAGTGAAACACGATCGCATCTCGTAATTATGATGAATTAGGCCTCCAGAGGCTCCCGGCCCCTGACCGATAACGTCGAGTAATTAATCAACTTCATTTACTTCCATTACATATCCAAGAGCTTTTTTATCTGTTATAGTGCATTAATGTTTGCTATCTACTGGAGCTTGATTCCAAGGCTGGATTTCTTCTACTGTCATCTTTAGTCATAGTTATAATGTTCCTATTTCATCTTATAGGCTACAAAAGAGCCTGATTGCCTTGCTGCTCTAGTGGTCGCTAGGCGCGACTGCTGAGCATCAGGTCCTCAGTTCAAATAACGGGTCGGGCAGTGTTAGTGGGTTCTTCCACTAGGTGATTCTCAATAGCAGCATGGAGTCTGGATTTGTGCCCAGTTGATAGCAATAAGTTCGTCCCCTAGTATATTGGGACCTATTAGATAACTGGCAAAATGAATATCATGGTCTTAAAGATAATAATGGTTAATTTGAGATTTGGTTATTATTTTAATGAGCCTATAAAATGTCACACTGAAAGGCAAAGGCCTCTCTACTAATTCCATATCTCTCTTAATGGCTGTCACTATCCAGTCCTTCATAAAGAAATTTCATTTTATCACGTTTTACCAGGAGACTCCTCAGTGCCTAGGATACCACATTCACCCCTAGAATTGGTTACCATGCAAAGATCTTAAGCAGTTGCTACGGATAGTCAGAAACGCAATAGTCTGAGACAAATTAACTATCGGATATTACCCGTTAACTGTATTGTGGAGGTCAGATAACTAGCGTTTCATGTAGCTTTAAAGTATTTGCATTCTTTGGACTTGAGGCCGACTTTAAATTATAGGACAAAGGCAGGACATATTGATGTTGAGTGTACACATAGATAAACACAGAATCTTCAAAACACAGCGTTCCATTCTCTATTTATCCACTATATTTTTCTTACCCACCAGCAGCAAACAATTTAGGAGCATAATTTTTGTAATTTCAGACATGTTGTGACATGTCTGTACAACAATATCCCGCTTAGTCCGCGGATTTTATACTCAGCTAAATTTATGCCACGTCACAGAATATACTCTTGAATATTCATATTATTCATATCATGCTGTTGTTCTGCGTAGGCGAGAATTATAACTACGTGTGGAGTATGCATAGGTATTTATTTATGAAGTCGTATAGAAGTTTCGCGAAGATTTAACTTGATGGAAAGGGAATTCAGTAATTACCAGCCAGCAGTTTAGAATTCCCTTGGCATTCAGTTATGATGTGATGTTAAAGCGTTCTAATTGGTCGTTCATTGTAACAGGCTTCTTATAATGAAGAATGATGACACTTTCGATAATAGCGACAATTGCTTGTATGCTTGAATTAAAGATCAACTTTTATCCGAGCTCGTCTTGCGAAAAGATGGTAATCCTAGAGACATGAGCATACTCGTGAGCAGAGAGTTCATTATACTTAAACCTTATGTTAAGCATCAACTTGTATCAGCGACCACCACATTCCCCCTTATAAAAATTGACAGAGTTGAACAATGAATTAAATTATACCTGTCACTGTCGTTTGCATGTTAAAGAATAGAGATAGGATCAATAAACTTAAGAAGTAGTTATGTTAACACATGTTAGCATCGTTTATAAGTAAGCGAATAGTGTTTTCTTAAAAAAGTGCAGAAGACCTGTGCGCAAGCGCAAAACAGCGCTGGTGCACTAATCGTACACTATGTACTAGATTCAATAGCTATTGCAAAGTGTGGTTTTTACGACGTTTAAGCAACTCAAACTGGAGTCAGTGTAGAACAATCAATCACGAAAAAAACACTACACAAATGATTTCCCATCGTCCCTTCCTATAGAGCTAAGGGATCTATTTCCTTTACCCACTGGAACATTTTTATTTGGGTAGTATGAGCTAAGTTTTTATACGCGTCAAGTTCGTCCCACCATCTTGGCTTGAGTTCCATGAACTATGTTTTGGGTTTTACAGTAACTTTAGCCCATAACTCATTTGACATGCAGTAAACGTGCCGGCTAGTCCCAGTTAAGCTTGACAGGCTTTTGTTTAACATCAAAATCCGGGGAATTTAAAAGAGTATTATATAGTTCAATTTTATCAAAACATGCATTATAATTTACAAAGTAAATATACGGGCTTCCTGAAAATGTAGGCAAGAAGTTCACGGCTTAACTGGCATAATTATAACTTCTACATAATTCTCATCATAAACATAATTAATATAGTTTCGCCTGTATTCGCCGAAGGCAAGGGTGTATAGTACACTGACATTTAGCCGGTTTGTTATAAGTCTATAGGTAATATACTAGAGCCAGCCTACTACTATCAACTAGGCACAAATCCAGACTCTGTCTTGAAACTGTACCGAGAATTACCTAATGGAAACACCCTATAGCTCTCTGTCCGACCCGGGGTTCGAACTCAGGATCCCATGCTCAGCAGTCGCGCTTAGCAACCACTATACCAAGGTCATTTTAATTATCATTTTCTCTTATCATATTTTATCTATACAAGCTTAACTTTATACTGCTCTAATGTATATGTTTATAAAGACTATATTTATTTATATTGAAATATAATATACAGCTACATAAAACCAAAAAGGTTTTTACTCAGTATTTTAAAATTTCAATGAAAATTCAAATAGTGAATCTTATATTTCAGTAACACCCAGCGTACCGTAGTTTTATACATATTTTTACACGCGACTGTACACAGTACAGATATAACCAAAATATTGTTCGTTGCAAAAACAAAATGGTCGAAAAATAACTGAACGGCGACGCATTTAATTATGTAAATTATTAAAAACTGACTCACAATGTATTTCGATAGAGTTTTGTATATAAATTCTATTTTTCCATGAGATTTAAATCTAGCCTATTCACTGATTTGAATTGAATGTTCTGTTTTTGTCGATGATGGTAATACTTTTGTATAAATTATAATTTTAAACACAAGCGGTAACAAATTCAGTATATTCCTCGTCCCTATTGAATTCGTAAATAGAGTAATCTATACATCCTATATAAAAATGGAGTGTTTGTTTCTAACATCAAAATAAGTGATTTTACTCGATGCATGTTATATACACAATACATAATATAACAAAATTGTAATTAAATTCTCTTGTCCGTCTTCTGTCTGTTTGTTCTTGTTTGATAGATTTTGATGAAACTTTAACTGGAAATTAGCTGATGTTATAAGGAGTAGGTAACTTAAGCTACTATTAATTTTAAAAATAATTATAGCTCGCGGGGGAAAGTAAAAACCCATTAAATGTTTAACAAAATCAGATTCTAATAGAAATTTGAAAATAAATCCGTGGGTACGAAGTCCCGGGTAACAACAAAAGCATAACATAACATCACGCCTGTAGGCAGAGGTGCACATATCGTACACCCACATGTCGCCAGTTATGTTTCCTATTGCCATCAACCAGACACAAATCCAGACTCCGTGATGCTACTGAAAATTACCTAATGGAAAAATCCAGAAACACTTTGCCCGACCCGGGATTCGAAGCCAGGGCATAGGCTAGTTTATAATATAATCGAAAAATTATCATCAATTTCAGGTGCCTAATTTGCACTTATCGAAGTGCCTAGATAATGGTTCACATAACTCATCAATACTAAATAAAAAATAATTGATGCCTGTTCAATTAATGAATCGATCATAACGTCGTCAGTTGATATCAGCCAAAATAATTGGGTCAGTATTAAAACTTCCATGATACTGGCAGTTAATAATGATTAAGTACAGTGACGTAACATTTAAGGGTTTTCGTAAACAGTGGATTTTGGTACCTGTCCTGGTTCTATACCTATCTATTACCTACGTAACTTATAATAGGTATCAACCCTAACAGGTATCAAGAAAAATATGACAAGAATTATCATCATCATAAGTCAGAAGACGTCCACTGTTGAACAAAAGCACCTTAGAACACCAAAATAAACAACAGAATAATCTTGTGACAATAATTGACTCATGTCGATACAATGAAAAGGACAGCCAAAATTCTAGCCCCATCTTCATTTCTGCCATATACTTACCCTTGATAACATAATACATAACATTTTAACCATTTCATTTATAAAAGTATCATTAAAATCGATATTGACAGCAGCTGAGATGCCAAAACAAAATAACTAGTAAGTACAGCGGTTTTTAATCAAAACTTAAACAAAAGTGAGCTCAGTCCAGTTGTAGCCGACACTTCTCGTAAGTAGGCCGTACATTACACACGGTGGCAAATTTATATACTCAGTAGAAAATGCTTATAAGATTAATTGCCTTTTATGACCCATTGCCTTTCAGGCGAAGACAATTGTTTTTTCATCTGTCTTCCCGTGGTTTAATTTTATTAGCCAACTATAAAAAGTCGACAATATTGTAAATAATATTATATTAGGGGCCGATTTGACAATTAATGTATGAAAAATATGTCCAACGTATGATTTATTCGATTGATAAAAAATATGTTCCTAAGAAGTTCAAATTACTATGATGTTTTTTTGGTATTTTCTCCCTAGGAAACGAGCAACCTTGACTCTTGATTTTGATAAGCGTCTGCAAATTGTCTAAGGTATTAATTCTAACTGTAACAAAACAATCAGAGCATAAATAACACTTTTTATTCCATCCTGAACTGTAGTACTCTAAGGCCTCCCTTCTCTCATTTCACTTATACCTAATAACCAACTTGACGCCAGTTTCCACGGTATTCTACTATATCGTCACGTCATCTTTTTCTCGGCCTGTCACGAAGGTATTGGCTGTTGGTTGGACAAACAGCGTGGTTACATTCTTTAATAACCTCTAAAGCATAATTCCAGTATCGATAATATTATTATTTAATACAGCTTATGTCGAATCAACTCTCTGAACACATTAAAATTACGGAAGCAATATTTCACATGCCATTACATTATTTATATTGAAACATTTTCCAATAAATTCATAAATTGTTTGCTTTAATTTCACTTGTGAATCATTATTTATTCCATCATTTTGTAAATCCAAGCTTCAACAAATATGACCTACTCAATTTCAAATTAGTTTATTATGATGATGCAATATTTTGGCAAGAAGTGTACCGCATTTTCAGTACCTACAACATTTGTGTTTGCTTTACGTAGGCATAATTCTACCCTTCGTGAAGTCATGTCAGTGCTGGACATTTCCTCCAATCAATTTCACTGTTACAACGTTTCTGTCAGTAAGTGTACAAAGCTCAGTCCACTGCAGCGGACGCATTATGAGAGGCGTACAATACAGAATGGCACGCCGCGTCGCTGTGAATGAAAAACAAAAGAAAATCCACTCGGCTTCATTTTCAGCATGTATTGCGGCTTACAACTCGATTAATATTGCTTTGAGTGCTACTTATTAGTGGTTGACTTGTTAGTCGTGTTACGTGGCAATACTCTAGTGTTTAAATTTGTATAAATAATGAGTTATTTGAAATTTTGGGGATATATTTAACAAATTATTTTTCAGTCTGAACTTTTTTCCGCTCCATTAAGAACCAGTTAAATTAAAAATCGATCATCTACGGCTTAGTTTTTACGTCGATATAGATAACATACTCGTAGCCCTAAGTAATATTGTAAGGAAAAAGGTTCAAAACGATTTTTTTATTATAACAACTAATTGCATCATTTATACGAGAGCAGTAGGTAGTAACAGAGAATGAAGTACTCTATCCTCACATATTAATACCAATAGATCCTAATAAATATAACAGCTAAAATTGTAAACGGATATCCACATATAGGCAGCCATTTTCTCAAGTGACTATTAAGGTAACGTAACACCGCATGAGCGCTATACGTCAAAAATACTTATGAAATTGCCCCTTTGCCGTTAAAGCGGTCGGGCTAAAATTAGATAGCTGAAAGGGTGAAATATATTACGTTAAAAATGTGAATTTATTCAGTAATAGCTTTAATAAATGTCAATGGACCACGAAACTTCATTTTATTAACATATTGAAGTTTCGTGGTCCATTGACATGTTGATTAAATGGAACCAAAAAAACAAAAGATGGTAAGGATAAATATTTTTTTATTCAAATTATACTTTTGTATTGTGTGCCAGTTATTGTCACGTACAAGTTACAGGGAGTCTAGAGCAGGCTCACAGAAACAAATGAATTGCATTAAAAAGTATCGAATTTGTCAAATACCCCCAATATACTGAGATAGTGCAGAACGTCCCCTAAAAAGAAGTCTACCAATGGTATTTTACCAGCTAAAGGTATATTTGAACTGCAATAAAAATGGATTGCATTAACTAAATAATAAAGAACGCACGCGGTACGCTCTTAAAAAGACAAATAACTAAGTCATTCACTGGACATCAGGCGATATAGGTACGTTATATTGCCTTTTGCCGGAATATGAGGTTGTATACTCGTTACGACTTCTATTTTGCTGTAGTTCAAAACCGTGTACTTGCATTTTACGAACCAAAATATTTTTTTTATCGTACCAACTTTCGGATTCTTTTAAGTTGTCTGTAATTAGATTTAAGTTTTGAACTTACAACCTTGTAAGTACCAAATTTTTAATTATTTGTATTTAAACAAATAAATAAAAATTTGTGAATAACAAGTTAGTAGTTTGGTAAATTGTACGTTTTCAGAGAACACAAATTTTATTCATATATTTTTTTAAATCACTCTAGCTAGAATCTATAATGCCATTTATAAAAGCCAAAACCATTAAACAAAACGCTGAATTTTAACAAAATATGTTTAAACGCAAAATTATGTGGAAAATAAATTTTCAACAGCTCGCTGTAATACCTATTATTGTTAACAAAAATATTCCGATACTTAGTTCGACACCACAGCACACATTTTTGTACGAAAACTTTTGATTACGGAGCGCCGGCAGTTATGAAAACGAACCGGACCGATATTTTGTCATCTAACACGCTGTGGCCCTAATAATATATAGCGAACCCCTTTTTATTGGAAATCAAAACTTTCCGCCCCAACGCATTTTGATGAGAAAAATTTTCGACGGTTTTCTAAAAATCGTAAACGATATTTATATTTGGTATTTTTGCTTCATTGGGTTGTAACGTTTTTATTTGTGTTGTTGTTGCGGATTAATATTTATGTTCGATTTTTAATGCTTGGTTTTCGAGAAATCGACTCATGAATGTAAGCAGCTGGTTATTCTGGCCCCGCTTCTCAATAATACCTTTGCTGAGTGTTAGTATTATCTCCTGTTGGGTTCTAGTTTCCTTCTGCCCCTTGCCATGATCTGTTATAGCAGGACAGTTTTCGTTCTGAAAGCGAGACGCTGCATCACACAGCACATAACGGCGTTTCCACATCGTAAACAGTCCAGCTTTAAGAGTTTATAGGAAAAGGGCAGATCAGCCAAAGCCAAGACGAAGAAGTGAAGCGTTGTTCACCGTTTTTTTTATACCACTTTCAACGACAATATGAATAATAATATAACAACGACAATATGAGTAATAAGTTCATAGAACAAAGTTTGTAGGGGTGAAAGGCTGGTCACGTCTGTCGAATATCGGAAGAGCTATGGGCGAACAACCATGCAGTGGGTCCCAAACAGCAGCAAACGAGTTAGTGGCAGGCCAAAAAAAAGATGGTGTGACGTACTAGACTCCTACCTAAAGGACTGCCGTCGAGCGGCGGCAGACAGAAACAAGTGGAATAAAGGATATAGAAAAGATAAAAAGCATCGCCGAATCCATAAATTTAAAAGAACGAAAAAAAGATTCCACACCTGACCAAAATTAACGACACATTTAATTATCTCCTAATTCTCAAATTAGCACATTTTTCCATCTGCCAGCGTACGGTATTTTCCAGCGGACATTTTTTAAGGGATTAGCGTCTCACCAGATAAGTTGGCGTTTATTCAGACTTAACATAGCGCAGCTTCTGAAGTTTTACCAACCGACTCGTACTTAAAGATTAAATATTGAAAAGGTTTTTAGGATTTTCTTTTTCATTTAACTGTATTGAAATATTGGATTCTAGTTTTGAATTGTATGGATTGATTTTATCTGTTTCTTATAGAGTTATTTCATCACGTAATAATCTCAGCACGTATTGTTATTATAATTATTTCCTTGTTCCATTTCCTAGCTCTTCCTACATAAATATCGCGAGAGGATATCCTTGCGCTCCATAAATGAAAATGATAATATTATTTGCCTATAAGCGAAACAAATGCCAAATACTTTACTCATTTTCTTGGGCCAAGTTCAAGATTTTTGCACAATGTAATTGAATGGCATTCTACATAAACAAACAACCTGAAAGATATCAATCTTGTTTTCAATTAACAAATATGGGGTCTTGCAAATATTCCATTTGCTGATACAACTTTGGAAGAACAATTACTTAACCTAACGCTTTTACTTACAGCACATTACACAACATAGTTGTACGCAGCCGAGTTTGTGTTTAATGGATGGAAAATGGATATCGCGAGTAGCTTCGGCTCCATCACGCGACCTCAAAAGTATCGTTAAGCCTAAGTGTCAAGGAGTATGGATAGGGCGTAGAGCGCGTACCTATGACAGATGCGAATCATGCATGTTACATCAAATACTTATAGCGTTTACTTAACACGTAGGCACTGTATAATTCATTATGTCAGGATCTCGTTTTAGTATGATAGATTCCAGAGATAATATTGAGGGTAACAGGTCTAGGAACCGCTTGGCGTTCTGTAAAAATTGACATATTTTTTTAGGTATTTAGGCACTTTTAGTTGCCTCTAAATGTCTTTTCAATAGGGCTGTACAACATAGACATTGTATAATTTATACTCAAAGCCCGTAACTTCTGAGCGCGAAACGTTCGTTTACACCACATTCGTGATTCAAACACTCAAGGTAGGCAGCACAAGTAGGCTGTAACCTATTTAAATTAAAATTACTAACTCCGCACACCCGACCAAAAGTCTTGTTTATTCAGAAAACTTTCGCCGCAGATTTTGTTTAAAGCGGGATATTAGAAGCAAAGGCGAGAATTTTAAATTTAATTCCCTTGATGTTTGCGGTAGTATAATTTTATTAGGGCGAAGTGTTCCGCAATGCTATTAAAATGACAAATGTATAGAGGGCGGTCGTGGGAACCCTAATCTGCTTTTATCTAGATATATCTAGTTTGAGACACGAACCCGTTTTAAAAAAGGATTTTTTTATTTCTTTAATATTTTTGCAGTATTTTTATTTTCTATGCAAATGAAGGATGGGAAGCGTACTCCAAGCTGACTGTGAGCGTTTGATAATTAGGGGTGAAGATTTTCCTTATAAAATTATACACATTTTTTGTGTAAATATTTTTCCACTTTTATCCGAAAGATGCCGATTTTTTGCGCGTTGTTTCCACAACAATCTTTGTTTACGAAATCATTTAATAAGGGAGAAGTTTCCGTGATTATAAGGCTCTTTAGTCGAAATAATTAAGTTTACCTAACTTTATTATTAAGGATATAAAATTACCATTCAAATATTATTCAAACTCAACTTTTTGCCGTAATCGTTATTACATAGATCTCTTCATAAAGTAATATTTCATCACTTTACGGGCGCTGCTCATCTCATTACCGAGAAGCATCGCCACATGCCGATATTAGTCAGACAATATGTGAAAATGAAATCCCGCATATTATATTGTAAGGGATCCAATAACGGGCTCGGAAACATCTGCGAAAAAGAAATTTATTATATACAATGTAACGCGCCGCGGCGCCGCCCGCCCACATGCGGTAAAAAGGGAAGATCACTCTATTTATTTGTGGTATTTGCATACTTCAGCTCGAGTATGTTTATAAATATGTGTATTATGTGGCTATTGCAAATAAATTAAAGGGTTATCTTTATGGACGTAACGAACAAAAGTCTACATAACGGATATATAGGTAAAGTGTGCATATATATATTGTTGGTACTTTTAACCTTTTGACCGCCAGTCTTGTATATAAGACAAGCGTTTTCGTGCCCTCCTTTAAAAGACAATAATATAATCTAATCGTAACATTTATGATGATTTATGATTTTTATTACATTTCACATATGTATGTATTATGTTACCTCAAACATAACTGGCGAAATGTGGGTGTACCTCTATATGTGCACCTCTGCCTACCCCTTCGGGGAATACAGGCGTGATGTTATGTTATGTTATGTTATTATGTTACAATTTGGTATTGTCTACTAGTCTAGGGTTAAAAGTAACTACTTTATAACTACTTTCTCAACTACTTTATACATATACATGTCTAATTTGTACTAGTTTCGATTTTTTCTTAAAGAATATTAGATATTAGTCCGACCATACAGGTCGGACTAATATCTAATATTCTTTGATGAAAACTTGGATGTGCTAAAGCACACGTGTGCCTTTATTTTTTTAAGCCGACTCTGTAAAGGAAGTTCTCATTTCCACTGTGAGTTATGATCGACCTTTATTTTAATTTAATATCTAAATAATTTTTTTTGCTAACACGTTACTTTTGCTACACCTACTCACGCAAAATATTTATTAAACCTTAATTGAAAATGTAATTCCTAAGGTATCTATATTATTAATTTCGGATATTAAAACAGTAATTTGAACGGCAGACTTAATTTAATTGAACACTTCTAAGTTTTCTGAAACAACAGAGGAATTGAAATTTCCAGACTGAAATAACGCACATGTAGTTTCGCATTGTTAGTAGATATTCAACACATTGTTCAGAGTAAGCGTTTTAGAACATTTTTACATAAAAAGTCACTTACGCTAAGTCGATTTATAGTCGGATCTTTGCGTTTTCGAAATCTACTGCCACCGCAACTTTTTACACAGATATCTATAAAATAGATAAGAAAACTATAGTAAGGACACAAAACGTGCTAAATTTAAAAAAATATTTTGTTTTTTTCATTCAATTTTTAAATATCTGAAATATCTGGGACGATGCGAGCATAAATGAAAGAGTAATAAAAATGGATGAGGTAAAAGTAACACTTATCACTAAGCTGCTTGGATCGTAGCAAATGCAAATCCGTGGTCTCGTCCTACCCCTATGAGTAACAGGCGTGACTTTATGTATGTAGGCGACGTTAATATTATGATTTTTTCTTTGCCCGATTAATCTGTATCGTGGGAGCATTTTAATGACATGATAAAACAAATATCAAATATTGTATCCCCACGGTAATTATCACAAAGATTATGAATTTTAACCAACCAATATATTTAAATCAGTAGATACGATGGTTCAGTTGGCAAAGCTGCACCACTGACCGGCGAATTTTATATGTTGGAGTCCCGCTCGTATCCATCATTTTTATAATTCCCTTTTTCAATTGACATTCAAATCTTTTTACGCTTTCCTTGTAAAATCTATTTTCTAGATAACCGTAAGACTTTCCATTGATCAAGCATCTCCTGTTACGTACACAGACGTGAGCCCAAGGGGAAGATTACTGAGAATGATTACATGTGAATGATCGGATCGAACGTAATACTGAAGGTGCGTATTTACAAGACATTTTTGTGCCGAATTTTTCGAGTTAGCGAAGTAATAAGAAGTTAACACTCGTCAATCGTAACAGATTGCTAAAGATGGGGCAATGTCAACTTACCTTTAACATTTGGTGGTAACAACAACATATTTTATGTCATCAGCTCCCATACAATAAACTCTTAAAGCATTTTTCGTAGAGGAAGCCAGAAGCCACACTTCGCACGTAGTTGCGTCTCGCTTCCACAACGAAAAATGTCCTGCTTCAAGTGTAAGAGTTCATGGTAAGGCAAGATTTATGACCCCTTATATCGGCCGACCATACAAATAATTTTGATCCACTCCTATGTGGCTATAGGGCTTATGCAGTCACCAATTAATTAAGTTTTTATAAATAAACTAGCTGACCCGGGGTATGAAAAATAGATGTTGGCCGATTCTCAGACCTACTCAATATGCTCACAAAATTTCATGAGAATCGTCAAGCCGTTTCAGAGGAGTACGGGAAGGAACATTGTGACACGAGAATTTTATATACATATAAGATTTCAAGTACTTATACTCTATCTAACATTTATAGAATGGCTTCATTTAATGCTAGTAATTAACTTTAGGAAAAATAATTCAAGAGTAAATATGAAAGTATTTAGATGGGTTTGAGCTTTCGAGATAATAATTATAGTAGGTAGTGGGACTTATGGTGCAGGAAAATGTAAAGTCTTTTGACGAAACTAGGTTTACATGGATTCAAAGATGGCGAATTTAGGCAAAGGATGGAAATACGTATGCAGCCTTCTCTCCAAAATTGGGACGATTTTAATTAGCACCAACCATAGAGGCACATTCGCCACCGACGTAATCTCTAAAAAGGCTGTTAAAAAGATTAATAGAAGGGTCGATGAGGTCATTGGTTTGTATTTAGTGCTCTCAAGGGTTGCATATAGCAAGCCCTTTTGTCTGCTTCCCTGAGAGTTAACAGTTACACACGATTAGATATTGTGTAGCTAATGGGTATTGGTGAAGGACGCTAAATCCTTTCAGGATTAGAATAAACTATAGCCGGATTTCAGCTTCCGTTTATCCGGGATAATAAGGGTATCATGCTGCAGGAAATATAGGTGGTGATAGTGAATTTAAAGAGCGCTTCAATGTGTTTGTAAGTCTTTGATCTTAATAATTATCTAACCTGAAACTACACCATCAAGAATATGCGAGTGATTACGTATCACGACACGCCTCGATAAGTCTAAAAATAAATTACCGTGGTGTTAAATTTAAAATGTAATTCGAAATAGGTATGCATTATGTATAAAGCTTAAATATTTAGTAAAAACCAAAGAACTCACAGTTCTGTCAGCTTCGTATATCCTTTGACCGCTACTAGTTAAACATCAATGATGACTCACAGCACATTGGAACAAGCGAATTTGTCCCCAATCACAGCAACACAAGATCGAAATTCACTTCAACATTATAAATTACAATGGCACGCACTCGTTAGCCAGTTAATCAGACAACACATATTTAAATCACATTTCTTGTATTAAAACACGTTTAACTACACTCACTTTAACACAGTACAATTATATGAACGAGTTGATATTATAACATTCGGTTTTAAGTTGGAAAACCGCGTACAAAACCGATAAAACTTTATATTTGTGTGGACCATGTTTCACAGTTCCATTAATTGTCTGAATTGAATGGTCAAAGACGAGACGAGAGGATTATGTCAACAGACAATCTGTTCAATTGGTGGACGAGTGGTGGTGGTAAAGTAATGATACTTCTTAATATAAAGAATTTCTTAATGCGTTGTTCTTTTGAGATACTGACTTCCATTCCCGGGTACAGCACAGTATTATTAGGTATTTTATTAGACTATTAATGGTGTAAAAAGAAAGCTAATAATACTGTGTGGCAGTACAGTGGCAGTATCCAGTATGGAGTCAGGGTTTGTGGCAGCAATAGGTACGCCTCCTATGACTCGGGATCTCTATCATAACTGGCGATATGCAAGAGTGAAATTCAGGACAAACATTATTTCCACCCTAGCCTGAAACAGTTTATCATCATCATCAGCCCGTTGCAGTCCACTGCTGGACATAGGCCTCTCCCAATGTACGCTACAGAGCCCGATCTGCTGTTTAATGCAACCAGCCGCTGCCGGCCCTCTTATGCTAGTCAGTTATGTTTATGCTAACATTATTTTAATTTTAAGTAGATTCTAGTTCAAATTCTGCTTTAAGTTTCTATAATAGTCTACAGTAGGGGGCTGGGGGAACTGTATTGACCTTATTTACTGGAGAATTGTGGATCCTAACGATCCAAGAACTGCACCAAAAAATGCTACACTGCTATCAAGGTCGAATTCACGAAATAAGGGGTTTATTCATCATAGAAGTTATACCGTAGTAGGTATTTACAGTAGCAAGACTACATTAATAATTTAATTCATTAAATTAGTTGAACTTTTTTCGAAGATTTTTATAACCTTGGCTCAATGTTACTTCATTGACCTTAAATTAGCAGCTAATTCGTTCTCAGTCGATCCATTTGTTAAAGTGTACGATAAATGGATTTTATCTTCATAATAAATGAGGTCTTGCGTAAAGCTCGTTTGACAAGAGATTAAAGAAGATAAACGTATCATACCTACACCTGTGTACAATGACATTGTATGTTTATAATATTTATTGATATACATGATACATCTAGGCCCAACTCTCATTCAATTTGATTACAATACGTTATGGTCATAGTAAGATTCCCTTCAATTGATTCTAACCGCACTAATAGGAGTATTGAAGTTTATTGAGCGCGTTTCATATACTAATCTACTAATCATATATATTTTTATGAAAAATAATATTTTAAATTAGAGTTACCAAAAAACCATTATTCGGCTTTACCATCTGGAAATCTATGTTTTATATTTGACAAGTAAAGGATTGATTAATTATTACTAGCCTAAACTGTACCATTGCTGGTGAAAAAGGCTTCTCTATAAAATTAATAAAAGACTGAATATCCAGTAAAATACACTTTGATCAAACCAGCTTCAAGCAGACACTTCCCCATTCCACGTTACAAGATATCCTTTTAGAAAAGTACGTACCCATAATAGAGGAACCCAAAAAAAGCTTAAGCTTAAAGTAATTACTTTTACGTGGATCCTTCGAAATACTTTTTTTGCCGTTTACAACTTTTGCCGTATTACCGAACGACGGTATTATGTTCAGATTCAAATCGATGGAATCGGCCGTCGGGAGCGTTCTTAATGTTTTCATCTGTCTGTCGGCGAATGTAATGTGTTTATTTATTGGAAGGTGAAAGATTACCGAAAGTATTATTTCGAGATTAGGTGGAGAAATCTTTATCTACAAGGTTGGGTAGTTTTGGGAGAAACTTGGATAATTAATGATGAAAATAAGTGATAAGCTTGGACGTTGATGTTTGAAAATGCGAAAAGGACAAACGAGACTATAATTATGAACTATAATTGCAAATTATACAAAGTTTAATTTATCTCTCATGGCACGGAAAACATGTTACGTGTTAGTTTATACATTATAAGAATCCACAGTAACTGAATATTATAATAATTATTGAGTATTGTAAGTTTTAGTCCCCAAGACACCGTGAGTATTGTACAAATACGGCAAATTGTTCAAAGGATATTTTGAGTAGCAAACCACATTCTAAATATACACAGAAGGTGACTTTAAGTAGACATGGCGTCTTCGATTGTACCTGTGGGTGTTTAATACGAACTCCGTCTAACCATTTAAAGACATTGTGGTGATAAGTCCTTGTTAGGTATCTCAAAAAATATTAGCCCACGTGCTTTATTTATTTGCTGTGTAAAGAGTCTGCTTTTCTTGTCTTGTCTCAATGTCACGGATTTATAAGTATTTTTCATTTTAGGCGTATGTTCTTCGCTGCTGTTACCATTTTTAGGCTTTGCCATAGATTCAAGATGTTTATTTTTCAAAAAAAACTTCAATATTTCTGGCCTTTCTGGACTTGTACTGTTTTCACCTTCTAGTTCAGTTCTATAAGTAACAATATTTAAAATAAATTTAAGATTATATACTCAATAGTATCTCAAGTCATGCTTAAATGCAGTTGTTCGTTACTAACCAATCCCTTTACTTTACAGAGATAGAATGTCAAACCGCCACATTTAAATAGGTTAGGTATATTTACATATATAAAAATGCAAAATAAAAATAGTAGTTTTGAGTTATTGGCTCCTAGGATTTACGAAATGAGTATCAGAATTATCGCCAAAGACAACTTCATCCATGTAGGCGTTTCAGAATGTTGGCATTAAAAGCTTATCCTTTTACTTCATGCAGGAATTAATGGAACCAATCTCGTTCAAAGTCGAAGGAGATTATAACTTTACGTGAGCCAGAAATGAAAGTTCTTTTTGGGATTTTTATCTTTTCGTGTATCAATGGGAATGAAAATGTAATTTGACTTTTCGCATTTGAAGAGGTATTAGGGAATGTAGGGTTAGGGTTGTTCGTAGCGTTGTAAAAATATGTAAATTAGTTTTGTGTTAATAATTTGATTATGTATTGTTGTATTATATATTTATGAGTTTTGTAATATTTCTCTATTTGTAATAGCAAAATATAATAAAATGAAACATAATCCTATCTCTTTTATTTTAAGATCGATAGCGAAAAAGAGATGAAGAGCAAACAGATTGTCATCAAAATTCGCCGAGACACCAAAAATTAGGATCAGAAAAAGTCCCAGCAAACCGGCAACAGTTTTTTAGTTTACTCAAATTCTGACCTCTGCAAATATACGAGTTTCTTTTTTTCTCAATGTGTATTGACGTGGAAATGGGACAAAAGACCTTCGGTTCAATTCAAAGGATAATCAAATAGTTTACGGTTGGAAAACATTTGCGTTTCGTACTTTTGGGGAGCAGGTTTATTTATGTTCACAATAGCTTTCGGCGGCCGGCCTTCCTTTGACAGATCATTTTGTGGTTAATGAAATGGACCAGTTACAAAGAAAGATAAGTATCACGACGCAATTGACTCCTAAGGAAAGTTCTCTAATGAAATTCGGCCCTTCGACGTATGTTTTATTTGTGTTTCTTTACCCAAAACTTTGTTCGGAGTTAATGATTTTGTTCTAGTGATTGTGGAGTTGATATAACGTAATGATATTATCTTAGTTTGATGGGCCCCCAAACTTTCAATCAGTTTGACTGTTGTCAGAGTTGAAATCAGTTTAGTTTCAGCTCGATTTTAAACAATATTGAATTGGCGTTTAATTGTCTTGCCGGATGCAAGAATAAAGTAAATGGGTATAACCGAGCGCCAACATATGATTCTATTAGAACAAACGAGTGCAACGGAAACAGTAACGTGCATCAATTTTCACTGTGCTGAATTTTTGCTCGTAGCAAAAATTCTTTAGATTTTGAACCAAAACATTCCTTTAAAGTCAGAATTTAATCTAAAGCAGTAATTACTCGCATCTAACCTTGTATGTGCAATCCTGGATAGCATCTGTTCGAGCAATTATCTGTCTAATTACTAAGTCGACGAGTTTCTACAGAGCAATTTATTGTACCGCGTCCCTCTAAGTCGGGATTTGTTCGTATAATCCTGTGGTGTCCTCAGAATGTGCCAATTAGAACAAGAGACATCGAGTTAAAAATCAAAACAACATGACGTCGAATTATTTTATTCACTTTAGGATTCATTTTTATACACTTTAGCGTTTGATTGATGGATCTATAATGTCCTTCTTTAGTTCCTTCACCTTTATTTTAAAAGCACTCCTAGTATTTTATTACTTACAGTACTTTTATTATTGCCACTACTCATTTTATTTCTAAAATAAAATGCGGTTCCCACAGGGGTCAGAGTTAGGACCTACTATATTATGTCAGCATTTATTTCAAAGTATGTTTCGTAGATTTTTTTTATATTTATAATAATCAGTTTTTCATAACCGAAAAATTTATAAATGAAATAACAAGAATGGCTATCCCAAAATGAATAACGCCATATTCATTTATACAACGCGTCGAACTAAAAAACGTACCTTTTATTTTTGTGACACTATTTTATCTATTTTACTCATTCACACTGAAACAGGAAAGGCGACTGCGTACAATCATTTCCACTCGTGCACATCTGTGACAGCCTTCATCCATGGATGCACATAGTTACAACACTGAATTGCTGTGACCTTGTCCCATTCAACTATTATACAGAAACAACTGTATGATATCTTCCATCTATTTGTCTATTTCAAGATCCTTATGTATATTATAGTTAAACTACATACATAGTTTTATACTGAAACGGTACATTCATCTCTAAATCAGCCGCTATGTAAATAATAAATAATTATTATAAAATTTTGATTTGAACAAATGTTAACTATTTTTGGACAGATTATAAAGTATCAGATGTTTATTTGTCAGTTATTGTTGTAATATGATGAACTAATAATATGAACAGGTCATCACTATCTAATCTATCTCTTCTTACAAAGTTTTCAATAGCCAATCAAGTACACCCAACTGCTTCTACAAAATATGTTACATTCAAGTTACTGGATAAGTTCGCTTGCTTAAGCTACTTAAATAAAATATTAAATAAGAATCCATTACAGTAAACATAAAAAAGTTGCTCATATTATTCAGCAAAAAGCATATTAACATCAGAACGAAGTTGCACGTTCATTAGTAAATTAACATTTTGAATAATTCGTTAGTCAATAACGCGGCAACATGCAACTGGCGAACGTTAATTACAGAAAATTAACGTCGATATTTTTACCGTGTAAAATCTGGATAATTGCACACGAAACAATGTACAGAAAATGTCCAACCGGGGACGCTGCGGGTACTGTAATGCAGCATTATGCTAATGACGGCTGCCTAAATAAAGCCGTGCGGGAAATATGAGAGCCTGCTTCCGGACAAATTACACAGAGTCTCGACTAATAAAGATGGTAATACTGGTCCAAACAATTTGTAGTTACAGCCCGTTGTTGCGCTGTGCATGCGTTCTGTTCATGCATAGTTATTCGAGCCGGCTTTACGGGAGCAGATAGTTGGAAAACTTGAGTGTTATAACCTCCACAGGTTCTTTTAAGAGGTCTTTTAGAATAGTGAGTCGTATGCTCCGTCATTGGTTCTGAAAAACATTTTTTAATACACTTGTGTTTACTTTTTGAACTTGGTCAGTGGAGCCAGGACGTGAATTCGACTGCCGTACACAATAAAATTACTTAGGCGTTGATGAAGCGAGTATAAATAAGTTAATATTAAAATATATTTTTACCACAAGTTTTTAAATCAAAAGTACCATAATATTGTATTGTCAACAAACCTATTTACGCAAATTTCATTTCAATTGGATGGCAAAAAGTGGTTCTAATTTAGATTGCAAGATTTGACCTAAACAAACTCACATACATCTACACATACAATCATTGGAAATTAAATAAAAGCTTTAAAAAATAACTTTTTAGACATTTTTAATATTAAAAAATAAAATAAAACATGCTTTACTAACAGTGCCTTATAAAATGATGGTCATTTTACTTTTAAAATGCTTTTTTTCTACAAAAAAACACCTCCAGCGAAGAACAAACTTAGTATAGTATCAAACGCCAATACGAACTGCCAAACAAACCGCAAACACTACTTTCGAGTCGAGCTAGCCATGTTTTCGTACGTATCAGCTTCTATTCCTTATGACAGTTCCAATCGTAATGTTTGTCCAGTGCATCTATAGAATTTGCTTTAGTGTACTTAAAGCAGACGTCAAAACCTCAGCGCTTCCAAGAATATATTTTTTTAAATGAATTTTATAATTCTTGACCGCTTTGTTGGGCTGGGCTAGGCTCATCTTGTTTCAAATTTATCCAATAATCTGAAATACCTACCAAACCTACCAAAGTATAATCGTTATCTTTTACGTTTCATTGGAAGACCTAACGATATCCAAATATTGTAATGAAGTAGGTACCCACCGAATTCGTTAGGGTCCTTCAAAACTGTCAACAGAATAATTGATGATATTAAAAATACAGTGAGTATCTGCAAATGATTACCAGGTTTGTTTGTATCGTAACATAGAATTAGTTACAGAAAATATCACATTTTTCTTCTTATTCGTATTGCTTTTCTCAGAGCGGTCGTGGTCAGACAGTGGCTCATTTCACCAGGCGCCTCCATTCCTCCCGCACTACTGTTTTGTGTGTACATTTAATACCACGTTAGATTCGGCTATATTCCTAGCATTAACGCCAACCCAATGTTTATTTCCAACCTCCTTTCATAACCTGTGGTGGGTATTTTCATAAAACCTTATGCAACTGGTAACTTATATTATATTTACTCTTTTTAAGGATACAAGTATGATCGTGAAGCACCATAATTGATCCACCAATCAAACGGGATTGTAAAAACATGAAGGGCAAAACAACATACTTATAAATAAATGTTTACCAGAGAAGTCCAAATCAATATTATTATTATGTCTAGCCTACAAAATTCTGTGATGAAATCGTCCCAAGTTGGTGTATTAGTTGTATACGATAAGAAATCTCCGAAGTTAGTCTAGATAAAACCCTTACATGAGTCCCTTTATCCCCAATCTTTTGGTGCTGAGATTGTTCCCGAAACTTGTTACAACACCAGGTTTTACTCGACGGAATTGATTTGTGTTATAACTAAAAGATTTATTACAAACATATCTTCGCGCCTGTATTCCCCAAAGTAGTAGACAGATGATATACACATCGGGCATGTTTCGTCAGTTATGTTATAGGTGCCAACGTAATAGGAGGCGGGGCCTATTTTCATTAACTGGTCGCAAATCCAGACTCAACTGTTACTGACAATTACCCAACGGAAAAACCCAGTAACACTTTGCCCGATTCAGGATTCGAACCCAGGACCTCGTGCTCAGCAATCGCGCTGAGCGGCCACTATATCAACGAGGCAGGCATTTATAACAATCGAATTATTAAGTACTGTTTTTAATAAAACCGTAGCGTTATAACGTTATGTCGATTATATGATTAAATCATTCACCTTATATTTCAATTCAACCCTGTAATTGAATGAAATAATAATTGGCTTCCTGAAACTCGTGTATAAATAAAAACGTTCCGGCAAAATACTACGGTGTAAAAATATTGTTGATAACAGATTGTTATTGCAATAACTGGAACTTTTTTTGCAAGATTTTACTTGTTTTGATGCACAAGCGAGATAAATTAAATATACATAGATTACAAAATAAAACCTAAACAGTGTTATGACTAAACACTATTATAATTCTCATGAATGTCATTTTAATATTTAGTTACTCCGGTTGTACTTACGTATACCCTCCGCATCACATGAAATAGAGCTCAGTTTCATTTCGAAACAAATCGACTATACCCGAAAACACAAGCTAGTGCAATCGGAGTATTAAATAATACCAACAAAGTGGGACTAAATTCAAATTCAACCTGTTGAACGGCTAATAATAAGCGTATTTAGTTCAGTCAACAAGGCTCGATAAAGGCTGTGAGACGCGACAGCTATAATGCGATGCGACGCCGCACAAACGCAACGCACCAACTGGTACGCGGTAAACGCGACACTCAACCAAATTAACCCTCTGTTGCGGCGTCCGACGGCCAACGTTTATGTAGATCGCGTCAACGCATCGCAAAGTTAACCTACCCGATGACTGCTCTCCAACCGCACGCGGAGCTTGCAGTGCTGCCACATCGCGTTCTGTCACCTGCTTTTAAATATTCGTGAAAATGATACAGCACTATGTATGTACTCTTGGTTTTTTTTTAATTTTTACCATCAAATACCAGCCTGTAACTGTCCCAAAACCAAAAGCGATCATGAAAGTAAATGGTGATCAATGCTTGTTCCTTTTTTGCCAACGTCCAATGTAGTGATGTGCACTGATATCTAATTCCAGATTTTCTTCCGCCTTGTCGCTTTAAAATCACTGATACCTAATTATAAATATTACGATGTATGAATGCAATATGAAATAATCCGGACATACAAAAAGTGAAAATTTCAAAATGAAAATCAAGAAATTGTTATTTTGGATGATGTACTGATTTTGATGACAAAACACGTAAATATACATAGAACATAACAAACACTCTCGACAAACAAACAGAATGTTAAACAAGAACCATACAACATCGTCTATACGAAACCTTATGAAAAACCAATAGATGGGGTAAATAATTCGTCTCAAACTTTCGCAATATCGGCTCTTACGGGATTAATTCATATTCTGATACCATAAGTTACATGCTCGTATAAAGTTTTATCCGTTCTGACGTTAACGAGTGTAGTTCGACCTGATTTGACCTACGACACGTGTTTTAGATGTTAATTTTAGATTTATATCTGGATCTGGCAAGTGTTTTTTTTCTACTCTGCCAATTTTTGCTGCCATCAAGGTATGTTGAAATAGGCAAGAACGAAACCACAGTATTATAATGTAGGTTATTACTGGTTCTAGTTTTTGTTTATGGAAAGATTTACATTATTCAAAAGTATTGGAACTAATTTATCGATCTCCAGATATGTCAATTTTGGCTGATTTTAATCTCAGGTAAGAAAGGAATTCATAGTTTTGTCGAGACTTGCAGTAAGTCCAATAAAATGCGATTTAAAAAATCATACTACGACGACCTTCTTAAAAAAAATCTTAAGTTACGCAAAGCAGTTCTAAGATCCTCATTACCACAAGAAACTGATAACTTCTTTCTTCCAATTCACTGCAAGTTTCGTCTCAAATATGATTCTGGCTCCAACATCTTGCCAAAATCAAGTATCGGTTTCCTATTGACAAATCGAGAACGCTTTCAAACGGCTGTTAACCAAAAACTCTGCGAATTTCGAGCTTCAATGAGCACGTCTAACGTTTCACATCTCTATTTAGCTGGCGGGCCTAATTACCATAATGCAACATTGCGACGCGCGACGATTTTGATTACATTGCCGCCTGACGCGGTGAATGCTAATAGAGCAAGCATACAAGAGCGGCATGCTATTCGGAAATGCCTATGATTGTGGCGTAATGTAATATGCTGTTTTCTTGTGATGTAGACGGAGTAATTGTCAGTGTTTTAATTTAGGAAATGGTGTTGGATGAAAGTGTGTTCTGTTTTATGCCAGAAAATTCGTTTAGGTAATAGGAGTCGTATCGAGGTCGAAATTAAATTACAAGACTTACAAACTTCGGAAAAGAAGAAAAATCTAAGTAAGCTCAAAAGTTGAAGCATGTTCTACGAATTTTTGTATAATACTATTAAATTGATATCCAATTGCGAATTTCCCAGATTCAAAGTATTAACCTTAATATGAACATTAATGTCGTGGTATACGCGACAAAGGACGATGGTTTAATATGCGATAATCAATCGCTTTTGTCTTAGCTTACAATAGACTAATACTCTGTAAGTGTATCCCCACATAATAGTTATTACGTCCCAAGAAACAGCACCCGTACATAGATCTAATATCTGAACCTAATACTGCTAATGTTTGATAGATAATTATCTATCTCATCGGTGGAACAATCACTACAGGTTTCTCAGAAGCCTTCGCCCATCACAGTGAGATCAGATGTAAGCTATTAGAAAATATATAAAATGTTTTTGATATCGTTTTTTAATTGCCTCATATTATTTTCTTCGTATATTAAATTCTTTTTAACCTTGATATTACTTTCACATACATCCGGATTTGGGATGCATTAAAAATTACACAAGAAATTTGCTCTTTCCAGGAAGTGTCTGCAACCCTTATCACACCAGTCCACCCAACAAACACTACAGAAAATAATTCTACGAACTCAAAAATCAAGCTTGCCTGTCACCTTGAGAAAGTTCCACCTTTCGAGCCTTCAAAGTTCCACAAAAACTTTTTACTTAAATCCAACTGTAAAACACTTAGCGCTGGCGAGAAATAGCAAAAAAACGTCGCAGTCCTTGTTTATTCCTGGATTTAGCTAACTTTTGGGTTTAAATGAAACTGAGAAGCTTTATTACATTCATTCCACCTGGTTCCATTTAGCTATGAAAATGAGTGTGCAAATGAGGTCGAAAGTTGTTGGTGACACCAAGTCCACAACGAAGCGAAGCTCGTAACTGTTGCGCCGATTGAAGTACCATGAGACTAGAAGAGGCTGGCTAATATTGTTATATAACTTAAACAGCGTGCTATAAGGCACGTTAAGCCGTTGGTACTCCGCCTGATCTCTTTCTGGTCATGTCGGTCTACCGTCCTATCAAACAATGAGAGTGAAGGAATAGGTAGTTCACCTGTGTTTGCGCCATCCTTATGGACTATCATATATCTTTCGTAGTTGCCTAGTTTCAGCTGAGACAAGCCGCCGTGACCGATATTTGGTTAGGAGATCATTATTTATTACAATGTAAACTGTTTAATAAAACCTATGCCGATTCCCTAAGCAAAGATCAGAGTTTTTCATATGCTATAAATCCCCTTCCTCCGGATTCACTCTCATTACAATATTGTTTCCCTAGAATCCTTACTTGAATCTAGGCTACGTCAAGCTTAGGTGAAATATCAAAAACACCAACCAACACTTGGAAAAAAATCTATCAATCTTGGACGAGAATTACATTACAAATATCGCAATATTTGTTTCAGTAAACTCGTTGGTATTTTTTTCCATGTCTTCTCGGGAGGCATTAAGTAGTATACAAGTAATGAATAACTGAAGCACAAAATACAAAAACCTGATCCCTACGGTGTAAAACACCTGTTCTTCACAAAATAAATACCCAAACATGATTAATTAAGCAATTACATGCACCAAAACGCCTCCATTCTCCGCACATCTGCGGTCACGCCGGCTGTATGTCACAGTACGTAATTAAATGACTCGTGTGGACAACTCGCAGCGCAAGTTTCTACAGCATGTACAGCGAACTGTCACTGTGTACATAAGCAACAATTGTGTTGTACTGTACGTGTTTATTTGCATATCTGATTCGCTAATGGATTTCTATGAATCAAGTTATTTGTTCGGTAGGCTTGTGTACACGTGTCTTGGGTTGTAGAATAAATTATTGCTGTTTGCGCTCACTACTAAGAATATTAACTAAATAACCTTTATATTTAAACAATATTATGAACAGTAAATAATTGTGTTCCAAACCCGAGCGTCAGTTACTTTAATATTAAGCTCAAGACTCCTAAAACCGTACACCAAGTCTAAACAATTTAAGTTTATATCCCACACCGAGAAAATATTTCTATACAATAATGATATTTCACAACTTATACATTTTAGATACACAACCCTTTATTAACACGCCAACGTGTTTCCCAACGAAAATTTTCAACTTTCCGTCGTCTTGGGAACGATTTATCGTTTAATATAGCATCGCATAGCTGCGGCGAGCCACCCCGAGAGATACGATTTTACCTGACATACAGCGAAAACTGTACGAAACTTAATTTTGTTCATATGAGCCGTGATTTAGAAAAGTTGCAGAACTTTTCATGGCTGTTCGCTGTTTTGGCTGTCTCTAGACTTTGTTATGTAGACGCGTAGGTTTCAGACCTGCTTAATGAAAAACCGCATAACGGGGAGACGTGTCTGCTATTTTCAAACTATCTCTAACTGTTGTAAAAATAATTGTTAGAGATTGTGTTTTGTTATTTCGCTGCGTCACCAAATTTTTATAAATCTATTTTATTTACATACGTCATTGATAAAAAAATATGCAAAGTATAGTAATAGAGTTTTCTTTTGAAATCGTTTTACTTCATAAAGCTCACCAATATCTAATTAATTTTAATTAGTTGATGGTTTTTAATAGAATGTGTGCCTACGTGCTCGTAATACTGAAAACAAAACACGTAGACGGCGCCGCAGGGCACAGGCAGTATAGAATAATATGGGACTACGTATAAGTTTATATCGAATCCAAGCAAGTTTGAGGAGAAGGTAATTATATTTGAAATTGGGTACACAAAATACTACCACCGCCTACGGGCCGCTCTTGCCACCCTCCAAATCGAATTTACGGTATGATAAAAATGGCCTCTAAATATCGCGATAGAAACCAACATATTTTATTCAGAATATAAATTCATACGAGTAGATAGTAGATGACGACCTGATTAGCGCAGTGGCTAAGCGATTGGACTGCTGCGCTAAGGGTTGCGGGTTCGATTCCCGCACGGTGTCCCGTGCGAAACTTTGTGCAAACCACAGATGTTTGTCCCAAGTCTGGGTGTTTGTGTTTGTGATATTCCATGTTTGTGAAACGCACCCACGATACAGGAGAAATTCCTAGTGTGGGGTGACGTTTTTTTTTTTAAAGTTATTTTTTTAAGCAGCCTGTTGCCTTATTATGATTGCAGGTTATTTTTGGAAGCGAGAAGGCGCACTGAACTGCACATAGCGGCGACTCACTTTAACTACGGAATTGACCTGCAATGCAAGCTCAGAGTAACCCCACGTGTCCCACAGATGGGCAAATGTTACCCCTTTATTTAAATTTCTCCTTTGGCAATACGAGGCGTATTTTGTAAATACAATATAATATTTATTAAATAACCGTTTAATTGCGAGACATTATTTCTCACGTTGTTATTTCAGAGAGCCTTTATCTCTTATTACGATCCATTTAAGGACCTATGTGTACTGAATTCAATGGCAATGTTCAACAAATGATTTGTTGCCGCTATACATGATGTGAGAAAAAGAACAATAGATAATAATCTTTTAGTTAAAGGTTACGCTAGTTAAGCAGTTTTTTTCTTTTTATAAAAGGCTCCTTAAAAATATACTGTGACAATTTAAACACCGAGTAAATACTTTATAAATATGTAGCGCGAAACTCAAAGTGCTACCGAACAACACTAAGTAGGAACCAGTAAATTAATGCATTCACTTTAACTTAACGTGTATACTGAGGAAGCTGAAACTGTTTTGTATTGCTTCGGTAGAACAGAGTAGCGTTTTCATTAATCGTTTCCCCACATTCGGAAGCACTCGCACGACTTAATGACCGCTTAAACTCAATGTAAATGAGCCATAAAGAGGTTTCTGTGTTTTCGAATGTTGACTGCACAGTTCTTTGATACTGATTCTAATGAAAATAATGGTTTTATGTATACCATCGCGGTAATGTTACCCTAAATGAAAGCTCGTCTATTTGCACGGGCGTGAATATTCACTCGATATTAAATCGATTTGGAGCGAAACGGAGTATCGAGATGACACATTTTTATTTAGCCTAAACGCACCTACGAAACATGAAGAAATTCCCAATGTTGGGAAAACATTTAAAAAAAGATAGTTATAATTATTTATTTTTCAAAATCAAATATAGGTTTACAATAAGTTGCAACGTTTAAAAGAAGAAAAAAAGGCAAGCGGTGTCGGTCTAGAAAACCTATACTTCCAAATTCAAATTACCAAAAAATATAAACTGTCATAAAATTACTGTCATTTATTTTTACATCATTTTAAGTACTCCTTGTGAAATATTGAAAGCAATTAGCCGCTACCAATTACGTCATCAAAAATACGCCAATAAACAATACACATGCGAAAAATAAGTTTCCAACATACCATATAAAACACATTACAGTAAAACGAACAGTTAGCAGTCTAATGAAAGGAGTGATTATGTTGGTGAATACGGCATTCAATAATACCGTGAATGAGCCCGCTTTCGTTTTATGAGCGTCGTTAGCGAAATCTAGGGCATGCGGCTTGACGCATAATGTTAATGAAATATTACTTCTAAGTAACACCTTTGATCCCTAGGGAATACCGTCCTGTCTGGACTTAAAATAAGTAGAGAAGTTAGAAATGTGGATTAGAGTCGTCCTTTGACGCACTAAATATTCGCATTATTCATCTGTACTTTTACAGGCTTTTATTAAACTTGCCAAGTAATAACCGGCCTAGAATTGACCACCCTCTTTCCTCCCGTGGGTGTTGTAAGAGGCGGCTAAGAGAAAATCCAGAAGATGGGCAGCAGCGTCTTCTGAAACTGCAATCCCCAAGCTGCTTGACAAGGGTGGGGAATATGGCACCCCCCCGTACCTAAGGGCGAGGCCTTAGTAATGTAATCGCAACCTCCATGCAGGTCACTGTGCCAATAAACATTGGTGTTGATAAACAAAGGACCAGACCTTTAATTAATAATGACGTCTTCCCGCTGATGATGATGAAATATTTAGATCACTTAATTATCATCACCAGCGGGAAGACGTCTAATGTTGAACAAGCGCCTCGCCCTTAGAACCTCACAATGAACGACACCTTGCCATTTACACATCACATACACACACATACATAACATCACGCCTGTATTATCCGAAGGGGTAGGCAGAGGTGCACATACTATAGTACACCCACATTTCGCCAGTTATGTTTTTACATCCACTGGTTTATAGTATAATTTATCACACATTAGTAGTATCCTATTTTTAAACACGTTTTGATGGTGAGCTTAACCATCAAAACGGCAAACAGTCCAACATCATAAACTTTAAAATCTATAAAATCGTCAATTTTATGGGACACAATATTGGCGTATCGTTTTTCATATCAAATGTCATTTTAATATAAAAATACGTCATAAAAATTGAATCTCAAAACTGTAGGCTACTCGCATAGTTCCACAATTTTATTTGTTGGTAGCCAGAAAGTTGGGTGAATCGACTAAAAATATAGATAACTTCGAAAATTCCAAACAGTTTTGTATCGAACGGGAGTTAGTAAAAATATCAATTTAGTTTTGAAGTTTTATCTAACTCGTTTGGAGTACAGCAAAAAAGTTAGTAAAACTCCGTGACAGCTATGTAACAAAACTAACTAATACCAAGTCAAATATTTTTTCAATTTGTTTGCAACTATTACTTTAGCGAAACTAGGAATTTAACATTTATCTCAAACATACACCTAAACTTCTAATGTTATTCTTGGGTACGATTCCTGGGTAAGGCAAAAGGTAATTGGATTTTTAGTAAGTTATTTTTAGCCAACATCGAATATAAACGTATTGTTATTTACTAGTTTGAAGTTGAACACATGCTGTAAATATTCAAAGATGATTCGTAAAAAAAGTACCACCACGATACCAACAAAATGATTACAATATTATCTTACACTCATATGCTTAGCAGCCATTAACCTCTCGACGTCACGATATCTTTGGTAGGTACTCTTCAATATACATATATTGCGTAGGTACCTACATATATCTTGGTGGGAGTCCATAACTGATGTCGGCCTAAAAATTGCTCTATTCAATTTACTAGATTAAAAAAGTGGCATTTGTTGGATATAGTTAGCAAGTTGACGCGTGGGCCTTAAATGTTGATTGAGCTTCGTATATGTAGTGAGAATAACTGAGTTTATTTTTATGATATTAGTGTGGTACCGTTGAATGGCTATAGGCTTGCTACTTATTAATACTGTTACTTATATACCCGATACCTTTTAGACTAAAAGTCAAAGGTCGCAACTTGAAACATTCAAACAATTCAGGTGCGTACTATCAATCAGTTATCAATTGCTTAAAACGGTGAAGGAAAACATTGTGACTAAAGCGGCACACCTAAGAGGTTTTTCAACGGTGTGTAAAGCCATGTCAGGGGCCTACAAGCGGTTTAAACTCTGACACCAGGTTTTCATCAAATGCAGTGATATGCAGGTATGGAATATAAAATAGAACAAATGCTTACTTACTCCTTTGTGTTGTATTATGAATTGAATTCACAAGCAATAGGTCAACTGGTGTTACACATACATACATTAATCAAATTAAACTTATGTATTTCTAATCCTGTTTCTGTAATAGTCCCTGTATCTTTCTTCCCCAGCGGTTATCGGTTCTACGAGCAATAATGCCTGCCCATTGCCAGTTTGCATATTCTTCGAGTTATCTGACTCTTCAAACACTGAAAAACAATTATAATAGCAAAAAGCAAAACGATATTTGACAACAAACAAAAATAAACAACACTTACCAAATAACAAAAAGCATGCTAAAACGTTGGCACTTGCATCTATTGACGATTTGTCCGATGTTGCAGCCTCCAAGCTTGTAACAATCGTATCTCGGATTGATATTGATTGATTGATTCGACGACCCAAATGGCGCAGCGATGTAACTCGATTTTTTACGCTGATTCGATTCTGGTATCGACTCAAAAATCGGTATTGCCTACAAATCTGTGTGAGTTGTTTGTTTTGGTTGAAACTATTGTTGTTAATGTAGATTGGTTTAGTTTGCGTTACGTTAAGATAATGTTTCAGTCGCTTGAAATTAATATCAGATTTAGATGTTCAATCACGCCTGATAATCTACTGATATAAATATGTACAGCAAACGTCATTCAAATAACAATAACAGCTATAATATAGCTGTTAATAATATTAACTTAATATTATTAAAGTCATAATCTAAGTTAGTTTCCAAATATTTATAAAAATAATGTTTGCCAGTATACCTAAGTACCTCTAAGTATTTATTCAGTAGAAGTGACTAGGTTTTGTATGAGTATTTTTCACAACGTCTGTAATCCTAAAAAGGGTAGGCAGATTTTGGCGATTACACAACCACTCCTTTTTTATTCTGTGAAGAAGTAAATCCGAATATAAGCTAGATTCTTTGTAAACAGACTAGAATCGATACTCGAAAAACCCTAACTTAGTACTTTGCTAAGTTTGGGTTTTCTTGCGTCTGTTTTTATAGGATCTAGACAATAATATATAGAGCCTTTATATAAAGCCAGCCGGTAGGATTCGTAGACTGCATGAAATATTGTGACAAACCACATTGTCACCACAAGCGCATTCGCCTTAATTGAAGGGACTCGGGTTCCGCATCTCAACAGGGATTACATTTTTCATTTTGACGTACGGAACCGTCCGTGTGCTAGACAAATTTGTTATGATCCGTGATGAAATTGATCTTCACCAGTAGACTGATTTCTCGAGGGGTTTGTGACCGGAGTTACGGTGCAAGTTGAGTTTGCTTGACGCAATTTGAATAAGTTATTTATAAAAAGAAGAAACTATTCACCAAAAACATTTTACAATCGAAGGCGAACTTTAAATCTATTATTTAATATATCTTTAAGTCTAGATTCTGTTATCAGTCTTGTATTTGTATTTGGAGGTGATAGTTGCAAGGGCCATTAATCATCATCAGCCGGAACAAGTCCATTGTTGAACAAAGGCTTCCCCCTTAGAACACTACGATGAACAACAATTTGGGCAAGTCATAAATAGTTTTAAATCTATAACAGGCTTCAGACTTATTTTATTTTATTTTATTTTATTTGTAAGGGACAAAAAACAGTTACACGTTAAAATGTTTACAATAAGTTCATACATTAATATTACAAACATGTAACCCACAACATTGTCCACATATTATTGAGGGAAAAAAAAATAGAAGTAAGAGACAAAACCTATACAATCACAAATTTGTTCGTGATAGCTGACATAATTAAAATTTAACATTAGCATCAATCCATTTTAGATAGTATATCTATTGCCTTTTTTTTTAAAAGTTGATTCGAGAGAGTGAATATGTCCAACTCCATGAAGTAGATGTTGTAAGCTTCTACCAGGCGACGAAGAGGTGCACGTTCCCCGGCATTGGTTTTGCACATGTCTGTGTGAAACAGTCGGGGTACGCGCGCCCCCCGTTGGATAACAGTTCTAGGCACTATGTAGCGTAGTTTATTCACTAGGTAACAACAATCAAGACTATTGTTACATAAGCCATGCAGTGTCATTATACCCAAAAGAATTCGCCTGGACTTCAAACTCAGAACACCGTAACGATCCAATAACTGCACATAATGAGCTTTCGGTAGACGGCATTTGTAATTTATGGATCGCAGGAACTTCTTTTGTACCATTTCTATTTGATAGCTGTATTTATCGTAGAGGGGGTTCCATATCTGGACAGCGTACTCCAATTGGGACCGTATCAAAGTTTTATATAATATTAAGAACGTGGAGGGCCGCACAAAGTCACCCGATGATCTCATGACGAAACCATACATCCGAAATGCTTTGTTTACTATATTGTCGACGTGTATGTCGAAGTGTAAACATGAATCTAGTGTGACACCCAAGTCACGAACGAAAGTAACATTTTCTAAGCGTGTGTTATTAATGCAATAATTGAATTTGATTTTATTCCTATTTTTGGTGAATGAGATGGTATAACATTTGGGAAGGCTTAAGAAGAGCTTGTTTTTTGTACAGTATGCTTGAAGCCTGTCGAGATCGTCTTGCAAAAGTTTGCAATCTTGAATATTTTTGCAAGTTCTATAGATTTTAATATCATCTGCGTACATCAAAAAGTTAGAATTTATAAAACAATTACTGATATCGTTGATAAATATAACAAAAAGGAGAGGACCTAAAATGGAACCCTGTGGGACTCCAGATGTGACCACAATAGGGTCTGACTCGTAACCATTAATTACAATCTTTTGTGTCCGATTATAAATATATGAGACAAACCATCTAAGCAAATTACCCCTTATCCCATTGTAGGCAATCTTTTCCAAAAGCAATGCATGATCCACCTTGTCAAAAGCCTTCTGAAAGTCGGTGTACACAGCATCCACTTGAGCTCTTTGGTCCATATTTTCAAATAGATAGCTTGTAAATGTTAGCAAATTAGTCGTGGTCGAACGTCGTTTGACAAAACCGTGCTGCTCAGGTAAAATAAGCTGATGAATGTGGGGATATATGGCACTGTGCACAAGACCCTCAAAAACCTTAGACAAGGTAGAGAGGATTGAGATAGGGCGATAGTTCTGAACATTGTTCTTGTCGCCAGACTTATAAACAGGAGTTATGAGTGCACGCTTCCAAGTTGAGGGGAAAAAACCTTCATGCAGACATTTATTAAATATTATGTGAAGTGCGGTACACAAACTGTCACAAGTCCTTATAAAGAAGCTGGGTGGTAAACCGTCAGGGCCTGCCCCTTTAGACGAATCTAAAGACTTTAACGTCGTGTGTACAACTTCTGTGGATAAATAAATATCGGATATGCAAGGCGAGTTATTTGCGTAGGTATTAGACGGTTGCCATTTGACGGGATCCAAAGTAGAAGTTTCGTAGACGGAGGAGAAAAAGGATGAAAATAAATTACTAATGTCTATAGGATCATTTTTAGAAACATTACCGAGATACATAGAGGCCGGGTAATTGGATTTTCCTTTTTTAGACGAGATATAGGACCAGAAATGCTTTATATGCTTAGGGATACTATCTTCAACCGAATTTATATACTTACGAAAGCATTGCAATGACTCTTTGTGGAAAAGCTTACGATAGTTAGAGAATCTCAAATAGTCTGACTGATTGTTGTACTTCTTCCATTTTATCCAAGCACGATCTTTTGTCTTGAGGATTCGTATGAGAGAAGGTGTAAACCAGACAGGGAAACTAGACTTTCTTATTCTTGTCAATGGTACATGTGACTTAATAATACCGTACAAAGTCTCGTAGAAAATGTTAACAGCTTGATCAGAGTTAAGATGAGAAAGCACCGATTCCCAGTCGATATTATCCAGTTCACAATTTATAATCTCGTAATTAGCTTTATAAAAGTTATGTCTACGGTCCGCGCGGTATTTTAAAGGAGTGCAATGAGAATTCAGACAAGTCAAAACAGAAAATACTGGATGATGAGTATCGGGGTCCAGTAGAGCATTACATGGTATAGACTGACAATTGACATTAGAGATAAACAGATCTAATATTCGACCTAATTTATTTTTTGTAACATTGAACTGAAAGCCATTAATTATATTAATGAAATTCAATAATATTCGTCCGATTGAGTCAGTTGCTTGTGTGATTGCGTGATTCCCTTGGTCTAACCAGTCGATGTCAGGTAGGTTAAAATCACCAATAATAAAGTAGGAGTCGGTGGTGGGATTGTTAACTAAGCCTTGTAGCATGTCTAGGTAATTAGCGTACGAACCTTCACTCGTTCGCAGTGGTATGTACGTGGCACTAATGATGTGGCGTTTATTATTATTTTGGGAAGCAGGCAGCTGGACGATAACTTGCTCAACTTCTGTAGAGACGAATTGTAGCGGTAATGTACTGGGCCGTAGTTCCCTGAGAACAGCTATTAAAACTCCCCCTCCGTCACCCTTATTCGTAATAGAACGATCACGATCGCATCTGAAGACCACGTAGCGATCGTCAATAAATTCGTTGTCCTGGATGCTGGGAATCAGCCAGGTTTCCGTCAGTACGATGACGTCATACGAACATGCTATTATATTCATGTATAATGTGTGCAACTTCGTGCGGACCCCTCTACAGTTCTGGTAATAAATCGCAATGTTATTAGTAGCCATAGATGCTTAAGAATCTACGGTGATAATGGTACTGAAATAAAGTAAACAGTGTTATTGAACGGGTAAATCTGAGTCTGAAGTACAGTGCAATAAGACTAGACAAAGGTTTATGAATAAACTTAGGCACCAAAGTATAAATTTGTAGTGACACACAATTACAAAATTGGAGGAAAGGCGACATTAAAAATATAATAAAAAGAAGCACACAGCGAGAAAACAAGCAAATATTATAACATGCTGTAAAAAGACAGCCACACCTACATATCTCTGAGAAAACATAAATTGGAACACGAACCACACACAGAAGCAAACGGCAAAAAGAGGATTTAATTCTAAATAACAAAATAACAGCGTATTTTAAGTCGTTACATTGTGCTCTTGGCACCGTCGAACTCGCTAGATGCGGTGCCGGACTTCGCGCTAGCAGTGATCCTTTTGAGATCTTCAGTGCATCGAATCGCAAACGACTTATCGCCATCCCGCTCTCGCACCAGTATCGTCGAGCTTCTGACCCAAACATACCTGAACCCATTCTTCTTGGCAAGTACTTTGGCCTCCCGAAATAAAGCCTTATTTTTAAGAGTCAAATGTTCATTTAAATAGATGGAAGGAGTAGTTGCGCCTGAAATTCCTATTTGATCAGACTTAAGGCTCTTCGCATTTCGGTAGGCGCTTAGTAAATTGTCCCGAACGATCCGCGATCCGAATTTAACAATAATATTCTTCGGTGTGCTGTCCCGTTGCTGCGCATGTGGCACACGATGGATTGAAATTATTTCTTTTTGTGGAACAGGTGAATTGATTGCTATACCTATGGACTCCATAATAGTAATGAGATTCTCGTTGCGTTTTTCGGGCACATTGCAAATCTCAATATTTAACTGACGCGCCTGCTGTTCCATGGCATCAATTTTGGCCTCAAGGATAGCTACCTTATGTTCGGAACTATTGTTGTCCAATTTACGAAAACGTTTCACATAGTCCCTATGTTCCGCCTCTATGGTGTTTAGGCGAGTCTTCATGTCTTCAAACTCCGCATTGAAAAATTTAATCGACTTTTCGATCTCTGCATTCGATTTTTGAATGGAGAGATTCTGCTGTCGCAATTCCGAAACATCTGCGACTAACTTACTAAGTACTATATCTTGGTCGGACTTCCAAGACTGCAACATACTCTTCAGTTCTTCGAATCCATCCGATTGCGAGACCATGTAGCTATCGTCGGCACGTAATCTTTTGCAACTCTGTCTTATGGTAATATTTGCCGAATCACAGATGTTACTTTCCGAGGCCGAAATGGAAGGGGAAGAAGAAAGGTCAGGCTCCGAGCGCGTTTCTTGTAGAACGTGGGCATTTGGCGAGCCCTGTGGGGGTGAACGGATCATGCGAGGCATGGTTAGCTAATTGACGCGGTGCCCGCAAATCAGCAACAATGAAGGCAGAAGAACAAAAATAACAATAACAATAGAGCTCAATCAGCTAGGCAGTCGATAGTGTACATCCAATTTGGTTCAATGTCTAACTGACGAGTTGGTCCGGGGCGCACAGGCGCCAATCCAAAACTCCGAGCGACGAGAAGTTGCGGGTTCGCGCCTCGTCAAATGCAAAGCTTTTTGGATGTTTTTCAATGAAGTTTTTAAGTTCGAACCGAAGTAGGAGCTTACTGAGATTTTCTATCCCGTTCGGGCACCGCCTACTGGGCGTAGACCACCCGTAAGAACACTTCAAGAGCGACAAGGAATCGCAAATTAGAGCAACAGCCAATTAAAACACGTAAAGTCACACACAGATTGAAAATCACAGCACGGCGCGTACACGTCTGTCCGCTTCCAAGTACGAAACCAAACTGACTTGTACCTATACTTCCAGTTATAAAGTAACAAACTTAGACTATGAAAGGTCAAACAAAAGACATTTAGTCTAGACTAATACAAAATCGCAGGTAGCTGAGGTACCAATTTAATTACATAACATTGAACAATTCCAATTCTAGTTACATTCCAAAACGTAAATAGCGTGAAGAAGCACAGTAAATCAAACGTTAATCCCTATAAATCGATTAAGCCCCTGACTGAGGGTCTCAATTAAAAATGAGGGCGGATCAGAGGGGCTAAAGAACTTAATTAGCCGGCGAGCACCGTAATACACCATTCTTGGGACATAAGACTGTCATTCAGTTTATGGGGGTACGTGTATTTGTTACGTGGTTCTCTATAATTAAGGTTGTAAGTTAGGAAATCATGGGATTTTGTCTTTTGAGAATATTTAGATTGGTTCTGCCCCTTTACTATGAACTCTTAAAGCATTTTTCGCTATGGAAGCGATATGCCACACCACAGTGCACGTAGCGGCGGTGGCTACGATAAATATCCTGGTTTAACAGTACATGGTAAGGGGGCAGGTATTATATGTAAAATTGCAGGTCAGAATTCGAAACAAGAAACCAAATTATTATGGGAATAGAGATATTATCTCTATTCCAATTTTACATATAATACCTGCCCCCTTATGCTCTTGATAAGTAGTAGAAATAAATAATAGAATGGTCAGTTTTTGTCGACAGGTTTATTTGCGATGCATTGAGTAGCATCTTAGAAATGGAACCTGAAGTGTCTTAATATTTACATTCTAAATGAAGATTATATAATCTTAAGACCATTCTATTATTTATTTCTACTACTTATCAAGAGCAATTACTAGGGAGTGTATAATACTCATAGCTTTAGGTATTATTCTCTAAAAAAAACTCAAAACAAATGTATTATGAAGTAAAATAAAAAGCATCGCGCCGCATCTAGTCTATGACGAAGCACCAAAATATTACGTCATCGTAACCGGAGCTGAGCCCAAAATAATTAATTAATAACCTCGACTCGGTACTCCGGATCGATTAGGCGAAAGTTTAGCTAATTGCCTCTTAACTTGCCGTAGATCGCGCTCAATTTGTTACTCGTTTCATTTGATTCTTAATTCAGTTCGTTCAAGGAAGACTTAATTAATTGATTTTTAATCAACTTGATTATCTGCGCAATTAGTTCACGTGAATTTGTGGGTTTTGTATGTAAACTATGCTGAGTACATACCTACTAATGAGAGGAATAATATTATCTTCTTTTTAAATACTAATTATACAAAGTATTTCACGTTAATGTAAGATAAAGTAAGGTTCCACGGAATTTTCTTTTTTGTCTAAAAAAAATCTCTAAGGTAAAATCAATTTTATTAAAACGGCTGACTTGCCTGACATGCAGGACTGATTTGATATCAGAGCCAACGCCACTTGAACCTGGCTGAGGCTGGTACAAAAGAGTAAAGACAAGAACAGCAATTGATGGGAGAAACGGGCATATTTGGGACTTGGCGAAATGTGGATGTACTGTTAGTTCGCCTCTGCCTACCCCTTCGGGAAATAAAGTCGTGATCTTATATATGTATGTGTCTGCGTAAAATATATGCTTACTAATTTAAACTTCGTCTATCTCTTTCAAATCATCTCCGATATTCCGGTAATTCCGCCATTATATGTCGGTGAGCCCTATAAATTACTAGCGCGGTAGCTTAGGGTAATATACGTAAAGCAATTATGTTGTAATACCGCACAGGACATAAATAATGATAAACTGTTTACCTATTGCTTGTGTACAATAATTACCTATTACGAGTAGATTTTGCGCTAGGGTTTTCTCGTAGTATTTCTTGGACCCGCTTACAGAAAAGCTTGCTAGATTACTCCAAGAATCTTATATGCTTTTACCTTGCGAAACCTTTTTTATTGGCTGTATTCTTACGTAATTGACAATATTTCTGTGATTAGTATTTTTATGGAACATAATGTAATACTTATGTAAGATTGGTTACTAGTAGTGTTACTAGGTGACTACCTCGTTGGTCTTGGTAGTTGCTAAGCGACTGCTGTGTTATTGGGTGTTTTAATTTCATAATTCTAAGCAGCACAGAAAGACCGGAGTATGCATTGGCAATAGGCTCGCCCCCTAATACATAGGAACCTACATAACTGGCGAAATGTGGGTGAACTAAACACGTCTGCCTACAATGTCGGGGAAGACATTCGCGGCGTGTTGTCGGATCATGTGGGATCGAGAATTTTAATAACTATTAGTTACTTATAGATCGGTATTCGAGCGTAATTGATTTTAAAATAGATTGTCTTTAGCATTGCTCTGACCTGTAAGATAAAATGCGATGTCCTTCATCATTAGCCGGAACACGTCCACTGTAGAACAAAGGCCTCCCCCTTGGAGGGGGGGGGGAGACGAAACGGGTGGTCATTTCTAGGCCGGGTACCACTAGGCCCAGTCACCGATCACACTCCTTGCACACTGCTTAACTTCAGAAAATGCAAATATGAGTACTTATAAATCTTAACTAAAATTCTACCAAGTCCCCGTGTAACCGAATTTCATGAAAACAGAATGTCGAAACAATTCAATATGGGTTGGCTCGAAGGTTGGTAGTTGATACCTTGCATGTAGCACGGACGGCCCCGCCGTACCCGGTCTATCTGTTTCCATGATTGTTATTGTATCCCTGCATCGTACAATCCACATTCTATTTTCTTTTACAACGGAACCGCTGACGGTTTTTTGTGTTCCAGTCCGGTTGGGCCTCAAGATAGATTTTTGTAGACGGATTTCGAATTTAAACTCAATTAAAGTATTCATCTAAAACAATGTGAACATTTGAAACAAATTACCAGGAAATACAACAACATTTTTTCTACGAAGTATATTAATATAAGATACTTGGAGACAAACATTTGTTTGACTTAATTATTAATTTTGATGATTTATTATCGTTTCGTATATCGTTATTGTTTTAGCTGCAGGAGTTTGCTATTCTTTGTTTTACCACAAATGAGGATGACAATGTTTCGACTATGTAATCTCACACATTCTCGTAGATTTATCATTCACTCATAATATTAAGGTCATTCTTTAAGTAGAGTAGTTTTTCCCATTTGTAGAGCCCTGTGACCGAAATTAGATAAGGAGGATAAAAAGACTATTTTAGCAAAAAAAAACGAATGAATTAAATTAAATGAAAGAATGAAGGTGCACAGTCACAATTCGTGTGCGACATATTGGCATCAATAATTCAAACAGCCGGCCGCGATCTCGTTCAATCTGTGATTTATACGCGCTCACATTGAATGTACGCAGTACTGATAGAATACTGAATTAGTCCTCGTAAATAAAGTTCGGCAGCTTTCATTTATTTGTGACTAAACGAAATTTAGTATAACATGCGACAAATAAATAATCACAACGGGAGATTGAAGAAAGGAAGAACTAAATGGATATCTATATGCAGTAATGTTACGAGGGATATGATGATGGTAATGTCAATGAGGCGAAGGAATCATGCCAGGATCATAGCAAATGGAAAACCGTGGTCTGGGCCTACCCCTTTGGGAAACTGGCGTGACTTTATGTAGGTAGGTCTGTGTATAACTATGATGATGATAAAAATGATGAGAAAAACATACATTTTTAATTATGTATTCGGTATATACTGAAGACATCACAAAACAATATTTATAATCATAAATGGTCGAACTTGTTTTGCTTTAAAAATAATTTATCATAACGTCTGGCATTAGCAAAAGCTTAAACACGAATTTTCTACATTTCAAAGTAAATTATTAACCCTTAAATGTATAAAACATAATTAAATCCAACTTGTGACCTTACGTGACTCTAAAGGAGAATTCTTTCCAACATTATGAGGTGATAAAACATTAATTCTTGTGTAAAATTTACGTCAGATGGGCTCCATACTTTTTAGCTCCAAAACTTCTGGATTCACACTTTTCAAACGTCTCACGGAGAAATGTTAAACTTTCGAAGTTTCCGTACTACTGGATCACAAATTCAAACTTTACACCATTTTGAAGGGTTTATAGTGAGGAAATTGATTGTGTTAGCATTGGGTTTTAGAAATACTACGTATAAGTTAAGTATTATACTTTATACACAATTACATGTGCGTACTAGAAATTAGTTATCAGATGCTACAAATATTGGAAGGAAACATCGTACCGGCACACCTGAGAGAGTTTTCAACGGTCTATAAAGCCACGACAGAGGCCAACGGGCAGTTTAAACTCTGATACCAAGTTGTTCATCAAACCATACAATAAGAAGAAGGACACCAACCAACATGTGAATCTATTTCAGCATTGACAAAAGAAAAGTAAAATATCCGATTGTTAAATTGTAATTCCAATTTTTTATTCACTAATTACGTTTTAATATTCTCATCACATTCCTTATACATGCTCGTAAGTTTAGAATGTGTTATATCATTAACTCGTTGACTGCTACGCAATAGTCATAATAGACAAACTATTGTTCGCGGCTCACCGGTGTAGGTGTGGCTTGGTGTGAGTGGCGTTCAACGTGTTAAAGAAAAAAGTAAGGATAAGGTACTATTTTCAAATACCAATCAAGGGATTAGCCGTTATTTAAAGGATTGGTCACAATAACGATCTAAAATTAAATACACAAAACAACTAGTATACAAAACAAAGATGTAGCAAAGAGACTAGTAACTAGCAGAACAATTTTAGTCCCCATCTAAAACCAGCAACTAAAACTCAAATATCGTTGGACACATCACAAATTGTATGAACCAAACAAGTTTAGATTAAATGAAATAACCTGTGTCGGTAGCTCACATAAAATTCCAAAGTCATTACTATATCAGGGGCACAGAGCGCAGTACTCGGTCATCAATAATTCAGTGGGGTGCGCTCAATCCGTATCTCGCGTCGCGCCCGCTAACGAGATTACTGGACATTGTACCTACACGCTTTTACACGTTGGATTTATGTCGATTTGGGAGTCGTTAAGTATTTTTTTATTGAATTATCTGTGTCTAGTGGACGTCGCGACAATAATTTGGCGTCTGGCTATTTTGTTTTTTTTGCTTTGTATTTATTCTTTGTGATGCTTGTTGTTATTAATTTTAATTTGCAAGCAAAAGCAGGGTTAGACCTGGGGTGGTTTTTGCTTAACGACAGACGATACGACGCAGAGGAGGGTTAGTCAGAACAAGAGACTAATATTTGTTTCGCAGATACCTAGATTTGTTTAACCTATATACAAGGTATACATATGTGTTAGTGTAAGTTGGTTCATAAATAAATAATTGAGATCCAGACGTGGTGTATTGTTATGTTATTTAATTATCAGATTATTCAAAATAATTCCTCTTATATACAATGCAATTGCTAGTGTTGTACTACGTTTAAAATAGTCAAATGGACCTACACATTCGATAATGTAAACTTTATTTTTGTTTGAATCATTTAATACTAATTAATACTAATTGCACCTGGACTGATTGTTTAAATTATGTTTTAACAAAAATAGGTTGTATGTATTATGCAATCAGCTTTTAATTAGATTGATTGCAATCAATGCTCAATCAGTGATTTTCCAGAACTGTGGTAAAATAAAAAAGAGCTTTTGTGTATTTTGTAAAATATATTAATTATATATTTTATTTGTATACATATTACATTACTGTTTTATGCTCAGGAAATCTTTGAAACCACGTTTATAGCTTTATGTGTTCGGAAGCAACGGATAAATTTTATATGATAATACCGCGCTGTTCGTGTAACGTCTGTTTTCTAGTAAAGTTTATAGGTAGATACTAAAATAATTTTAGGTTGTATTTGCTTTGTACATATTAAATATATAGGAAGAGTAGGAATATAAGATACATTGTAAATATTATATCGACAATCTTATATCATCTGTGGTTTACACAAATTTTTGCCCCGTGCGGGAATCGAACCCGCAACCCTTAGCTTAGCAGTTCAATCGCTTAGCCACTGCGCCAATCATGTCTTCAGCATCAGCATATTTGCTATCGTTCGTTGGAACTTCTATAATATATTATTAATATTTCCAGATACACACACACACACTATATACATTACCGGAGGCCGAAGATCGAGCTCAGAGGCGTGCCATATGTCGAGCAGTGGACTGATATAGGCTGATGACTTACATAACCTAATGATCTCTTCATAAAAAATCCATTTAACCCACAGCAAAGCATTTAAACCTCAATCATATCACTAACAATCTTCCAGATTCATATTTTAATTCAGTTCATTACATTTCTTATCTCCTAGTATTTTCTACAAAAATATTGCGAGACACTAATGCGGGCGGAGTCCTTAGAATGTCTGAGCTGTATTTGTTGTGACGTATCTCAGCGATAGGATATACGAGAGGTTTCGGAAATCTAGATTCATTCCGCTTTCTTAGTCGCGACCCATGTTCGTACCGATTTAATGGCGCACTCTTAGCTGCTTCAATTTAGATGAGGTTTAGAATTCTAAAGTGTTTCGCTGACGGAGAGCTTCGATAGATTAAGTTTTTAAGGACTAATTTAGTTAAACTTTCTAAAATAGATATTCCTATTATAATTGGCAGTTCTTTCAAGTGGACTTAAAAATATTAATTATTCTACACCATTAAAATTTCTTTCGCGAAATTTTACGTCAGCCATCGCAAAAATAACGTTTAATAAAGCTAAGACAATATGTCAAAAATACAACAAAATCACGCCTGTATTCCCCGAAGGGGTAGGCAGAGGTCCACATATTATAGTACCTACCCCACCCACATATCGCCAGTTAATATGTTATATGTCCCAATGTAATAAGGGGCGAGCCTATTGCCATCAACCGGTCACAAATCCAGACTCCGTGCTGCTACTGAGAATTATCAAAAGCAAAAATTTATTAACACTTTGCCCGACCTTTTTTGAAAATATACAAACAAAAATACAATCATATCATTTTACAATCACAAAACCCTCCCTTTCTATGTTGGTTGATACGTTACACGAGATTGGCATATCGTAACGAATCAAACTGAACAAAACTACTTTCATATAGTGCTGTTCGGTGATTGTATTGCAATCTGGGAGAGTGCAAGACGATCGCTAATACGGACTTCAAGCATTACGCAATTTCATACAATGCACATATTGTAGGTAATAACATTTACATTTAAAATGGAAAATAACGCTGCAACATTCCCTTCAGAATCATGGTTATGGAGATAAGTGTTCTGAATAAATTTGTAACGTTTATTAGTTTCAAGACCAGACAGTTTAGAACTGGGTTGTACTCTCACCTGGTACCATAACACTTGAATTTGATTGCGATGGCTTTGAAACGGTAGGCAAATTGGTGCGGTTATGCATTCACATTTTCCAAATACAGTACTCGTCCCATGCAGCAGCTTGCTTATTGCTATTCTGGCATGTATTGGGCGCTTTAGCTACTGTTCGACAGTCGCCAAACATACCACGAGCCGAAGGGGCTTTGTGATAATAATGCCATTGTAAATGACTTAGGCCTAATTAGGAGGAAGGCAAAATTATAGCTATTGGTATTGCCAAGATTTAATATGTAATTGAAATTATGCTAATTATTTTATAACACATTGAATTACTCAAGAATATTCCTGAGTGAACAATGGCACCCATCTTGATTATTATCCAAAACCCTTCAAGGCAGGTGTGATAATATTAACAGTAACGTCACACCTGGCAGACAAACTTGGGAAAGTTATAATATAATTATATTAATTAACACTTAAATTACTTTGTTAAGTTTAATCAGAATGTTTGTTATAATTATAGATTTGTATAACACTATAATCCAATTAAATACGGGGTGGTAGAAATATTCGTGATTTAAACCTTTTCTCCACCTTCACCATAATATTTTCATGATTATGATGATGATTACGATTATGATGAGAGGATAACCGAAAAAGACATGGATGTATAATGTGAAAATAAATATTATGGGTAATATGATAATGATTGCTAAGAACGGAACCACGAACCGTAAGACGCAGCGTTGGCCGGCCTCCCACCAAGTGGACCGACGACATCGTCAGAGTTGCGGGCAACCGGTGGATGCAAATGGCAAGTTGCCGATAGCTGTGGTGTTTTAAGGGAAACTTTGTTCAACAGTGGACGTCTTCCAGCTGATTTTGATGACGGCTGCTTTGTTAAAAGGGAAAAGGCACTCAACGAACTAAAGTCACGTTACTACGATAGGTTAGAACAAAAAGGTTCGCAAATAATTGCACAGACTAATGACAAACATCTATAGTACTTGAAATTGTTTTGCACAGTGGGAAGGCAAAACGCCAAGCGTGGACAAAACGTATAAAAATAACAAAACAACTTTTTTAATTATTAAGGAACAAGAAATCTTATACAAAATATTCTCTAATCCCAATAGATTACCCTTCATCGGTAAATTCCATTCATCTCAATGGGCTTGCTAATCTATTTCTGTGAATACTCGTATTGTAAGAACAAAAATCAGACGCCATTAGATCAAGGTCTCTAAGGAGTAGTGTTCAATAATTCAAGTTGCCAGCGTGACTCGGGCTAGTACCAACGGCCTTATTATATGATTAGGTTAAGCCATGACTGGAGTGAAAATGTATTGCTGTTTCGATATATATTTGATGAGATAAAAGCTGGAATGGGATCTGGATTAATTGTGTTTATTTTGTTGAATAAGTGGTTACATCTCTAGTTGGTTTTTTCTGTAAAACTTTGTATCTCCTTCTAAATTTCTAGAAAAGAGATTACATACATTAAATATACGCAACTATCTTCTTGAGTTTCATTAAATCCTTTGCTTTGTTTTATAAATTCAATGCAGTGAGATCTGTTTGCTTGTTTTGTTTTTCTATAAGTATTAAATCATCATCACGGCTGAGTGATATCCGGATAGAATTGACCACCCCTTTCCTCCCGTGGGAATCGTAAGAGGCGACTAAGGGAAAATTCAAGAAGATGGGCAGTCAGCGTCTTCTGTAACTTCACGACCAATACTGTGATCCCCAAGCTGCTTGCCAAGCGTGGGCTTATGGCAACCATCTGTCACTAACGGGGAGGCCTTTAATCGGTAGTGAACGTGTACTGGCTGATGATGACGATTAAGTCATCAAGTCCCTGCTTAAAATATCGTCTAGTTTTAAATTCTAGATCAACAGAATACTGAACGTCAATATTAAGTTTCGTATTCGTAAAACTGTTTAATTTTCCTACAAAAATCCCAAAGTAAAAATCTAAGCATAAATTAACGTAGTGACTAATTGAGTTCTAGATAAGTTATGTTGGATACCCGACGGCTATTGTATGCGGCTAAACATTTTCATACCATGCTTCCTGAAACTAGGAATATGATATGAGCTGACCGTATAAGTTTTAAATTTAATTAGTCAGAACTTTGTGATGGAAACGTGTTAGAGTCAGACTTATTAATAACAAGAAGCTTAATTGTTGGGCCAGTTGCGGTGCACTATTTATATTCCACGTAGATGTTCTTGGTAAAATGTTTTCTGGTATAATATATGGGTTTTCATTTTTGGTTCGAAAAAATTCACTTCTGAAGTTTTAATATTATAGAAAGCTCTCATTTTTAGAGATTATAGGTAAGATCGTATAGTCGAGAAGACGTCCACTACTGAACAAAGGCCTCCCCCATTAAAGGGGGGGGGTGCCATAATCCTCATGCTTGGCTGCAGTAGGGTGATCGAATGTGACGTTTTAAAAGGTTATTGGACAAAGGACAACACTTGAAACAGAACTGCATCATGCAATTATAAATCATACATTACAAGAATAAACAAAATATCTTCTGTTGAAATCCAATAGTAAATGATCTTTGACGATCCGTTAACCAGCCCATCGCTAGTTTCAGTTTTCATTACCCATTGGCAATGTTATTCAAAGTGAACAATTTAATAAACCGCAGTCAATGGAATTTGTTCCCGGAAATCCGAACATTCCGCGAAGGGATACTCGGAAACAATAATACTGCAACGTTTATATTAGATGTTTTGGAAATTGTTTGGAAAGGACGCCGTTATCTCGGCTATGCCTTTTTAGTGAGCTCTATTAGGTAGATAGTTCCATAACAATGCCATGACGAGAGTACGCGGAACATTGGGTCATTTTAGTTGACTGTTGTTTCTGATTGTCCATTCGAATGCGTGGAGTTCTGAATCAGCAATCGCAAGTTTAATTTTCAACAGAAAATGTTTGCAACTTTCATGTTTTTTTTATTGAATATTGTATTTAAAAAAGCGTGGGCGTTACTTATTATATATTATCTTAGATGATTATATTACAAAATAATTTATTGTTTATCCACACTCCATACTAATATTATAAATGTGAAAGTAACTCTGTCTGTCTGTTACGCCTTCACGATGAAACCACTGGAATTTAGCATGTAGATGAACGTTAAAACCCCGAGAAAGAATATAGGCTAATTAACGCGGGCGAAGCCGCGGGCAAAAGTTAGTGTTTAATAAATTATACTAACTTTAATACCATCGATTAGAAGTAAAAAATCTTGAGCGATTAGAATGCGCAATTGAATGCCCGACACTTAAATCAAAACGACCGGCCACATACCACCACCGGCCACCATTCATGCATAAAAAACCAGAAAACAAAAACAACACCTTGGCGTTCGAAATTTAGAAACTGCAAAAAGTATTCGTTCGAAATATCGAGTTGTATCACAGTAAAAGTGTCACCAGAAGCTTTGCCGGGACGTACAGCGTTTGTTTAGAATAGATACTCGTGCATAAGTCATGCGATACGTGACGCTGGGCGCAAACTGCAATACAGTCGGTTGAAGTGGGTCGCAGATATTGCATAGACCTAGGCTCTTTGTTAGTTGTAGTGTGCTTAGTAGAGTGCTATCTTGAAGAGGACCAGCGGCTGATGAGGCGATGTATAGGAAGTTGTCCTCGTTCATACGTCACTTTAGAAAATATTACTCACGAAAAAGATGAGTGTAAGGAATTTTTCGATGTTATTTTTTAATTAAAATTTTGGTGGCTAGAATCTTTATTATAGGTCTTTAACATTACGTTAATATTTTTGCTATTTTCCTCTCTTGCCAGTTGCATCTGTTCCCAAAGGTTTTAAAGAAGGGCAAACAAAATAATTTTATAAGTAATATTAAGTAACAATAAGAAACAGAGTTGCTTATAAAAGTATTCTAACTTAGCACCCGCGCTTACAAACACAAAACTAAGAGTAAATCCTTAAGTTAACATTATATTATAAAAGCCGGCTCGTAACTCTTCAATCGGCAACAAAAAATTAAGATAAGAATAACCATTAAAATGAAGTATTAAAGTTTAACTACTTTCCGATACTTTTCCCGTATTAGTGTGGTATTCTCGTAAGTCTAAGAGCCGCGATAGCACCGCATTAATTACTGATGGTAATCTGCTTTAAGATGCAGCAGAAGTTGAACGTCGAAGGGTCGTGCATAAAATAGTTTTTTGAAGTTTTAAAGAGACGGACGTTTGAACATCTTCCTTCGTTCCCTGAAGACGATTATTACGTCTTCTAGCGGATTGACGGCGGGGGTACTGTATTTAATTAGTTTTTAATCATGTACCCCATAGTGAGAGACATAAAGAATCATATTATTATTTTTTATAATAATCTGTGTGTGAGCACGAGGTCCTGGGTTCGCATCCCGGGTCGGGCAAAGTGTTATTGGGTTTTTCGATTAGGTAATTTTCAGTAGCAGCACGGAGTCTGGATTTGTTCGCGGTTGATGGCAATAGGCTCGCCCCCTATTACATTGGGACCTAAAACATAACTGGCGGAATGTGGGTGTACTATATGTGCACCTCTGCCTACCCTTTCGGGGAATACAATCGTGATGTTATGTTATGTTATGTTTATAATCATTTTTATTTAGCTAACATACAGAGTTTGACAATACAGTTTTCTATTTGGTATAAAATGCATTTGCAGTTTGTTGCTAATTCTGTGTAAGAGTAATACTCTACCTCTTAAACTAGGGTATATTTTTTCTTTTAAGAGGTTGATTACGGCCAAGGTTTATATTTTGATTTTAATTGAGTCATGCTTTTATGTTAGATCAGAGAAACTAACATAAAACAAGTATGTTAATTTTAATTAACATGTCCTTCATTAATACCAACTCGAATAAAGTAAATGAAAAAATATTCTCACTGCATTTTTGAGTTTACGTTTAATAGGCGTAGGTTACAGCAAAATAAAACAATTTAGACAATTACGTTCTATCTTTGCCGACCATTTTTATAATTAAATTAAAGTTATTTTGTAGGTAATTACATTCTGGCTGGAGAGACTATTAGTTGTGAATAATAAACACACACAAATTAAAAATAAAATAAATTGCTTTAATTAAAATTAAAGTGTTTTCACCCTTAATATGGGTAGACAACCCGTAGAGGGCGCCGAAGGGTACAAAGTGTTTATAAACTTTAAAGGTACGTATGATAATAACAATGTATAACAGTTATAACATTTAGATGTCAACTGAAATTAAGATACACCAATGTGCAATGAAATGTAATGTTTATGGTCTCACTATCATCCCCCTTACAAAAATTAATAATGTTTAGTAAGACGATCTGATTGGCGCAGTGGTTAAGCGATTTGACTGCTGCGCTAGGGGTTGTGGGCTCGATTCCTTTACAGGACAAAAAAAATTGTAATACACAGATGTTTGTCTCGAAGTTGGGTGTCTGTGTTATTTCATGTTTGTGAAACGCACATGATACAGGAGAAATTTATAGTGTGGGCCGTCAATAGAAACGTAAATTCGTAGACGTAAGAGGTGTTCAATTTAAGAGAAATATTATCAGCGTTTATGACAGAGCTTAGATTTCACGCGAGGCTGTCAAGATACTAGTTGTAAAACTTGGTAACAAGTTCTTTGACAGCTAGTTTAGTCGTATACTGCATAAAGACCATCACTATTCTTCATCAGCCGTGTATTTGTCTGCACTCGCCTCAGTCTACAACTCGCATCCTAGTAAAAAGATTCAGTACAATATGTTAGCCAACTACATATAAAACCATGTCCAAACCCTAAGTTACATACTAGGCACAAAAACAGATACATGTACAATTGTACAGCAAACAACGCAACACAACAAACAATAATCCATAACTTACATTGGATGCTTACTAAAACATCAGAATATGCGGTACAAGTTTACCAATTTCACACGGACGCAATCCTCACTACAGGGGTTAACGAACCGTTTCCATAGGACAAAAACACAATGCTGTTTGTCAAAACAGTATGATATATTGGTTAGTGCACCAACAGATTCGTAGCAACTCAGGCGTGGTATTCGTTTGGGAGAATTTTAAAACACAATTTTACGGTGCGCGATTTTGTTTGAGTCTCGTTTTGGTCCAGACTTATGAGTTGTTGTCGTACGCGCCCGAAGAGATTTAATCTAAACTGTCTAGCGTTAGATTATATAAATGTACAGTGATTTAGTTTTGGTAAATTGGTTTTACTAACTCTCTCTTTGGAAGCAGTGATAGCCGAGTGGTATTACCGTTGGACTGTCAATTCAAAGGTCGCAGTCTCCAACCTTGGTACATAGGAATGTCTTTTTCGAATTCATGTGCGTAGGTACTATAAATTAGTTATCAGTTGCTAGAAACGACGAAAGACAACAACCTCGTGAAAAACACGTGAAAGATATTTCAAAGGTGTGCAGTTTCTAAGCCATGTCAGTGCCCTAAAGACGGTCTAAACTCTGACACCAGGTTGTTCATCAACCATACAATAAAAAGAAAAAAACTAACTATAAAACAATTGAAAAACATTTTCGTAAAAAAAAGCGTAACGGGTTGCGGGCTTGATCTTGGTATGGGACGAATAGTTGTGTGACCCGCAAGTATTCGTGGACTGTCTACTTTTATAACATGAGCAATGATCTGTGAGCCATTAATATAACAAATAGACACAAGAGTAAACTTCACATTAATTGAATTCAAAATAATTTATGTTTATTGGCTTTCCAACAATTGTTAACAGTGGTAATATAACAAAAAAACCATTAATAGCAAACTTAGTTTTGCAATCTGTAAGTAAGCACCGCTTAATTGTGCCGTGCTTACAATATTATTACATATTATACAAAAGTCCATGCTTGTTCGTCGGTATCACAATTTAAATTGAAATCAAAAACTTACATTAGACAATATAATTATGTTTTACAATCATTAAATTATATTTTAAGAATTAAATTAATTGGATTACTTAAAATGAAAATTATACAGCTTAAATAAAAGCTGTCTCTCCAAGATTTATAGTCTTAATACACTCCAATAAATAGGTCCAATTGATTGATTTAATCCAAGTATTTATAAAGTTATTGTTAAACGTCTTATCGTCTGAAGGTTGTCTGGAATGAGGTCAGTGTGGGTGAAATATGTATTCTTGCAGTCTTTTGTAAAAAATATTCTATAATGTCGTGGCTTTATCCTGAAGAAATAAGCAGAGGTTTGCTACCCACACTTCGCCAATTACCGCACTAAGCTCCATATAATAGGGGCCGGGCCTACTGCCATTTACTGGGCTTAATTTCAATCCCAAAATATACAATTCACTGTTAGTGAACTTCAAACAGACGGAAATATTACAATAACATTGTGTCTGACCTGAAAATAAAACCTCATTTTTATATTTAGACAGACAATTATTTTGTCAATCTTTGAAAGTAGAAATACTAATTTATTAACTAGTATTAATTTCGTCACAAATTTGAGTGATACATTGAACGCTAACTAGCCTTAAAAAGCTAGCTAAAACTTACGTCAACCAACGTTGCCTCAAACTCAATCAATCACCGAAAAAAAAATTGCCACCAATGACAACTTGTTAACGTTTTGCCGCTTCGAGCGACCTTTTTGGCAACCCCAGATCGCGGGCCACGCGTCCAGGGATACGCCATTTCAAGATTTACGACGTACACAGCGGCATCCATTTTGTTAAAACCTACTCACGTGCAACATGCAAAAGCACTCGACCCGAAAACTCTCGAATGTACCGAAACTACTCAACACGACACATGAAACGCGGGTCGCTCGGGGCCTCAGTAATTAAACAATTTTCATTATTTCACCACACGTTGCCCGCGCCGTATAATGTCGATGTGGTATAGAAATTTCGCGAAGTATATTATAATGGGAGCCGGGATTATCCCTCGATTAATTAACCTCATTTGTTTTTAAAGCATGAGGCTTCTGATGTATCCGCTCCTGAATGTTTTATAATGACAATTTTATTTATACCTGTTCATCTCGAGAAGCGAGCGATGGATTTCAAAGCAGTATCGTGATTAAAGGAAATATGATGAATATTTTTTCTCAAATAACAGTTGATTTTGTGACGATAACAGTGACTGAGAATCATTAATGAAGCAAATACCAGATTGAAAGTGTAATGAATATTTCAAAGGTATATTCATTCTCAAGTTGCAGATTACTTTAGTTACAAAGTGCAATATTAAGTTACCTATATCTTGCTATCACTCAAAAAAAGTAGACTGTCAAGTGTCAATCATCCGTTCTGTAAAGAGGTATACATACCTATGCCTATCATTTATCAATGGAAGTACATTGGCACATGTGCAGATATCAATTTTGCCCATATTCAGCAACACGGCAGTTTGTCGTGTTTATGGGAGGAGATTTTTATGGTAGTCGGTTACTATGACTACTCTATTAGAATGGGAGTAAATTTATTTAATGCATAATCTTTTCTTTCCTTTTTGACACGCATGTTTAGAGAAAAAAACGATAAAACCTATAAGGGTCCGCCCCATATACTGTCATGTCATAGAGTCAATTATTTTTTCTCGCGATAATAATTACATACTTCAGCAAACGCCTTTCCAAAAATAATCTTAATAGCCGTAATCTTAATAGAGTATCACAAAATAAGTCGATACAATTTGCTCAAATTAATTTTTATTGCCATCATAATATCGGATCCGATTAAAACAAAAGCTTGTAAAATTTTACAACTCGCTAGTTGCCTTCGGCGTAGGATTTCACTTTGCCTCAACAATATAATTACGCTATGTCTCCGGGCAAGCAAATAATTAATGGCGGGAATAAATCTTATAACTTTTGTCGAGTTTTGTTACTCACCGTATTTATTATTTTAATACTCGCAGAAGTTTTTTTTATCTCTGGCAAACGTCCGCATATTTTCGGTTAAGTCGGCGCGGAAGTTAGTAAAAAGTTTGGGTATTACCAAACTAAATAATATTAATAAATATGTATGATGTTGCAATTTGGAGCTGAGAATATAACGCGTTACCAAAGTGAATATTTTTTTGAATAATGCTAAGAATATGATTGATTTAAAAGTAAGGAATGTAAAGAATTAATTCTTACCTGCTAGAAATGGTTCGTTAAATATAAAATTTAAACCAAAAAGGTCCAATATGTATGACTTGGCATTGTAGCTAAGCTACACTAATTCTTTTAGTTATTCGGCACTAGAACTCTGTTCTCTTGCTGGCTGGCGAGAATTTGTTTTATATTTTTAAAAATGTTTGATTGTTTTTGTGCTTGATATTGATATGTATATTAAAAATATAAATACCACCTTCAAAATCGACCTCAAAAGTTACTTACATTGCCATTTTGGCAAATTACACGTACATTGATTTATAGCTTGACGTCTGAAAATGTATAAAACGTTGATATAAAAGGGTACGTTCAAAACACAGGATGCGGTTGAAACTTAAACTCGGGATCAAGTAGTAAAGTCTTTCTCCAGAGGTACTTAAGCCGAGACCTCAACGGAATCTGTAATGGGTTCGTGACGAAACTCACGATATTCTCAATAACATGACGCCAAAAGCATCGTTTTGGGTAACAACTTATTTCTTTATAGTTGGCTACTAGAGCCGAAATGGTCTGAAAGGTATAGATGTTATTGGTTTTAAGTACGTATCTATTGAAAGTAGCCATTTCAGAAGAGTCTTTGTTTCTGAAATGAGTAAAGGACGGGTTAGTGTCTCTCTTTAAATGTGCACAAATATAGATTTTTGGATTGGTGTTGACTATTGACATATGATTTTTGTTGAGAAGACAATAGTACTCAATGGGTCTTTGTTGACATCAGTCTCCTTTCCGAGTGTTATAAATTCAGTGAATGCAGCATGGAGCATAATAGAAACAGCTTGTAACTTGACAAACATATGAAAGGATTATTGTTCTTTAGAATAACTGAAGTTGTGAATTTTACTGTTTATAGGCTGATGACCAAGAATGTTAGATCCCACCTGTTGCCGCAGCGTCATCAAATCGTATCACAATCAACTAAGTTTTTGTCCGGCAAAGGGGTAACACACATGATCGAATTTTGAAATCACACTTTCCCAAAAGCGTAACCTATTATGAAACTACGGACTAATTAATAGCTACATTCTGAAATAAGTAGTGGGTTTGGTCCCACTAGGTTCGTAAAGAAATAGACAAGAACAAGGATTTTTACGTGTACTGATAATAAATACATTTGAAGAGCATCACAATATCAATGACCAAAACCTTTTAAATACCAACGTAATCCTTTCTTTTGTTATAAAAGTCGAAGCTTTTACAACATTTATTAAAAACATATTTCATTCAGAGTACATTAATGTACGCAAAAACAGTTTTATAAAAGCAGCCATCACTAACAAAAAGAGAATTTTTGATGAATTTTTAGCAGCATATTACTTCCTAGAAGTGGAATAGCACAAATACAAAAATTACTCAAAGACTCCATCAGCTTCGCGCACAAAATTCGCTTTCGTAATCAAACAAAAAACGTATTTCAGGAAAAGGGAGCTAACGAACGCATTGGCTCTATTAGCAAATACCCAGTACAGTAGTTCAGGGAGGATTAAGGCCCAGTGACCTTATTTAATAACCCGACGCAGTCAATAAGCCGACGAAATGAAATCGTAAATCCCTCCCGAAGGGCATGATATATTACTTGGGGTATTTAATTTGAATCCCAAATATGACTATTGTCAAACTATCCTTCCGAGTATTTATCGTATAATTCATCGTGGATGGGAAGGTAGGTACAGAAGTTTTAGGCACTGTCGTACTTATTGTTTGGACGAATTATATTATTTATAGGCGTTTCATCGAAGACGAAAATCAAACCAAGTAAGATAAGTATATAATTTATTTAATAACAATTCTTAACGAATTGCTTTGTATCATTAATAAATTAAGAGTACATACATGGGTATACACCAAAAGTTGAAACATTATCCCATTTTAAAATCCCACAAATGGACGTACATTACGTATAACACGATCGACCTGAGGTAGAACATTTCACTTCAATGAGCATTATAAAATATAAAGCCGATCCGGACGCGTACGACGTAAGTCAATAAGGTTCCGTACTTTCTTTTCTCCGTAAAATTGGCTTGAATATCCACGGAGAAATTCACATTCAAAATTATATATAGAAAGAGCCAGTCATTGGGAGGCAATATGAACCCGCTAGAGCACTCAGTCAGATTGGAGGCATTCTCAGGGCTTTCGTGTAGCGATCGGAAGCTTTCAAGATTTCCGACATTTTTCGCTCGAGCAATATCGTCTACGCCGAGATCTAGGCTACGTCTACTTTTATTCTAATGTTGGTATGTTTCGGGAAAACAATAAAGTTCGAGATGTGCTGTGAATGCTGTTTTATGTCGGTAGGTGGGCGGAGCCAGTGAAGGCCCGTTGGCACCGAATAAAGCAGTCGGTTCCGAAGTATTAGGTGAGTTGTGTGTGGAATACATCTTGATTTTCATGTAAGAATACAACATCTTTACTTGCTTTCGGGTTCTTTTATTTGTCGTTTAACCTTACATTTCTTTCTTTTGTTTCTGCTGCATGTGATTTTGGAACCGTAGAATCTATTATTGATGTTTTATCAGAGAGTGCATTTAGATTATACGAATTTCAAATATATTAAATTGTAACTACTGTCAAAAGTTTTTTACACGATGACTTGTATTTTTAGTCCTGACTGTCACCCCAAATTAAAGATAGCTTCATCACTTCCTATTGCACCATGAACATTATCCGCTCTATTGTACCCAAACTCATAAAATAAGAACATTATGCAAACTATGACAGCACACGATTCATCTAATCGGTCGTTGAACTCGCGTCACGCGATTCCCCTAAAACTTCCGGCTATACATTACACCCTTTTTGTCCGTATCGTCACATTATTTTTCACCATAAACTGAATGCCATAGATGTTTGAAATGAAACACGGTTTTGTTTATAAAGTTCCTATTTCATTCATGATGGTCTAAACTTGTGTTTTGTATGCAGTTTACAACTCAAATCTAAAATGCAGAATGTTCAGGTTCAGAATAGTTTGCAGTAGGCCACTTAAATATTTGATTACCAGTATTAAATTTACGAATTAGTGCTCAAAATGCAGTGTATTTATTTTTGTTGTTCAGTGAATTTCTGAATTTAGTACATTATGTCCAAAGGTTTATGGTATTGCGATGACTGTTATTATGATAATAATTATCAACCTTAAAAACCTATTGTGCATTGTGTAATTGGTTGAAACAACAATACTCACATAAATGGCAACATGAATAAAAATATAAATTGATAATTCAGTAGCATCCCTGCTAACTAGATAAATCACTATAGTAATATCTCAATTCCCACATGAGGCCGGATTTCACTGAATTAAATAAACTCTCTATTAGCGCATATAATTTACACTGTCTCTAATTAAAACTCGATAATTATGCAAATTGATTCCCACAGCGGACAGCCCGATGGTACGTGGCGACCTAAAATAATTGGAATGGAAAATAAAAGTCGTGTCTGCTCTTCAATCAAACGTAAATTTGTCGCGTCACCAATAAGAAGGTCTATTTTATTATTCACTTAGAAACTTTTAACGAGAAAACTTGATGTTTAAGTTTTGGACTTTTTATTAGGCTTTGCTTTGTTGAATCAAAAAATACACAAAGTTGTTGGGTTTGGAAACTCGTCACGTTGGGTACGAAGCGTTTTAATGAAGTTTCAAAAATGTGGGATTATCGGGAGTGTTGATAAATGTGGTGTCGGATAATAATGGTCAATATTGAGTATACATTAGTTGGTTTTCAATAAAAGCTGGTTTATTAGACTTGTGGTCTAAAAGGATTTTTTTTCGGTAGGTCATTGGTATCGTTTCTAGGTAGACCAAATATTTACAGGGCTTTTGTAGTTGTTCATATTTTTTGAATTAAACGTTCGAATTGTTTAAAACAAGGAATATTTCATGGTATTTCATAACGAAATGAAAAAGCACATATTTTGAAATGTACTGTTACTGCCTCGTTGGTCTAGTGGTTGCTATGCGCGACTGCTGAGCACGAGGTCCTGGGTTTTTCCATTAGGTAATTCTTAGTGAAATCTTTCAGCTCGGAGTCTGGATTTGTGCCCGGTTGATGGCAAAAGGCTCGCCCCCTATTACATTAGGACCTAAAAACATAACTGGCGAAATGTGGGTGTACTATATGTTCACCTCTGCCTACCCCTTCGGGGAATACAGGCGTGACGTTATGTTTATGTTTTATGTACTGTTACTAGCTATTGTTTCTAATGTCATTTGCTTGTAGAAGTTTTACATATTGATGATGATGATTTTGGTGCACAAAAATAATGATCCAATGAAGTATGGATGGATGTTTTCACGTAAATACTACTGAATGGATTTTAATGAAATTTCATATGGAGGTAGTTGACACTCTGGAGTACTACATAGGCTTTTTATCTCGAATATGTAGCGGGTAACACCGCGGGGCGCAACTAGTTAAGAAAATAATAGTTTGTTGCAAAATTACTCACAAACAAGACTGAAAATATAATAATTTTAATACTAGTGTTAGGTTATTTGTTTAGCAGCGGCCGTTACAGGATGTTGTTAAATCCATAAAATATATTATTTAAGCGTACAGACGGCCATTGCAATTAATATATCCGTCTAATTTAACAATTATAAATTTATATATTCACTCATAAAATATTCAGCTTCAGCGTTTAAACACTCGAGTTATAATAAAGTATTTTAGAGGCGCACAATAAAATTTGACGATTGAAATTACGACGTCGTTTAATATATTATATGTCTTATTTTCTTAGTGTTAAAGTTTAAATTTGCTGTCACTAATGGCTAAGTATAATATCAATTTGTGGTGGTACTTTTATTGGGTCACGTTAGATTCTGTAAGTCGTTATAGGTCGGCCGACACGGAATGGGCGTTCACTCCTAGAGTTATATTGCAAGTAATTTCACTGATATAAGTGGATTTAAATTACGCAAAGGAAGATTTATTGAGTTACCTCCACGTGTATTGCTGGGTGATATCTCAAGGGTTTTGGCTCTTGTCTCCTCGAGTGGGTCGGGTGTTTGAGTACGCAGAAAGTCAATAGATTTACATCATACATTTATATCAGAGCAGAGAGTTTACACACCTTAAAATATTTCTTAAATAATTTTATAGAATACGTGACGCATCATCACGCGACTTTTTCCAGAAATAGGAAACAAAGCTGGCTGTGACGTCCTCGTCTTGTCACAGGGGTAAGTATTGGGTGTAATAAAACAATTATATTTCTGTTTCGTTATAGTCGTGCTGCACGTCCGCTCGGCTTGACAGACCGTTTAGTACTAACCCCACCTCGCGCCCCGCGCCCACGACTATATAATTTATTAGTACATGGTTCTACCTACATTAATCATCACACTGGCTAATAAAAAGTTGCCACTACTACAACATATTTCACAATTTTCAAATTCAGATAACGCACTCGGCTTTTCGTCAAAATTACTGTCTTAATTTCGATCCAGATCAATGTCTTACACATCAACATTTGAAAAGAGCTGATATTTAAACACAAAGTACTTGTGAATCGTTTACACAAGGCCTTGGGTCCCGTAAGCTGGTTCCTAAATAAATGTTTCCTGTAATTAACTGTAAAGATGACCTTTTTACGCGTTTGAGCTTTGATCCTTTTTTGTATTTACGATGCTAAAGACTCCCCCTGTAGACGGTATTCGCGGACTCATTTAGTTTGTGACCGATTGGTGCAGTGGCCAATTGTTAGACGATCTGAGAATTACGGAGTTTGATTCTAGTACGGGTACAATATAGTGTGATTCATGTAGTTATTTCTTTCGAGTTGTTGTCTAGTCTAGATGCATAGTCTACTCAGTTCGTCATTTGTTTCCGATATGAGACATTTCTAGTGTAACGTAACATTAAAAAGGTTTTATTCTTTCTTTGTTTTAAGTATTTATACATGTGTATGTATGTTTATGTTTAAGTATTTATAACTGGTGAAATGTGGGTGTACTAAATGTGCATCTCTGCCTACCCCTTCGGGGAATACAAGCGTGATGCTATGTATGTATGTTTTAGGTATTTTTGTTCAAAATTTAATAAAGAAGACTTACTAAGACTTCATTCTTATTGTATTACAATCCTCTTAATGTTTACCTCTTTTAAAAGGGTCCGTTTCTCCGACGATTTTTTCCCCTCTACACGATACCCCTAAACGTCTCGCCATTATGATAATACAATTTTTAATAATTTGTATCATAAAGGCACGCCTACACATGATTGATTGCCGAGTTCAACAACAATAGTTGACGCACGTAATTAAATGTAGATACTGATTAAAAACGTCACGCGAACTAAACATTTTTGTGTATTTTTTTCATGCATATGATGTAAATATTCGGTAAGTTATTATATTTGTGGTGGTGGTGAATGGGTTAATTGGTGCGTTGTTTGCTTGTGGGTTTGTGTTTTTATATCAATCTTTTTGTTCGTAACTACTTCGTTACTTATAGGACATAGGTCAATATTATTGGATACGATAGTGATAGTCTAATTTGGAATGCAGAAGGTGATTTTATTAACTTTAGTAACATACATAAACTACCAACAATATTTTAATATATCCACAATTACCCTACTACACAAGTTTCAAACTTAGAAATAATACAAAAAAAACAAAGCTCAGTAAAAATGGCCGAGACTTTTATTAACACTTTATTTGCGACTCGAGACAATCCCCAATGCATTTAGCGAGCAGTGGAGACACAATTTAAAAAACAAATGCGTTCTCACTTAATAATTACTTTCTTCAGTCGGTAAACAAACTGTTTTAAAATCCGCATTGGATTTAAGTCTCACTCACTCGTACACCGGAATAATACCTTAAGTAACACAAGTACCAACAATGTAGGCTCAACTTTTGTAATTGTTCTCACTTCTGCATCCAAAATGCGGGGAGAAATGTTGATTTTGGCTTATCGTCTCTTTACACGCGAACATTGAATGACGTAATAATACGTTATTTGAATAAGATTAGACGTTTGAAATTAAAGTAATGCCTCGTTTAAGGCCCTTCATGAGATTCGGCTTATCTCGGGAGTTTAATTATTGGATTTTAGTACCGCTGGTAATGACGTCACGGCCGTTTTGGGAAATCAGTTTTTTGATATACCTACATAATGTTGTACCTATGTGTATATTTAACATCAGCTTGTGATACGGCCCTTATTAATCTGCACGTAGAATATAATTCAATAAAATAACATAAAATATGAATGCAATTTTGGGTATTCATGGACTTAACTTTTACTTACTATCAAAGAGCCTCTAGTTAACTAGCAAACTTAACTTCCGCGTTTACGGTTTTCTTGACATGCATTATGTAGTTCACCAGCATTTCGCCTATTGCTATCAACTGTGCAAAAATCCAGACTCCGTGCTGCTACTGAGAATTACCTAATGGAAAAACCCAGTAATACTTTGCCCTACCCGGGATTCAAAATTAGGACTTCATGCTCAGAAGTTGCACTAAGCGACCACAGAGTCGACAAACATGTTTATTAAGTTAGCTGACAACAAACTTACCCTAGAGACTAATAGAGTCGAGTCAAACAGTATGTAGGTATTAAAAACATTTTAAATTCGTATCAAAACTCCAACCAAAATAACAATACCGCCTCCAGTCCATCAGTTTCATCAACCACAAACCACAAGTCATTCACGCCACAAAGTGACTTCACAATTAATGGAAAACACATCGTTATTTTTCTTGCATCACCGCGGCAAAATTTCCCCACCATTGTGGGACACAAAAAAGCAATAATCTTTTAAGTGAAAGACCTCCTCGTTTAACATCCATTTACAACGTAATAACCTTTGTTCAGCGCTTTTCCATATAAGTTAACGGTTTTTAATGGAGTCCTATCAAAATTCATGTAATGCAAATTATATAAGTGGAATGGAAAAAAGAGATTTCAACTTACGTCTGAAAATGTGATGTTGCATTTATTAAAAACAGAACTGAATACATTCGAAATATAAAAAAAAAACAATAATTGTATTTTTAATCAATGTAGCCGATTTTTCATAGTCGAAATGACTTAAAATAATAATTTTATATGTTCAATAAATAGAACCTTGCCTTTACAGAGAGAACTATCAATCTACAGCGTGTTGTCTACTATTCATCATGAAGTTCCGGTACTATCACTATGTTTCCTAGATAGCGGGACATTAAAGACATATTTCAGTTTCACAGTACAAGTTGTCCGCAAGAAAATCACTCAAATAGAAACACCAGAACTTTGGCTTTCATCACCATCTATATAGAGATTTAATATTTAAGTTATACGTATAAGGAAGAGAGTAATAATAATAGTTAAATATAACTAACACGTACATAATCCGATAGTCATTATTCTCTAAAAATATTTACCACTACAATTAAGAAGCGAATACACGCACGACGCACGTGTGTGTATGTGTGTTGGTCTGGATGTGTGTGTGGGTGTGGATATGTATATGTGTGGCAGTGGGAGTGCTATGACACAATACAAGAGAGATAAAAAATCCCGCTTGAGTTGTACCTCTATATACACATCTGCAAGTGTTGGGTTAATGTTATTAGTTAAATTAAAATAATTAGTATTATTTTAATAAGCTGGAATTACCTACTCGCTGTCAAAGGTAATAAAATCAGTTACACACATAATTTAAACAAATATGTGTGTAACTGATACTTATTACGGTAAAATCGGTAATTGCTTTTCATCCGTGTTTGTTCACAGCAAATTGATAAAAACTAATTAGACTGTATAATTGTGTCATTACAGTCAATTGTATGTGATACGTTTCGAATACATTATTAGGTAATTATTATGTACGGTTTTTCATTAAAATTATGTGATTTGGAACCAGCTCATGAATCGCTCCGTTCGAATTCAAAACTAGGCGGGCATTCCCCAAAACACTCGTTAGTATAACCAGAATATATTTATATAGTAAATAATATAATGGAAAACACTCACGAAACTTATTATAGTAAGCATTGAACACTTTGTTTTTAATCTATATTAAATTATAATTATATTATATTTTATAATCAATATGGGGTGCAAGTAGAGAGCCAAGATGAGTGACCATACTTGAATAAATCCGGTGCGCCCTGGACGGTCAACCTCGCTTCTTCACCATCGCCATCCTTGTTGACTGACCTATCTTTACATCACGGCATGACGTATTCTGGCTATATATATCTGGCTATTGGCTCATGCCTACGAAGAAGAAGAATAATCAATTTAGGTATCTATTATCAATGTATTGCATGTACACACTAGGGATAAATTAAGAAATACCTAACAAGAGTTAATACTTATGTACATTTCACACAATAAAGAAAACCTTTTAAAACACTAAAGATAACAATGAAACTAGAAACACCAATTTGGCCGTTTCTTTATTTCGAAAATAAAATTGGTCCCTTCTGCAACATAAAGATACGGAGTTATTGGTTTCAACGTACACAAGTAATGGGCACATGCTTACAAATAAAAAGAAACAATACCATTTAAAATATTCCCCCTATTTGTTTTTTCAATCGCTCCCGCTGATTCACAAGTTACTAAGTTCGTCTCCGCGGGAGATTTGCGAGGATCCCTCGCATCTTCCAAGGGAACTGGTATTTTCTTTCAATCGATTGCTTGAGGCTTTATTACTTTGTTCGAAAGCCATTTTTCAGCCGCTTACCATGAACGCAACCCTCTCTCGAAATATCTTATACAAATTTATTCAAGCTTACGCGGAGCGTTTTGTTTGCACGATATAAGTACAGAGATTATTTATGCTCTAATTATAAAACTGTGGGTAAAATATAATAACCTTTTTTAAAGCTACCTTCTTTTCTAACATCACAATTAAAATGCTTGAAAAGAACTGTCAAACATTAAAACTGTCAAATTGACAGCTGTCAATCTGACAGTTTTAATGTCATTTTGTTTATCATGATTGTGTTACGATGTATTACAAATGCGATGTTGGCTTAAAATTACTTTGCTCTTACTGTAAAAGTATAATTATAATGGAAGCTATGTTTTAGTGTCATGTTATTTAACCAAATCAAACTTTCTATTATTGTTTAAATGTCGATAAACTATCTTACACATGGTTAAATATTTTCTAGCAATAACGAATCGTTTATTAACTCTTGAAAAATTCAAATATACACGTACCCAATGTTTTTGGGTTGCGTAGGTACTGGGGGATTGAATTTCAATTGTTTGGTTTGTACTACGAGTGTCTTGGCGCGTCGGCGGGAATAAACACAATGTAATAAGACAGCCGGGTTTCAACTTGTGATGTAATTGTGTAATTGCGGTTGCGGGATCTTTGTTTTCATTTGGGATAGGCTTTTGAAGTTAATTTAATATACCACTGTATTTGTACTCCTATATTGCCAATGAGGGTATTTATTTCTACTTATTGAATACACGTCTTCGCTATTTGAACCATTGTTTCGCCCGGCAACAGGGCTCAAATTAAATAATCTGAAAGAAAAATTCTGAGAAGTCGACATTAATTTTTGTTATTCGAGACTACTTGGGTATTCTTTTTGACTTTTAAAACTGTAAAATCTTGGTGTAAATATTGATATAATTTGTTTAAATAATACACTATTTATACGAAGTGACAACACAGAAAATATTATTAGGTTTTTTTGGTATTTAATAGAGCTAGTTTGATAAATAAATCCTTCAGCATAAAATCAGGAATCACAACGAATACAACTGTAAACTTTATTTTAAGCGAGCGGGAAATAAAATTCTTATAAATGGTTGGACCCAACGTAGTTCGAAGTTGCCACAATTTCTCTATATACAATTTATACAAGAAAATAATCAATCAGTTTTGTAGTGAGTGCATTTGACCGTTCCGATAGTAAGCCGGTGATGGATGGTGCAGTGCGCTGTACATTCCGAATATTAAAACTTTTGAGACACACCTGGGCGTTAATAAAGAGTAGGTTTAGCTACAATTTTGAGTAAAAAAGACAATACAATTTATGTAAAGGCAAGTTTTTTAATTACCAAGATAATTAAGTAATTTACAAATCAAAGTATTAAAATGTATCTCTTATAAACGTCACAATGATATTAAAAAAATACAGATATGTTACTAATGCGCTCATTTTGAAGACTAGAAAAACGTCCCATTTGTGACATTTTATCTAGCAGTAACTGGCTAGTATGAGTGACATTTGCCATGCGCGCGCAAGTTTCTAACACAATATTATGTTTATCCTACTAACTCTAATTGTTATAATTACCAGCGTTGGCAAGCCAACCTGGTGAACCGAAGATATCGTCAAAGTTGCGGGCAGCCGGTGGATGCAAATGGCAAGTTACCCTTCATTGTGGCGTTCTAAAGGAGAGGCCTTTATTTAACAGTGGACGTCTTCCGGCTGATGATGATATTATAATTAGATACGCTATCTCTTTTATGTCTTTGTCAAGTTGTATAATTTTGTATGCGTGCAGTTCGAAACACTTTTCTCGTTCATTTTGTTTGCATAATTCTTTGGCTTGTCACGGTTTGCAGACACAATAGTAAAACAATGGCCACACGCCTTTAGAGGGCATCTTGATAGATGAAGGAATATGACGTATCTGTACTTTTTGATATGTCACTGAGACGTCACAAGTTGAGCCTACTGCCATCAACCGGGCACTAATACTGACTGCGTGCGAATGCAAAAACCCAGAACACCTTCACCGACCCGATATTCGAAACTAGGACCTCATGCTCGGCAGTCGCGCCTAGCGATCACAAGACCGACGAGGCAGTTTCGTGTTTAAAAAACTCACAAGATACAATAAACAAAATGCTAATTAAAAACTTACTTACCTTTTTGGTAAAATACGAAATATTTTATAATATTCATATTACACAGTAAATAGTTGTGATACCAGATCCATCTTAATAGCAAAACTTAAGCGCTGACTTTGATAGACGACGCCACAGATTTTCAGGAATATATTTAATATAATAACTAGCTTCAGGATACCCGGTAGATACGGTTATAATCCTTGTAATTACTAACTTTGTTACTAATTCCAATTATGTTAATTAACTAAAATTTTCGTTGTTTATAGTACTGTAGGTACTAGTACTGTTAGTAATAACATCACGGCTGTATTCTAAAGGGATTGGCAGGAGTAAACTATATTTTGAAAGATATGTTATTAACTCTGACGTTATAGGAGACAAGCCTATTAACATTGATCAAGCAAAGAAAGCAAATAATCGTTTTTTTCACGACTTTGCCCGACGATGTGTCCCAACCTGAGTATTTATTTATTTTTAAACGTCGCCCCAGTTCCGCCCCCACTCCTGTACTGTGGGTGCGTTCAGAAACATAAAATATCACAAACTGCCAGACTCAGGACAGTCATCTACAGATCACACAAATTCCTGTCCCGCGTGGAAATTGAACCCGCAACCCTTAGCGCAGGAGTTCAATTAAATCACGCAGACCACTAAGCTACTAGACAGTAAAAAAGTTAAACAAGGGGATGATCAAATTTGTATCAAAAGAAAAAAAAGTTTTTATTTTTACGCTCAATCCTGACGCTCTTATTTAAAAAGAACACAATCCTTTCGCATGCCACGTTTTGCAGACACAAGTAAAACAATGGCTACACGCCTTAGAAGGCGTCGATAGATGAAGGAATAATTTTATCTTGAACATAATATGCAGTAAAGTGATCTACCCGGACGAAGTCGCAGGCGTACTAACTAGTATAATTATATATATTCTAGACTAAATCCTAGGTCATTAACCTTAGTACAGCAAAACTTTTCTATGGACTCTTTGAGTTTGTTCGTAGGATATGACAAATGGATGCTATTCTATTATAAAGCACTGCAATGGTTCATTTTTCTTAGTTCATTCGTTTTACTCACAATGACAAGCGGTTACGGTTAATCTTTTCAGTTTATTTTCCAATCAAGTGTAGCTTTGAAGGCTTAAGTGGCGAAGGGGTAGGCAGAGGTGCACATATTATAGTAGGTATACCCACTTTCGCCAGTTATGTTATAGGTCTCAATTTAATAGAGGACGAGCCTATTGCCATCAATCGCGCACAAATCAAGACTCCGTGCTGCTACTGTCAATTACCTAATATAAATACCTAGTAATACTTTCCCTGATTCGAACCCAGGACCTCAGGACTCAGCAGTCGTGCTTGGCGACCAGTGGACATCATCCTTTCACTCGTATTTTGATGAAATGGTAACTGGTGCAGAACCTTTTTAATGAGTGGAGAGGTCTTGACAAATAATACCCATCCTAAAGTTCTCTGTGTGCGATAAGACTACCCATTGTACATTACCCTTATACAGTACTTATGATTATTTTTGGTGTACAATAAAGATAAATCTATCTATGTGAAGAATGGTAACACATTCAAAGTCAGCTGGCAATTGCTGTTTTACCTAGTATTTGTTACTAACTAGGTATCGTTATAAACGGTAGTTACGGAGCTACAAAATAGCTACCTATTATTATATTAGGCAGACATCGTCAACATTTTAATAATAAAAATACCACTAATTAAAATGAGAGACATTGATTATTATATATTGCTAATGTTAAAATATCATCATCATCATCAACCGGAAGACATCCACTGTTGAAAAAGGTCCTTAGAACGCCACAATGAACGACAACGAATGAATGAAAATATATATTCTAGATTCATTAATTCATTCATTCAATAGCGAAATGTTTGAATGTAACTTATTCAGTGGGCTTGTATGCATTCGCTTTTAATGGCAATGGTTGTTTACATTACCTAGATTCACTGTATAGAAATTTGTTATGTTAGTTTGTACGAGTATTTTATAGAATATTTTGAGCGGTTAATGTTATGAAAATTAAGTGCTTGGCATAAGTGTTATTAGGAACGACGGGTCAAAGATCGAGCTCAGTGGCAGAAGACGCCTATGACCAGCAGTGGACGGTGATAAGCTGATAATGATGAGGATATTGACAACTAACCTAAGTAAAGTTTTAAGTGCTGAGGACCTCCGTTATTCAATTTAAACAGTGAAGATAAAACCCAAAACCAATAAATGATTTAGGAACTTTGTTTGACCAACAATTTTTTAATCCAATCTTTTGGCTACGTCACTATCATCAGCCTATTTCAGTCCACTGCTGGACGTAGATAATATTAATAATAAGAGTTTATTTCAGATAAAAAAATACAGGATCCGAAACATATTGGTGGCTGATATTTGGTTAGGTAGTCCATTCAAAATTTTATATTGAAAAACTATAGGTAATGGGCAATAGTTTGGACCTCCATTTGCGCAACCGGTAAATTTTAACAACCATTTATAAAAGCCATCAACGTAAACATCAGAATTCTCAAAAAAATAATTGATACTACAGATAGAGCACGTGGTCCAAAAGCTGAGGGCGTTAGAAGCTTCAATTTTTGGCCTGCAGCTTCAAATCCCTTAGTGTTCTTTAGTTTTCCCTAATAATTTATTGTCCTACTTTCTTACTGTCTTCAGCACAAAAATTCATGTAACATTTCTAGGTAGCCTACATCAGCAACCCTTGTAATTTCATTAGGGCGGCAGACGTCACGTGACATAGTTTCCCAGCTTACCTATGATGAATAAAACCCACATTTGGGACCGACGTCAGTAAATCTCAGGGCAGTGGTTATTTCATAAGTTATTGATAACTGTTGCTTCATATTTTGTTTGAAAATCATTTTTTATTTTTTTGGTATTTTTCCGATAGAAATATAGATAGGTTTGTTTCTTAATATGTGACTGTGTCTTAGTGTAAGTGCCTAAAAGCTATGCAAAATTTTGTCTAATCATCATGATCAGCCGGAAGACGTTCACTGTTGAACAATGGCCTCCCCCTTAGAACGCCACAATGAACAACAGCTTACCAATTGCATCCATAATTTTGTCTGTAAATAAATAAAAATAAATGGTGACTATTAGTTTTACTGCTTTTAGGAATACTTCTCATCGTATGATTGATGAAAAACTTGGTGTCAAAGTTTAAACCGCCTGTGGGCTTTTGTAATGTCCTTACAGACCGTTAAAATATATGTCATATCTCTCAGGTATGCCGGTTTCCTCATGATGTTTTCCTTCACCGTTTCTAGCAACTAAATACTAATTTATGACCGAATGTCCAGCTGTATTACCACTCTGCTATTAGTGGTATTTAGGACTACCAAATACTTAGGTATAATACGACTATTAAGTATACACGCATATAAGCTGCATACTGTCCGTCAGAGCTGTAGGCAGAGATCATGGTATTTCGATAAATTACAATTTTGGCACTAACCCATTTTGCCTCATTTACTTTCTTTACTTTCTGCCCATGCAAGACGTCTTCTTATTCATACATGCTTTGTTCCGTGGAACGTGGAAAGTGGAACGCCAACAAAACATCTAAAAATAAACACAATATTGAACGTACCTAATTACACAAAAATGCAAGTCATGTCCCAAAATAGTAGCTTACAAACAAGTCCAAAGGTTGGCCAAGTATTTTGCACTTTACCCAAAAGGAGTTCGTCTTTTAGTTAAACAAACGGCGACCAACCCCCTTCCCATGTACTCTTAGAGCAGAACTGTCTACGTTGTAGAAGCGAGACGCCGAATTACACTGCTCTGTAGCGACGTCTCGCTTCCACAAGCTTAAACTGTCCTGCTTTAAAATTTCATGGTAAGTGGGCAGTATTTGTGTTACTTAACCGTTTCGAGTTAAAGAAATAAATGGATTTAACTTCAGAGTTGCGGTGCTTAAGCCAACATAAAGTTTTGCAGCGTTATGTTGCTAACTGCTAGCAAATAATATAAAATATTTATTAACGAGTGAACGGCGGTACGTGGCTTGATTATACGCTCTATATAACTGCCAATAATACTTTGCACTAAGTTTAAGATTATTGTTATATTTTCTTAGGATGTGCTACTATAATTTAATATATATTCCGGTTATACTCACGTGTGTATTCGGTAATGCCTGACTAGTTTGGAACTCGAACGGAACCATAATTCATGAGCTGGTAACGCGGCAGAGTCGTAAGCCGAACGCAAATTTTATTATAGTAAAAAAGCTACTATATTTAATTACTCATACATGACCTAGTACTTTGATTCTGTACGTAGGTGTACCTTATAATTATAGTATTCAAACTAATATTATAAATGTGAAACTAACTCTTTCTGTCTGTTACGCCTTCACATTGAAACCGATGGACGAATTTTGATGAAATTTGGCATGTAGAAAGTATAAGACCCGAGAAAGGACATAGGCTACTTACCGCGGGCAAAACCGCGAGTAGAAGCTAGTTAATATCTTCGTGTAGGTACTTAATATTAGTTACGTCGCATTTGGCAGTGTTCTGTTCACGAGAAACTTCGTAAAAAGCGAGTAAGCCGTTTTTTTACTCGTGCGGTAAAACGACTTGTACAACGTATAACAGTATTTAAGTGGAAAAGTTCACGGTATCTCTGAGCGATTGGAATGATTGATTGTAACTCATACGTGCTTAGCTCCAATTTTGACACATGGTGACATTAAGCGCTTTACATTTAGATTCCCTGCGCGAATGTCATACTGCTATAAATAGCAGAGTGTGGGATATTCAGAGTCGCTATTTATGTTTGAAGAAGCTTATGGTTTGCTTTACAATAATTATATTAATTTATCGACATTAAACTTCAGTAGTTAGTAATTTTATCGTTCTAACGTGGGAGGCCTTTGTTCGACACAGGTCGTCTTCCAGCTGATGATGATGATGATTTAGTCGGGCTTAGACCTAACCCTAGCGGAGTTTGAGTTAAGTTTTGCGTAAGCTCGATTAGTGTAGTGCATAAATGACTTTCTGTTAACTTCGTTGGTTAGGTTTCCGATTTTGGATACATAATATTATTTGTGTATCTTGTTCACTTTGATACTACGCTTTTTTCGTTTTATAATAAAGTAATATTCAATGTCTTTGATTGGGTAGGTATACACAGTTGTTCAGGTAATAAAGTGTAACATAAATTAGTCCGTTTTTGACATACAGGGTAGGCAGGTACAATATTTGAAAACTAAAGCTAGAGTTAGGTAATAATTCTAAATTCACATACATTTGATATATTATGTGTGTACTCACCTACCACAAAAGGGAAAAACTGTAGGGGAAGTTAATAAATGATGCGATTACGGTGTGCGTGTCTTACATTGGGCATGGCTGCATTGGATCATTTTTATCAAATGTATTTTTCCTTTAAATGACGTGCGTGTAGTGTCACGTTACTACATGCAATATGGCGTCATCGACAGTTTGGAAGTTTATTTAAGGCGAATATATTTAATTAAAGCGAAGCCCAAATATATTTTATGTTAGGGTCAATTGAGCGTACAAAAGGGGCGTGGTCAGAGCTAAATGACTGTGTGTCTTGATCAGTCTGAAAGTTACCCGCACTCGCCGCAGTTAGACATTAATAAGGTTTTAATTATTTCAGAGTATAAATCAATTTTGAACCTTCAACTACTAAGTTCAAAGGTTAATCTTGTATAACATTTAAATTTACGAACCATTTTTATAGATTTTTCTTGACTACATTTAAAATCAGCTTCTAATCTAAACATGTGCTACTGGATATCAGTATTCTAAATTCTATTAAACCTAGGAAGATAATGATTATGATTCTACCAAAATAATCATCAATATGTAGATATTTGATAGCAGCACCAACGCTGAATATTACATGAAAATTCCAAACCTACAATTCATAACATCCGACAGTGCGGTATATTCACGTCTCGTTGAAAGTCAGCGCTTGTAACACTTTAATAAAGCGTAATGATGACGCGACGCGAGTTCAAACGAACGCAGCAGATTGAAAATATCCGCGTTGTACGACAGAATGACTGATGTCGCATGTTGCCTGTTATACAGGCTTTAATATACCTTTATTGCTTTCCTGCTAACCAACAACATTACTCTTAGCGTAAAAATATTGTAAGGTAAATTCTAACCCTAAACGCGTACAGGTAAAATACTTGTTATGTTTTACCTGTACGCTCATTTTAGGGTTACAATTTAAAATAAATGATGCTGCTTTGAGTTGGTTCGGCTTTCAAATTTAAGGTGTAATATTTCAAATATGAATATTGAAATGAAAGTGAGTGACTTGGAATAATGAATAGGATAAATTGGACTGGTTGAATTTTGAGTGGATTACAATTTACTATCCACTAAAGTCTGATGCGAATGTAATTATGTTCATATTCCATTGTAACAAACGTCAAAGCTGACCTTAAATTTGTACGTACAATTCAAACAAATAACAACCTATAGGTACCTATTCCACTACAGGGCACAGGCCTCTTTTCGTATTGAGAAGGGTTGAGCATTGATCACCACACTAGCTCATAGCGGGTTGATCTTTTAAGATAATTAAATTTAGGTTTCCTCACGATGTTTTCCTTGGTATCTTAGAATATCTAAGAAGTACATTGAAAAAGTTTCATTGATTGCCTGTGTTTGAACCGGCAACCTTGTGCATTCAAATCCGTTCAAATATTAGTCGATTACTAGGCTACCATGACTTAGTAGGTAGGTACCGTAGAGAAATGTATTCTAGTTCAAAATGTAAGTAAGGGTTTTACTCACATCGCAGCTTTCCTATTAGGGTGCCAATACAATAAGTATTAGAAGAAAAACAAAGTACCTCTTACTTACCCATGTAAGCTGTCAGCTGATGAAAGTAATGGTTCTTAGCAACGTGTTAGCTGTCACTTAACTACACAACGGAATTATATAAGACTTTCTGATCGAATATAATTCTGTAGATTGATAGACAGATAATAATAATTTATTATGCTTTTAATATTTATGCACAAAAAAGTGACATCACACTAAGTGTGTTTGTATGTTTGTTACCTCTTCACGCTAAAACGGCTAGACCGATTTCCATAAAATTTCACATGAAGGTAGCTGACACGCTGGATAAACACATAGGCTACTTTTTATCCCGAAAAAATGTAGCGGGTAACACCGCGGGGCGCAGCTAGTTGTTCTATACATTTGTATGGATCAAATACGTATTATCTTTCTTACTGACAGATTACGCATTAACAGAAAATTTAATTAAGTCTACTTAACCGGCCTACTTTATATTAAACTCTACTCGCAAAAAGATGGTGCTTTAATTTAATTTCGTTTTTCATCCCAACGGTCGTGATGGACTTGCAAGAGAAATGAAATCTTACGTAACCTTTTTTCAGAAATCATTTACGATGAGATTTTGGGCAATAAATTAATTCGCTGAGAACCTCTTAGATCTTCACTTTTGTTGGTACAGTCAGCATCATATTAGCAGAACATTTAATTTTTTAACACATCATATTAATGGTACATACATAACATCACGCCTGTATTCCCCGAAGGGGTAGGCAGAGGTGCACATATAGTACACCCACATTTCGCCAGTTATGTTTATTAGGTCCCAATGTAATAGGGGGCGAGCCTATTGCCATCAACCGAGCACAAATCCAGACTCCGTGCTGCTACTAAGAATTACCTAATGGAAAAACCCAGTAACACTTTGCCCGACCCGGGATTCGAACCCAGGACCACCGTTCAGCAGTCGTGCTTAGCAACCACTAGACCAACGAGGCAGTCATATTAATGGTGTGTTAAAAAATAGCAATAGGCTCGCCCCCTATTACATTGGGACCTAAAATATAACTGGCTAGATGTGGGTGCACTATATGTACACCTCTGCTTACCCCTTCGGGGAATACAGGCGTGATGTTATGTTATGTAAATGTAATTTGAAACAAGAACTGGAACTGATGTTTTGTTTCTTTTAATTTATTTGACCTAAGGTTTCTTATATGTTAAGCTACTTATGATGCTGATTGTACCCACTGCCAGTATTATTTTTGAGAGCGGTTCAAATAGAGCCACTTTCTGTTTGTTTAAAAAAATATTATTGTTACCTAATTTGAAATATATTACGGGTCTTTGTAATATTAACTTAACAATATTACTGTTGGTAATCTTATAAAAAATCTCTTGATCTTTAAAGAGTATACCTAATAAAGTTTAGAGTCGGGCGAATTCATTTCTGAGTTATTGTGATTCGACTTTGAGATTTCTTATTGGCAAGTCACCTTTAAATTAAGTGGGTACTGCTATTTATTACAATTTAGGAGTTAACGTTAGTATTATTTAAAGACGATATACATATTATAATAGTTCTTATGGACACTGGTATAAATATCTTAAAGTGCTGAAACTTTCAGCTGTTTGCCATAAAAAAAAACAGTTGTTATGGATATAAGTAATTTATATATTATACAATCTGTGCCCCGTGGTTTCACCTGCGTTAGATTTGCATAACTGCAGGTGAAACCACGAAGCATAATTAGTGTCGCTATAAATTAGAAATAGCATTATGTTTTTCTGATGTAAAAATTATATTTCTCAAAAGTTTCATTAAAATTCGTCTAGAGATGCACCACGACGTCCATATCATTTTAATCAAAATTGGTTAAGCCGTTTGTGCGTGAAGAATCAAGAGCCTTAGAAATATTAGTGTGAAGTGTCATTAGTAGAAACTTTGATTCTGGCCCAACACGAGACACTGCTTGCCCAGCAAGTGAAATAAGCCGTAAAAGACTTACTGAAAACCTCCAAGCTAAAATAAACCAACAAAAAAATAACGAACCTAAAAGGAGACGATTCCCCCATAAAAAATCTGAAACAGTGCACCCCTTTTCACAGGACAAACATGTTGAATGTCTTCATTATTCCACGTCCTAGCCATGGTCACTGCCGAGCCAGTTTTAATATTTAAGGATTTATGGTCCCACAGGCGACATTCATTTCACCATCTCTTTACACTTGAGGCCGCATAAAATGATATTATGGTCATTTTTCGTGAACAACCTTTTTTAATGTGTGTTTTATATGACTATGTTTGTGTAAATAAATGCTTTTGGCTATAAAAATAAATAGTAAAACAAATAAATTAACATAAAAGAATATTTATTTATTTATCGTGAACAATATTTGTACAATAATTAGTGTTTACTCTATGATATGTTTTTAAATTATTACGCATGAAGCAGTCATCATCATCATCAGCCAGAAAACTTCCATTGTTGAACGAAGTACGCGAACGCAGTATTGGTGGTGAAGTTACAATAAACGCTGCTGCCTATCTTCAGGGTTTTCCCTTAGTCGTCTTCTACGACGCCCACAGGACGAATAAGAGAGGTGCTGTTTTGGCCCGGCGCTCTACGAGGGTCCCCGTCATCATCATCATCAAAAAATTGCGGTTCATCATGACTTCAATGTGGTCAATATTTATCCATTCATCGGTACCACATAATCACGGTGGCAGAAAATGACAATAAATGCCCTAAGGGCTATATGAAAAAATTCGATGAAATGTAGTGAATCTATACCACGCCAATTTACCTCTTAGGGAATTAATGGCGTGATACACACGCATCACCAATATACTGCAATAGAGCTAAACAATATTTAACAGGATTCCATTGGCTGTAATTCAAACGCTTAGCATGAAAATCCAAATCGTGAGAACAGATTATTATGTATGCGCACACCGCTAATTAGAATTCCAAGCGGAAACCGACACAAGGATTTAATGCAATACTACAGTTCGTTACGTCATCACACTGAACACAATAACTACTGTTATGAATTTATGCATAGGAATTAGGTACCTAGATATCGGTATGTAGGTCCGAATACCTCAATTGTAGATATAGGTCTTATAGGCAATTTAACCTAAAACTGTATTGTATTATGATATTAAAATAAGCTGATATGAGAAAAGGCTTTTGCCTTACATTGGGTTACTTACAGGCTAGTATTAGTTATACATTGTGAGTTATATTATAGGTCCTAATGTACTGGAGGGCGATCCTATTGCCATCAACCAGACACATTCTAGATTATGTGCTTTATCATGCCAAAGTTTTATTGCAATTTACTTATAATACATAAACTACCAAAACTCTTAGTCCTCGCGAGGGTTAAGAATACAACTTAAGAAGAAAAGGAATTAGATAAGCAAAAAAAGCGAAAATGATTTATTTTTTTGCCAAACAATACTGAAAATAATTCGATCGGTATGTTATTTTGGCCCGAACTTCACAACAGTATATAGTGTAGTTACCTGCGATGTTACCCAAGTAGCATCCCTCAGAGGGTAATACAACATTTTGGGGAGTATATTAAATGTGACCCGTAACTGACCTCCAGCATTGTATGAGAAGATTCATCCCCTTAGAGCCATACTCTTATTTACTCCACTATTTACTTTTACCTCTATAATACGTTTCAAGGGATCACTTTGAAAGAGACCTTTGATTTTTTCATGAACATGAATAAATAATATGAATGTGAACGAAAATAATTCAGTTCACTATCTGGCTTTAGATACAAGTACTTCGCTTCTCGATAGAATTTAAATATTTACTTTGGCTTCGCCCTAGTTTTCGGAATAATATTACCTAAGGACGTTACCATACACAGTACCTACATAAATAGTATTTTAGTCTTCCTAAAATATCTGTAGGAAAAATAAGTTAACTGAAATAATGTTGAATTTAAGCGGAGATGTTTGGTCTTCATTCATGATGTTATTTATTTATGTGACCATACCACATTTGCCCTTTTAAAGTCTGGCTGAATCCTCAACTCCTTATCTCGACAAAGTTTTGATCGATTTTTCTACATTGGGATGAGAAACAATTTATTTTATAATCATAATACAAATGAAAAAAAAAATATTTTGCTATTTTTTCCTACTACCTACCTACTAACACGCGAATACGTTCAGAAATTGCATTCGTTTCACCAAATATAATATTCCATTGAAACACCTGGTAAATATAATTTCTTCGTACGAAAAATGTGTTTCCGTAACTCTTCGAATACAAAATTGAGGTAGGTCCGCATCGGAACTGATTGAAAGACTCCGCAGGGGACCTAAACAGATTTGGGAAAGAATTACATTACGTAAAGACAGAGGGAAGGATCGATTCGGAGTAGAATGTGAGGACACATGGAGCAGACGTTGATTGACAAGGGTACAGTAGTGTTGAGGGATGTTACATTAATTGAACACGTTCTGATAATGAATAACGGCCATCGGTTCCAAACTACTTAATGTAGCACTATCTGATTCACCTGATAGTGTCGCCATTTTCTTGCAAGCAAAACTAGAACCTTTCTTTTATTTAAAAGTTGGTGTTGGCAGATGAATGAGTATTCATGATTAACGATCTGATTGATGCAGTGGCTTAGTGATTGGACTGCTGCGCTAAGGGATGTGGGTTCATTCCCACACGGGGCAAAGATATTTTGAGCGATATTTAATCAAACGTAACCAGGATACAGGAGATATTTCTAGTCTCTTTCCTACCTTCTTCTTCCTTGTATAACTGAATAAGACGACGCCTTGGTCTTCTCCTTCCCTATCGACTGTCTATTTTTCCTTCTAGAATTGTCTTAACTATACTAGTGAATTATTGGAACTGTACTGTGTGGTAAATTAAATGGTACAACTATTCTATTAAACATCGTCACTGCATCAAACGTATACATTACGATACATATCGATACTTCAATGCGACGCTAGAAATTCTGCACAATTAGTTGCCACGTATCCAGACAGCCACGAAACTTAATAGACGGCGTTACTAGACGGCACCTAGTCGCAGGCAGCTAAAGCAATTATACAACGATGTATAGCCACGCTGGGATGAGCAGCATTCCAGGCGAGGTTCGCCTAAACCTGCTTCGCCACATAGGTATATCGTTTACCGTGCGCTATTTAATGAATTGTTAAACTGACGCCGCTGAGAGACGATGTATAGCTGCGAATGTGGCTTGTGGTGGAACCAATCTAAAGTGGTACCAAGAATTGTTTACTGTCACGTCTGTATTCGTTTGGATGGGTAGGATTTGTGATTTAAATAATGATTGATTAGCATCGCTTCATACTAGGAATTTCTCTTGTATCGAGGGTCCATTCCACAAACACGCGTTTTTTTGCCCGTGCGGGAATCGAGCCCGCAACCCTTAGCGCAGCAATCCATTGAGCTACCCAGGTCGTCATATTCTAAACGAACGATGTTTCTTCAGTATGGAAGACTCTGAAACCTGTACACAACACCACAGCTCACTTGTATACGTATTCACGTACCACAAAACCTTACAAAAACAATTCACAAAACTGTAACATTTTCATTTCAGCAAGTTTCAACCTCCCCTGTAAAGTAAACCTGAAAAATCGAAAAAGACACACAATACAAGGGTTGATGGATTCCTACACAGCGTTAACGCTTCGGTAACCCTAAAATGGAGGCTAGAAAAGCGTTGTTTTATTCAAATGTACGATACACCTGTGCGGATTTAGATTACAAGCAAACAATCCGTTTGTTGCGTATAGAACATTTGGCACGTATCGCTTGATCCCTGCCAGCTCTTTTTAGGGTTACAATGTTTACGATTGCGGATATTGTTGTTTTTTCTGCCTATTGATATTGTTGTGAGCGTAATTTTTCATCATCCTTTATTTTTATTTTTTTATGCAAAGCTTTGCTGTAAGCTGATCGGAAACCAACCTCAGTGACTGAACGCGGTGATCAATGGATTTTTGCTGCAGTTGTAATATAGGTAACTCATAATTTTCCTTCTAATTCTAGCAGTGATAGCCGAGTGGTATGACACTTGGACTGCCAAGTCAAATGTCGCATGACCTAACCCCGGCACGAACCAATGACTTTTCGAATTCACCAGCTTAGCCACTGCGCCAATATTCTGAACTTATGTTATCATTGGAAAAAGCCTCCACGAGCGACGATACCGAAGTACGTCCAGCACCCTGTGCAGTCAACCTCGCTACCATCCTTGTTAACTGATCAATCTATACACTACGGCATGATCTATTAAATTTCCATATGTAAGGCTCATGTCTATAATATCATAAGAAAATTACACCTAAGATCTGAGATCGGCATCTATATTTTAAACTTATTTACATTTATTCATCTAGTGAGAAGTACCCTTAATCGACTAGCAAGTGTGAAGAATATGAAGCGTGTGAATGAGATGAAAGAAGTATCCAGGATTGTAGCAAATGGAAATCCGTGGTCTCTGCTTACCCTCTAGGAAACAGGGGTGATTTTATGTATGTATGAATTTATATTAAGCTTACTAATACGCTGTACCTAAGTATTAATTTATGCAAATACTTTTAAACAAGCAGAAAAATATAATTATATTTAAAGTACTTTGTTAAAAGTAAGCTATTCCTAGTTATAAAATTATGGAAGATCAAGAGTTTTAATCCGGTGCAATCAAACCATTGTTGGGCGTACTAAGAGCTTTTAGTTTACTTAAGAATAATGTAATTATTACTAAGATGTCGACTACTATAATCCTAGAGAGACCTGTAGGGTTAAGCTAATATATATTTAGCAGTTGAGAATTTATTGGATGATTTTTATAATATTACCTAAAATTTATAAAACATAATATTACGCCTGTATTCCCCGAAGGGGTAGGCAGAGGTGCACATACAGTACACCCATATTTTGCCAGTTATGTTTTTATGTCCCAATGTAATAGGGGGCGAGCCTATTGCCATCAACCGACAGTTGCCCGACCCGGGATTCGAACCCAGGACCTCGTGCTCAGCAGTCATGCTTAGCAACCACTAGACGAACGAGGCAGTCAGTAGTGCAGTAAATTATAATATTTTTTATTATCATATTTTTACTGTCATAGATTTGTACAAAATTAAAGTCTTATTAAAACAAGTAGAATTACTAAAATACACACAGAATTTGAAAGATTCTTCTTTTGAACCAAACAAACTTTCAGTACAAACATTTTAATATGATTTGCTAGTTCCGCGTTCCGTTCGAAAGAACTGGGTTATTCCATAGAACAATAAATAGTCCAGTCTGTCTATCAACATTTTTGCCGATTCGTTTCGTTCAAAGGAACATTCGCTGAGATAATACAATATCAACGATTTTGTTTGCGATTCTGTAAAAAGTAAAAATATCCTTTAGCCAGTTTGTATTTCCAATGGTACAAAAGAAACTACTTTTTATTCAAGACAAAGTTTTGAGTTTGAATTTGCTTCAGTAATCGATTTGTTTTGAGAAAAAGAAACAAATCATCATCTGCGTTTTAACATTTTTTGTAGAAAACTTGATAGGCTTAATATTCTTTTATTTATTTGCTTGACTGATTACCGAATTATTTTCGTTAGAACCACTTTTGGGTCCGATTTGCTATTTCCATTTCATCCTTTATCAAAGAAACATGTTGAATTAATCTTATAACTTAACTTAATATACAAGTTAATTATTTTATGAGATCCGACAATGTTTCTCAAAGATTATGACAAGATCCGCCATCACATTTGTAATCAAGCAACTTAACTAACATAACATAAAAACCGTATAACATAATTAAATAGAGTAGTGACACAGAAAAGCTAATTGAAGGCGGTGCGAGCGGGCTCATATGTCACGTCTAAGCCAGATTACATGCGGTAATCGGCTTAGTCGCCAAACACCGAGTTTTACGATCCCCCGTCCGTTCTAATGCCTAAAAATAGTACCGTGTATCCAACTTCGGTTACGGTTATTGGAAAACTACCGGTAATATTTATAAATTGGTAAGTGGGATGAAATTTTGTTCGACCGGATTGGGTACGTTAAATTTAATCGGGTTTTGAAGTAGTTTTTTGATGCTCGACGATTTTGTTTAGATACTGTCCTTATGTTTAATGTGTACTAAATTAATGTTTATTACGAATATCAGATTAAACAGTTTTGGTTTCTATATATTCTAGAATTTCCGATCGGAAACCTCAAAAACTCATTATCGTTATAATGCGCAGCAATGTATTGAAAAATACTTGCTGAAACCCAGCGATAACCGAAACAAAAACAAAAACTTGGCAGAAAATTTTCAGCATTTAATTCAATCTTTCTGCAACAGATGCTACATCTGATGTTAATATACTTTATAAGGAACACAAAACCGACGCTCCAACTGAGATTTGAGCGCAAACGTTTTGCGGCTCAGTAGAAAATCTTATTCGGAGTACACGTCCATGTTCTATCGCGATTAGTCCCGATAAAAGGGTGGAGGGATCTCATTTCCGACGGCGAGGAGTCGTGTCCGACCTTACGAAGGAAATGACGTTACGTTCCCAGTTTATTCTCTTGAATTTATAAAGGGTTTTACCAGCTGGAATTATAAAAATAAGGATTTTTCTCTGGCTTGAAGTTGGTTAATTATGATTTAGATAATAATTTCGCAATTTATTTTTGTAATTTAGACGAAAATACGGATTGCAGCTTTTTTGAGGATGAAATATAAGCAGGTTAGATCTTCTTCATCTAGCTTTTCATTTTGCTGTCAAAGACTAATGGAAATTCGTAAATTAACTTATTTAGTGTGGAATCGGGATTATCCTGTGAGACTAGTATGTAATCTAACTAGAGCTTGTTGACTAGAGCATTGAAGTGTGATGAATTCAGAAGCTGATCGAGTGTCACTTAATTTTTCTATACTAACTTTATTATCATTTAACTCAGACCTATTAATTATCTAAAGCTTATACACGTACTAGAAAAGTTTATAATTACAATAAAATCTATAACTTTTTAATTCATTTCTTACTTATTTCTCTATAATGTAATAGTTCTTTTTTCATCTCTTCCACTGTATCCCAAAACATTTTTTGAATAAGCTAACATCATGGAATTTAAAACAATTTTTCGATAAATCCTGATAACAAAAGAAAAAAGTGTACATCCATATCTATTACCATCAAAGTTGTTAGTTTTTAGATTTGGAGCCGAGTATCACAAATCTGAAATAACGACGCCTAAACTAACAACAGGCCTTTACTCTAGGCTTACGATAACGATCAAAAGAATAATGATGTTGGCTTTTGAAGCTTAGAACAATGTCAACCCCTCAAGGTTAGGACGAATTTGAGTAAATTTTGGTCACTGGAACGTTTCGGGTGATATGACCGCTGTTAATGATGTCGGACGAAATCTTGATACCTGATTGGCGCAGTGACTAAGCGATTGGACTGTTGCGCTGAAGGTTGCGGGTTCGATTACTGCATGGGACAAAAAATTGTGTGATTCGCAAATTTTTGTTCTTGTGTGGTGGTGTATGTAAGTGATTTTTCATGTTAGTGAAACGCACCCACGATACAGGAGAAAATCTTAGTGTGGGGCGACGTTTAAAAAAAAAACATTTTGACTTTTCTACATTTTAGAATCCAGAATGTTACCAGGAATCCCAAAATTTCCTTAACATTGTAACAACAAAAAGCTGTAATTTTAGTTCAGTAAAATGCATCACAGATGAGCACATAAATACTTTTCATAAAGCTTAGAGCTTTTCACGCGAGCGAAAGCAGTGGGCACGTCTATTAATTATTTCTTCCATACTCGTATTAAATCTCCGAGCGCAGTGAGGGTGAAAAGGCAACGGGATTAAGCTATTATCATAAGAGTAATATAAACGTACTGTGATAACCAAGATTACTAAGGGAGGTGAATATAAAAATAAGTAGGATTTCTTCTTTATTCCGGTGTACTTTTCTTATTATTTAATTAGATATGCGTACAATGTTGCCAATAGAGACAGTGTTAGCCCGAAATAATCTTCTATTTTTTTATATTCCATGTGAATTTACTAACTGATATTTTTTGTCGCTGCGTGACTATAAAGTATAATTATACTGCTCAATATCACCCGTATAAAAAATACTCATTGTCTTCAAACACTTAAATTTTGATTATGTCCTCCTTGACTATATTATCGACAGATAGAATGAAGATAACTATATTATATTAAGTCCCAACGAATAATTGCAAGCTCAACTTTATTAAAGCGAGTCGTAGTTTGAGTTAAGAGGTCGTGATGCAAATAGAAGAACAGAAATCAGTCTGAAATATCCGCCTTCAATAAAACTCTCGAATCGAATGATTTAAAAATTCATGACAACAGCACTTAGTGAGTACTTTCGAAGTAAATTATTAGGGGCCAATCCAAATTGATTACTTTGGGGAATAGAGGAGAAAATTTGATTGGTTCTTCAACATCCAAGGATACCTGTTCCGTAATAATCTCTCTTCGAAACGAACTTGGCCAATTTTCTTTCTCCCCCACACCATGGACTCCCAAGAATTATAATCCACAAATACTTTTATTAATAAAATTGAAACCGAACTCATTGTCAAGTTTTTATTAAATTTAATAAACCCTACTTCACCAAAGATCGGTGTAGCCATTGGGGATGAAATTAAAAAATATCACGACGAAAAAAAACGAAAACTGAGGCAAAAGCGTCTCACTGGTGCGTTACCCATTTATATTCTTTCTGAAGCTGAAATTGGGTATTATAATGTCTCGTTTCACAGTATGACAGAGAATTTGCACTTCATAAGCGTTAAATTGGTCATTAGGCCTCCCCGTCGTCAAATAAGCGTAGCAATAAAGTGTGAAATATTTATTATAACGTCTTCGCTCGAGAGTGTTGAGATGGGATGTGTTCAGTAAATTTTGTATTACCCACCGTGATATTACGTGTGAATTGTGCGTTGTCAGTTGAATAGCATTACATGACGTAAACGAGGCGGAATCTTCAGGAGTTATCAACGGAGATTCGCATGGAATTATCTAAGTAGGTTAAGTTAATAAGGACAGCTTTTCCGTACTCGTGTCGTGACGAATTTTGTAGGAACATGTTGTATGTGTTTTGTTATTGCCGTCGAGTTCTAATGCTAGTATGTTATACTGCTCCGTAGAATTGATTTCTGTTTTTAATTCAGTTACTTAATAAGATTAAAAGTTATTAGGTCCTAATAATTATGAAATTGATTTATTTTTCAGTTTATCGGTCTTCTAATAATCTAAATAAGTGTAAGGATTAAAAAGCACACCTCAGTCTGCTTCATCTAGTTTACTTTCATCATCAGTCCGTTGCAGTTCACTTCTGGACATAAGTCTCCCCCAATGTTTGCCACAAAGCCCAGTCTACTGCTTTATGTATCCAGTCGCTGCCGGAACTCCTATGCAAGTCATCCCACCATCTGGCCGGAGGGCGTCCCATGCTGTTTGCCAATTGTTTACCGTCTTCTTCTTCTTTCTGTTTTTCTCCAATTACTGGAGGTCGGACATCAGCTTTGAATATTTCTCTTTGTCCCTGGCGAGTTAAAACAATTCCATGGCGCTTGTAATTCTAACCTTAATTCTACGCAATACAAACCAGTATAACATAACATTTCAGAGCAATTATAATTGTCTGTAAAGAACGACTTTCTCTGAAGTAAAATATGTCAACTGAACAGATATTCGATATTTATTAAGTATAATAAGCCAATTAAAAATTTAAATACTTGTTTCGTGTCAGTTTCCACGAAGAGAGTATGAGGGGTTGATTTTCAACTTCAAGTAATATTTATATTGGCTAATTAATTTCTTGCATAAGGTGTTTGCATAATAAACGGCCACGTCAAACATGGAACAAGATATACACTTTTAAGGATATAGTTATAAATCTTAGATTTGAGGAACAGTAGCTACTTCTCTTTTTAAGTTTTGGGAGATGACGACACTAACGTGCCTTTAGAAAATATGTAACTGCCTTTATTTGAGGTTGGTTTTTTTTTCAGAAAAATAAGAGAATCTAATAGAAAAATGTTTTATAACCTAACCTTATAGCACATTATGTCCTACAAACGAAATACTAACTATTATGAGCTACTTATTTTGTATGAACCAAAGTATTAGCAAAAAAAAAACATACTAAAAATGGTGCTAGGAGCATGCATGTAAGCGAAACGTCTCATACATTTAATAGCATAAAACTGATCCTGTAGACAATTCACACGTAGGTACCTACAGGCACCCATTTCGAGGACTGATCCATCCGGCCGATCTCCAATGTCAACAATGTTTATTCAATCCCTGAAAATAAGTGGAATGTATGCTTTGCGGATATACCGTGTCATCTCTCGTTAACGGATTCAACTGTATTTTATTATTCCCTCACGTGGTGCGGATTTCAATGGCGGATTAAAATGGCGCGGATAAAAATTATATTTGCGTTGCTTGTTTGTTGCCAGTGTTATCTTAGGCGGGTTTATACACGATGTTACGTGTGTATGATTTTAATTACCACGTGATTGAATGGATATTTTTTTTGGATAGTTGCTATGAAGGGAACTGAAGAAGTTGTATTTTTCTTTGTGATTATTTAATGTTTATGGCAAAAAATATTTCAAGTAAACTTACTGAAATAGCTTTAGTTATTAATTTAAGAAAACATATACATTTTTTTAAGATTAAAATGTTTAGTAGGTATGTAATCCAAACATCACGATTTTTCTTTTTATAAAAACCGTGCTCCGTCGATTAAAATATAATGAGGAAGAAAAAAAACTATAAAAACTAAACATCAAAACCTTTCCCCTCTTTCATATAATTGTATTCCTATCACTCCCTCGCCACGGGTGCATCTTTAAAACTTATTCAAACCAGTATTTTTTAAAAGCAAGAAACATAAAAAGGATACTTTTGTGTTCGCTGCTTCGTGTTTAAATTGCGTAAAAATTCAACTGCGTAGTTATTGTGAGTTCGTTCTGTGAAGCAGCGGAGAGGTGAGATCTTTTATTTTTATATGAAGCTAAATAGTTTTCTGGAATACCGATCTTAGTTTGAATAGGAAGTTTGCTAGGGAATAATTATGGTATATGGAAGCGTAGATCTCATTTTTGATCCGACGGGATTGTCCTATCCTATAAGGCAAATGTTTGTAAGTTTTGTGTGTTGGTATGTTTGTTACTTTATCACGCTCAAACGGCTGGGCCAATTTTGATAAAATTTTGTAGCTGACTTGATTTTTGTACTTTATTCCCGAAAAAATGTAGTGGGTGGCGGGTTGTAGCTAGATAACTATGTTTAAGAAAATTATAATTATGTTTAAAATTGTTACTTCACTTACGTAGAAGAGATACCACATACCAATCATCTGATTTATATAATTACTCCACATAACATCACGCCTGTATTCCCCGAAGGGGTAGGCAGAGGTGCACATATAGTACACCCACATTTCGCCAGTTATGTTTATAGGTCCCAATGTAATAGGGGGCGAGCCTATTGCCATCGACCGGGCACAAATCCAGACTCCGTGCTGCCACTGAGAATTAACTAATGAAAAAACCTAGTAGCACTTTGCCCGACCCGGGATTCGAACCCAGGACCTCGTGCTCAGCAGTCGCGCTTAGCGACCACTAGACCAACGAGGCAGTAATTACTCCAATATTATTTAATAAAAATATTGAATGCAAACATTTAACATAATATTTTTATTTAGGCAAACCAACTAAATACACATAAAGATTTCAACAGTATATGATTTAGAAATATAATTTTAATATTTTATGTTCATTAGGTACATTTCACAATAGACTTTACAGAACATTTTAATTAAATTTTAAATTATATCGTGTTCAAAAGACTTAATAAACAAGTATGCTGCGCGTCTCATGCATAATTATAAATACTACCTTTTATAAATAAAAATGAACTTCGTATTTTAATTGCACGGACCGGCATCGTTTGCTCCAGACAAACACACGTTCTGTGGAAAAAGTATAAATCAAAACCAACAGAGCGCTGTAAGACCAATCAAAGGCACTTTTTGTTATTCAATCCCGTGGCTTTCAACTAAAAAAAGAGGCTGAAGATCTTTCGAAAAGCGCTTTCACGAGCTACGAACCGTTTCATATCAACTCGAGATAGAGTGTGCATAGTGCATTGCGTCCTTGTTCAAACATTCCAAGACGCACTCATACAAATTGTACACTCCACTTAGACGTCGCCTTTCTCGCATCGTTCGCATAATCGTTGGCAATCTTAGTCAGTGCGGCGTACGGAAGACGCACACTTTTACCGATCTATGCGAACATTTAGCGTGCTCCAAACAATATTTGTTTTTTATTGCTTCGCTTTTAATTACAATTCGGTATATACTAAGGGTTGTTAACTATATTTTATCATAGATATTATTGCACATGTATTTCAAAAGATTTATTGTAGTAGAATATAAATATTTTACATTTATCACAATTCGTTAATTGTTGAGAGCTAACTTTGATCAATACAATAGGTATACAAATCCAAATATCTTTCGTTGGCGATTTCAGACTGACTTTAAACTACATTATACTTGGTGTCTACCCTCCTTTGTCAGAAGTCTATATCAATGTAAAGATGTAATTTTCGCAGATTACAAGCCTCGTCAAAACAAAGTTCGGTCTAGTGAGCCACATCAAAGAAGCTAATTTCTAAGAGTCGCTGTTGTCGAAATCGATAAGAAAGAAATATATTTGACGACCGTAATTGGCGCAGTGGCTAAGCGATTGGACTGCTGCGCTAGGAGTTGCAGGTTCGATTCCCGCCCGGGACTTTTGTGATGCGCATATGTTTGTTCCAAATCTAGGTGTTTGTGTATGTGATATATTATCATGTTTATGAACCACATCCACGATAGGTACAGGAGAATTCCTAGTGTGAGTCGACGTTTTTAATAAAAAATATTTATTTTCCAGAATATAGTTTCAAGTAGGTGACAAGCCCATTGCTACTTATTAGGCAGACACCGACGACAATTCGGCACGATTCGGTTTTCCTGGTAGAATTTAAAAAAAAACTATCATTTCATGGACAAGTTTAGAATAATTTTGTTACACAGAAAAATATTTTGTTAATAAATTTTATTTCAATTCAATCCTTTAAGGTTACTATTTCACACTATTGGTACCTATAGAAGTTTCAAATAAAACAGACTGTTTCACTTTACTTTCAGTTGATGTAAGTTTTAGTCCAAAACAAACAGAACTTTATAACTGAGTTCAAATATAGTTTTCATTGAAATAATCTTTCATTTTAAAGACTTTTTCAAAATAAATATAGAAGCGATAGACAAAAAGATTATGGCATTGTTCGTGAAAATCGAGGTCTTTTCTACTTTTTAATGAAAGCTTTGAATTTTTTATTCTTCTACCTTTTTAATGTAATTTATGTCGTATGTACTTTATGCATATAATATAAACTTAATAAATAAATTCAACGATTATCTAGAGCTTGTGGCCCAGCGACGAGTTACGCAGTTCCTCCTACGGTCTGTTACTGGATCGGTGACTGCAACAATCACTTTTGGCAGTAGACCTCTATCCAGCTGTATTAAGTCGGTAAATTATTCAATAGGTATATACTATTCTTGTACACTTGGCTTGACGCAGTTGAGATTGGTCGCCGTAATGGGAGGGAATTTGGTAAATGCCATCATAGTTAGCTGAATGCAGTCTGCGTTGCCATGTTTTTTTTATCGTATGGTTGATGAACAACCAGTTAAAAAGAATAACATCACGCCTGTACTCCCCGAAGAGGTAGGCAGAGATGCGCATAGTACACCTACATTTTGCCAGTTATGTTTTAAGTTCTAATGTAATATGGGGTGAGCCTATTTCTATCAACCGGGCACAAATCCAGACTTCGTGCTGCTGCTGAGAATTACCAAATGGAAAAACCTAGTAACACTTTACCCAAACCGGGAACCAGGTGTCAGAGTTTAATCTGCGTGTAGCTCTGACATGGCTTTACACGCTGTTAAAAAATCTCTCAGGCGTGCCGGTTTCCTCATGATGTTTTCCATCACCGTTTTTAGCAACTGATAACTAATTTATGATACGCACATGAATTAGAAAATACATGGGTGCGTGCCGGGTGTGAACTTACAACTTTTCACTTGGCAGTCCAACGGTCATACCACTCGGCTATCATGAGTTGCCATCGTCATCACACAATCACAATTGTAAGTGTGTAATGACTAATATTATAAAGGTGTATGTTTGTTACCTCTACACGCTTAAATGGCTAGACCGACTTCGATGAAAATTCATATGAAGGTAGCTGACACCTTGGATTAACACAAAGGCAACTTTTTATCCCGAAAAAATGTAGCGGGTAACACCGCGGGGCGCAGTCATTAGTAGAATAAAGGTTGCTCTACAAAGACTAAAGAAACCATAATTACTATGTATTGTAACAAAAAGGAATAGTAACGTCACGTGACACTGGCAAGACCGACACACTATGTTAATGATGTGGCTGTAAGCCGCAATACACATGCAGCGACGCCCGTTAAATGCAAAATTGTTCTCTTTTGCCTTTTGATAATATTTCATGCTTGGTTTCTGGTCCCGGTGAGGGAGAGATCAAAAGGCCAGTTTGCTTCATCCCGCGGGTGTCGTAAAGTACGACAAGCAAACCCGAACGTACTCGTATACCTAACAAATAGTACTACTGGACTGTAATCGTTTTATTGGCCGTTCTCATGGCGGTGTTTATTCTTAACACTATTGCGATCGTTTATTCTTATATATTTACTGCCTCGTTGGTCTAGTGGTTGCTAAGCGCGACTGCTGAACACAAGGTCCTTGGTTCAAATCCCGGGTCGGGAAAAGTGTTACTGGGTTTTTCCATTAGGTAATTCTTAGTAGCAGCACGGAGTCTGGATTTGTGCCCTAAAAACATAACTGGCGAAATGTGGGTGTACTGCATGTGCACCTCAAAACATAACATCACGCCTGTATTCCCCGAAGAGGTAGGCCCTTCGGGGAATACAGGCGTGATGTTATTTTTTTTTTATTTTTTTTTATTATCTTTTATTATTTAGGGGCTTTTAGTCTCAAATAAAACCATGCCAGCCCCATCATAACCTAAACATATAAATATACTTATTCTAGCTATTCTATTATTTTATAAACTAAAATGGCTGCTTCCGATAGAGGCGCTGACAGAACACTTTGAAAAATTCCTAAGTCTATTAATCTTATATTAAGTCTATTCATCAGAGCCTCTCTTCCAGCTCTTGTCCTGACACATTCCACCAACAAGTGGTATACATCCTCCACTACACCACACTCGGTACAGTTTGGGTTGGGATTTATTCTCATTAGATGCCTAAACTTGTTGCAAGGAATGTGTCCAGACCGGAGTCTGTGAGCAATTATGACTAATTTCCTATTGGCGTGATGTTATGTTTTTTTTTATTCTTATTTATTACTACGTAACACCTTCATTCTAAAAAGATGGTGGATCAGTAACAGATGCAGATTTTTTGTTTTTGTTAAAACGTTTCCAAGCTATGAATTTCTCCTGCATCGTGGGTGCGTTCCGCATACATGAAAAATTACATACACAAATACCCACAGTCGAGACAATTTTTTTGGCGTTTGCGGGAATTGAACGCACAACCCTTAGCGCATCAGTCTAATCGCTAAGCCATTGTGCCAACTCTTTGTAGTTTTGTGTAACAGATTTGTCGATTTGGTTTTTTTTTAACTTAATTAGATTAATAAACATCATCATTAACATTATTAATTTCTGATTAATCATAAACATTATCCTCATAAATAATCCAATCTTACTAACTCAAGCAAGTTGTATTATTAAACTGAACAGTTCCAATCATTTAACTGACGTCGGAGTCAAACGACGATATCAAAAGGCTCCTTTAATAGCGCCAAGTCTACGACAGGGGTACGAATACGAATGCTCTTTTCGAAATGAAAAGAAAACACTACGATGTTTCCCAGCATAAATTCCTGGCACTCGGCAAAATTGAAAAGTCCACTCAGTAGAAGCTTCCGTTTAGGTAGAAGGCACAATCTCAAATTGTTTACGCTCTCATGCCCCTTAAGACAAGAATGGCGGCTCTTAGACGGCTAAGGAAATGAATATTAGAGTGTTTACATGTTTGTGTGTTCACTTCGTAAAATATGGATGCGATAGGGGGAGCTAAGCGGCAGATAATAGCCTAGTATTCATGTAGCGTTTTATAATACAAATTGACTAATACGTTTCGGATCTGCGTGTTTTTTCTCAGGAGTAGGGAATAGGCGAACTAAAGTTGTATCATCTATCACAAAAGGGTCTTGAAATGTCTTTTACTTGAAATAAGATTTGTTCAATGTATTGTATCGTGAAATAAATTGTTTTTAAATACGTTACTGTACTAATTATAAGATTATAATTGTTATAATAAGAAAAAATTACTTATAGGTCGTTTTTTTATTTAAGCACCTTTTACAAAAAGCAATAATTAAATTAAGCTAAATAATCACAGGGCTGGATGGCCAAAATAACACCTAGCATTTTAATGTTTAAATAATATACTTTTATTCCTTGTAGTTGGTATTATGTGGTTGTAGAAGAATTCTTAGAAAACTTCACTTTCCACCAAAATAATAACGTAATACTAAGGTAACTCCTCCTAAAGCCGAAACTCTAAGCCCCAACGTTTTCCCGAAACGGTAGCAGCTCAGAATTTTTGTATTGCGATTTACTTTGAAACAATTTAGCCAGAATTGAGCTGTACACGTGGGTAAAATACACAGCGGGGCGATAAAAAATCGAACAGAAAATAGAAAATCCCGTTCGGCTCTAGACCTCCCACGGCGCACCCCTACGTGCGCTCTAAGCCTTCCCACCATTATGCTTCGTGCATATTTCAACCTATTTTGAGCTCAAGACCCTCAGTCGATTAGTCGACGTACGAAAATATTTTGTTTACAGAGATAAACTACGTGACTTTATTGTATTTACGCCGAAAATCAAGATTAGAAATAGTTTTCTTAAAATTTAGGCCAGAATTTACTGTGTTTTTATGTGTAACAGCTATTATGCTGTCATCTATATTAACGTAAGAAAGAATTGTAGGATATACAAATCTATTGCCCTCAAGAAGCTGGTTGATGTACCTAAAACTAAGGTATTTTATATCAACACATTGTTGCCAAAACTTTTCAGACAATGAGGCCTGTTTGACTAGCACAATGCCACAGTACAACGTTTGTATTATAGGGAAAGATTGTCCAAGGTCCCCTGTTAATTTGCCTTAGGGACAAGCTTGTCAACATTTACCTATATCTGTATATATCTTTGAAACCCATTATACCTTCCCACCATTAGACAGGCTGCATTACAAGTAGATAGGTACTTCTCTACCAGCCCACCTCAGCCTGCCACTTTGGGGAAAACATGCGTGATACGCAGATACAACATTTTCAAAGTGCCACATCACATCAAACGCCAAGTATGTTCGCAAGACGCCGGATTCCAATCATTTCCCTTACACTCAATAAAATCAAAGAGTCTTCTCATGTCGCTTCTCAACATATCCTAAACGACCGGCAAACTTCCTTTGGGTCCCCTACTATGAGCTTCAATCGTGAAGTGGAGTATACAAAGTCACTTTTCCCCATATTTAGTGAGTACCTTTTTTAATCGAGTGACTTTGAATGGAGTAGGGTTGAAGATCTTGTTTGATGACCACCGAATTGTTGTAACCAATAACAACATGTACTCACTTTTAATCATGTTACGAGGTGAGCTGTTAAGAATACCTTTAAGATAGGATTTGCAAACAAAAAATCAACTACTTATTTACCAAACGGATTGAATAATGTTCTCAATAACACTGTTTTTATTTTCTTTGGCACTTAATTTCTCAATAATTATATTGCCTTCCGTGTGTTGCCAATGGTTTTAAATAAATATCAGTAATTTAATTTACGTAAGTCCTCAACTTCTCCCACTGCATGGCAGGTTATTGGCAATCACTTCAGATAATATAACAGTGCAATTCTGCTAGGCAATATTGGGCAATGTTGATTTTTTACTAGAAATAAAATTAAATATGCATTTTCAAACCTGCCATTAATTTCTTAATTTATTGTATAATCAAATAAAAATAGTTTTGTTGTATTAAGTAAATTATTCAGAATTCAATGAAATCTAAGAAAATGTTAATCGAATTCTAGGTTTATTTATGTAAAGTATGTCTAGACTTCTAATCTAATTTAAAGAAGAACAAAAAAACATCAAATGTTAACATTTAAATTCAATTGCGTATTTATTATGAAAACCAATCAACCTAAGATTTCTGCAATAACAGTGAATCGTTACAATTGTAGCACATGCCATTCAAGAGATAAAACTATATTACGATTATTAAATTCACAAAAATATTGTTTTTAATGACACAAAGCGAGTTTTAATGAGAACAAATAGTAGTTGATATATTTTAATGCGATTGTGTTGTCTTTGATATTGCAAGGGATTTAACCATTTCTGTGCGTAACTGAGACGCGAATGTTTGCTATTATTACTTGTAGTTCATGTTGATTTCAATCTAGGTATGGTACTTAGTATATGCCGTGATATGCTTTGACTATAGTTCTGCACGACTCCCTTGAAATGAATGCGCTGGAAGCCTTTCTATGTAATTGACAGATTGTGGGATTTACTTATGGAGAAATTAGTAATACCTCTATTCCTGAAGTGGTTAAAGATGATTGAAGAAAGAAGTCAAACTCTTCACTCTTGCGACTAGGTATCCCAATGTAATTTGGTACGCAATTTAAAAAAAAATGAATCTAATAAAGACATAGATAAGACTTTGAGAAAAGTAATGAGAGTGTCAAATATTTAGACATTCGTCTCATTATTTATGGATGGCCAGGTATTTAAAACTTTTGCAAGACGATATTGGGCCAGCTACCTTTTAAAAGGATATGCCAGTGTAAGGATTCCTTGATCATTGTACTTAATCGATATGAAACGATATATCGAGTTTGCATAACTCGATACATGCTTGGAGACTAGGGATTAATGGATCGCTTCACATCGGTACCGTCATACGAGACTGAAATATCGTCGAAATATCTTACCTAAAACCAAAAATAGATTTGATACATATCGTTATTTACTTATTGATAGAAATCAATTGAAGATAAAAATTTATAACTTAACCTTTGTAATTTATTAGGTATCTCAATCGAATAAATTATGGCATAAACAATATAAGTCTTATTCAACACGTAATACGGAGTAATAAAGCTGTTCGGTGACTTGTGAACGAAATCTATCATCATAGGCCGGAAGACGCCCACTGCTGAAAGGCCTTCTCATTAGGTAACGGGGGGAAGCTGCCATAATTCCAGTGCTTGGCAAGCGGCTTCGAGACTGCAGTATTGGTGGTAGCGGGGTCAGAATTGTTGAAAAATATCTATATGCGTTTCTGGAACCTACTTCAAATTGTTATTAAGGAAAGGTCTCTTGTAAGAACAGCTTAAAAAGCATAGAACGATATATAACCTTATGCAATACTAAAATGAGAGTTCGTAAATATAAATCATAATAATTCATCACAGCTGATGTTGGATTAAAACTAATTCTCGAACCTAAAAGTTGTAAAGGGAGTACCATCCATCATTGTACAAGTTTTATATTACCCGTGATAAATGATAGGAAAAGGCTGGACTGGAACTTATTCTAGACCTGGTAACTTAGTTCATACCTACAGGATATCACGCCTGTTCCCAGAATAGGTAGAGTTCTTACCTTAGTTGTGAGGTAACATAAATATAGGGTTTCTAAGAAAAACAAACATGAAATATCACATAGACACAAACACCCAGACTCGGAACAATCATCTGCGGATAACATAAATGATTGTCCCGTGTGACAATCCAACCACCAACCTCTAGCGCAGCAATCTAATCGTTTAACCACAGCGCCAATCAGATCGTCATTTTAATATATAGGTATATTAAAAAATATTATAATTATTCTTTAAGCATGTTTTTATTCGAAGACATATCACACAGTCATCATATTTGTACGCCTTAGCGGCTAAAACATGTACCTATGTTTCAATGATAATTATATTTAACATCTTGCATGTCTTTTGTGGATGTTTAAAAAAAAAATCTTTATCTTATCTTACAGTTAGTAGTCGTTATTAATAGCATAAAATATGGACAAGTATATCAATATATAATAATCCGACAGTTATTTCCAGCAATTCCTAACCAAAAAGTGGGTACTTAGAATACAAAAATAATAGTGGAAAAGTCTCGTTATTGAACCTCTAGGTTCACTGATCATAGAATATTATTAGAATATAGAACACCTTAGAATACTTGATTCAATTACCTACAGTGTCCAGATATTTATAGACCATACTAGCAATACAGAAATAAAGTATAGGAAACTATATAAAGCGCTGCCAAAGAAACGTTAGGAAGCACTTTAGCAGACAGACTTTTTCGCTAGTATAAAGTGGAATTTTTGTGGCCAACTTGCGTGCTTCTTTGTAGCCAGTCTTTTGTTTGTAAGTATACGGTAGACGTGTTCTTTTCCTTTTAGCGGATACTAAGAAAGTTCACATACTCCGAACATATCTTTTGTTCACGGGCCATTTCAAAATTAAATTTTCAAATATTTTTGTACGCATACTCGTTACGCGTTCTTGTTTATAATTTTGTATTTTGCAGGCTTTTTTGAAATTGATTTTGTTGTTGAAATCAAGCCTTTTATTTATAAATATTGACAGTGTTTTACCATTGATTAAATTATGCATGTCAATGTCTTTTGCATGTCAAATAGAGATGTCAATACACTTAAGAGGCTGTTAAGTTAATAGATGTATTGTCATCGTTTGACTTTGAATACCAATTTTCGTATATTATTTTATAAATTTTAGGTTCATATAACAATTAAAGATATCTCAACTTTATAATATTTCTGGTTCTTTGGTCGCTAAGCATGACTGTGGCGCATGAGGTCCTAGGTCGGGGAAAGTGTTACTGGGTTTTTGCATTAGTAGCGCCACGTAGTTTGGATTTGTGGTTGATGGCAATAGGCCCGCACCCTAACATTGGGACTCATAACTGGCGAAATGTGGGTATACTATTTGTGCAGTTTTTCCTACAGGAAAACAGACATGATGTTATATAGTCGCCACATTTCTGCACGTAGCGGCGTCTCGCTTTCCCAGCTTAAACTGTCCTGTTTTAAGAGTTCATGGTAAGGGGGCTGTATTCCCCGACGGGGTAAACAGAAATGTGCGCCACGTTCACACACTGACATTTCACTAGACATTATTAGAGCCATGTACCAACTACGGAGCCAGACTATACCATTGTACTGGTAATACAATGTGTCCATGTATATTTGGATTGAGTTGCGTCAACCCGCTGTAATTTACTACAAGTCGACAAATCACAATACGGACCTACTACCGGCGCAATTCGAATCGATCACGCGATGCCAAACAGATTGCAAAGTTCACTGTTTTATTTAAATCAATGTATGTGGACTAGATATGCAAATTTATTTGATTTACTAAATGGTAGAAAATTGCAGACGCGACGATATAATATAACATTGGTATATCAGTTCCTGGTGATGAATTCCGGTTCGTGCAGTTCTTTTGGGATTTCTGGTAAAAACCTCTGAATAGCACTTTTTCCGAGACTGCGTTTAAATTAACAAACTTCGGAACAGCATCACTTAGCAACAGGTAAGAACCATCTAAATAACAAAAAAAACTTTTTTAAAAGCCATTTCAGAAGAAAAAACAATGCGTTATTGAATTTAGCAAGATATCCAAAACTCCATTGGAAATAAAGATAATATAAAAAATCATCAACAAGTGCCTATCCTGCACAACACAAAAACGACCAAGAGAAAGATTCTTAGCAACGCGGTTAAAGACTGTTTAAAAGGACATGAAGACTATGTCTCTCACAGAAACTTATACTCAAAACCACACGAAGTGGTGCCGCACGATTAAGAAAGCTGATCCTGCGTAACGGGAAAATCGCGAGGACAAAGAAGAAGAATCTAAATATCCAAAGGAACATAACACCGCATGCTCAGTCAGCTTGTGACCACAGCCGGTGTTCTCGGTCGAAAACGTCAGGCCAAAAATAAACAAGTCATGTTCGCGTTAATCATCGTGTTATCATTCTATTGTGTCCAAAGAAAGTCAAATAAAAGGCTGAAAACAAGAAATTTAACAAACCTGACTTTTGCTTATAATTAAGATTCATGGCGTGTTCTGCAAACTGCTAGTTTCAAATGAAGATGTGGCGTGTTCTACACGAGCTACTCTATCTAGGCATTTAACAAGCAACAGAGCATATCCTTCAACCTAAGTTAAAGTTTTCTCTCCAAGGCATATCTTAGCTATCCAACTTATTACCTCAGAGAAAACCTGAACTTGAAAGTACATGAATACAACTTTCAACGTCTCGTCTACACACACCCATGATTCCACCGAAGGAACGAAACTGGAAACTTTGTTTATGATTATAACCAAACACGTAATTTATTTGACTGAGTTTCAGGTACACGGCCTAATATTGTGTTTATTAAATACACAAAACATAAATGAAAGGAAAACAAATATGTATAAAGAAATATTGTTACAGTGTGTAATGATGAATAATGTATGTGAGTATGTTTGTGTTAGGTGATTAGATTTACAGTGATATTTAAGCGCGTTTTATGTGTGCGTCTTGATTTTACGAACGTAGGCTGTGTTGGTGTACAATTACGAGACAGTATTATGCTCGGTGTATAAGGAGCGTACATACATACATACATAAAGTCTCGCCTGTTTCCTTGAGGGGTAGGTGGAGACCACGGATTTACATTTGCTACGATCCTGGCATACTTCTTTTGCTTCATTCACACGCATCACATTCCTTATACACGCTCTTCGGTTGAGGGTACTCCTCACTTGCCCTTTTTGCAGAACATCTCCGATTTGGTTTAGGTATGTTCGCCAGGTCTTCCCCTTTGCGATACTCCACTAATATTCGCCTCATATATTCGTTTTGTCATTCTTCTTACATGCATCCTTTCTATATCCCAAACCATCTAAGCATATAAGGAGCGTTCCATTTACTTAGTATTGCTGAGTACATTTTTCTCATGTATTCCTACTACATGACTGTCTCGTTGTTCTAGTGATCGCCAAGCGTGACTACTGAGCATGGTATTGGGTTCAAAGCAATTGTTACTCACACTTCTACCTACCACGTCGGGGAATTCAGGTGTGATGTTATTTTATGCATCCCTACTCTTCGTCAATATCAGCAGACACGCTTCTTCTTCATAATCTTTTTTTCCACACTCCAGCCATGTCATCTTCTTCTTCGTCTTCATCTCTCCCGATAGTACGTTCATTCGTTAGTTATATTTATGGCCATTTCAAAACCCACTCCATTCACTCATCCACCCACTCACCATCATCAGCCCGTTGCAGTCCACTGCTGGACATAGGCTTTCAACTCAATGATAAGGATTCAAGATAAAAAAAACAATTTATTCTGAATAGACTAATGATGAGTATTGAGTACTTATTTAACGTGAAATACATAAAGATAGACCCAAAACGCACACGTTATCGTTTCTTCGTGCTATAGCTGGATAGAAGAAATGCCGCAACAAACTTCTTACCAGCACTATCTATCTATTATGTGTGGTGAATATACTTCAAATCTTTAAATAATACTCGTTTATATCAGTATCCTATAGATTTGCATCTGAGCTTACCTACACTTGACCATTACCCTCGTATCAGATGTAAACAGCTTTAGAGAGTAATCATCCAATCGGAGCATTACTCGACTATTACCGCAAGTGTATAACAACAAGAGCTGATTGAATCGTTTGTAGTATCTCCTTTACGATGACATAGCTTCAATTAGGATTAGTGGGAGACAACGCTTATATTCATGTTCGTGGTATACGGTTACTGTTGGAACCGCAATGGAGAGATTAACATAAAGTATTCAGTTAGGATTTAGGGACATTTCGTTAGAGTAAAATCTATACATTTATGAGATTTGAGCAGTCTTCGACACCTTGGAAGATTGGTTTTGCGATGTTCGCAATGATCAAGAGAAAAAGTTGGAAAACATATTTTTTTATATTATGACATCGGACTTGGGTATAGAGCCAAATTAATTAAAAATCTGTATAAGACTAATGATTATTTTTTGTAGTTAACTTAATTAGATCTTAGAAAGGTGGTCATTAAGCAATGCAACCAATATTTTTTTATATTCATTTAACCATTTATTAAAAGGATTTAAAATAAAATACTAAGCCATATTAAATTAAGTTCTCTGTGATCATCGTCTATAATATTTTTTTGCACAATTATCATTTAAATGTAGCCTGCATTAGTCGCCAGCTGTCCCTTATAAAACCGACTATTACCGACCAACGGACAAGAGCATTCGCCTACATTTACATAATAAATTTGAATCATTAATGCGTTATCGCAATTTAATTTCACATTAGGCTTATTAGACCAAAAACTTGACTTAATTTATATTCCTAGTCTAATGGTATGGCTTTTATAAACTTTGGTAGGATCTAATTTGTGGCTTTCCAATACCTATTCTATAATTGTTTTTTTAAATTATACTGGCTTGCATAATGTAGCCCTATAAATATTATGATACCTATTTTAATGTACACGTACTACATAATCTAACCTAAAGTAATTAATTGGCACTTGTAACCAAGGAACGTACCAAACTTTGTTTGTCTACTTTGTTTCCCACTAGATGGCGCTTTACAATTTATGCGTATTTCTGAATGGCGGTGTTAAGATTTTCCGGCGTTTGGTTGGGTCAGACCGTGTTCTCGTTTGCACTAACTCTGGTTTCCCTTCAAAACGCATAAATCTTTCGCCTTTTACTAAAGATTTCCGTGGAGGGGGACACTCAAATGAGTCAAAGATATTTTTTGGACAGCTCTACTTCGGTAGAGTTTATTGAACCCATAGTAGATTTTAAAGTAGGAGTGTTTAATATTTTTACAAGTAGTTGTTAACAGCGTACGCTGAATTACTTATATTGAACCTTTACTAAATATAAGTAATAAACTGCTTCGAAATCTCGGTAGCTTGATAGGTATATTTTAAAATTGATTTTTGGTGCCTGGACCGGTATTTTCCACACATTGACATAATATAAATTAATATTAATATAAATCAATTCCTCAAAGAGTTACGATGCTCATCATCCGCATTGCATGCTCTATAGAGTAAAATGTTCCAAGCAGTCACTTTAACTTGCAAAATTTTAATGACAAGCTTATTTACACATTTCATTTATTACACTTCTTGACCTACACTTTAGACGTGTAAATCTAGAGTAAGAGCCAAAACTTTGTTAATTAAGAGACGGGTTAATTGCTCCACCATAACTATACGAAATTAAAACCCTTTTAATAATTATTTGGGGTAATATTTTGTTTTTGTTAATGATGATGAATGACTCTGTCGTGTTTGTTTTGTGAAAGCCTTCGTTGACTTATGTGATATACATATTATTTTGTAATCATGTTCAATTGTTGTATAAATATTTTATTTGACCTTGACCCTTGTTTTAATTGAGAACATTGCTCGGAGTACTTTGATATGCAGAAACATCAAGTATAATAATATTGTTATTATTTTGTATTAGAATTAAGTTGTAAAATATTACATAGATTAGATTACAAAGATTATAATAAAGACTATATAAAGTATAATTTAGTATTTTTTTATGGCCTTAGAACACATAATGGACATAATGTCGTAACCAGCTAAGTTAATACTTTGTTAAACTACCAATATTCAAATTCTTACAATACTTTGTTCCTTTTCATAAACATTAATTTGACTGCCTCCTTTGTATAATGGTCACTAAGCGCGACTGCTGAGCATGACGATCCTGGGTTCTAATCCCGGGTTACTGGGTTTACCATAAGGTAAATCTCTGTAGCATCACGGAGTCTGAATTTGTGCCCGGTTAATGGCAATAGGCTCGCCCCCTGTTACATTGGACCTATAACAAAGCTGGCAAAATGTAGGTGTACTATAGGCACACCTCTGCCAACCCCTTAGGGGAATACAGGCGTATTGTTATGTAATATAACATTAATTTTATATTAACGGTGTATTCATAAAACTCTCATGTGTACGTCAATTCCATGTAATATAAGAAACAAATGATTATTAAATCGGAATCCTTTACATACATTTCAATATCTTCTCCGTACGGAACAACAACGTTTCCATTTATCCGATCATTGTCTTAAGCTTTTGATTCATTTTGTAGTAGATATCATTGGGACCTCACGAGTCCCGAGCCACTTAATCTTTTGAAGCGATGTGACCAAAAAATGCTAATTAGTACGAATGAGCCAACCTGCCTCGATAGCGTGCTCAGAAATTTTAAAGTTTATTAAGGTTTGGTCTGGTGGTACGTAGTTTACAATTTCACAGTTCGGCTCGCGACTCTGCCACGTAACCAGCTCATGAATAAGGGCTCCGTTCGAGTTCGAAACTAGTCGGGCATTCCCGAATATACCCGTGAGTATAACCGAAATATACAGTAAATAGTTACTACTTTAATAATACGATTAATACGAACGTAGTAAACGTTAGTAATACGATTTTGCAAAAATAAATTTGGTTATTACTGGTTCGATTCGGTTTAAAGAATTTATTTTCTTATAAAAACTTTGCTGTTCTTTTAAAAGGTTTGCAAGACCAATTATTATTCTAGCGCATATTGACATGAAAACAAAAATAATAATAAAATGGTTTACAATTTATTTAATGAGATTCCCGCAAGGAAACGACCCGCAGATGTTTGTCCCGAGTCTAGGTGTACCTATGTGTACGCAATATTTCATTCATTCTAACACAGTGTTTTTCATGTTCTTAAAACGTCGCCCCACACTAGTAATATCTCATGTTAAACGTACGTACTCGCGATACAGGTATCATGGGTACATTTAAAACACTGTCAGAATTACTCATCACCAATAACAAAAAGGTGCATATTCATGTTGCTGTGTTCCTTTTTGTTGTGCTTTTGATACAGAACGTTTCTTATCAAGACAATAAAATCCTTCGCTACGTGCAGCGGGACGGCCCTTTTAAAGTACGTTTTAACGCAGTCTATTCTTTCCTCTGTTTTAAATATTCATCACCTGCGACTCCGGCTTAATTTAGGACATAGTAATCTGGCGTTCAGAGTGAAGCTTTAAGTACCCTTTTTAACTTACATTCGTTTTATTACTCACAATTTATTTGCGACGAATTGCTTGCTAGTATTTTCACAGACGACACCCCAAATTGGAAGCGAACAGCGCAAAATGAATAAACATAGACATTTAATTCTTCCTTGTGACAGCTATAGCTAATTGTGGAAATAGGTCAAGTGTAGAGATTGGTCAGTCAACAGGAATAGTAGCGAGGTTGACCGCTAAGGGTGTGCCTTATTTAGATATCGATATTCATTCAGACTCTCCTCCTCCACATCAAACTACTGTTTAGTATTATACTTGAATCTTTCTACAAGAAATATTTTCCATCGGTTTTATATAAATCATTTTATTTAAATACGATTCATTGATTGAAAAATAATTAATAGGTATAGTTGATAATATACGATATTATATTTAAACTCTTAAAATATTCCTACTCCTCCTATATATTCTTCTATGATTAATTTTGATGCGGGTTCCAAGACAGTCGAGTCATTTCTCTGGGACGCCTCGAGCTTCATTGCCTCGATGGTTCTCAACGGTTATCATTGTAGATCCTGGCTTACAGGAGTCGCAATGATGGGCAAGAGTGGTAGGCTTGTCCCAAAAAAAAAAATATAAACGGAGAAAATTACAGCACTTAATCCTGTCACTTCCACAAACACTTAATTTTCATTCTCAGTAGGATATTATAATTCATAACAGTGATCATACAATAAAATAAAACCAATAAAGTAAATATTGCGATTCGTTGGCAACATTATTTGCGGAAACAGTATTACAATATGTATAAACGTGTTTTCTTTACTGCGAAAAATTCAGGAACCGACATTTCGGCATTTATGTTATTTTTGTAAATTTTAATTAATCAGCAGCAACCTTTAACAACAATTGCCAAGCGTGGGGCAACGTTATGGCACCCCCCCCCCCCCCCCCCCCCCGCCTTACCTAAGAGTAAGGCCTTTGTTTAACAGTGGACGTCTTTCGGCTGATGAAGATGATGTTGCTTAAGCAAACTACCGATGACTTTGTAAAGTGTTCTATTTATGCACATTAATTTGAAAAGTATGTACAAACAGCAGCCACAATGAATTATTTGTTCAACGGTGACACTTCCCTGCAACTAATCTGTCCAGTCTGTCAGTATTTCTGGACAAAGTCAAAAATACAATTTTCATCTAAGAAGTAGCTAACTAGGATACATACACACATACATACATAACATCACGCCTGTATTCCCCGAAGGGGTAGGCAGAGGTGCACATATAGTACACCCACATTCCGCCAGTTATGTTTTAGGTCCCAATGTAATAGGGGGCGAGCCTATTGCCATCAACCGAGCACAAATCCAGACTCCGCGCTGCTACTGAGAATGACCTAATGGAAAATCCCAGTAACACTTTGCCCGACCCAGGATTCGAACCCAGGACCCCGTGCTCAGCAGTCGCGCTTAGCAACCACTAGACCAACGAGGCAGTTCAGCAGAGCAGAACTAGCATACAAATATCAACGTAATTCGTTTTAAAAAAGGAGACAGTTTTTGTTAATTTAGGACAACAGCTTTTTGCTTTCCCTTAGTAGAACTGTGTTTGACCTGTTGTCCTATTAAGACTATTACATCTAAAAGCGTCTTTGTTACTTGTTTTTACAGTAAAAAGAGATTATCAGTTCAACCAAGGCTTTTCTTTAGAAAATTCTTTGCTAACATAACCAAGTTTCTTTTAATAGTGCTAAGATAAGCTTGTTCTTTGTCCTATCTCTAAAAGAAACATTGTCAGCTGGTTATTGTTCGAAGAATGACAAAATGTGGGATGAATTTAAGTCTTAAGTAATATTAGTTTCCAATAAAAACTAACTAACTTGGTTTAGGGGAGGAGGCTTATGCCTAGCAGTAGGCCACTTAAAAGCTGATCATGAATAAAAATATTTGCTGAAAGAAATTAATGTTAGAAAATATCAGAAGATTATTGCAAAGATTAAATTACATTATTGCCCCTTCGACGAGCGGAGGCTGGCTGTCCAGCTCCTGAAAAAAAACATACTAAAATAGGTCACAGGAGAATCAGAATCATCGAAGTTATCAAAATTATAATACTTTGATAATGTTATATGTATGAATAAGACTCTCATCATCATCATCAGCCGGAAGACGTCCACTGTTGAACAAAAGCCCTTAGAATGCCACAATGAACGACAACTTGCCATTTACATCCACCGGTATGACTATAAGATTCCAATTAAGTGTAGTTATGAACAACATAAAATTCCTTTTTCTTTGTCCTTATCTAAAACGTACAAACAAGAATTTGAATTGTTATATTGATGGAATTATGATCGTTATAATTGTATGATGCCCCATTGCGTGTCATTTTCGTAATTCGTGCTGAACGTAATCCGAAAATTACCCATCATGGTTGTCAACTTCTCGATTTCCATTTTTAGAGATTGTAAACGTTGGATTGATTTACAATTGAAAATCAGCTTAACATTCTTGATGTAAAGGGAACAAATTTTATTACAGTTCATTTTCATAATGAGAACTGCTAGCAAAACAGTATGCTGAAACTTTTATTTAAAAAGGAAAGAAAGACCAAAGAAACAAATTACCAAACACTACTGTACGGACGGACAAAAACAGTTTCACCTAACAAGGAACTCCTAACACCACATCTCGACATATGATTACACCAAAAAATTCGCAGACAAGACCAAAGTTTTCAAATTCAGTTCTGCAAGTTTAAACCCACTTATGAATAGTGAATACTCGTGTGAATTTTCACAAATCCACTGCGTCGCTAGAAACTTAAACCTTGTTTGAACAGGTTTCAATTCAGCTATCGAGAAATGCAAGTCTGTGGGATTCAATCTATCTTGAATCAAGTCAATGACAATTGTGTTGAAATGAATTATCGGGGACTGATCGATCAGAGCTTTGTTCTTGGTTTCACGGTTGGGTTTAATCAAATTTATTTCAAATAATTTGTTGAAGATTGTTGAAATTTTTGCATTTTTTAACATTTGTCTTAAAACAAAATTTTGTGCATCATAGTGTTTGTAGGCAAAAAAACAACATATATTTTACAGACTAAATTGATAAAAAATTTCACGACAGAACTTTTGTACACCACAAAAATATTATACTCGTACAATCAATAGAGCTCCAAATACTAGCTGAATTATTGCCAGTTCTCTCAAAATTGACATTATAACTCAGGTAATATTCGCAGCTTTCATTAATCCAGACAAAGCTAAGGGATCAGTTAGTCCCCTTCCAATGCTTAAAACAGGACCATCAGACGACACACCAATGGTTTATGATTTATTCAAGCCACGGTAAATACGTTTATTTCGTAGCCGTGGCGTTGACAAAACGCACGCTTGTGTACGTGACAAAATTGGCCGCACGCTCAATATCCGTGGGGGCTGCCTGGAAATAAATCGCTCGCGTGAACATTTACCCAGCTAAGCTGATAAAGTTTAACTAGGAACGGGAATGAGCGAGGCTGAGCGGTATCTCCTTAATGTGAATATACTAATCTAAGTATTGGTTCTTTTTTTTATTCCTAATTTTGATATTATGTTTTATGGTAATAATTATAATACTTTATTGGAACAACTTCGCCACCAATATTGCGATCCCCAAGCCGCTTGCCAAGAGTGGGGATTATGGCAATCTCCCTCAACCCAAGGGGGAGGCCTTTGTTCAACAGTGTACATGATCAGGCTGATGATGATGATTAGAACAAATACAATTTATGACAGTTACTTGTGTACGATAATAGCCATATTAGTTAGAAACTGTGTCGTGGCTATTAACGCCCACCTCCACAACAAGATACTAAAATAAAATTGTAATAATGGTGTCTTAAAGTTATTAAGTAATACCTACACAATGAGAAATGTTGTTTGTAAATATTTAATTGTAGCTGTTCCCAAATGTTAATTACCTTGGTTACACACGCTAATTAAAATGTTATTACAATTAAATAATATGTAGGCAAGTGTTTTAGTATAATTACAAGCTCAATATAAGTTGTTTAAAGAAAAATAATTTTCATTAAGACTGATTTATGTGCTCCATGATTTGATTTCAATCTCTTAAAATCATCATTGCCTTTAAGTATACAGTCGTGATGAAAATACAGTACCAACGCAATGTAATTTAATAAATGCTGGAATGCATACGATAAGGGACAAAAATAACAAGCCTGTAGCAGAAAAAATCACAACTAGTTCCAGTAGCCATATTAAATACGTAAGCTTGCTACTGCCAAGAAAATATCCAAGAGAAATGTGAAAGCAAATACCCAGTGCAAATAGTTCACTCGCACTACTTCTATTAGCTGGTCGGTATGTGTACTAGTATGGAGTTTCGCACGATTTTCGCAAAGTATTCTGGTCAATACCGACGTTGCTATAGTTCTTTGACGCAGCTGATAATATAAAAGTACGGTACTACGGTCTCTGACTCTCGATATTGTATGTATTATGTGCGAGTAGTATGAGTTTATTTTGTATTTAAATTGGAATGTTATGTGGATTGCCTTTTAACTCTGTAAGTGATAATAATTCTTCTTTCTGTTCCTCTCCAATTACTGGAGGTCGGACATCTGCTTTGAATATTTATCTTTATAATAACAGCCTATAACTGTCCCACTCAAGGGTTAAGGCCTTTTCTCATATAGAGAAGGATTATAAATGAAGTATGTATTTTTGACACACTTTTTAAAAATTTGTATCAACTAGTAACTCATGAGCTCAGTAATGTTCAAACAACAAAGATTTGTAATTGAAATTATTTTTAATAAAAAATCCATATTACGCTACATCTTGTTACTAATATAGTTATCGAAACGAATAATAAATAAACAACAAAACCAATTGGATCATAATATAGGGGATACAAAGCAATCAGCTGTTTACCTTCCCACGATCGTAGTCAAAAATATTGATCTTTACTCTTTTACAATGTTCAACATTATACTCATCCATGTAAACCGTTATTCTTTCTTGATTTATGTGGTATCATTGTAAAAATGCGAAGCGTGTCCTGTAATGCAAGAAGGTTCTGCTATCATAGTTTGTCAAAATATCTGTAGTGTCCGAATTATGCTGCTATAAGTCTAATAAAGTTAGTGACTTTAGTTCCTACAGTCAAACCAATTGAACGGTTTTGTAGGGCATTTGTTTGTCACCATGATACATAAAAAAAATCAAATAAAGTCGATAACATACCATACCTTACCACCTAAATCAACACAATAGTGTTAACGACTGGACAATATAAGTAAGTCTCCACGCAAAGTTAGATGGATTTGAAAACTCAAGGAAAAAGGCAAGCAGTTATATGGCATACGTACCAAACGTTCCAATACATTTTTGTTGTACAATACACATGCAACACAAAATTATAATTCTTAGCGTTGGTCTTTGGTTTAAGGTGGACGGAGAGTATTGAAATTCTAAGTAGCACCTCACGGTCGGCAGGCTCACGGACTATGATTATTGTGAGTCCGTATCGTTCCATTGCAGGGCAAAGGCCTCCCTTTTCTCCTTCCACTTGTCCATGTCAGCGAACTATATTCTTTATAAGTAACGTCGCCAAATCCTAGGAATTTCTGCTGTTCTCAATTTTTAGTGGGTGCAATTCAGAAACATGAAATGTCACATACAAAACTCGGGGCAAACTACTACGGGTCACACAAATTATTGTCCCGTGCGGGACACAAACCCGCAACCCCAAGCGCAGCAGTCCAATCGCGTAGCCACTGCACCAATCAATTTGTCAGACATATAACATAGGAAATGTATAAATTAACTTTGGCAAAATGGAAGAGAATGAAACTGCACTCCATGGTTTCGCCTTTAAATTATTCAAGCCTAATGATACACAGTTAATAAAATCTTTAAGAATTTCCATTACTGAACTGGCATCATTAAGTCGTGACCGAATAGACTCGTACTGATGAAGATAAGATAAAAATCATTTATACACTTAATTTTAAGTACATTTTGAACGTCATATTACACCAAGACAACCCTCAAAAACGCCCGCCTAATACCGCTTTCTAATGCTATAGCTGCGTAGAAGAAACAGCGCAACAAACTACCCAGCAGCACAATTTGTCTGTCAAAAATAAGAAAAGTACGTACCTATGTAAAGACTCAACAAAATTCCTAGGTTTGGAAAAAATACAAATTCCGGAATAAACAAACATACTAAACTACACATGACTACAACCCCGGAAGTCAGACGGCAACATCCAAAGAAATACAAGGATGTTTATAAATTGACCGTTGAAATGATCCACTTTGGTTCATCAAAGATATTGAGAAGTTTCCAATTGAATATCCGTCGTTCCGAGCGGACGGGGCCAAAGGGGCAGGAACGGACACCCTGTAGTTACACCTTCATTATTATAGGGACACAATACGAATGGTTTGTTTGTATTTTGTATTAGAGTTTGTTTTGCTTCTATTTCCTTAGACTTGCAAATGTTAGAAGAACTTAAGGAATAGTTATTCACACAAGTACAACATGCGACTCACGATGAGCAATGATATTATATAAATGTTAAACCCCTAAAAAAGGAAAACAATATTCGGGTATCTATCAGGCAGATAAAAAAGATAAAACAAAACAAAACAATGCTTTGTTTCTAAAAAGATCTAAGAAAATTGCACAACGCATTCTTAAAGAGAAACGAATCTTTTCTCCATCATGCAATATCGTAAAACACTGCAATGCACTCATCGATCTTCGTACATATTGCACATGTGAGATTTCAAGTTCTTTAAATAAAACGCCGATTACAGAATTATTCAAATCACGTAAGAGCGATATATTCTCCGGCGATTCATACGGAACTTGTGAATAAGGAAGTACCTAAAATGTTCAGAAAATTTAAAAGGTTTACATTAACTTTTATACGGGTATAAAAAATTTACATTAGTAGATCGTATAAATATTTTCGTAAAGTCAATAAAGGTATGATGATATGATATTACATAATTTGAAATTTCGTTAAATTGCATTCGAATTTTAAACCCTTCTGCAAGCCACTCTTAATACGACTTTGACGACCCGATTAGCGCAGTGGCTAAGCGATTGGACTGCTGCGCTAAGGGTTGCGGGTTCGATTCCCGCACGGGGCAAAACTTTGAGCGAACTACAGATGTTTGTCCCGAGTCTGGGTGTTTGTGTATGTGAATATTCCATGTTTGTGAAACGCACCTGCGATACAGGAGAAATTCCTAGTGTGGGGCGACGTTTTTTTTAAAAGAAAAAAAAAAAAGAAAAGAAAAAAGAAAAAATACTGTAAGTATAAATAAACTTGACAAAACAAAAATACTGAAACAAGCAATAAAAGAAAACCATTTAAAAAAGTAAACAATAAATAAAATAAAACAAAACAATAATTAATCTGTTAGTCAAACAAATACGGATCGAGACGACACACGAGTGAAGGTGTATTTAGCGTGTCGTTGAGCTCGATTTAAAATGGCGAACGTAAAAAGTCCCTTTCATTTTAGCTTTGACATAATGCTTCTCTGCCGTTAGCAGTCTTTATCCTTTGAGTCGGATGTTGAACATAGGGACGTTAAATTCGTAGGACTTTAGTTCTGCCAACAATGTTCACTGATTTATTCAGATGCTGAAATGGGAATATGAATGTTATTGAGAATTTTATGTCATGAATTTTGAAGTTTGGTTTATTTTTGTGTTCTGCCACGATTTCCATTCGTCAAGATTATTTAAGTATGTTTCCTAATGTATTTCGTTCTTTTCTTTTTATCATCTACTGCAGTTTAATTGCAGTTAGTATTCATCTAATCTATTTTTAAACAATATATCCATAGTTCTTGCTCAAGCTTAAAATAGGTATTATAAATCGTTTAAATTATAACAAATTATTCATCACTTTGTACTTAAATCAACATTTAAAACAATCAAAACCTGTCTACTTCTTATACGTAGCAGTATAATGTCAATTAATATGTGAAACAAGAGAGATATTATTATACCATGACATCATTTATTAGTCTGTCGGTCTTTCAATCTCCAATTTTGTGTTCTGCTCCATAAAACGTCTAATATGTAAAAACTGGACGTTGTAATAAAACTAACTTCAATGTTATTTGGAGTTTATTTGTTTTAATTTAATTCTCACTCTTTCAACATTTTGAGTCCTTTACACCGCCGGTCATGAGCTAACTAAATAGATTACTCGGGTTAACTACGTTGGATAGTTGGATTTGAATTTGGGAGCCCCGAATTTAATTCGTGTTTTTTGGGATTACAGATTTGTCAAAAACAATATTGTGTATTTTTTATAATTTTCTTAGCTTTGAGGTTTTTATGCTAACTATATGCGAAGACTTTGGAAATAAGTGTTTTGCTTAGGTATAACGTTGAAGTTAAAATTCTTTTCTTTGAAATTTGTAAATATCGCTCATTTGCCATCGTCCCAGCATAATTATATTGATGTTCTAATTCTTACAAGATGCTTATCATTAAAAATTGATAAAATAATTTTGGGATTTTATTTTGTATATTCCTTTTTATGACGTACATATAGCTTGACGTTGCAGCATCACAAAACAAATTAATATTTTTATTTGCAAGCTATAAAAAGAATTTTCTAAAAATAAAATTCAGAGGCGATCGCTTCATCGAACCCTCCAACCAACTCCGCAGCTGGGCGAGATTTCCTCTCGTGTATTAAACGCGAGACTTACTTTGGGCGTACATTCAATTACTCGTTCGTTGAGTGTCAAAGAGCTTTCAGTGTCGTGTGTCGTTTAATCCTCAGCACTAAACGGTTCAGGCGTGCTAGCTTTTAAAATTTCTTATAATACACTCTTTGCATATTTCCCTCATGTAAAATATAAGGCCCGAGATTTAAAATTTCGCGTGGGTAAACTTTATTTTTGTTCTTTATAGGGAAAGTTTATTAAAATTTATCTGCATTGCCCAAAATAAGAGTGCAGGTATTAGCTTTGTTAAACTTGTCGTGAATAATGTAGGACGTGATATATTAAAGTGTCTACAATATGCGTTGTTTACGACCGTTTCGAACAAAATTATTCATGGATTCATGTTATTGAAGAGAGGAAGCGGTGTTATGCTGTTAACCATACAGTGCAGTATGTTTACAATGGAACGTATGTTATATTATATTAATGAATCGATGCGGTTAACTATTTTATAGTCAATTAAACAATAATATTGATTTCAGTCATAATATTTTAATACAAAATGATACCAAAATAAGTTTCATTTCGTTTCACGAAGATCTTTTTTGATGGTGATTACACCAGATAAACCACCACTCGACTTACACATCGGACATACCTACCTACGTATAGAATAAAATCGCGCACTTGTTTTAAAATCCGCTGGCTCCACTTACGAGCTCGGTTTTCGTATAATCCGTCTTTAGTAGAATTTTCGGTAAGTGCATCTGACGTTTCATCCACCTCTATAACAAAAGAGCTTTGCAATCCGCCTGTAACGGGCTATATTATGAAAATGGAATGGTGGAAGTAAAGAGCCTCTACAACTCTCAAAATCATAGTCCGTTCGGCGCTCCTTGGATCATCAAGTTCGCTACCATTCTTGTCGACCGACCTCTCAATCGATGAAAATGATTGTAATAAAATTAGATTACAACACGGGAATTAGCGCGAAAGCAAGTATTTTAATTTTGGCTTGACGTTTCCACTTAGCTGCACCGGCCTTGGTCGCAAACAGGCTCTTCACTTTTCAGTCTGCTTGCGACCACGGCCTGTGCAACTTGGTCAAAAAGTCAATCCAAAACTAAAAACTTGTGTTCACCTTAATTCTCGTGTAATTAATTTAATGTTATTATAAACATATAACACGATAGTTTAAAAATTAGTGTTGAAAATGAAATACAGAAAGAAATCAATATGATAAAATAAATATGATATTCTAAAATCTAAATGATTTATTAGACAGGACACTTTGAACATTGCTGGTTCATTGAAAGCTTGACCTCAATAAGCAGAATTACAAGAAGCTTTTTACCCATTGGTAATGGATATTAGCCATCAACATAATTATTATTTTTAATATTTAAAATGGTTACAACCTATAAATAAAATGGGTATCATTTAAGTAAATACTTACTACTACGCACTTGTAGGCAATTTAGGCTTTGTGATGCTTATCTCCTAAATTTTTGTTTTAAAATGTTATTTTTGTCAGTGATAATGTCGATTAGGGATAGTTCCAAATAATGTAGTAAATGAAAGAAATGATTATGATGACTTTATTACATTGGTCAATATTTGCCTTTGATTATGAGTACATCAAGTTTAAGTTTAAGTTGGTTTGTTCATCATAATTATAGCATTAAAGAGTCACGTTATTATTTTTCTTATCAACTAGTCCAATACAAAACTTTGGCAAAAAACAAAATCTGTGAGAACCAAAACGACTAAGGAAAATCGCCAAAACTGTATTAAGGAAAAACACGTTCACCGTCACCATTAGATTACACTTGTTGATTCTTTATTCATAAGGCACAACGCATACCTAAAGCCCTAACATGGGTCGAGCGACAGCTGACTCAACCACAAGGGTAATAACAGGACCAGCTCTTGAGTTGGGACTTTTAATATCGCACCAGTGTTGTCAACACCCTCTTTCAAACACTCCTGTAATTTGACAGGACATGGCGACGCGGCATGAATCCACATATAGATGTCAGATTATATTGACGGGTTATATCAGAAGATAACGAAGAAGAATGGTTTGGTGTACTATCGTTTTGAGGAGATTTTTGTGCTTTAATACCATTCTCACTTACCATTTCTCATAAGAAAAGCCCTTATCAGCACACTACTTGCTATAATTAAATTCAATCATTACTAAATGCACTAGTTTCGCTAATCATCGCATTAAGTCCAATGTAAAGATCCCAACTCTATAATTGTCATTCATCGGGCCAAGACTAGGTATGTCCCGTCTTTCGATTCCCAGAATGCGATCACATTCTTAAACCATCCCCCCAAATTTATTGAAAAATGTTTCCAATTTTATAAACCCTTTATCCAATAAAAATAATAATAGCCTTTTTATAGTAATAACTGCTTTATAGCCCAAGCCTAATATGAAACAGGCCAGACCCAAGCTCGGCGGGCCGCGTGTTGAATATGTGGGTCCAATAGTAAACCTTCTCTAACCCCACATTCCCGCACCGAAAATTTCATTACGATCCATCGCTCGCCCAGGGATGTTTGAGTAACAAACAAATAAACAGACTTTCTCCTGTATATTAGTTAGGATTTGTATGTTTTACCTAGGTTTTATACCTTTGGGGTAAGCAAGCGAAGTTGGGGAACTAAAATTAATTTGCAACAAGGCTTGCGGACCATTTCTGGGACTTTTAAATAGACTTTTGTGATATAATCACGTCTAAATTGGAACAAGTTATAAAGTTGTGAACAATAACATAATATTTAGAACTTCATTAATTGTATTTCCAAGAATATAATAGGTATTTATAATTTCAGTTAAAAGATTAATTTGTGACTATTTTTGTCTTGAGGAATATAATTGAGCTCTGTATAAAATGGGATACAAATTTTTTAGTGCGGAACTATCAATACGATTTTGGGTACATTAACTTAAGTATTTTCATGAAATGACTTATTTTTCATAGAAATACGTATGATCCATTTAATGAAACTTAGTACATTTGTGGGTTCATCAAGTATTCAACCAATAAAACATTCATTTATAACTTAAAAGACCCTCAAACATTTAATTCAGCTAACAAAACCACTTTTTGTTGACCCATGCTGACCGAACATCATTAAGCAAAACCAGGCGTATAATAGGTATCTATAACATATACGCATGGCAGCCCATTAGCGCAGAATTTTAACGGAGAGCAGCGAAAATAATAAACACAAAATCGAATATTCTGGAACATTTTTCATGCAACGTACGTTTGATGTTGAGTAATAATGATAACAGCTTATAGGCGTTTTATGTTCCGATAATATAACTTTCTTTAACTAAAAATGCATGAAATGGGAAACCTACATTATGGCGTCACGAATTCGGGTCGATTGGATTTAAAAGTTAAGAGACGAATTACTTTTTATAGATTCGATAATCACCGTCCGAATCGTTTCTTGACTAAGAAAAAGGTAAACGTCGGGTCATTTTCTATCTAAATGTTACATTAGCTCGTCAAAAAGTCATTCTGAATGACACCGTATTTCTTTCAAATGATTACACTATACCTACGCATATTATTTCAATCATAGGAGATCTTCTTACTAAACAACAAGATTGAGGGTCCTGGGGACCTTGGGGTGCAAGCAGAGAGCCTTCACGAGTGACGTTACCTTGGTACGTCCGGCACAACTTGGGCGGTCAACCTCGCTGTCATCTTTCTTGATTGACCAATCTCTACACCACGGCATGACCTGTTTTCATCTGACATTTGACTTATACTAATAACGAAAAAGTTTATTCTTCTGTAAAACTTGTAGCTATTACGATAGTTTTAAGAGCGCAATGCGCGCGGACATATACAATCGTATTTATATCATGTGTCATGTTATCTATCAAATGTTACTCTACCTACATATTAAAATAATAAAAAAACCTTAACCAAAAAACCAAACTTTTTCCATTTTTTTTGGCGATGATGAATAGTAGGCAGTAGAATATGACTGGAACATAATAACAATCATTTTTAATATCATAAACATAAAACGTAATAATAAATGAAAAAAATCAAGGAAGTCTATTTGCTCTTATGGTTTGTTTAGATTGTACTAGTCAATATTCTTGCTTACTCGAGACAGTGATCATGTCGAGTGACTTCTTATCTTATAACAGGATAAAGGACAAAATAATATCTATGAAACTAGTGGTAAAAATAGTGCCATATAACTTGGAAAAATTGGAACGCCTTCAATGTCGAACATTGAGCCTATTTTTGTCTATTATCCAATTCAAAGGCCCAGACGGTCACTGGTTCTTTGTAACAAAAAACTGAAATAACAAATCACGTTTGTCGTCTAGTCAAATCTCATTATTTATTCTTCTTATCGAATTGATGCAAGAATTGCGTTCTTTAATTTGCATTAGTCTACTTATATTCAAACGCAAAACGCTTCAATTTTCTAAAACTAGAAAAGTAAAAAGCAGGATTGTATGTCAATCATTATTTATACCCTTTGAAAACGTTTATCATTAGTGAACAAATATTGTAAAGGCACTGTCTGGCGTACTAAGATAGTCTGAACAAGGCTTTAGACTCAACATTTTTTGCAAATAAACTAGTGAGTTTACGCAGCCGTGTTTTCGCTTCGTTACCGTCATTCCAGTCACGTTTGTCTCATACAAATGCTGTGCTCCCGTTCTTGTGAATATTTACTTTTTATATTCACCATAAATGCTATAATAAATTGTATTTATATCCCCGGCTTACAAATTTGTAATGCGGAACTCTTGCAACGGAAGTGACATTTTTTATATACTAACTAGCTGCGCTTCGCGGTGTTACCTGCTACATTTTAAGATAACCATAGCCTATGTGTTACTCTAGTGTGTCACCTACCTCCATACCAAATTTTATCCAAATTGATCCAGTCGTTTCAGCGCGAGGAAGTCACAAACATGCTAACACAGACACCAACTATCGCCTTTAAAATTATTCCAATACAATGCTATATACCTACTACGTTAGCTAATTCAATCCGTTTTAGTAGTAATTTAGTATGGATATATACCTTAAAAGGTTACACCATATTAGGCAGTAGGTTGCTGAAATAACAGCTGTATATTAGAAAGTTTTTATACAAAAAGTATTTACTCGGTAAATTTAATAATATAAAACTTGCTTCATGTTAAATAGCTGAAATATGTAATTAAATACATACACTGTGCTGTGTATAATTAAAATAGTTTTAATTGATCATACTTGCTTCTGTACTAAAATTGAGTAATTATAACATCGCACAATGTGCAACTACGCATATGGTACTTCGTTAGAGATAGAGAGTAAGGAGAACTTTCGGTATTTGAACTATGAAATACCAACGCAATTGTTCGTACTTAGAAACATAATATTCTAACTAAAGTGTTCTTAAACTTAAATACATAATATATTATTACTACCAAGCAGAAGAAATGTGTTAAAACCGAAATTTTAAGAGCTGTTAATATAAGTTTTATAACAGCACTAAAACAAGCCAGTCACGTTCCCCTCTACAAATTAAATGAGCCTAGAAATTTCTTAACAAATCAATTAACATATTATTCCGTCTAGAATCCTGGCTCAACCAACTTTGGGGGCTATGAAAATCAGTTCTCGGTCCCCGTTTGTCTGGAATGCCAGTAAATACATTAGAATACGCACGAAGCGTCTCAAGCAACTGTCCCTCGTGTGTTAATTGTATTTATTCCGTCTGCTTCGGGCCTCAGAGGTCTTAGACATTTTGCAGCCACTGGCGTAATGCGATTATGTTGTCCTGGATATTACTTGTCAAAGGTTTACCCGGCTCGCCTCTGTTTTGGTGCCGCGATTTTGGGTGGGGCTATTAAAACAGCGAGTGACCATGTTAGCGGTGTATGGCACCATTGGCTTGAATATTTTAGTAAGGTAAGATTTTTGGAAGTATTTTCCTAATTAACAATTTATCTGCAGAACAAACTGCATTAACATAAAGACATTCCGCGTAGTAGACACTAGCAGGTAAACAATAAACCAGTACTCTTACCATGAATGCTTAAATTGGGAGAGTTGAAGATGTTGAAGCGTGACGCCGCTATGTGCAGTGTAATGCCGTCTCTTTTCCACAACGTAATCAGTCCTGCTTTAAGAGTTCATGGTTAGAGGCATGTCCATAATATGGCTCATCAGACTGAGATAGGGGTAATCCACAAAAGCTATTAGACTTATTCATGTTGAACTTTATTAACATAGCAGTACTACAGGGTTGCAAAACTGAATGCAGGGCGATCGATTTACTTAGCAATTGAATCTCAATTAGATTAATAAGCTACTTGCTTCAATAGTATTTTGTATAAATCGTCCCCCCATTTAGCTCAAAAGAATTTCACCTAAAGTTTACTAATTTACCGATTCCATTTTTAAAATCATTTAAGAACTATAACTTTTATACCCCATTGTTCCTTTAGCTGATACTACTGCAAATATTTCGGATTTCAAAAACATCGCATTATTCAAAATCCTAGCCATTAGAAGGTTTTAAGTAAAACTTGCTATAGATTACTCCATAACTGAATATAAATTATATAGGTATATTATTTATGTCTGTTTCCCGAAGCCGAAGCCGAAACTTATTTCATTGTACAAAATTCATTATCATCAGCGAAAACAATACCTACACTGCATTCGCATTGAGATTTATTCGACACCAAATATTACGGACGAAAATTTCAATCATGCATTTCTCTTCTTTATCACAGTCCAATAAAATTAATACCAATAATGAAGGTCCAGGATTTCGTTCGTAATTAACTGTGGTTAACATTTTCATAACACGATAAGCAATTTAAAAAAGGTTTTAATATGTATGACATTTATATGTCTTTTCGATCAGATAAAATATAATTTAGGCCCGTTACAAAATGACGTGCCGGTCTTATTGATTTTTCGAATTGCGTTTGAAAGTTTCTTCCATAATAAATAAACAGAATGGCCAGTGACCTATAACGATCGATCATCTTGCCCCAATAGTCGAATATTTATACTCTGCGTGGAATTAACATTACCTTATAATATGGATAAGGCAATGTCCTAGTACAATTGAAGCCATGTTCTTTTCTCGTTTTCTGTTACATAGTTTGCAACAAAAACATCAGCTATCAAAGGAATATACATTTTCTTCGTAAAAAAACTCCTTGATTCTAAAATACCGTCCATAACTAGAAATGATAATTACCTTTACAGATAGAAGCAACAACATAAATGAATTTTCTTAGTAACAGAAATATACAGTTTACAGAATTAAACTACTTTTTGAAAGCCGCGGTGTAGACGCTAAACACAATATTTTACACATCGTCTGGCACATAGCACTTGTTTTCTTAGCGCTTTATACAAAGTTTATAAACCTATCGGTGCAGAAGCAAATTGGATTTTATAAAATGAGCTTTGCAAAACGAATAAGCTAGTGTTTGTAAATATAAAATGTACCTATGTATATTAAAGTTCAGTGCCGTCAAACCATGATTTTATTTGCACCCTTAAATTTCAAAACTTATTGAAGTGCTCGATTTTTAGTTTCAGCTCCTAGCTTCCCTTATTCAAACAGTGGGCTAGTTTCGATTCGCAGACATTTAATAAATATAGGTACAGGGCTTCTAAAGTTCACTTAATAACCTTCCAACTAAACATAACAATATAAAACGAACCCTTTTCCCATTTTTATGCTAGAAATGTAATACTAACATTACCTTCTTGAGACAAACTAGCATAAATCTCAAAATAAATTACGCTAGCGAGACAGATTTCGTGGCCCACATTTGCAAGTACCGTGTTTCTTGCGTTCTCAGCTAAAATATGATCGTTGTCTCCGCTTGTGTGCTCCAAGAATTTGTTCTGGGTAAGCTTAGCGTTTGCGGGTTTATGTCAACTTAAAATGATGGTGACTTCATTATACATTTATGCCATATGTTTATTTTTTGGTTTATGTTGAATATGTGTTTTGGTCTTGCATTTGGCTTCGAGTGCTTGGAGTGGCTTTATTTTGTGTGTGGATGTGACTTTCGATAAAATCGCTTCTTCTTAGTTAGATAAAGCTTTTTTATCGCCTATAATGTTTTGATTACAATGTAAGATTTATGCCATCCGTACCCTAAATGTGAGCACTGATATTTTTATGACTATTAAATTAAATTCTGTGTAAGTGTGGCGAAAGACGTCACACGTTAAGCTTTCCTTCACATATTCTTTTATGCCTTCTCCTTTCCAATGCTTCAACATAAATGAAGCCAAGGCATTTCTCTTTTACTGCCAACCTAACATTCATATTGCAGGCCAATCAATCAAAGATTCAAAAGAATTCCCAACCAAAGCCGAAGAAATCAAATTTCCGCCAACGCTGACAACTTATTGGTCAAGCGAATATTCATACATTCGGAGCGAGGTTACAAGGGAAGCTATTTTTCCAAACGTACAGAACCATATTTTTGCTCAACAATATGTAACAGAGATGGAAAAACGGAAAAAATATCTGCCGATATATTTAAAAGTGCTCGAGATTGGGTGACGTCCACTGGGTTTATTGCGTTCGGCCTGTTGTGACTTGTTCCGATAGTTAAATTGATGATCGATCGCTTTTCCGATGTTACACTCGATTATGTTTCTGTTGGTCTCACTTGTCGCAATACTGGTTAAGCAGATGTAAATGTATCGCGTGGGTCGTATCCGATTTTCAGAGCAACAAAGTTTGATACAAGTTTTCTTTTAAACAAATTTTATACTCATTTACAACCTTTTTCCTTATTGTATTAGACTGTTATATGGTAAAATGGCTGACTTTGGTTGTGTGGTTTTTACACCTCTAATAACACTTGCAACATTATAAGGAAAAATTTTGTATTTTGGCGGTGCGTAGAAAAATCTGGCTTAGTTTTGAAAGTATAGGAGAACCTGTGATGTTCTTCCTTATCGCAAAATTTAAAGCAAATATTTACAAAAATCTATTTTTTTTACAATAAGGATTTTTACTCGAGACTAGTCGTTATAATCTTGTTTCATAAACTCGCCTAAGAACTCAGAAATAGTTGAAAATTACCGCTACTCCGGGAAAGCTGCAGCTAAGCCGCCTACTTTTGCTATTGTTCCTACTAAATAAGTTTTATGTTACCTCATTCTTTTGCAATTTTATTTTTATTATAAAGCAGAAGTACCGCAAAAATATATACACAATAATAGGTACTCTAAAATTTAAAAGCGCACCGCTAAAACTCGATGAAAACACACCATAAAAAATGTGAGAGTGCCTTCTTAAAACAAGCGTAAGACGACATTACGTTAAGGAAAGAGATATCACCTCATTCCTTTTTACGAACAAGAGATCGTAGCGAGTAATGTTCCGGATAATCGTGATAAACAAGCGCTGGGTGAGTGACGTCATTGGCGTCGTGTAAGGGAGATTCACACGATAAGAGATGATTGAGCCAAATGTCCAGTGGAGTGTGAATAAAGAACGTAGTAGGTCCCACTTTGAGAGTGTAGTTGGAATTTATTCGAGTGGATTCTTTCAGCGGTTTGTTGGGTTATGTTTTGTTGGAATGCGCACATGTTGTACGTTATATTTAAGTAGTGTAGTGACAGACAGTTCCTTAGTTATAGTTTCATTTATAACGCTAGTATCCGTGTTTGAAACGTCAGTGAATTTCACGTCCCTGATCAAAAATCTGATCGTTCTCCAGCTAAAATATTCAGGAAAAATAGGGTAACCAGACTATTATGAAAACTGATTAGGTACTAGCAATTAAACTAAAAAATACTAAATCACATTATTCCAAAAATCCGTGCCATGTGCCTCCCCTTCTGACAAACCGAAGCGACTTTATTTATTGTGAGTTGTTGATTTTGAAATATCAAAGTTACCAAAAAGCATATTAATACCTATATTCTACTTTTAAAGATATTTTTTTATTTTATATGTTTACGCAACATCGGTAGGCACTTATAAACTAACGGGTCACAATATGAACAAGCCTTTCATAAAAACTGTCCATGAAAGAAAGAACAAATTCAGCGTCCACTCCTCAACTCTAGACCGTCACTCCTATATAAATTCCAGCACATAAACTATTCAACTCCACTTAACCAAGCATAATGCAGGTAGAAAGTATCTTATCCAGTTTGCAAGCCACTATAAAAGCAGTGTATATAAGAACACTAAAACACTACGATGCTTTCAACTTATAACGTTTCATGGTCTCTTTGGGATATCTCCGGAGTACCCTGTACTGTTTTATTAAAACTTTTATACTGAGTTTCCTTTTATTTTCAAGAAAAGTGAATTGTAGATTCATTATTATCATTTTGGTAATATTGTGAGGCGTATGTTCTGACGTTCGACTGACAGTTAAATGATGGATTGTGTCTTATATCCTTACACAGGTATGAGAACTGTATAATTCCTTTTTAAAATTTACATTTGATAATTATCTTGTAATATGCGAATTGTGACTCCTACTGAACATTTTATAAAATTATAGTTCAATAAAGCAGAATAGCTACGTCTTTATTTAAAAAAAAACGTCGCCCCAAATGAAGAACTAGTCATGTTTTATGAGTGCGTTTCACAAACAAGAATTATAACATACATAAACACCCACATAAGGGTCAAAAATCTGCGGATCACACATTTTTTTTCCGCACAGGAATTGAACCCGCAACCCCTAACGCAACGGCCTAATCACTTAGCCACTACGCTAATCAGGTAATTAATATTCTAATATTATTCACTTTGACTCCTACCAGTATAAAGTAATACCAATGAATAGTAGTATAGAAATCTGTTAGCCGCAATTTATGCCCGCAGTACCTATAGAATATATACCGAAATACTTCGCGTGGCGTAATGCGAAAACTTTTGCCATAGAACCGCCATAACGATGGATAGCAATAGGTTATCAAGGAAGTTTACTCATTTAATGTTAAACAACTATGTACTGGTCATGTTACGTGTCTTTGATGTAATTGTTTTGAGAGGACAAGGGAAAGAGTTTGAAGATGGTAGGCGTACTAATTAAGCATGATTTACATGATCTTTGTGCTCAAGTTATAAACAGATTCAGAGATTTGCAAAGCTGAATACCAATTTTCAGTAATGTAGATACCAACTAAGAGAAGAATTGGTAAACATCCCGAAACGTGGCTAAATAAAAAAAAAAAACGTAAATCAAAATTACACTAGTAAGTCGTAAGTTACAAGTTAAACAGCCACTACGATTAATTTACTACACTATTCTTACTGAACACGATGCATCTAATGTAAGGGTAAATATAATTATTATCACGCCTGTATCCTTTAGTGGTAAGTATGAAGTACCGAAATAATATGTATATAATAAATAGAGTTATTTTTTCTTTAAAGAAACAGCTCTCAATTGTAGTAAAATTTTCTCCCAGCTGCGTATGGCAACAATTTATAAACAAATAGGTAGATTTTTCAAATAGAGAATTTTGACACCTCAACATATTTTAAGCCTTTTAAAATGCCTGTTTGAACTTCGAAGGCCATATAGAGTAAAGCACGGTGGAAGTAAATTCAGCCAAAAAACGTAAATAGTTTTTACCTACTGTTTCGCAGGAACTGTTTGTTAATTAAATGTAAACAGAACCAACGGTTTCGTTAGCACATCGCTTTTTACTTTTTAAAGTCTACGTGTATACCAACTCTTTGTAAATTGTTAAATCTATATACATAAACTATGTATCTATTTAAGCGGCAAAACATTATGTTATGTAGAGCTTTATGCAGATTGATTAAATTTACTGCCTCGTTGGTGTAGTAGTTGCTAAGCGGAGTCTGCAGAACATGAAGTGCTTGGTTCAAATCCTGGGTCAGCCAAAGTGTTACTGGGTTTTTTCATTGGGTATTGTTTTGTAGCAGCTGGAGTCTTATTTGTGCTCGATTGATAGCAATAGGCCTGCCCCCTATTACATTTGGACCTATAACATAACCGGAAAAAATTGGGTGTAGGTAGGTACTATATGTGCACTTCTGTCGAACCCTTCGGGAAATACAAGCGTGATCTTAAGGTGCACAGTCAGAAGTTACAGGAATCTCCAGCTAGTTCACTTTCGTCCTAAGGGTGCGAAATAAACCTTTGAACCCAAAATAAAATACAAATAAGACAGCTGCATCAAACATCACACTATTCCCATTATTTTACCTTCACAAACACTCAAAAATCGTTCGAGAACGTCCAAATTTTCTATAACGTAAGCGAAATACGATAAAGGGGGATGCTAACCCACCGAGTGTAGAGAGCAACCGCATAGTGATCTGTCATTTTTATGAGCTCTCCATAAAAGCCCCAAGCCTGAAAGCCAAGTGTATGTAACAGCCTATATAAAACCATTGTAGCGAGATATTCACTGAAGTTTGCCTTGTATCCACTATATTGGTAAAGGGAGGTGAGGGATGCTCGTGCCAGGTGGTCGTTTGCTGGATTATTGTTTCAATGAGTTCGTTTTGAGTTCCGAATCGCTCTTTTGTTTAAGATAAAATGTGTAGATTGTTTTTTTAGATACAGCGTGTATGAAGAATGTGATGCGAGTGTATGAGGGGAAAGATGTATGTCAGGATCGTGGGAAATAAAAAAACCGACGTCTCTGCCTATCCCTCTGAGAAATAGGCGTTACTTTATGTATGTGTGTAAGATCTTCCTATCATATGGTTGATGAACAACCTCGTGTCAGAGTTTAAACCGCCTGTAGGCTGCCATGGCTCTGACATGGCGTTACACACTATTGAACAATTTTCAGGTGTGCTGGTTTTCTTACTATGTTTTCCTTCACCGTTTTAAGCAGCTGATAACTAATTTATAATACGCACATGAATTCGAAAAGACATTGTCGCGTACCGGTATTTGAACTTGCGACCTTTGACTTGGCAGTCTAACGGTCATAATACTCGGCTACTATAAAATATAATGTATGTATGATACAATATAGGACAGGATGTGTCTTTACGTAGTTATATGCTCGATGAGCAACTGAGCATGTTTCATCCGAGCATGGCTATCCACACGCACCTAGCTCATTTAGTCAGTTATGAACTTGCTGATTGGCCAATATCTATACTACACTATGTACCATGTATGTATCATAACTGAAACTTAAATAACAATCTCGACTGCATCACTGCTATTATTTTTTCTAATTGCACACCTACTCTCCCTTATTCGTAAAAAAGTTACAATTTGAACCACCATGGACTAAATTATACCCGTCATAATGTGCAAGTCAAAAATAGTGATGTCGATAGACATAATACGGGGTTTAGTTAATGCCGGTATGATCCTTGTTTACGATTAAGAGAACAAAATAATAAATCAAGACCAACACTAGGTGCACAGATTTGTTTACTTCTCAGAAGCCGTATATACTTGTAATGGGGAAAGATAAAGACTAGGTGACGGTGAAATCACCAAACATTTCTGTTTAACGTACCGCGGCTTAACGCGAGTAACAGTATGGATGGAATCTATTCAGTGAACATTTAACTCACTTGACCGACTTTTTTCACATACCACTTTGCCTCTTCGTCCCTTAGATCTTCACCCTAACCCTTGAAAGGGGAAGCGAAAACTGTAACATAAGATTGTAACGACACATAAAATGGAGGGTATTTTTACATAATGATTTATATTCTCAGGTTTTCTATATATGAAATATTATTTGGTAAGTAATTGCAAAAATGTTTCCTCCTTTTTTTCTACTTTTAACTTCATCCATTTTCTATAGAAATCCTAATAAAGATTTATAGTATTTATATACATTTAAAACGCATGACCTGGATTTTACCTCAACATAAAGATTAAAATCCGTCCTACTATACTCTTGTATTACAAGAACCTTAAATGCGTGGGATTACATTAGCTGCAACTGTTATAGGATGAATTAAATTGATTTCTTTAACCAATTAATTACACAATATATTCCTATTGTGGACCTAACAACTAGTTGGCAATGCCAATCGTTGCTTTCGGCTATATCCGGGTCTTATTGTTTATTCGGATACCTGATTGATTTTCAATTAATTTAGCTTCTTGATTAGCCATTATCTTTCATGTATAAGTTCGAAAGAGCTTCGCAGTTTCTATTCCAACCTTTAATTTCCAATCATGTAATTTAGAAGCAGTATGTAGGTACTATACTTTTGATATCCAATCAATCAATCCTTCATAACTCAATATCGCAACATCTTTATTCAGTTTCTGAATAACGACTAACATTAAATCTAACACAGATAACACCAAACATTACCATACTCTAACACTCAAATTTCGCGCAATAAAAGTCAATATAACACTACTAATTCTTAACCCAATAAATTTTCTTGATAATAAAACTCCTAAGAACATTCGAAGTACATAAAACTAAAAAATTCGACGGTATTGGACTTTCGGGTGATTTAATGGGTCGTTATGACAAAAAAACATACTGATTTAGACTCTAAAGTTAAAGGAATAATGTGGATATTACATTATCTAGTGTGACAGCTGCGAAATAATATGGCGCTTTGGTGTATTTTTTACTTCTTATCGACACCAAATTGTGACCAAAACTAAAAACTCGAATTCGAATACCTACTGCTTAAACACTTGGTAAGTGAACCAAACAGCGTAACTTCCCTGAAGTGCAAGTTTTGAATCCTAGTGCCTCCATTTAATTTTATTGTTGTTTCGATAGGTCTACAAATGATGAATGAAGACTGAAGAATGGTTTCTAAGTCTTCTATGCCACAGAGAGCGTTTATCCTTTAGGTTCAATTAGGATTTATATTCTTTTAAATACTATATTCATAATGTTCTTAAAATAGCATTAGACACTAATTATAAAGGTACAACCAACCAGCAACATTTTACCAACTAAATCAAAAAGTAATAAACGAAAGTTTTAGAACTTGGCAATAAAAATCAACATTCATTTACGAGAAAACGATTGTTTTATGTATTTTTACTTGTTTAATAGGATCACAACTGTCTAAAGTTTATTCAATTACTTTTAGATTCCAAAACCCTAAATAGTTTGGCTAAGCAAGACTAAGCTTAAGTTGAAATAAATTTAAACTATGTTGTTAATATTTTCAGCTAAGTATATTATAAGTTGGTGAATTATTTAAGTATTCAACAATAACTTTATGTAAAGATCATTCACTTTTACAGAGGTCAGACTATTCGGTTACTAATGCTTATCAAGCAAATTACATTATTTTAGTCTACTTTCTATCCCGAAATAGAAATTATATTTACATACATAAATCCCTTAAATGTCAAATGTTGTCCTCTTGTTTAATTCAACAATTGACCAAAATAATGATCTTAAAAAACAATGCGTAAAATGTGTATTTAGAGATCAACTCTTCCCCGAATTATAAATAACTAATTACGACGTAAAGTCACACCTATTTCTCAGAGGGGTAGGCAGAGACCGCGGATTTCCATTTGTTACTATCCTGACGTACTTCTTTCGCCTCATACACTCGCATCACATTCTTCATACAAGCTCGTCCGATTTTGCGTGGGTACTTCTCACTTGTCCCTGTTGCAGAACATCTCCGATCTGGTCCCAGTAAGATCGCCAAAGTGTTCCAATAAAAAAACTGAAATAACGCGTCTGGTTACACAAGTCTAAGCAATGCTGTAAATGATTACAGAACATAAAATGGTCTTAAACATCAGATCCGCAATAAAGATGTGAGAACAAAATTAAGCTACACTTATAACGCTGGCGTCCCATCATATTATCTTTTAAAGGAAATTCCGCGGACCAACCAAACATTACCTAAGTACAACTGTTTTATCTTTTTGTTTACGAGCTCTGAACGTTATATGTGGCAGTTTGGCAAAATTTAAGTCCCGTTTATTATACTTTACATTTTGTCGAGAAAACTTGGTAAGATGGGAACATCGTGAGTCTTAAAACTTAGAATTACGCCGTGAATGTTGTGTTGTTTTCTATCTGCGATGTTTTATGTATGTTACGCATATCGCCCTTCGTTGTCGGGATTTTATCGTGGGCGTGAAGCAGCCATGGTTTATAACCTCGGCCTCTGCACATAATGGCATGGGTATTTGGCTTTGATTGTACTGGATTGGTAGCCAGTAACATTATTTCTATAAATATCCAACAGTTCGCTATTAATGCATGTAATTTAAATCTTGTATTTACTACGACAAAAATATTCCCTAATGATACCCTAAAAAAGGGGCTGGTCAAAAGAAAAACAACTTGAAAAGCATGTTTGTATAATAGTATAAATAAATAGAAAGTTTGCTCATAAGTGGTATTAATTGTATCAATAGACGGATCTTGCTAGTCATGCATGACGTCACAATCGTCTTAAGAGTCTCTGTCTACCCCTCTGAATCACAGGTATGACTAAGCACCCACGAAAAGAAAAGGGACTAAATAAAAATACAACAATACAGTTTTACAACTTCTTAAAAATGCTATAACCATTTTACGACCCGAAACCCAACCGCCAGACAAGCCTAGTTTCAGCATAAATAATAAAATACCATATTACTTGCTTCGTGAATATATTATGGAATTATATCAGGCCTATTTTTCTTATCATAAGGTTAATGAACAACCTGGTGTCATAGTTTAAACCGCCTGTAGGCCTCTGACATGTCTTTACACACCGTTGAAAAATCTCTCAGGTGTGCTGGTTTCCTCACAATATTTTCCTTCACCATTTTCACTGATAACTAAGTTATAATACGCACATGAAACTTACTTTGACTTGGCACTCCAACGATCATACCACTCGGCTATGAGTGCCATATCGAGCCTTAAATTACGTTATTCTTAGTTCTCAGATAACAGCTCATATCGAAAAATTTGCACGTATATTGTAATGCCAATGCTCAGAATAAATCATTTTTTTGGGTTCCTAATAATTATGTACTTGTGCGTCCGAAATGCATTTTCTGAGAGACGTCTCAAAATATCAAATCAGACATGATATTAATAAAAAATTTTTTTGACAGCCTGAGCAGCGCAGTGGCTATAAAATTGGCTAAAGGAATAAGATATGTATAGCCTAAAGACTTTCCGTGTAGTATCTGTTCTAGAATGACCTCCCCCTCTAGTGGGTGTCGTAAGAGGCGACTAAGGGAAAATCCAGAAGATGGGCAGCAGTGTCTTCTGTAATTTCACCACCAATACTGCGACCCCCAAGCCGCTTTTGTTGAGCAGTGAACGTGGTCTGGCTGATGAAGACGAAGATGAGCATAAAGATTGACGTCTTTAGATGTTTGTTGTAGCATAACTGTGAGATTTTACGTCTGTAGGTAAAGTGCACTTATGGTCCAGGAGGAAATACCTATACCCCGTTATTCATAAACAAAAAAACAATTTTGAACCAAGGATTGAATTATACATGTCACTGTCGTATGCATATCGAAGAATAGAGATGTCAATAGGCTTAATACGGGGTTCAGTTAATGCCGGTATGATCCTCGTTCATGAATAAGAGGGATACAGTTTAATGTAGAAGCGACATTTTTTGAAGAAATTGTTGAATGCGAAAATGGACACTATGGTCCTAAACTTAGAAGGTAAATCAATAAGCCAATGCAAAACAGCAATATATAGTTTAATAATCAGGAAATGCAAATTACGAGCTTTAAAACTTAAATATCAGTCTCATTAGTTACCATACTTAACTGATTCATGTAATGACGTCTACAGAATTCAAAATACTCTTAACCAAACAAACTCCTCAAAGTTTGTCTGCTAAACCCACTTTCATAAAGGCAAACTATGGAAGTTCTCCCAAAAGTTTCCTATTTCTAAGTTCCTATTAAAATATGCATTCGGACGCGTGTGGCAACTTAAATTACTTGAGCACAAACTGTCGTTTGCTTTGAACACGGTTTTATCTTTTAGGAATATCTTTACCTTTTATGTCCTCAAAGATATGTTAGGTACTTTCAGTTTTTTTTTCATTTACCTAAATGTAATGTAGTACCTAATAAAAAGCATTGTTTGTATCGCACGTGTCTTTAAGGGAAATAAAAACTATCATGGGAAACAAAAAAACTAGAACTAACAACTATAGAAGTACCTCTATAGAAAGATAAATAAAACTTACCCAATAGTTTATTTTTAAAGATTTCACAAAATTTTAAACGAATGATAAAAATAAACAACAATCCCTACTAATATTATAAACGCGAAAGCTTGTAAGTATGGATAGATGTTTGTTACTCTTTCACGTAAAAACTACTAAACGGATTTTAATGAAATTTCATATAGGAGGTAGCTGACACCCTGGACATAGGCTACTTTTATCCCAAAAAAATGTAGCGGGCAACACCGCGGGGCGCAGCTAATCCTAAATAAGATACAATCCCTTTACAATTGGCAAATAACTTCAAATGAGTGAGTAAACATAAAGAAATTATATAAGTGAATTTAGTATCTCCTGTTGAAATCAGAACATTCAACATCAAAACATTACTCCGGTACTCCATAGAAAACACCATCAATGCAAGGTATTGCACCCGCAACATTGAAAGCTTCTATAAAACCAACGACACAAAATTCTTGAAATTCTACTCGTAAGTAGAGAAACGTACCATAATTTCCTAGCCGTCAAAGGCGCTTCGTATCAAATGGTACGTATTTTAATGCTGAAACATATGTTTGAAATAAAATATTCGAGTGCATTTAAGTGGTAGTATCAAGATGCTAGACATGGGATATCGTTACAGCATATTGCACTTACTCGCACGTTACACTACAGTTTTATGATACAGGAGAGTGTACGATTTCCTCGAGTTTCATTTGCATTCCGATATTTTTCATATTTATTTGATGCAAGGTGTCTTTTATGTCTGGGGTGTTCGTTGTTTATACGGCTTGCGATTAACCATATAGAAAAGAATCAGTATTATGTTCGACGTTCGTTGATTTAGTATGTGTGAATATGTCTATACTATAGCTACTTACTTTAAAATGGTGAGCATTTCTGAATTGGTTTTATAGTAAAAGTAGTTCCACAAAAAAAACGTGAACCTGATTAGCGTAGTGGTTAAGCGATTGGACTGCTGCTCTAGGGGTTGTGGGTTCAATTCCCGTACAGGACCAAAGATTGTGTGATCCGCAGATATTTTTCCCAAGTCTGGATGTTTTGTGTTGTCTCTCATGCATATGAAAGAGATTTTTTTTGTGGGGTGATATTTTTTTTTTATAATATTAGAATAGCAGCACAGGCATGGGTATAAAATTTACCCTAATACTTATTGTTCCGTAAATTGTCACAAAGTATTTTTTTTATGTAGCCTGTTCAGTGCCCCACTACTAAGCAAAGGCCTCTCCATTATTCCTCCACAAAACCCTGTCCAGTACCATTTCAGGCCACGTCTTTCCCGCAAAGATGTCCAAACTATCACAAAGTAATATAGGTCCTAAATAACATTTTCTCTCCACTGTACTTAGGTATAATACAGTCACCATCAAATCTCATTAAACCCTCACAAAACGGTCCAAACATTTAATACAATATTTTACGACCAAACCATAACTTTTATTTTTTATGGAACTTTGGGTACGTGAACAAAATTTAATAAAGGGGAACCGACACAAATGTCCCCAAAACTACGTGACGTAATGTTTACACTTATATTAGAACCATGATATTAAGTTAAGATTTATCCTAAAGCTACGATGAAATATACCTCTTGAATAAAATGACAATCAAAATTCAAATTCAAACACTTTATTTGCAGAATATGGGTAAGTTAACATGATGTTCTTAAATTATATTATAAATCGCCATAATCAGGCTCACGCCATGCAAATTTAAATGCAAATTAGGTACAGACAAATTAAATACAGTATCATGCAGACATATCGATAAAAATATTCATACAATTACATTAAAAACATTATGAAATAATAGGATCATTACAGTCAAAAAAAAATTGCTTAAGACGGTTTAAAAGTACCCTATGTGTTAATCCAGGGAGTTAGCTACCTCCATATGAAATTTCATTAAAATCCATTCAGTACCTAGTTTTTACGTGAAAGAGTAACAAACATCCATCCATACTAACAAACTTTCGTGTTTATAATATTAGTAGGTATATTACCAACCAGTACCTATGTGTGACAGTTCAAGCGATTTTGATGACATTAACATTAAAATGATAGTAAAAAAAAAAATTTTCAAACCATACTTTAAGAATAATAACGACTGGTGTCGCCATACCCATTACCCATCCTAATGACGAACGCAATAAGCGCTGTTGTATTTACTTCCATAATAAGCGTAAATAAAACACTAAAACCGTCAATATAGTCCAAGATATTGCCAATAAATAAATCATAAGTACGTCTATTAGTATCATACGTAAATATGTTAGAACACTTACCAATGACAGCATAAATGTGGCCAACAAAATTAATCCAAGGCGTGGTACGTGCGGTTTTCTGAGAAGGTATATTGATATAGTTTCTCAGAAACTGTCCTGTCTCGAGTGCCCAGTGTATCAGAAACGATTCGTCATACCGCGTATCTTGGAATAAATCACACGTCGTCTGGGAATTTAGGAGTCTTGTAGGTATATGCTGGTACGTTCACACAATATTCATATTACCATAGGTTACAAGTTAATATATTCGCGCTCACTGTTCGATAATTTGGTTTCATTACAAGCCATTAAGTCGTCTTGTAATGAAACCAAATTATCGAACAGTGAGCGCGAATTAGAGAGATTTAAGTCAAATACGGGTAATACAAATATCAAACTAAATAATAATGAGTCATACGCCAACAAACTAAAACTTCGTTTGCCGCAAGCCGTCCCGGCGCCGCCGTCGCGCGCCCCACTGCCCTGCGTTGTTGCATATCCAACGACTGAGCGTTCGGCGGAGTATGCAACATCGTCCGCTACAAAACAGGCGTTAATGAATGCTATTAAACCTAGCGACGACGGCTTTCAAATCGTAGGCTTAAAAAAAGTAAACAAATCGGGTGTCGTACTCCGCGTTGCCAACGATAAACAGATGCAGAAAATTAAGTCTGTTGATGCAATTAGATCTGCCGGTTTAAGGCTGGAAACCCCAAAAGGTCGACAGCCACGTATTTTAGTCAAGGACGTCCCCTCGTCAATGGAGGATCGTGCTTTTCTAACCGCGCTTTATCGTCAAAACATCAAGGACGAAATAAATTTAACTGAAGACGACTTCATTAAAACAACAAAAATTATCCGTAGGCGCGCATTAGAAAATGGCCGGAAATGGATAGGTATTGAAATCGACTCCTCAGTACGTAAACATCTCGTTTCTACAAAGGACAAATTGTTCATCGACTGGGCCACCTGCCGTTTTATTGATGACATTGAAGTAGTCCGGTGTTTACATTGTCAACAATTCGGTCACGTTAAAAAGTATTGCGAAAACAAATCTCCCGCCTGTGCTAACTGCGCTGAAGCACATGAAACTAAGCAGTGCCCCCATAAGGATAAACCTGAATTTAAACCGACTTGTGTAGCGTGTAAGCGTTACAAGAAACCGTGCGACCATCGGTGCGGGTCTCAGGACTGTCCTTCTTACAAGGCCAAACTCGAACAGCTGATTCTCAACACTAATTATTAATATGGATAATCTTTTCATAGGACAGTTAAATCTTCACAACGATAGGGTAGCGACGTCCGAGCTTGACAAACTGATTATAGATCATAGGTTAGACATTGTCCTTATCCAAGAACAGTATCAAAACGCTAGTTTGCGAAATAGAGTAGTTCAACTGGATGGCAAGGCACGAGCTGGAATTTACGTTTCGCGTTCAAATAAATTAACTATTACATCTATACAAAATCTTATGACGTCACACTGTGCGGTCGCGGAGATTTCTTCTACGTCCTTTAAAGTATATGTAGTGAGCTGTTACTTTCAATACTCAGACCCTGTTGCTCCTCACATTCATCATCTTCGCCATGTCCTGCAGTCACTTGCTGGCCGCAGAATTATAATTGGCGCTGACGTTAATGCGTCTTCATCATTGTGGTATGGCAAGGTTAGGGCTTCCGATACCGATCGACGCTGCGCTGTCGAAGACTTCATCGCTGAGATGAACCTATGTATTCATAACACCCCTGATGCACCACCTACTTTTTGCAGCCAAATGGGCGAGTCATCTATTGACGTCACACTATCTAGTGCCGACGTTCGCTTAGACAGTTGGCGCGTCCTCTCTGACGCGTCATGTAGTGATCACCGCCTGATTGTGTACGAATTTGTACCTAGGTTAACGCAAGGTTCTCATAATATAAACGGTTACAGATATAAATCTAAGGGAGCAAATTGGGATTTTTTCAGTTCATTTTTTGCTATTCATGTCAAGGACTTCACTCGAGAGGGCCTGTCAGCTGAAGAAAGTGCTGATATTATGTCAGACACTTTCACTTACTGTGCTGATGTCGCCATTGGTCGCGCATCTATTACCAATATACACCGATGTGATTGGTGGAGTAACTATCTCACTGAACAGCGCAAAAGTTTTCGCAAAGCGCGTAGAAAGCTTAACAAGCTTAAAAAACAACAAGTAACAGGAGATATCTTCAACGACGTTTTAACTACGTTTAGAGTCGCCAGGTCACGTTATAGGGCTGCTATTGAAAAAGCGAAGGGCAATCTATTGCGTAAAGTAGTACAAAGATTAGATAGGGAGGGTCCGTGGTCTCCACTGTACCACGAGTTCAAAGCAAATAGGTCAGTTAACCTGGCATTTATCCCAAACATCAAATTTAATAATAAACACACCGCGAGTATTGAGGATACCACGGAGGCTCTCCTAAACTCTCTCATACCTGATGATCTACCGAACAGTGACAACGACTATCACAAGCAAATAAGAGCGTTTGCTTCCGAACCACCTGCATCTCCAGCATCAGACCTTCCATCTACTGACGAGTTCATCAACGCTGTGAACTCACTAACTCTTAATAAAGCGTCAGGTGAGGACAAAATTTCCAATAAGATGATTAAGGAAGCGTGTAAATTATCCGGTGATTCTATATTAACGGTCTTTAATCGTTGTATTGCTGAGGGTACTTTCCCTCGTGCGTGGCGTCGCGGATTTTTACGTATAATACCTAAAAGTGGCGATAAGCCTCCGGATGACCCTAAGTCTTACCGGCCTATCACACTACTACCATCGCTAGGTAAACTGCTGGAGCGGCTAATTGTTCCACGCTTACTGCCGGGCGGTCCAAAATTTCATAATAACCAATTTGGTTTCACAGTAGGTAAATCTACTACTGACGCTGCGATCTCAGTTAGGAAGTTAGTAAATTCTTCTGAACTAAAGTACGTGATAGGTATCTTTCTAGACATTTCCGGTGCCTTCGATAATGCATGGTGGCCAATGCTACTACTCAAGTTAAAGGCGCGTGGGTGTTACAACAACATCTATAGTATTATTTACTCGTACTTTTCACATGGATCAGCTAAACTAAAACTTGGCCATCATTCGCTGTCGAAGGAACTGACAATGGGATGTCCTCAGGGATCAGTTCTAGGTCCATATTTATGGAATATAGGATTTGATGACTTCCTCGCGATACCACTTCCTTGCGGCTGTTCACTTACAGGCTATGCGGACGATGGCCTTCTGCTCATACAATCTAATACAAGAGCCGGACTTGAAAATCTAGCCGATACGTGTTTACGATTAGTTTCTCAATGGGGTGAGCGGAATCGTCTTAATTTTGCTCCACATAAAACCTTTCAATTACTTTTAAAAGGAAATCTCAAATCGTCACCCTCTATTAAGTTTAATAACGTAACCATTAAAAAAAGGGAATCCGTGTGTTATCTTGGTCTTGTGCTAGAGAGAAATTTTACTTTTATCGAACATATTAAAACCGTCGGTGAAAAAGCAAAAAAGAACTTCTATGCCTTAACACGAATATCAACGTCAACTTGGGGTCTCTCATTTAACACTTTAAAAACCATCTACGGGGCAACTTACATAGGATGCATATGCTACGGTTCACCAGTTTGGGCTGATAGAGCCACAATAGGCGCGGCGCGACGTAAATTGCTTCAAAGTCAACGGTTAGCGTTGATATTCTTATGTAAAGCCTATCGGACGGTCAGTACTGAAGCTCTGCCGGTACTAGCGGGCGTGCTACCTGTCGATCTCGAAATACAAAGACGTGCCGCGATGTACTTCTCCACTCGAGAGGGTATAAACACCGAATTTCTAACACAACGGGACCGCGTTAAAATTATCAGGTTATTTAAATCCCAAATCGAGGTGTATAACGAGCTATTGGACGAATGGCAATCTAGGTGGGATACATCTATCAAGGGCCGCCACCTTTACCAGTATTTTCCATCCGTTCGCGAGCGCCTGGAAAAGACTTGGTTGGAGGTGGATCATTGCGTGGCTCAGTTCTTGACGGGTCATGGAGACTTTAAGGGTAAGCTCTTCTCTTTCAAGCTTGTTGCTTCACCTCTGTGCCACTGCTCGACGCCAGATTGTGAATACGAGCAAACAGCACATCATATCCTGTGGGAGTGTGGTCTATGGCAGAATGAACGTAATATCGTTCGTATCGTATACGTATCTGTGTCCATTTTTTAAACGTGCCTGGCACTGATAATGTCAATCTTTCTGTACTAACTTATTATGAGTTTATGCGTCATGGCCCTGCTACATTTCATCTGAAACCCACAACCCAAAAAGAAATTGCAAAAATATTAGCATCTATAAAAACAAAAGCCGAGGGTTGTGATGGTATCAACATAGATATGATACTTCTGTCACTGCCAGCGACACTAGAGACCATAACGTCTATAATAAACATGTCTGTCACATCATCAACTTTTCCTAAGCAGTGGAAGGTAGCTAGAGTTCGACCATTACCAAAGATTTCAAATGCAACAGATATGAAAGATCTGAGACCCATCAGCATACTGCCAGTAATGTCCAAGGTCCTTGAAAGTGTGGTATGTGAGCAGCTTGTATCCTTTTTGGAAAACAATAATATTCTTCCTGATGTACAGTCTGGTTTTAGGAAGGGTCGTAGCACCACTACGGCTCTGTTAGATGTGACAGATAACATTCTGGCCGCTCAGGATGACGGAATGTGTACGCTTTTGGTACTCCTTGATTTTTCCCGCGCGTTCGACTGCATAAATATTCCGTTACTGCTATCAAAGATGACCTTCTACGGTTTTAATTTAGATACCGTAAAATGGTTTGACAGTTACCTTAGTGAACGAATGCAGTACGTTGAGATAAGTCGGCTGGACGGTTCAACTACTGTATCAAATCAACGCGCGGTGGCTAGGGGAGTTCCACAGGGCTCCATTCTTGGCCCGGTGTTGTTTATTTTGTATTGTGCTGACATTACCAAAGTTATCGCAAAAAGTAGGTTTCACATATATGCCGACGATACTCAAATATATATATCTTTTAAACCGCAAGACTTTGAACAAACAGTCAAAGACCTAAACGAAGACTTACAAAGCATAGTTCAGTGGGCAGAAGCAAACTCCCTTGTTTTAAATCCCACCAAAACAAAATATATGCTTTTTGGAACTGAGAGTTTGTTAAATAAAATTACAACTAGCGTAAATACCGTAACGCTAATGGGGATGCCAATCGAGCGTGTTTACGAGGCACGTAATTTGGGCCTTGCCATGGATTCGGATCTTCGTTTCCACAAGCATGTAACGGATTGTATACGTAATTGCTTTTATAGATTAAAAATTCTGTACAAGGCCCGTCCATACCTTAGCCAGGAGTTGCGTATCTTGCTTGTGGAGGCGTTGGTGTTAGCAAAATTAAATTACGCAGATGCGGTTTTTGGCCCCAGACTTCTATCAAAATCTAATAGAATGATACAAAGACTGCAGAATGCCTGCGCGCGTTTCTGCTTTGACATCCCATTTAGAGGTCATGTAACACCTTACCTCAATCAGCACAATATTCTCAAAATGGAAGCCCGACGCAAACTACATCTTGCGAGCTTACTGTTTGGTGTTGTGAAATCGCAAAACCCCCTTTACTTATACAGCAAACTGTCCTGGCTGAACAGACACAACTACAGTGAAGGACGACAACGCCAAGTACAGCTATCCATACCACGCCACAGATCCGCGGCATTCAGGGGCAGTTTTCGTTACGCAGCTACTAAATGTTGGAACAACATCCCACCTCCCATAAGGAATTGCAAGAGTTGTGTAACTTTCAAAGTAAAACTAAAAACCTTTTTGCTAAATTATCAAAAGCAATTCGAGGATGTTCGTGTAACTACTTCCGCCATATAGTAAGCTTGCGTCTTGCACACAGCCTTGGTCGTGACACTAGAATGAAATAGATTTGACCAATTACACCTACCATAAATCCCTCTTTTATTTACGCAGCTCCCTTCTATAGAATATTTAGAAATTCACAATTAACTGGCTATATAGTGTTTATTGAGGTATTATCATTTAATTATATATAGGTATATATTATTATCATTATTTTCTTTGTAATCTGTTTAGTCTTTCTGTATTAGATAATCATAATGCAATATTATTTAAAAATATATATTATGTATGTATATTTATAATATGATCAGTTTCGAGCGTATGGCACCCTGGGCTGCAGCTGAAAATCAGCGTTGAGTAGTAGTCACACTGCTACTTGACATTTATGCTGAGCTGTTAGTCCATTTAGTACATAAGGCTAAAATGTATTTACTAAGTTTTTAACTGTATTTATGTGCTAAAAAATAAATTTTCTTTCTTTCTTTCTTTCTTTCTAATACCTTGTTAGACAGCATATATGTTACATCCGGTGTAATTTATTATGAGGACCTTGTTGCGACCAGATCAAATTTCCGTGCTTTCAGACGTTTTTGCCATACCTACTATTGGCATCAAAATAACAATTAGGACCCATTAGGTTATAACTTTTATACCCGTGGTGCTTAGCGACTGGGCTTATCTCAGTTGTGGATCCCATATTTATTATGCTTTTGGCATATTAATCTTTGTGTCTCCCGCTTGCTATGGAGGGAAGTCGGAACTAAATTTATATTCCTACTCCTCCTATATGTTCTTCTATGATTAATTTCGTTGCGGGTTCCAAGACAGTCGAGTCATTTCTCTGGGACGCCTCGAGCTTCATTGCCTCGATGGTTCTCAACGGTTATCATTGTAGATCCTGGCTTACAGGAGTTGCAATGATGGGCACGAGTGGTGGGCTTGTCCCAATAAAAAAAAAAAAGTTAATATATTTAAAATACATACAGTATACATTTGTAATACCTGCAGGTTATACCTACGGCATAGGTATAGAAATTAAATGGAATTAAAGTCAAACATTATAGCCTAGTGAAGCAGCGATAGCCGAGTGGTATGACCGTCGAACTGCCAAGTCAAAGGTCGCAAGTTCCCGGCACACATCAATGTCTTTTAGAATTCATGTGCGTACTATAAATTTGTCATCAGCTGTTAAAGGTGAAGGAAACATCGCTAGGAAACCGGCACACCTGAGAGATTACTTAACGGTGTGTAAAACTATGTCAGAGGCCTGCAGGCAGTTTAAACTCTGACACCAGGTTGTTCAACCATACAATAAGATGAAGTCAAGCATTTTACCACTTATCTAGAATGCCAGAAAAGTACTACCTTCTGATAGCGTAAGCTTCATTAATATGATATTTAGGTCCCGTTGTTCTGTGGCACCACTTAAGTACTGTGATATGTACCAGTTATATAGCAATAGGCCGACTTCCTATCGCACTTCACACTAATATTATAAGGCGAAAGTTTGTGAGTGTATGTATGTTTGTTACCTCTTCACGCTCAAACGGCTAAACCGATTTTGATGAAATTTCATATGGACGTAGCTGACTCCCTGGATTATCAAATAGACTTTTTATCCCGATATATCACCGGGGGGCATAATTAGTTATATCGGCTGTGGTTGGGTGTATTATTAGCACACTCCAGCTTTATTCTTCCAGTGTAAGCACTGTAATATAATACATACAAAAACGATATACGTACTTTGTTAAGAAACAAGCTACGCTAGTGTGTAACTCCTTTACATCGGTATTCTGAAACCTGTCAAAGTTTCTTTCTCAATCGATTCAGTGAGTCCGCGTATTACTCTTAAGCTACCTCCATTTTCTTACACCGTCTTTTTCGATCGAGTAATCGATGGAGTTCTAACTTAAAGATTAATCGATAACTTTTCAACTACACACTCTATACATAATTACTGTAGAGTAAAAAGTGAAGCGTATTTAATCGATAAGTTATGTGATCTCATTTTATGTTTTTAACTATTCTGATAAGTAGTAGTAGGCTCTCTTCCTAGATCTAAATGATATGGTAGTGGGGTCATAACATCACCCCTGCATTCACCGTAGGGGTAGGCAAAAGTATACCTGTAGTACATAGTAGTTCACCCACATTTCACCAGTTATATTATAGGTGTAATTGTATTAAGGGCGAACCAAATGCCATGCACCGGGCACAAATCTAGTCTCCGTGACGCTACTGAAATTTACCGAACGGAAAAACTCAATAACGCTATGACCCGAGATTTCAACCCGAGACCTCATGCTCAGCACGCTTACCGACCACTAGACCAAGGCGGCAGACAATGAATGATGTATTTGCTTATTATTCTTCCCCAGCTTTCGTGTCGTCGGAGTCCTGACACGTTTCTTGTATGCGTACTAAACATTTAAACTTTTTAATAGTTTCTAAAGACTGGCCCACTTTAGCACATGACCGAATAAAGTGGAAGAATGAAAGGGAGGCCTTAGCCCTGCAGTTAGACAACACAGGCTGTTAAAAAAAAATCACGTGTCTACGAATATCCGATATAGATAGCAAGTCAAAGTGATAGTGATTACTTTCCTTTCTATTTGAAACTCCACTTAAATATCAAAGGTTGCAATATCATACAATGAGAACGAACTACAATGTATGCGCTGCTACTCAATTGCTAAAGCCAACTGAAGTATGTATTGGTCATAAAAATCGTGGTCATAACTCGAAGTCGATGGGAAAGCAATAAGTTTCTCTTTTATGACTTTATTAAGTGCCACTTTAAAACGTATACACATACAACATCCTATCTTTTAACCCTTCTTCTATTGCTTACTTTACAGACGTATCTTTTCATTCTTTTATAGCGCATGACTGTAAAAGAGGTTGTTTTCTAGGAGAGCATTTGCAGTTTTTTTTACTATAATAACTTTTGTGAGTGTTATCTATATTATTTAATACTAGCTTGTGCCCGCAGCTTCGCCCGCATTAAGTAGTAGTAAGTAAATAAGTTAAGTAGCCTATGTTCGGTTTCCATCGGATCTCAAACTTTCTACATGCCAAATGTCATCGTAATCCGTCAATTCTAGATCCAGCTTTTCCAAGAATTCGGGTGCAAGTATTATGCGTCGACGTGTGATAGTACCTAATTACGTCCGTCCGTTGTACCTTGGGTAGTCAACCTCGCTACTATCTTTGGTGATTAGCCAATCTCCACACTACGGCATGAGCATAACCTGTCTGTCCTTAGACATAGCTCATTGCAGACGCGACTGAACTGAATATCTATGGTATGGTAGGTACCATAGTACCTGGACGCACGTATGCTAAAATAAAGCTTTAGAAACTATAGTAAAAAGTACTTTTTACCAAGTCTTTTTGATGAATTTTTTATCGTAAATATATTTAAAGACTTGTGTTTGATTGTACCAATTATTATACGAATTTACTTACAGATTATTTTCCTATTCGCTTATACCGCTTAGCAGGAAGCAACGACAAAGGTACTGTAATCTGTATACCATCTCGTCTTTATTTTCTAAATACAATCTCACAAATTTCTCAAGAAATATTTTCCGTAAAAAATAAAACAACAACAGCTTTGACATAAGTGTGCTTGCCTCGGGCCGACATTTTAATTTTATCTCAGCTTTACAGACGAATCCATCAAATCCGCTTAAGCCGATAGAAACGACATCGCCCAGGGCAACCGATAAGGTAAGTCTATTGACTCAAAAAGCCTAGGAAGACGTACGCAAGTACGTATTACTTTGAAGGAAAATAATGTACTTTTCGTATATTTCTAACTCACTATATTTAACGGGACGGAACAGTTTTTAAAATCAAAGTACTATTTATAGAGATTTATAAATAACCTCTTGGCCCAAATGCTGTTCTTATGAAAAATAACGGACAAGAAAGTTTTTCTGAGCCAAATTGATTTTTTATAATAATTTTCGTTACAATGCTACGACGGTGTTGCTACGAATCCGTAGCTACGTATTGCTACGAAACACGATCAGGTAGAATAGTATAAAATTTCATTTACATAGACGAAGTCGCGGGCTGATTCTACAAATTGATAATGATGTAATATTTGTTAATAAACCAATGGATTACTCACTTTTGTACATTTTAACATTTTGTTCACATTTCTAGAAAGTGTGATTATAACACAATAATTTACAAGAATCAATTAATGTTGGGTAACACGGTACGTTAAATAAATATGCTGGTCATTCAATTGATTATTATTATATTGGTTGTGTATCGGACTTGCGATTATTTTAACGAATTGCTACTTTATAGCATAAATATATTTATTTAACGTTATTTTGTTCTTATGAGTGATTTTTATGACTCCAAGACCTTAGCTAATAGGTATCAATGTTACTGGTATATAACACTACAGACTCTCTCAATCTCATAAAAGACGTCCAGGTCCACTGTTGCACAAAGGCCTCTCCCTTAGAACGCCATAATGAACGACAACTTTCGTTGCAAATGGTAAGTTGTCGTTCATTGTGGAAGTGCCTCGATTGCACAATGTTAAGGGTTTCCCCTTAAATAATTACAGCCTACAACTGTTCCACTGCAGGGCAAAGGCCTCTTTTCGTATAGAGAAGGATTGAGCATTGACCACCACGCCAGCTCACTGCGGATTGGCGATTTCAGATAATTAAATCCAGGTTTCCTCACGATGTTTTCCGTCACCGTTAGTCAGAGGTGTCTTAGAATAACTAAAAAAGTATTTATAACATTGAAAAAGTAACATTGATACTTGCCCAGGTTTCATACAAATCCGGTGTGTTAACCACTAGGCCACCACGACGGTTAGGGCTTCCCCTTAACATTACGCAATCCAGGCACTTCATTCCAATCATACAGGCAGTGTGCTCACCAACCTTCCAAACATCATCACAGTACAACGTTATCGTTTTCACCCATATTTTTCCTTTCACCCAACATTTTCCATCAAATATTTTCATAACATCTCTATTCTCAGTGACCCGTCCTATAAGCAAACTGGCGATACGAGCGTATCCACGGTTCGTTAAAGCGTACGTGACGTCACATGTCGCTTTCAAATCGCAAGTGGCTTTTGTTCGCGATGTTTTGGTCTACGGACAATTCGAGCACTTCGCTCATGAGAATATAGAAGTGGTCGTGTCTAAAGGTCAGGTGGAGTTTGCAGTTTTCACGTTCAACTATATTTTGCGGATGAGCTCAAGTATTATTTTCGGGTCAAGTTGACTATAACAATTCTGTTAGATATACAAGTTATTTTATATACATCTAATTATTATATTACATACTAGCTGTTGCCCGCGACTTCGTCCGCGTGAATTTCAGGTAAAAACACCAGTAGACTATAATCAGATTTTGTAAGTAAGTGGAAAACACTACAAATTACTTACCGAATGGAATATACATAGTATTTTAATGATAAAGGTATATTTCAAATTAAGATGGGGCTAGTTTACTTTTTATACCGATTTTGTATGATCGGTAAATATTGAGTGACTAACAGGAAAGTTATTGACACGATTTGTTGGCTTATAAGGAATTTCAATTTTAAATGTATCTTTATTTTACTGTATCTATGTACTACATTGACAGCATGCATTTCTCTGAACTACGTTTGTAGTTTTGTCTTCAGCAGACAACATTTACAGAGAATGTGGACTGGTAACTCAGAAACGACCGTCATACAGTAATCCGTGTAAAAATCAGCTGGTTTCTAGGCCTTAATTAAGTCTACCTCTGCGTGAGCTAATGGTGATAGTTTGTATGCCAAAATGCGCCAAGCGCTTGTATTGAAATTTATTGTAGCCGAAATTTAAACGAACTGCTCATGTCCGTCACCCATAGGTTGGGCCTGTGGGCGACGAACTTGGGCAGTTCGATGCTCAAACAGAAAAGGCGGTTTTAAGGGACATAAGGCACGTAGGCCGTACCTACGTGGTGAGCGCGACCAATCGCGAAGAGGCGAGTCAGAATTTGTTTAAAGAGATGGTGTAGCATACGCGGATCGCGAGTCCCTCGACCTAAGGTTGTTAGGCGGATACCCTGAGGTTTTAGTTAGTATAAGAGACCGGCATAACCCTCCGTCCGCTCATGGTGGAGGAAGTCCATGAGGATTTCCCCAGCAACAAAAATACTTTGATAATTGTGTGGAACTTAGAATTTGACTGCCTTATTGGTCTAGTGTTCGTATAATGCGACTGCTGAGCGGGAGTTCCGTGTGTTTGTTTACCAGATCGGAAAGAGTGATTGGTTTTTCCACTAATTCTCGGTGGCAGTACCGACTTTAAATTTGTGCCCGGTTAATGAAAATTTATGTCTATGATGATTATCTACAAAAGGATAACTTTGAGGTGGATCACAGACCTTTAACTTGACGATGGTTGCCCACAGTCCACTTTCTGCTAGAGAGTTAAAACATATAAACCAATAAAATTAAAAATATTATGTTGTTTGAATAAGCAAATATCTTGCCGAACGCGGGAATCACACTATTAAATCATATCTTTACCAACTTATCCAAGAACGTGAAATAATGAGCAGAATTCTATATACCCCGTCTAAATATTACTATTTATTGATATTTATGTATATCCAGTGTATAAAGTGAAATATATAAAGAAAGTTTTTACAGAGCATTTAAGTCAGAAAATATTTCTCTAAAATCACCGACGAACAGGAATGTGCCGATCCATCACATGATTGTTGTTCCTGCTTAGTTCTGTCTAAAACTTTCACTATGTGGTATTGTACATTTTTATTATAATTACTCGTATGACTATATTTCAGCAAATTTCTCTTAAAACTATTGCGTAACTCTCCAAGAACAGACGTTTTATTGCTTCGAATTGATGTGTATCTAGAGTATGGCGAGCGCTTATATTTTGTCATCTAAGGGAGAGAGAGGTAGTAATTCCGGAAGACAATTTTGCCACCGTTATTTGTTTCCTAACCTCTGCAAGAATGCCAGTGGTAATAAATGTTTTCCCTGTTCCACCAGGAGCATCCAAGAAAAACATTTTACCCTGGCCGAGCCGAACCCTTTCAAGGACAATATTGTAAATCTGTGCTTGCTCTGAGGTAAATTTAGTGACGTAGTCATTCACGATGGTGGTCATTGCGTCTTGGTCATAATTTGTTTCGGCGACATACTTCCTGTTTCCACGTTCTTGATTATTGAATGGTTGCGGAGCCGGTAAACCGTATTCCAACAGTGGATTGCCCCCGATGGCAATGACTACGTCTTGATGAGAACTGAGACAGTGGTTCAAAATGCGTTCATCAGTTTCTCCGATGTCTCCTTCAATAGTATGTCTTAAAGCCCATGAAATATCCTCAGAGAGATGACGCCAATATTTTTCCCGCAACAAAACCGGGTTTGCAATACCGCAGAATACCAACATGACGGCAAACAAATGTCATAGGCGACTTGGGCTATCACTAACGCTAGCCTCCAGGAGAGTGTTGTCCCAGTGTTGGTCACCGTCAAGAAGATTTCGTGCTACGCAGGCTGCACGAAATGTCGGATACTCCATACCATCAACTGTCCTTAAGAATGCAAATGACGTTGGCCCCTATACGATGTGAAGCAATAGCCGCAAATAATAGCACTCGGCATTATTTGGATGCACAGTGTAAATCCTTCCCATTGCAGTGTCCATAAAGATTCCCGGAAACCCATCGACAATACGACCACGTCGATGTCGATTAAATACACCTCTTTGCTTGTGGTATGTATAGTACGACGGCACCTCATCATACGTAAGTGACTTTGCAAAAAAATCAACTTCACAGAGACGTAAAAATGCCAAGAGTCGTCTGTTGGAATCGTAGATATTACCTGACGTCACCCTTAAGACGTAAATACTAAAAGGGAACTTGAAATTTGATGGATGCGAGCAGTGATACGGTGGCTCAGTTGGTAGAGCGGCACCACGGTATGGCGACTGTCGCGGGTTCGAGTCCCGCTCGTGTCCATCATTTTTCAAGTTTCCCCTAATCAATTTAAAATTTAAGCCTAGCATGGCAACTTGCATAAAAAATACCAAAAGTCATATAAGGGTTGGTATTATCGGTTTAGTGGTTTGTAGCTGTAAAGGTACAACACTGAATTGGTAATCGTAGATTCCAACAGATAATACCTAACGTCACCCTCAAGACGTAAATACTAAAAGGGAACTTGAAATTTGATGGATGCGAGCAGTGACACGGTGGCTCAGTTGGCAGAGCGGCGCCACGGTACGGCGACTGTCGCGGGTTTGAGTCCCGCTGGTGTCCATCATTTTTCAAGTTTCCCTTAATCAATTTAAAAATGCCAAGAGTGTTGTTTGGCGGGGATTTTCCAATCGCTCTAATACATAGGCGGGGTCGAAAAAAAATATGCTGACCATTCTCAAAATGGACGTCCATGAATTCATGACCTCTGGATGCCGATCTTGTATAGAGAACGCCAGCATTCGCCATACTGCTTCTAAAGTACTAATGTAGCGACCAGACTGGTACTTGGTCACTTCATCCCGATCAGTGCTTTGCAAAGCGAACGTTGCCTGGTCACTACCCTTGTTTACGTATTTGCAAATGTATTTAATTGACTCGACGCTGGAACACGATTCAACATTGATGTGTGTTTCAAACGTCCTAGAAAGCACAGGTGAGTATGGAACAACCTATCTGTTGTCAACGTGAAGCGACTGCTTTTGGCTTCAGAATTGTTTGGACATCACTTATTTGAAATGGTGAATTTACAAACTTACTAATGTAGAAAAAAAATGAAAATTTAGAACTATAATTTACTGGAAATTGTTGGTAATAATATTATGTTAAAATATATATTGTAATTGTCTTTTTATTGATATTTAAGTCAAAAAACATGCAAAAAGAAATTAAAGCTAACGCAAAAAGAAAAACCTTCGGCAAGAATCGATCTCACTATGCATAACTCGTAGGGCGATCGTTAAACCGCCACGCTACGATGACACATAGCAATATGTTTAAAATAGACGTTTCTATACATGTCATGATTCACTGCTAAGTTCCTTGTGGATATAGCGTGATGATTTCTACTTCAGAAGTTCATCTGTAAGTAATCTGCATAATGCAACTATTGGTTTCGTCTTTTTATCATTCTACGGCAAACATTAGACAAAACAAAAACATAATGCAATATTGCTCAGCCCTCTTTGCAAATGCCGTGATGATATTAAGCATACCGACGCGCCGGCCCCTAAAGAATATATTTGCAAACTTTCAGCGGATTCTATTCAGTAGTTTTTACGTTAATTTAACACATACATACAGACAAACAGACAAACAGACAAACAGACAAAAATTCTAAAAATTATATTTTTGGCTTCAGAAGCGTTCAGACATCCCATTGCACTTATTTTTTTTCAAATATCTTCAATGTACAGTTTTGACTTCGTTACGATTTTATTATATGTATAGATACCTGTGTATTATAAGATTGGAGTTTAGCAACCCACGTTTCGCCTTGGTTGCGTTATACGTTGTGTTTAAAGGGCGAGTCTACTGCCATTTATCATAATTCAGCCGATCTTAGACCACTGCTGGACATAGGCCTCTCCTATGGCACGGCACTGAACTCGATCTTGGGCTCTCCGCTATCAACCACTGCCAGCCATTTTGCGTATATCGTCGCCCCACCTAGCTGGTGGACGTCACACACTACTTTTACCAGGTCGCTGTTGCCATTAAAGGTTCAAAACTCCAAACTAAACGTCATTATGATTTAATGAGAAATATTGATAGCACTTTGCCAATAAATTATTTATTTTATTAGCCAATAAGGTAGGTATTGACAACCAGTCATCTTGATTAGTTTAATTGTAACTAATTAAAAGTCAACATTTTAAAGATCTAAGATGCAAGTGACAGATCTTTCTGCGATGCAGTATTAAAGAAAGAAATACATCCCGAATTCAAAACCGTTAAGCCAATTGCAGTTAATAATTCATGAGTTTCTTAAAATATACATTATTACATTTGTTACCTTTACTGTATCAAGCAGACTTAATTAATGAAATATTAATCACTAGCAAACGTTTGATGGTCGGCTGAATAATTCAATACAACCAATGAATTAACAATGTAAACAGCAAGTGAATTATTTAATGCGTCGAAAAGTATTGTTTAAGTTCAGTATATTAAACTTAATGATATGTGAATGGATCAATCTTTGTAATTAATTATTTTAAAGTGCATTGTATTACGGAATAACGAGGACGGAAATTATTGTAAGAAAGATGTAGACATCATTTATTTGTGGCCAGATATAGCTATAGGTAAAACCAAGATGAGACGGTATTTTACGGTAGGTAACATTATGTTCTGCCATTATAGCTGGCGTCTTTTTCTTTCTTTCTTCTACATTTTTTTTTATTTAACGTCGCCCCACTCTAGAAATTTCTCCTGTGTCATGAGTGCGTTTCAAAAACTTAAAACATCACATGCACAAACACCTATGTACACTCGGGACAAACATCTGCGGTTCACACAAATTTTGGTCCTTCGCTTAACCACTTAGCATAGCAGTCCAGTAGCTTAGCCACTGCGCCAATCAGGTTGTCAGACAATTATACATATAAGGAATGGTCTGAACTTTAAAATCATCGAATCTGAGGTTGAATCGAGAAAACATCTATGGATGAATGATTATAATGACATTCTTTTGGGTATTAAGTAGCGAATTCATAATTTGTTGTTATATTTCAGTTTTGGTTTTTTTTTCAGAGCAATACCTATTCTTTACGTTAATTTATTACTAGCTGACCCGGGGTATGAAAAATAGATGTTGGCCGATTCTCAGACCTACTCAATACGCTCACAAAATTTCATGAGAATCGGTCTAGCCGTTTCGGAGGAGTATGGGAACGAAAACTGTGACACGAAAATTTTTTATGTATAGAAGATAAGGCATTTATTTTAATACTAAACAAACAGCATCCTAAACACAAACCCAACACATTACCAATCAAAACATTCAACCTTAAAAACAAACAACTAAAACACGCAAAACAGTAAAATCAATTGAAGAAACTTTCACTATTTAACTCCCGTCACCAACAATTTGCCGTATTAATTTAAAACAATTCATGTATACCTAACTTAACGGTAACAAAACCGCGTTAGATAAATTTACACATGACCACTTGGCAATTAAAACTTGTATGGCGAATGCGATTAGCAAAAACTACGGATGAGTGTACGCACGTCGAAGTAGATAAATGAGGACAAGTTTTAATTGCTTTCTGATGCCAGTGGTAATAGTGTTGCCGGTTTTCATGTCTACCTTTTTAAATCGTGTTAATGCCTAATGGGAGTAGGATTTTTATGTGCATTAAACATGAAAAGCTGGTAAAGCAAAATAGAAACGTACCTAGTAGAGTACCCTGGGGGACGCCTACGTCCTGCAGTGGCTGTATGCAGCTGGTGTGATAATGATGAAGAAAGTAAAATAGGCCAGCTATTCACCCATATGATCACAAGATGCAAATTGTCAAATATGTAAACATTGTTGTATCAACTTCAAAGTTTTAGAATTATGTAAAATAAATCATTCAATATTAGTGTTCTATTTATAAGTGCTAGCAACAATAGGGTAGCTCAGATGGAAGAGCAGTCACCACGGAACTATGAAGGTAATAGGTGGTGGGTTGACGTCTAAACCGCGCATGTAAAACATTTTCTATAGTTTCTGTATAATATTTAGAAATAGGTGCCTTGACTAAAAATATTTTATAAAAACAAATATATAGGTACAAAAAACTCAAACAATATTCTACACTTCAGCAGATGCGCTATTACTTAGTATCATTGCTGTCATTTTAGACAAAAGAAAATCTTATACTTGTCAAATAAAAGCGTTCATTGCTCGCGCAGTAGCGCTGGCAAATTGTGAATAATTTCTTCGCGACTTGGAGTGCTTCTGTCCCGTCTCTAGGGATAGTTGATTCAGCTGTAACCTCTATTAATAAAGTTTTATATTTATGAAAATTATTGACTTTTTAAAGCTTTTGTTCGACAATTTATATTTTCATGATATTGATCCTCCTGTATCCTGTGTGATGACTTTCTATAATAGTTATTTTTTTAATAGGTAAGAAAATAGTATACTTCATATTTGGAACGGAACCTTTAATCTTGGCACGAAAAGTAACAAAAAATATCTAAAAAGTTTTTACTAAATTGTGATCGTGTTTCTATGTAAATCCTTTGGCTATCAGCGTATCACAAGAAATAGAAAGGAGATCGTATTAAAAACTCACTGTATTTTAGTTGAAGCGTGCAATAATAAAATATGAATATATTTTAATTACTCGTATTGCTTGTAGGGTATTTTGAGCAGTTTTTTTCCTCTATTACATTAATAGCCAGTTCTACTTCAAGATATATCAGATGCAGCCAGTATTTCTTTGAATTCCAGTGGTCGCACAATCACTATTGCTAACGACTATACAATCGCTCACCATTTGCGCTCGCAAGCACTCCGTCTTAGAACTGAAAGACTAAGAAACAAAGACAATCTCGATCTTTCACGGCTAATGGATAGCTGGCCGGTATGTAACAATCCTTTTTAGTTTAATTAGAGACTGTTCCTGATTTCTAATTTAGGAATTACGAGTGATTTTCTTTTGTTAGTTCAAAGATTATTTAAGCTTACTTAGTAAGTACTATGCCTAAGTATATATTGGATGAAGACTAGTTTCTTTGAAACGCGTAATAAATAAAACTATTTTTTAATTTAACTTTTTACGAACCTTTTAAATTATACCTTGTTCTTTCCTGTTATTATATTTCATGCTAATAATTTTATTCTGCCATAAAAAAAATATAAAATATTGCGTGCTTTAGTAGTTTTTGATGTGTATTCGTCGGAAAACATCGTGAGGAAACCCGGATTTAATTATCTGAAATCGCCAATATGCAGTGAGCTAGCGTGGTGATCAATGCTCAATCCTTCTCTATATGAGATGAGGCCTTTGCCCTGCAGTGGGACAGTTATAGGCTGTTATTATTATGTCTTATTATGCCTACCTGCTTAAAAGGTAGAAACAATGCTTCATACAATATCAAAGTAAAACTATCAAAATCACCTATCCATTAATCGTATACGTACACGAACAGATAGGTTATTTAAAATTCTAGAAGTTTCCGTGCACGTTGGAACGCACAAGTTAAACAACTACATTTAAGATTTTAAAGTACATTCCATACTACAAGTTATCTATCGAGCTTCAAAGCGGGAGTTAGGTAATTAACTCCACTGTTCGTGGCGGAAGCCAACAGGTCTAAGAGTGTGGCTTTGAAAAGTTCTGGAGCTGATGCCGTGATGGATTTTAGTTAATAATGATCACTGATTGGCCCACAAGATAAATGTAGGGCGTTCTGCACAAAGGATTCTTCTGATTCTATTGATTCGTGATTGCGGGTGACTTAAGCTGGTCATACACGCTACGGTTTACCGGAGTGTTCTGCCTATGCTATAACGTATGGGACAATCCGGTTTACTGAAAAAATCTTAAGGTTACCGCACGGTATCAATCAAAAATATTGATTTTCGAATTTGCTTCGGTCACCTGTACAGCTGTAGGTAAATTGTACAGGTTACAAAAACTGCAAGGGCTGTTGCCAAACACGCTGCGGTCTTGCCTGTGCAGGAACACTAACACTGACAGACCACTCCGAGAAACAGTAGCCTGTGTGGCTAGCATTAGAAATGCTAAATAAACACCTGGATGTAGAATAAATAGGTATCGATTTTCTTGTATCATAATTAATGTGCCATTATTAACAGATTCTATTTATCTCAATCAGCGTCAGCTTTGAGAATTGCTGTGATGAAAACGAGTAGCAAAATTGGTCCCAAGATCGTATTTAGCTTAATATTACTTTCATTGTGATACGTTACTTTTTAAATAAATATAGGTTTGTTACCTTGAATCGTATCCTTTGCTATGAATACCCCGTCTCAAATAAATAATTCAATTCCATCATGGCCGCTTATTTCGGGGCCCAGCCCAACGAGTTGGTAGCAAAAGTTTAAAATTCAATCAATTTTGCGCTCCGCAGCCTCTATTCACAGTTCGGGTGTTTTGTTCCTGTAATTTTCCTTGTTCCGTATTATGTTTTCCAGTTCGCTCCTATTCCTTTGCGGTCATCGTGAAAACGGTTTTATATGGAACGGGTTCTACGTAATCATTGGATTTGGTTTAAAATTTAAGTGAAATAAGTAATTGATTTTGTTCTAGGAAGTAAAAGCTTGATGTGGTTTTCGTTGTAATTGGAGAAGTTGGTTGAATTCTATTCAGGATAAGCTTCTTAAATGCGCCAGACTTTTAATTTATAGTTTTGTTGTATACTCTACTATTAAAATAAAATACTGAATAAGTAGTACAAAATATTTCCAAAAAAAACAAAGTAATGATACATTTTCAAACGTGCAGCTTTTAATTTAGGTTGTGAGATACATGCTATATTGTTTCGTCAACATAACTAATTATTTTTTTATTGTTAGAACTATTTTCGTGAGTATTATGAATATTATTTATAGGTTATAATTACATGTTTATTTGAGCCCGACTAGGTTTAACAAGAATCCTGATTCCTGCCAATTTAGACGCTAATTCTCAGAGAGCAAATCCGTTCCAAAAATCACCTTAAAAATAGTATGTAGTTAGTTACACTTTTTGTCACAAAAAAGGAAAAATAAAACAGGCCACTGCGCCAATTAGGTCATCATGCGTAATAAAGTAAGACTCTAGAGAATTCAAACATTTCGAGTCGTACTAATCGTTATTTCTATCGTACAAACAGTTAAAAAACGAAAGGAAAATAATAGCCTCCTAAACGGCATTTAGGGTGAATTGGAAACATTGCGTTACGGTGCGATAATCGCGTCAACGTGACACTCTTTACAGTCACGTAGAATATGGACGACGCTTGCGGATGCCGCTAATGGGCCCAACGGTTGACGTATCGTATTGCTTTGTAAAGTTTAAAAAATATATTTTCCTTATACTTGTAAACTTGGATTGGCAGTGATAACCGAGTGGTATGACTGTTAGAACATCAAAGGTCGAAATTCAAAACCTTGCACGCACCAGTCTTTTCGAATTCATGTGCGTACTATAAATTATCAGTTGCTAAAAATGGTGAAGGAAAGCATCGCGAGGAAACCTGCACATCTGAGAGATTTTTCAACGGTGTGTAGGTCTGTGTCTTAAGTAATATAGGTTCTACCTTCAGAATTGTTTGTTGCTAATATATTATAAGAACTCAGATACCAAAACATGCAAGATTAAGTCTAAAACATCACGTCCCACACAAACGTGTCTTAAACTGCCATAAATGCAAAGAAGAATTCATAGACCGAAACAAGTTATTAACAGCGACAGCAAAGCGTATCAACTAAATGTATAGTGCTGAACAAAGCAGTGCTCGAACTTGCTCCCAGTGTAAATATAAAAATATATAAACTTATTTATGCTGTAGCAAGTTTATTTCGCGGGTGCACCGTGATTCCGGACGTGGCCGCTAACGAACCAAGAGCTGCGGAACGACAGTATTTGAACAACATTGTCTGCGGCTGCCACGGTTAAAAACTAAAGAGTACTTCTCACAATTTTTGGTGTTTGTTCGAGGAAGTTCCCGGTTCATGCTTTGGAAAGTTTGGACTCATCATTCCAGTTGATTGTGGGATGAGACAATTGCTTTTTTGCATGACTCGGAAACAAAGTATTTGATAACAATCTTGGTACTGAACATTATGCACTAACTATCTAAACTAAGTTCCAGCAAAATATTCACATAAAAAATATTTACATTAATCAAGAAACAGAGGAGAAAATGGTTGACAATTCAAAACATGCTTCATTCTAATTTATTCAAGGAATTAGCGTAATATTCTCGATATACCTCGATGAACCGATAACCGCTGGGGAAGAAAGTTTCCCGAGTGGCGACCCCGAACCGGTAGACGCAATGTTGGTAGGCCTCCCACGAGGTAGACCGACGATATTGTCAGAGTTGCGGGCATGTTGTCGTTCATTATGGCGTTCTAAGGGGGAAGCTTTTGTTCAGCAGTGGACATCTACCGGCTGATGATGATAATGTTGATATACCTATATAATGTAATGAACGTGAACACGCTCTAAAAATTATAGATGCCAAAAAACAGAAAACGCGTTTTGTAAAAAATATTTTGGAGCTGTATTTCTTACTAGGTATTCCTACAAGACTGTTTAATATAAAAAAAGAAATGTAATAGAGATATTCTACCACGTATGGTGAGAAGAGTCCTTAAACGAAACTTTTTGTTTAGAACAGACGTGCGCTGCCAAAAAATGCTTATATAACTTGTTCTAGCTAAATTTGATTGCAGCTTGGCAGATTTTTGTGAAACGCAATTTTAAGCGCTGAATAAAATTTTGGTCTGGAATTTGTTTGGTGGTTTCCGAATAATGTATGTACGAGTACCTTTATGGCATGTAGTGGTATGCTTAATGAAAAAAAAACGGAATGTTCGTTACCTCAATAGATGGGTTGTTTGTATAGTGAATAGTTTAATAGCAATTTCAAGTAATGAATAAATCTTTTCACTCTTTTACTATTATGACTTTTGTAGGTGTTTAACAAATATTTTTTTACAAAATAATGTTTTACTCTGCTGTTTATTCGGGAATGCTAGTAGCTGGACTAGTAAGGCTCGCGACTCCGCCGCGGCATTAGCTCATGAATAAGTTCTCCGTTTGAGTCCGAAACTAAACGGGAACTATTCATAATCCATTCCCCATTTGTGTTGTGTGGTTTCCGGCCTAGAATCCTCCTGTGGGTGTCGTAAGAACCTTCCCGAGGGGATGTGCAGCAGCATAACCTTGTATGGTTATCGTTCACAATACTGCCGTTACCAACCCGCCTGCTCAGCGTGGTGACTATGAGCAAAACCCCCTATAGCGAAAATGGCCCCCAGGAAACGTGATAGCGGGCCCCAAGTGCCGTACTTGAGGGAAGTCTACGTCCAGCAGTGGACTGCAATAGTTTCATATAGTATTAATTACATTGAGTTTAATAGATAAAGCATGCATTAGTAATTTTCATTATACCTATGTATTTTTTTTTTTCAAAATTAACGTTTATTTATGTTTAAAGTTCCAATACTTATAAATAAAAATATGGTGTCTCCCATTCATTTACAATTCTTGATAAACAGTGCTTCTTTTATGTAACGTTTCTTTTCGAGCATCCCTACAACTGCTTTTATTCTTGAATACAAAAAAGTTGTTGAAAGAAAATATCTGCAAAGAATTCTTAGAATCGGAAAATATTGCAGTAAAGTGCAAACAGGTAAAATTCTTTTATTATGTCTAATGTCAATGGTTGTACTTAAATACATCTTATCGTATGGTTGATGAACAATCTAGTTTCAGAATATAATTCCTAGCTTCTGACATGGCTTTACACTACACACTATGTTCTACACTTTATGTTCCGTCACCTATTTAGTAAACCTTAATGTAATCAAATAGGATAGATATCTTGTTAAACCATTGCACATAAGGCTATGTTTTTCGCCCACAAGTTTCTTATCCGATGAAATACTCTCAAACTTGAAGGCTGATTAAGTGGATCAGCAATATAGTCTCTAACTTAATTACAAACTCCTCAGAATCGAATTAGCAAACTATCGACGAAACCTATCTAGGTTTAACATAATACAGCCGAAACTACGCCAATATACAATATAACAAAAGCCAATTAAAAAGTTGCTACAGTGTGACAAGAAATCCAAACAAAGTTAGAGAACTCTGTGTGTTGTCCCGACATATTTGTTGCGCGTGATGTCAACTTAGACGCTGTTGGACGATACTGCGAAACTAAAGATATTTGGACTAAGTTATGAGCGCAAATGAAAACCTTAATTGTTTTAAACACCCGGTTAATATGCATATGTCAAAAATGTTCAATTACAGAAGATGCTTAACGTTGGTACGTAAAACATGAAGGGTTGTTTCAAACCGGCTGTCAACATTATTAGGGCTGCTATTAGAAAACAAAATTGGTCATGCCATATTTAACATTTACGTATGCGTGAAGTGAAACTGAAGCACCCCGTTCTTAGACTTTGCTCTCAGATTAGTCTTTATCTGTCGGTGTGTCTGTAGATACTAATCTAAGAGGAAAGCCTCATTTGGTTTCTCGGTTTAGTAACAGCGTAGTAACAGTTTTGTTAGCGCACCTTTTTGAACTGTTTGTGTAAGAATAACAAAAAAGGTAAAGGTAAAAGTAAGCGTTTGAGGAAATATAAGACATCTATCGTCAAAATTAAGGTTATAAATTTTCTAATATTGATGTTTTATTTTGCTTTTGTATGAAAAAGGTACATCTATAGACGGAATAGAAATAATTATTTTAAGGTAAATAAAACAAAAACAATCAAACACGTCTCTTGCCACCTTGCTGTCTATATTTATGATAGCAAAAGCTTCCGTAATATAGTAAAAATGCCGATTAAAAAAAGTAAAAGAAAATCATAATCAGCCTGTAACTTGTACCACTTTAAGAGTTCCTATGTCTAGTGTCAGCAGCAATCAATACAGTTTCTGGGACAGTTGTTATTTGTAGTCTAACAGAGATTTGGTGGGTGCCTTCTTTTTCCATTAATCTATTTGATAACGGAGGGTTTTGCAGACATAACTATCTTATTGTTCTTTTCGTGTCGAGAATAGAATATATAAGGTTTTGTTACGCCTGTATTTTGCGAAGGCGTAGGCAGATCCTACGCCTACTCACTTCTTCAAGGAAACATGGAAATTGTGTTTGAGGTATCGGTAATGTAATAACTTGCTATAGTGACTATGCGTAACACATCTTGGAAACTACCAAGAATTTCCATATACCGACGTGTTCGACACACTGTACGAAACTATCTAACCAGAGAACTACACATAGATCATAATGGGCTTCATAGGAAATCATTACAATAAGGGAGTTCATTACTAAGACAGAAACTATTCTTAGTGGAATTTCAGGTTTAGAGTTGATCCTTATAATTAGCCATAGGTTCCGATTCCATGGTACTATTTAAATTTTCATGAAAATATAAGTAAACACCTTAGTTTTTTTAGGAAATACATTGATGAAATTATACACATTTGTAGTGTTCTGCATACCATAAACCGCGCCTTGATTTATTAGCCTCATATTTTCTTGTATTGAGTTTCAAAATAGAGCAATAATTGTCAGGGAGAATAAAAAACGAGGCTGTTACCAGTTGAAAATATGATGTTCATGATGCGTTTGGAAGGCTTCCAGGGTTGTGTTACAATATCCGATCGCGATAACGAGCTTAGCGCTGTACGGACGGCGAATATTATCTATTGGCTAAGATTTATAACCCTACAGAAGAATGAAAAGCAGGGAGCGATGTTAGGGTTAACGGTTACTTATAGTATGGATGACAGCAAGTCAATATCATCGTAATATTAAAACATGTTGGGACTTGCCACTAGCTCTAAGATGAAATATGGCTGCAAAACACATACCTTGAAATTATGGCCAGGATTTATTTTTTATGATAGAAACATAAACAAAGTACGAATTTAAAAACATCGTAAGAGTGCTTCAGAAGACTTAACATCGCTACAAATCCCTTACACGTGCGTTCTTAGGTATATTTATAAACTCAGATCCATATACACCTACATGCAAACCACGCAGTTCACGCTGAATGCGTAAAGAGAATAAGGATAAGCAACAAAACAAAAGTTTATAAAGATGAAAAACACAGCTAAATCTCCATGGCAACAAGGGAAGCGTGAAATTCTACCGTTGCTTCTTCGATCTATCGAATATTTAACAGACTGAGAAGCTTAGCTCAACGCCAAGTCTTTCACCGTCTTCACTAATAGGTCACGACTGCTCGAGTGCCTACTTCTCTCAGTTTGTGTAACAATATTTTGAGGAAATGTGTTTATAGATTGTATTGAAAAACATCAAGCAGAATAATATTTCATCTTTATTTTAAGCGACGGCAGATTCTATATCAATTGGTGACGTTGCGTTGCTGTAAAAGAATTTAAGTTGAGTGTAGGTGGGCACATTTCACGAATATTATAAAGGTGAAAGTTTGAGAGTGTGTTTGTTTGTTTGTTACTTTTTCACACACAAACGGCTGGACCTATTTTGCTAACATTGTTATGGAGGTAGCTGACACCCTGGGTTAATGGATAGGCTACTTTTAATCCCGCGGTGCGCAGCTAGTCTACAATATAGGCGAGGTTTAAGGTAAGTTAGTTCAACACTTACCTTTGTGATACCGGTATAGTTTATCATTGACCGGTTACAGATATATCGGTACAGTCAGCGTCATAACTTTACATGTTAAGAAACCTATCAAATAATTGAAAGAAACAAACATCAATTCAAGTTATGGTTAAATTATAGAAACATCCAAATGATGATCTATGCATATTAAAGACTTTTTGCTATATAAGAAGATGTTCTTTAACTAATGGTATGTTAAAAAAAATATAATTTAAACCCAGAACAAGTTACAGCGCAGAATAATTACTATTAAGTTCTAAAGTTTTGGAGCTTTCATATTCAAGCCGAACCCAATCACTTTCCAAACATCACACCCAAACTACTCAATCCAAAAAAAAAACAAAAATGTTATTGAAATTCCCGAGTACCTTCATTGAGACAGAAAATACCGTGATCCGGGTATCAACTCCCTAAAACATACATGATTCTCAGTTCGCACACTGGAAAGATAAAATATTCTATGAATAATTCACACGTCATACATCGACAGGGCTGAATAAGATCGTCTATTCGTCTCGTCAACAGCGAAGAGAAACCTTGGGCGAACACTTTTTCGGGTACTCAAATGCGTTTAGGTGATGTTTGCTTAGATATCACTGGGTATGTTAAATATATAGTGATTTGGCTATGTATAAATATTTTAGCTACATAGCAGCTATGGAGAGCAGCTAAGTGTGAGATTAAGCGGTGCTTACTGTTGCCAGTTTAAGGAACCCCTATGAGGGGCTCGTACGAGTAGTTTTGTGGCTACCGCTGAGATCAGTCGATCAGCGGGGTTAAGCCGTGCTCGCCGCACTCAGTCTGGTGATGGGTGACCGTTTTCACATTTCGAGCTCCCGTGCTTCGGAATGCACGCTAAGCCGTTGGTCCTGCACCTGATCTCTGTCCAGTCGTGTCGGTCTACCGTCCCATCTGACTTTAAGTGCTTGGGATTTTAATTAAATTACCTTACTTATATTTTTTATTACTGACTGCCTCGTTGGTCTAATGGTCGCTATGCGCGACTGCTGAGCACGAGGTCCTGGGTTCGAATCCCGGGTCGGGCAAAGTGTTACTGGGTTTTTCCATTAGGTAATTCTCAGTGGCAGCACGGAGTCTGGATTTGTGCCCGGTTGATGGCAATAGGCTCGCCCCCTATTACATTGGGACCTAAAACATAACTGGCGAAATGTGGGTTTACTGTATGTGCACCTCTGCCTACCCCTTCGAGGAATACAGGCGTGATGTTATGTTATGTTTATGTTTTTATTTTTTATTATCGTCTTAAATCTTTAACTTAGATTTGTTATTTGTCATACGAAAGATTGAAAATTCGTAAAATATTCATAAATAAATTTTTTTTATGTACTACAAGAATATCTGCTAACATAAATTATATTATGTCAGGCAGAGTACGTACTAAAAGCCTAATTATTAAAATAATTAGTTAATTGAGATAATTAGGCTACGTAAGTGTTCCAGGAGGTCAATTAATATAACCTAGTGGTCTCAATTGTAGATAAAGGTCACGAAACAGGCTTCGAGAGGTTATTAACATAAATCTGAATGTAAAACAAACTCGAATTTGTTAGAGCTGTTATAACTCGAGAACTGCTTGACCGATTTTCATGGATTTAAAAAAATATTTAAAAAACATCATGTTATAATTAATTAATTTCAGGTAGGTACTCCGCCACCTTACGCAATTGACAGCTCACGTCAAGTTGCTTTTCCGGGCAGGAAGACGTCTACTGGGACCGCTAGTTAATCAATAATCATATTTCGAGAGTACGATTGACAGAACAGACTGACAAAAGACTAATTTAGAATATAATTCCCTTTCGTTGCCGGGTAAGTAAGTCTTTAGAAGCAAAAAATCTGGTTTTTTCTTACATAACATAACTTCACGCGAAGAGCAGGCAGAGGTGTGCCTATAGTACACCTACATTTTGCCAGTTATGTTATAAGTCCATGTAATATGGAGAGAGCCTATTGCCATCAACCGAGCACAAATCCAGACTCAGTGCTGCTACTAAGAATCACCTGATGCAATGACCCAATGATACTTTGCCCGATCTGGGATTCGAATCCAGGACCTCGTGCTGAGCAGTCGCTTAGCGACTAAACCAATAAGGTAGTCATGGTATGTGCTTGATTAATGGAAATAGCCTCGCTACTTACTACATAGCCTTATACGCAGCATTGATTAAGCAGTAGAGAAAATGTATAGACCGCTGAATGATATTACCTCGTCTGTATTCAAGGATCAAAGATGTGATTCTATAACTTTTTATACATCACGTTTAACATTATTATAAGCTTCATTAAAAATCCCAAAAAAGTCTAATAAAACTCTGAATCCACCATTCACTCACGCGCGTTTAAAAAATGACTTCAAATTTTATTTGACGATTACAATAAAAAAGCTGTAGCGCTCCCCACTGCCGCGGAGCGAAGGTTTGATGAAAATACAGTATTCAACATTCGAGTCACGATTCTGCTATATTTCCCTAAAGATAATAAACATTTCCGAGGTAAATTAAACAGTTGTTTTGTACCACCGTGCACTGTATTTTTTGCGTCGGGCGTTCACGTGTTATTTTAATACACCCTTCGTAATTCTATGGACGTTAATAAGGAATAGTAATTATACTGTACCAACGTTAATTACGATGATAATTAAGGTCTTCAGGTCAAAGGTCGATTTGAGTGATAGCGTTGATAATAATTAGGAGGAAAGGACCGGGAAGACCTATAATGAAATAGAATGAGTGAGCTCGGAGGACCAATTTTGGTCTTTGTGACCGGTTTGAGACAATAAAATGAAGTCGGTAAAGCCGAGTGTTCTTGAATTAAATTTAAAAAGGAATTCTTTTGAAAAAACCTAATAATGGCGTATAGAACTTTACACTACAGTTGCGATTTTTAAAGCAAATTATTAAATTAAATTACATAACATAACATCACGCCTGTATTCCTAGAAGGGTTTAGTAGAGGTCACATAAAGTAGGTACACCCTAATTTCGCCAGTTTTGTTCTTTTTAAGACCCAATGTAATGGGGGTTTATTGCCATCAACCGGGCACAAATCCGGACTCCGTGCTGCTATTAAGAATTACCTAACGGAAAAATCCAGTAACACTTTGTGCGACCCGGGATTCAAACCCAGGACCTCGTGCTCAGCAGTCGCTTAGCAACTACTGAATTTATTAACTTCTAAATGACTGTACCTATATTCTAAAATGTTAATGTAAATCGCAAATACAAGCTGAATAACTCAAATAAATTCATCTTAGGCTTTATATATTCACTAAAGCATTTCACAAGAGATGCCTCAGCTATTAGATATGCTGATAGTGGTAAATGCGGTTTTGTGTGTGTATTTGTTTAAACTGTAGTGTAATATCAACTAGACGGTGGTGTGAGGTAGCGGCGTATCATGTATTCACGCCCAACTCTAAGATTCATTACGCACTGTCGACTGGTCGCCGGCGACTTGGTTCTTCGCCGACCAAAATATAGGCGGGTGACGTAAACACCCATCTAAAGTAAAGTAAGTCATAGTCATCGTCGACTGAGTTGCTGGCGACCAGTCGACAGTGCGTAATAGCTCTTAAGACACGAAAACAGAGCGAGACTGCTCAAAATTAATATTGAATGAACGAGTAATACACAATACTTTTGATGTAGAATGGGTTATTCTTATGACGTTAACAAAGAACTCATGAGATTTTTTTATAACAATATTTACGTCATATTTTTTGTGAACGTCGTACCATTCGTTTAGTAATATTGATTAGTCATACATGTTATGTCCTAACGATTACAAATATAATTATTTACATGTTCATAATACCGAGCCGAGTGGCATCCGGTTTAGAATTGACCACCACCTTTCCTCTCGTGGGTATCGTAAGAAGCGAGTAAGGGAAAATCCAGAAGATGGGCAGCAGCGTCTTCTGTAACTTTACCAACAATACTACAAGCCGCTTGCACAGCAACGGGTATATGCCCCCCTCCCTTTTTAAGGGGGAGGTCTTTGTTCAACAGTGGACGTCTTTCAGTTGATAATGATGAATAATACCGCCTTAAATAGACCAACAATAATAATATTAGTTCGGTTATTCGAAGGGTTTCCCATACCTAATTGCCTAAAGGAATCCATTCCAAGGGTAAATTAGCCTCTTGATTGAATATAATTATGTTTAGCGGATATTATATCAGCCACATGATTTCGTAGTTTGTAATTACATATGTTTAATATAATAATATAATTTGCTAGTAATATAAGACATGTTCTTTGAATAGAATCATAGTAGCATGTAATTGGGCGTTGAATATTTAGACTTATGAGTTTATGATGCGGTATTGCTTAGGTACCTATGCTCAGATTCCACGAGGGACCTAAGAGTCGATTCTTAAATGAGTTAGGGCGTAAGGACCAACGACCCGACTACTCCAATATTACCTAAAGATATAATAAAAATATTATATTACTTCTACGCTACGCCCAGGCGAGTCCAAAATTGTTGGTGTTATTATTGGCTCAAAATTTAATCTGAAACCGTACAAAAAAATTATATTTCTTAATAAGTAACTTTTATGTTGCTCGCAATATAGGAGCAATAATAAATAGGCTAATTATAAGGAAAATCCTGCCAAATCTAAAAATAAAATCTATTTAATGCTTATTATTAAATCGTTCATACATACATCGAAACCAATTACAGGAAAAAATACACTGGTCCAAGCATTTCACACATAATACTAAGTGATCGGGAGATAGAAGTCGTACGTATTGTGGCTTTATTTATCGCCCAATACTTGAGTTGCAACGCCATAACTGAACTGAGTAAAATACGGCCTCGACTACAAGTCTGCTGACAAAGATATAGAGAAACTGGAAGTAACATAATAACAAGCCCTTCAAATAATTATATTCATAGATATTCATAGATCTCATAAATAATATAGTCCCTATATATTATTTGGTCCTTAGGTACGATTAAGTTCACTCATCAATCATAATACTTTGATGTGTTTCAAAATAAAAGAAATAAAAAACAGAGACTGGCTTTATTTGATACTCTTGTTGACTAAGTGTAAAACCACAGATCAATATGTAAGGTAATAACACGAATGCAAAAACATAATTTGGTACTGCCTGCTAAATACGCGAAGAAGCTAACAGTCTGTGCCAATATTTCTGTCAGCACAAAATACAATATCTAAACGTGTTAAATACAACTAATAATTATTACTTTAATACGGTGTTTAATCTGATCATCTTCATTCCAAGTCTCCTGTCTTATCCAGCAACCCTAACTTATTGTACCAATGCATTTTGTATACTACCCACGTAGATGCACTAGCAACGGTTGAAGGCAAATAAATTCCGCGATTTGTGGTTGGAAAGCTTCCAGGGTTCTGTTGTTGGTCGACTTGGGATGTTAGGTGCCCAAACAAGGCTGGGAAGCTCTCTCGGAGATAGTCCCGTGATATATTTTGTTGCTAATTTATTTGGCAATGGCGTTGCTTTTTGTGATGATTAAGGGATGAGGATGAATGAGGATGATTTTTTGTTCGTGGTAATGATGGGAATAGTTCAAGGATTAATCAGTAGGTAATATGGTTTCTCAGGCGTTGGAATTGAGAACTGTAAAATACTCATGATGATGTTGAATAAGATTTGCAACTCGATCTCCAATATCAATTCGATGACTTTAAGATTTAAAAAACTGCTCATTGAAACTCAAAAGATTCGTAGAACTAAGTTATAGGTAAACAATTACAATGCCCGATGCAGATAAAGTAACTTACAAAACATGCCAAACAATTTTTATTACATCATGAAAATGTTTTTAATCGGAAGCCAACTGAATCAAGATTAAGAAAAAGAAAAACAAAAGGCAACAATCTAATTCCATTGGCTAAAACAATCAAGTCATTAAATTCCTTAGTTCTAAAAGTTAAAATTCGATAGGTACATTTTACTGTTATTCCGTTCGCGAAATTTATATTGCAGCTTAACTTGAAACAGTAAAATTCGTAAATAAAAGGCGAATACTAGAATTAAGGCTGGAATAATGCTAGGGGTGGCAAAGTAAGTGGCGTTGGAACGTTAATCTAAGTAATCTTACCGTAAAAGTAGGATTTAATTATAATTAGAAAGTAGGTTGATTCGAAATGCTTTGCTTAAATTGATTTGCACGGTTTACACGAATTGTTTATGTGGGAGTTAAGGAATTATTTAATTATTTTTTACAAGCTGGTAATATAGTGTCGTGGAGGTCGGGCTAGAATAGCATCTCCCTATTTAGTCCCGTGGGTGTCGTAGGAGATTACTAAGGGAAAATCGGGAAGGTGGGCAGCTTCACCAACAGTACTGCGATCCTCAAGCCGCTTGACAAGAGTGGGAATTATGGAAACCTTCCATCTCCCTTGGGAGCCTTTATTCAACAGTGGAAGTCTTTTGGCTGATGATGATGAGATTAATAACGAGCAAATAAAATAAGGCAGCACGATAATGAAAGCAGGACATTTTCCGGTGAGAAATCGAGGCTACTACGTGCAGTTTTATGTGGCATCATCATCATCAGGTGGAAGACATCCACTGTTTAACAAAGGCATCCCCTTATAAAAATTTGCATCTTGCATAAACTAGTACTAATTCCTGCCTTCAGTAGTATTTAACAACAGATTTTATAAGTCCACCATGATATAACATTGACCAATACCCTTCACTGAATACTGGAGATAACTCAAAGTACTAGTTATTACATGACGCGCACAAATCTCCAGCAACGAGATCACGAACGTCCACTTAATACAGACACCAGCGGCATTTTTCTAGGTCTTCGGTTCGATTTCACTTGATTGTTAGTACGTGACTCTGAACGAGACTTTTATTACACCGAACTATGCTTAATAACTTTATCGTTTGGCTGGTTATTAGTTTTTAATACCGTTGCGGCACGTTAAGCTGTTAGTCCTGCGCCTGATCTCTCTCCAGTCGTGTCGGTTTACATCCCATCGGACTATGAGAATGAATGAACAGGGAGTGCACTTGTGTTTGCGCGCATACTTGAGCATTATAATATTTCCTGCGTAGTCTCAGCTGAAACAGGCCACCGTGGCCGAAATTCGGTCGGAACATAATTTAGTTTTAATACCTGTAAATTGATCCCTTCGTATGAAATGATATTTATTACGTCCGTGGGTTGACATACCCGTGACTTGAAAGTTAAGTAACACTGAATTAAATTTGAGTTCACTCTCGCGTTCTTCTTTAGGTTCAAAAACGTATATAGTCCAGAAAGCGGGTTGAGTAGTTTAAGTCATTGTTTTTTGCAAAAAATCACAGATGTACAAATCAATATAACCCATTACTTCATCCTGAAGAAATCTATCCAAAACTTGTTTTATTATTATTTTATAAACAAGCAATAAATAAAAAACAGCAATAATTTTAAGAAACCTATAAGTTTATTGGACAGAACGTTTGGTCGCCAGCCACCCCACATGGCATTCACCTCATGATATACGATGGCAAGCCAACTGCGCGGAAGTTCAACATTTGTATGGGAAGTCGTAATTTTGTGTCCACTGCGCGCACAGTATAAATATGATAGTGTTTTGTTGTACATTTTTAAATGGCGCCGCCTGTTCGTATTTCCTTTGCATTACGTTTTGGCCACATTTATAATAGTTATTGCTGAATTGATTTTATTTATGCGAAAGATAGTTTTTTGGGGCAGTTGGAATAACAGTTCGTGTATTGATGTCCACTATATACTATTACTGCTACAATCTTAGATGATCACGTGGTATTTCCACGTCTCTCAAACAAGCGCAGAGGTGAAGAAGCTTTCTTCAACCTCTGCACTACTTTGGTTGCAGAGTAACATTCTGACTCAAACATCCACTAACTCGCACCTGGACAAGATTGGCACAAGACCGCGGCGGATGGCATCGTTTAAGGGAGGCTTATACTCAGCAGTGGGATATTCAAGGCTGTGGATGATGATGATGATGAACATCCAGTGAAGATTATACCCAGTATGCGCCACGCTGACCACTTTCCAGTAAGTCAATAAAAATTCGTTCGACAAACAATGATTAATTCCGAGTGTATGTGAAGTAGGGATGTGAACGTTATACCTAATTATGAAAATATCTCAATGACAGCAACAAACAACAATGTAATACGATAGCTTCAAAACAGTTGTATCCTATGTAATATCCGACAAATCCTACATATTTTTAGTGTACATAAATAGCAGTCTTAAGTGCTAGGTAGTCTTCAACTAGCGACTGTAGATTTATTGCCCGGGGTGTTACACTCAGAGTACAAGTTGATTGCGTTTTGTTGTATAATTTCAACGAGAGATACATTTAATGTTTCACCTCTTATTGCCATATTCTTTTACAGTATATTTTTATTTAAATACCATTTTAGGGATCGTTCTAGATTGTAAATTATGTGAATCCCTAATTGAGCACTGCTTCTTCTGGTTGGGGTTGCACGGAACAATTTAAACACGTAATGAGTGTACCGGGTATATTTCGCGTTATTTCCCCTCAGGTGAACCGTTCATTCGGACCAGTGCGCAGTAACTGGCCGTGCTCTACATTCGTCGCACACACATTCATATTTCGTCTATCTTGCATTCTGTATACCATGCATACTACATGTGTCCCTACACCATTGAATATTGTTTTAGTATATTTCCTAGTTGATCTGATTTATGTGAAAAAGGTTTGTACCTAAACATATTTAAATTAAAAAGCTTCTAAAGGACACACTACACAGGAAATTCTTTATTGGGATGTCAATTCTGTTAAAATGGGGATGGGGCAGTGAAATAGAACCTTCATAATCAACTACTGCCCCTTACCATAAACTCTTAAACAGGACAGTTTACATTGTGGAAGAGGGACAACGCATTACACTGCACGTAGCGGCGTCTCGCTTCTACATCGTAAACTGTCTTGCATTAAGAGTTAATGATAAGGAGAAATTAATAAAATAATACCGTGAACACCTGTACATCCCTTTGTTCATAAGAGATCCGATATTTTATTAGATATAGGTAATGTAAGAAATAGTAACTTTAATTCCATGTATTTTCCTGAGATATATTTTATGAACTAATTCCTCAACAAACAAAATACAGACGTTTGTCGCCAGAGCGCGTTCTTTGATTTAACTTCCGACTACTTTCTTTACTCGCCCGTGTTTTCTATTTAAGACTAGCTGACCCGGCGAACTTCTTACCACCTTACTACCGATTAAACCTTCCCTGGACTTTCAGGAATATCCGAAGACCAAAATTTGCCAAATCGGTCTAGCCGTTCTCAAGTTTTAAGACTAAAAAACAGCAATTAATTTTAATTATATAGATCAACTTTATTAGTGAAACATGTGTTGTTAAAAGATCTTACATGCGCATAATATTGTGGAACACCATGTTATGTTTAGGCAGTTCTGGTAAATCATTAGTAGGTACCGTAAAATTCTTACAAGAGGCTAATTCAAATTTATTCCTAAATAGTGGCACGACTCACTAAAATGGCCTTTGTATGAAGCGCTTGTATTCCACGAAGGTAATGTTATGACTAACACACAATTGCCTACGCAGAAGTTATTAGTCATAACACGAAATACATAAGGTCTATTGTAAAGAAGATAGAGTGCTATTTCTAGCGGGTGTAGTCCTTATTGTCTGCCTTCGTCCTTTGACATACACTTGCTTAGATTTGACTTTGAACCAATCACACAAGTGATTTCTGGATCAAGGGCCTTTGTTTCTCTATCCTACCGAGATGCAGTGTTCACTAGTACGGAACCACGGAGGATAGTGCAATCCATCCTTAGCGAGAGCATTCATAATGTTTAAATTGACAACAGTAATAATGCATATACTATTTTCTTACTAGATTGTTAACTAGTACTTATAATAACAGTAATAAAACGCAATTAATAGAAGTCTCACTTAGTGAAATCTTGACAAAATTGATTATGTAAGTCGATCGATCAAACTTTAAACCAATATGGTGTCTGATTATTTGATTTATCAAAACGGACCAAAAAATTTTTGTTAGTTATATATAACACGTACACATATTGTCTATGAAAGAAGTCTAAATATACAATTAAAAGTTGCTCACAAACTTTGGTCAAAAAGTAGTAGAATATGTTTTTCCTCAAAAAACAATTACCTAAATAAAACTGTTGCCGGTCCTTCGTGTCGCCCGGGGGCCATAATTCACAGGGCTGTCCACTTTACGAGGTGACCGGCTACTCACCTTGGCGCCTAATGTTCTTACTTTAAATTTAAGCCTTTTTGCTGAAAACCCTACTTAGGTAAAAGCGAAAGTTTGAAAGTTTCGTAGTGTTGATGATGACATACCGTCACTTTAACAGATGTTAGAGTAAATTTGTTAAATTTTCATTTTGTCGACACTATAAGAATGAATTTTTTTTCGTAGCCTATTTTGTTTCCCACTGCTGGGTAAAGGCCAAAGAATGATAAGGTACCTTAATTTTATTGTACATTTATATTTCCTTTTATAACTTTATGAGTAGACGCAAGATTATTATTTCAATAAACGTGGATAACTTAGAACATAGATTAATACATACGGCACTGCTTATTGTTAACCAAAGTATAAAACCAATGAAGAATAATGAAGGCCACTTATTTAACTCAACGGTAAACCCCGTTGAAAGCAAGAAAAAAAAAATACTGCAACACCTAAATAATGGCATCCGCTTTTGTTTTTATGTCCATCAACGTGCTTAATTACTTGTTAAGGAGAAAAACAGAACTCAGGACAATTTCCTTATTCCTTCGCCGAATGCATTAGCGGTCCCTCTTTGAATGTAAAATGCTTAGCGACGCAATTAAAGAACAATTTATTTCGCATTGTGACGAAAATATTGTGCAAATATTTTTGACTATGTGAATAAAGTGTGAGTTTAAAATGAGATATACACAGAGTAGAAGAATTTCAATTAGTTTGGCCTATCTTGGGAAATCAGCATTGTTTACATACCTACTAGCTTAATGTCAACTGGATGCAAAATAAATAAAAGTGTGTAGGTGTGGCTATATATTGAGCTGATCAAACGTAACAGGGAAACCATCGACACGGTAAGAAGACGAAACTAATTATACCTTATTTTTATCCCGTATTCTGTTATCCTATAAGCATAAACATACCTTACCTTGACTCACCTATAAAACAATGTATACCAAAACAACAAACGTGAGGCCATTTCTTGAGGTTAGACCACAACGCTTCTTGTATAAGCCTTAACTAATGCACCTAGCGGCAGCTCATTTATTGAGTGCATTCAGTACCATTGCACTACGCTGGAATCTTGAACAACAATAAATTAATTCCTTTGGATATTTATTGCATAATGGACTTTGAAATAAGAATCAAGATCAATACTTTTGTGAAAATGTGACACTTTTTCGTGTTTATCGTCAATTATTTTTTAAGAATAAATTTACCCATATTTTACGCATTGTACCAGCAATACATAGGTACTTAAAATCAATAAATCTTCTTCTTATCGTATGGTTGATGAACAACCTGGTGCCAGAGTTTGTACCGCCTATAGGCCTCTAATATGGCTATACAACCGTTGAAGAATTTATCAGGTGCGCCGTTTTCCTCACTATGTTTCATGAAATGTTGACCGTCCTAAGTTTTTCTTCAGAGTTGCTTTATCACTTTCACCATCGTTATGTGCCGAATCATTGTTATACCTACTGTCTGGGTATGCTATATAGCCCACTTCCTACATGCGTAGCTTACCTAATATTAAAGCAATATACCTTGAACTTTGAGACAGGAAGTGTATTTTGTTTACAGCCCAATACTTGCCAAATTATAATAGAATCATTATTCTCGCAAAAATAAAAATATCCTTATTACTGTTAAAATTACAAAGAGAGGCCGTTTTAGATTCAGTTGGTTTGTCTAAGAAGTACCTACGTTTTTTTTAAGAATATAAAAAATATGTGTGGGTAGATTTACACAGCGTGATATTTTTGTAATTTGACTGCCTCGTTGTCTCGAGTGGTTGCTAAGCACGACTGCTGAGCACGAGGTCCTGGGTTCGAATCCCGGGTCGGGCAAATTGTTACTGGGTTTTTCCATTAGGTAATTCTCAGTAGCAGCACGGAGTCTGGATTTGTGCCCGGTTGATGGCAATAGGCTCGCCCCCTATTACATTGGGACCTAAAACATAACTGGCAAAATGTGGGTGTACTGTATGTGCATCTCTGCCTACCCCTTCGAGGAATACAGGCGTGATGTTATGTTTTTAAATAAATATAAAGCTAAAAAACTTGAAATGGAAGTATTGTTTGCTTAATGTTCCAACTACCAACAAGAACTTAGTTCTTAATTTGCTAGTTAAGGAAGTCTGAAGCTTGAGTGGAAATCGATCGATTAATAGTCAATCAAAATTTGATCAGATTGTCAAACCACAATTGAAATAGTTAAGTATCGTTCAAAGTGGTCGTTCATGCATCACGTACGGTTGCCATTACTTAAATTAACTTTGTATTCAGTACAATGATGGGCTCCACTAAATTAATTTTAGTAAAGTTAGTTTCACAGAGAAATTTTGTAAAGGGCCAATTTACCCCGAAGGCTTGGTTCAGACTTTAGAACGTCTTCAAATGACTTCAAGATGCGGAGTTGAGACGTTTTTGGTTTAATTTAAAAGTGCTTTGATGATTTACTGGCTTTGGAACGGCCAATGTCACTTCCCACTGAACCACTTACAAAGTTTGAATATTTAAAGCTCACTCCGTACAAATAGCTTTTGGGGCAGATTGTGCCATTCTTGGACTTTGTATACTAAATTACGGTAGTATAAAAATCTTAAACCTCTATAGTATAAATTTCACTTGACTTATCAGAGTTTAGGTCTTGGCAACAATATTATAATAGAACTCGATTGCTTCCTATTAGAGTTGGATGTGAATGTACGACATAAAATATAGTAACGAATAAATTACATTCTTCAGTATCTTAGAAATATATATATTCCTAAGGAATTATAGCCTCGTTGGTCTAGTGGTCACTCAGCGTGACTGCTGCGCATGAGGTCCTAGGTTCGAGTCCCAAGTCGGGCAAAGGGTAACTAGGTGGTCTGAGGATGACACATCTGGATGTGTTCCCAGTTGATGGCAATAGGCTCGCCCCCTAATACATCGGAACCTACATCATAACTGGCGGAATGTGGAACTACACTCTGCCTACCCCTTTGGGGAATACAGGCGCGATGTCATGTATAAGTTATGTAATTTAAACACAATTTTATTTACTTTATCAAAAATCAAAAAGAGTTAATAGTTTTACAGATCAAATGTACCTAAAGGTAACGTCTTGGGACCAGATATTACCGTAAGTTCCATTATGTTGAACTTAACGCCTTCCCAAACATAGTCTTCGGGGTCCACCTATCATGTTGCTGTTAATCACTGAATCGGGCCCAAGAGGTTCAAATTCTGTTATCAGGGTCTTAGCTGAGGTATAATCTCTACAGGACCAAGAACCCATCTTACGAATTCCATCCAGTATAAAATGAGCTTCCTCAATCCCCCTCTTATCCTCTCCATCTTGTAAAGAAATTCACACGTGTGAACAAAGGGGTAGACGTGTTACATTATAGGGTTCAATTAATATTGGCAGCTACGTTGGCAAACTTAATAATTCAATTTAAATTAATGATAGGATGGTTATTGCTGGAACTATCGGCATGACCTGTCGTAATGGAGGGATAAATAATGTGAACAACAACTGCGTATTATTCTGTTACAATGGAGTTCGCTACATTTAGAGCAGTTAACCTTTTTGTTAGACACAGATAATTCTGTGTGAACATGCTGCGAGTTTTATTTTTGATGCTCTGTTTGGCGTTTTATTGCAGCGAGCGAGAATATTGTTACTTATCTCGCTTTGCATTTAATTTTGTATGGCTCCAATTCGTGTCGTTTCAGTGGAAATTATGAGCTCAAGGAAATGTTATGGCGATGCGAATGTGCTGTATTTTATTTCTTTACTAGAAGCTTTATGGCTATTGTAGGTATGACGACAATAATCATTTGAGGACAAAACATCAGTGACTGCGTTTCGGGATATGAACCTTGTATGCAATGATGACTATTATGATGTTGTGTGTTTTGTTTACCTTCGGAAGTATCGGATCTATTAGAAAGACGAAATCTTTAACATAACGCTTTCTAAGCGTCCTAGGCTTAATAATATAAATAAAAAAATTCAACTCAAACTTAGCAACAACAGTTTAGGTACTTCTTAGTAAATTTGCTCTCATCGTTTTATATTATCAAGAAAATTTATTTTCGTCTTGTAAAACCTAACCTTATAATCTTTTAGTTCGTTTAATATTTCCCTCAGCTGTCACCCTAGAAATTCAAGACATCAAAACTAAAATTTATTCAATTTCGCTCACTTGTATAACCAAACACGCTCCCACCCATTGCTAATAGTTTCTGTTGTGCCAAACATCTGGAATTAGCGACTCCATATTGATGTTTTGGGAATAACTAAGAGGAGTTCGGGAAACGTAAACAGAATAACAATGTCAATATTAGGCCCACAGAAGTTGGATTTGTTGTTTGATCATTTAACTGTGAACGGTAACCATGTTTCCACGACAAAGTTGAAATCAAACAAAAATATTAGGTTGGTATGTTTAAAATAATATTATACCAAGTATAATTTATATTATAATGTATCCCTTTAAAGCCTGAAAGGGTTAGCTGAACATATGATCTGTCTTTTATATCAATTCGACTCGGACATTTTAAGTCAATACAACCCAGTTTCAGTATTATTTCCTAAAGGATTCTATTTCAAAATAGGCAGCTGTAGTTTTGAGTGCTTATTTGGAGGAGGTTTCTTCCCAAGTGATGATATTAAACTACCTTTTTTGCTGCCTAATCTCTATCCCATAGCACGTCTATACTTCAATCTGATTAACTCATGGTGATACAAAGATAATGGTCATACAGTGCTGTGGCTTACATGAAAAAAAACATTGCAATATTGACAATAAGTTCGAAAACTATAATACATATGTAGTGCTTATCGAGTTCATTAATTGGTACCCATCCTTTACTGGAATAAAAAGTAAAATACGTCATCTGAATTTGATCACGGACCAGTAAATATACGAGCTGCAGAGAAACTGCGCACAATGGACACTGATTTAAACACGCCGAACTTACTGTATCAGTTACGAATCAACATAATTCAGGCTTTCATGAAATACCAATGGAATTTGTCCATTTTAATAAGTTTAATTAATAGATAGTGGTAAATTATAGCACCTTTCACGTTTATCAATTGACGTATTTTCCATATTGAACGTGTCCTGATATATGCTGTTTGATTTAATTATACTGCGATTACCATATTTGATGGGCCAGTATGGACCCTGTTTACTCTCAATTCGGGTGTATGTATATTTTTTATTTCACCTAAAAATAAATTAACTATGTCAAATATATCATTTTGACTGATGCATAATCAAAATCGGAACACAGTGATATTTTAATGCGAAACTTTGTGAGTGCGTGTGTTTGTACGTTTGTTACTTGTTCACGGCTGGGGTAATTTTGATAAAATTTGGTATGGAGCTGACACCCTGAATTAACACAGGCTAGTTTTTATTCCGAAAATGTAGCAGGTAAAACCACGAGGCGCAGCTAGTAAAGTTATAATTCAGTGGGTATGTAGGTTACATTTTAAGAATCTTCATGTAGTACGTATGTCGTATATATGGCAGCATAGTAATGTTAAGAATTACAATTTCTTTAGTACGATCCATTTGTCTATCAAAAATCTTACACAATTTTTGCTCAAAAGGCGCAATTTAAAAAAAATATTTGGTCAGATTTCTTGATTCCCTGAAGAATTCCATTAACTGAAGCAAAAGGGTTGTTACTTAGCCCAAAAAGGTTAAGCGTTGCGTAATAAGGTAAGAGAAACTCACACAAATGGTTGACATGCCTACGCATAGGAAGAAACAGTCGTCATACATTATAATCTTTACAAAACGAAAAGAGCACGGAATGGTTATTCCAAAAAAGAATACAAAAAAATTGAGCATAAATTTTCCAACAATGAAAACGGCAAAGCTACCGAATACCTGAATAGCTTCCCTGAGGAATTTTAATATCTACCTCCAATCTCTGGAACGATTACCCGCCAATAGAATTATTCTTTCTCTTGCAAAATAAAAGTGACTCCCTTCATTTCCATGGAAAGCGATCTGAGTCGGTGCCGTTTATTGAATTCAAATCACATTGGACGGGGACAAAGAAGTTCGAAACATTTGACGGTTTCAAAAATAGTTTTCATAATTTTACGAGATTGACGCGATCCGGGAATCACGTGATATTTGACAAAAAATAGGTTAGTTCATTTATAAGTAAGCCTTTTATAAGAGATACTTTAGGATACATACATGAAACAGATAATACAACCACGATTAATACTTTGAAAGAGTTACTCAAAAACGGTCTCCCTTGTCAGGGGTTCATTCATCATCATCAACCTATCTCAGTCCACTGCTGGACATAGGCCTCTCCTATGGCTGGCAGCAGTTGGAAGCGGAAGGTCTAAGATCGAGTTCAGAGGCGTGCTATGGGAGTTTATATATTCACATTAAAATTTCGCCACTCATTTAATAGGCCCAGAGCTACTAGTACTGCCAATTATCGAGCTGATATTCATCGTCCCTGATATCAATTGTTTTATTGTCTACATGAAAATATATATTCAAACTACAAACACATCCAAGCTCTAATAACGTCCACGATAAAATATCAAGTCCTCTTCAGCGGGTAACAAGAAACAGGATGCGACGCCGACGTTATCGAATAAAGTTGTTAACCCATCCAATTACTGCCAAACTATACACGGTTTAACTTGACCAGACGACCTAACTTCGGACGGTCTGCAGAGTAAGGACGGTTTCTAGATAAATCTATGAACACAATGTATTTTTGGTAACGTGAGGTGGTGGTAGAAAACGGAACCTTAGAAAGTAAACTGTATGAAAAATAGATTTTGCTTGAATTCTGAATTTTCACGTCATATCGTGGATGCGTTTACAGATAATTAATTACATCGTATTTAAACTTATGAATTATTTAAAGGTTCGTAGGTAGTTATTATACTATCCCTCGCTAAAAAATATAATAAATATGAATTAAGGTATCCGGACAACCGGTGGATGCAATTGGCAAGCTGTCGTTCATTGTGGCGATCTAAGGGGGAGGCCTTTGTTCAACAGTGGACGTCTTCCAGCTGATGAAAGTATAACGACCAAAAATAAGTTTCTTTTATATCTTTACGACCTAGTTTCGTCTTAGGTACTACATCTGATAACGCTAGTTATTAACCCAATTAACCTAAACTTAACAAGGTCATAATAACTAATCTCACACTCTGTATTGACACGGAGACGAACAAGGTATTAGCATAGAACAACAAACAGGACTATCCAGTTGTAATTAAATGTCAAACTGTGAAGGGAGAACTAAAACAATAACTGTGGATCTCTGTTTAAGTCACGAATGACGGAGACATTTGGTTGTTGGTGATAAATTTTTATTTCATATACATATCTACTTATACTACCTATATTAAAACTAATATTATTCAAACATCATTATTTATAAACAATTAAAAAAAACTGAAATAATTCCCATGGAATAAATGAAAAATTAGTCTGAATACAAGTTAGTATTTCATTTTGTTTTGTATAGATATAATAAATATGATATGATATATATTATATTATTTACAGTATTGTTTTACTAATCAAGTATTTCATGCTTATAAATATTTCCTTTGTACATAATATTAAGTCTGTATTGTCGGTTGCATAAATATGCACTATACATACATACAACTTTTAATCGGAAAACTATTTAGTTGTACGTCACAAAGTCTATGGAAATGCAGTATGTAGATGCACATACTATCAACTCTAATGTTTGTAGAGTGTTCATTATCATCATCCGGAAGACGTCCACTGTTGAACAAAGGCCTCCCCCTTAAGGAGGGGGAGGGTTGCCATAATCCCCACGCTTGGCAAGCGACTTGGGGATCGCATTATTAGTGGTGAAGTTACAAAAGACGCTGCTGCCCATCTTCTGGATTTTCCCTAAGTCGCCTCTTACGACACCCACGGCAGGAAAGGGGGTGGTCAATTCTAGGTCGGATAGCACACGGCTTGTAAAGTAGTACGCTGTAAACTCTTTTGACATTTTAATGAATGTAGACTTTTTGTCACACAAACAAATCGTTGTTCGATTAAAAGTTGTATGTATGCGCTAGTCCTTATAATTTAATTGAAATTGCAACAAGTAAAATACAATAATATAGACAAGTACTAATATCGTTTTTCATTAGATCCGGACAAACTCGCAGGGAAATGGAGAACATATTAATAAAATAATATTGCATCATACTAAACTGGATACGTTATAATTAAAATCATTATAAAAGTGGTTTTCATAGGAGCTTGAAAACTTCTTTAGTTCACTTATTTATGAAGCGAGGTAGAAGTACATGGAAAAACATAATACGCGCATTAAGCTCTTAGGTACTTTGTTTTCTTGGCGAAGAACGAAACTCTAACAGACTAATAAACAACTTAAAATTTTTTTCTTTTTTTTTATTTAAATGACCTTGCTCCACACTAGGAATTTCTCCTGTGCCGTGGGTGCGTTTCACAAACATGAAATATCACATACTCAAACACCCAGACGCGGAAGAAACATCTATGGTTCGCACAAATTTTCACCCCGCGCGGTAATCGAACCTGCAACCTTCAGCGCAGCAGTCCAATCACTAAGCCAATCAGATCGTCAATTATTTGTGGACATGAAATTTACATACTATTTTAATTAAATCACTGCCTAAATCTTTTATTATTTTAGTTTAAACATACTTATAACACTACTATTAGTCACAAGACTCCAGCAGTCCGCCCAACTAATCTACGAGACGACAGAAATTGCTAGTGTGGGGCACGATGTTTACTAGAAAGACGATATAATTACCTACGAGGAAATGCTAGGGGGAAAGATTAAGAACACATTTTAATTCTGTCGCTAGGAAAGCGCAACGCTTCCTATGACACAAGTCTTGTGATAAGCGGGGAATTTTGGCAGCACCTATTATAAACTACTGGTAAAGAGGAACCTTTTAAACACCTTTCGAAAAATACAACCTGTGTAGTATAATACATACATAAAGTCACGCCTGTTTCCCTGAGGGGTAGGCAGAGACCACGGATTTCCATTTGCTACGATCCTGGCATACTTCTTTTGCTTCATTCACACGCATCACATTCCTCATACACATGTAGTATAATAGATAATTATTAAATGATTCGCACAAGTTTTAAACTTGCCACCTCTATTTAATTGGGCCGCACGTCACTGCTGCGAGCATTTGATTAACTTTGAACCATTATCAAGTTGTGTACACGTATTTTTAAATGAGATAATATGTATGACATTTTATTACGCAGCAGTATATTAAACTGCAATTATTATTTCTATTTATTTTAATGTCGTTTAGTCTTTCGTTTATTAACTTTTATGGTAGGTATTATGTGTCTTTGAATATGATCAAACTAGTTTTATAACGTGGAAGATGTATTTTTGTTTTAGTTTTAGACTGAAACAGATGAAATTATGTTCTAAGGATCTTGCCCAATAGTATTATTATACATGGGTTACCATTATGAAACTACTACTATAAATTAGTTATTAGTTGCTAAAAACGGTGAAGGAAAACATCGTGAGGAAACCGGACCCTGAGAGATTTTTCAACGGTGTGTAAGTGTTAATACGCACTGACCGGTTACCCGCACTGTGCGGCTGCGAGAATTCGCATCGCAGTGTGTATAGAATTAGTATTACGTACATAATTATGCTTGCGGGCAGCTGCACGGTTGACAGTGCGTATCGGCTCTTAAGCCACGTAGAGGCCTACAGGCGATTTAAATTCTGCAACCAGATTGTTCATCAACCATACGATAAGAAGAAGAAAATTATGAAACTAATGTCATAATAATAATAATATATTATATGCTTGGTGTACTGCAAAATTTAAAACACAAAATATGCTATCCAAGCACAAAATTCGATAAATGAATAACGAAGCAAAATTATATAGTTGATTGCTGACGCAAATATTATTTCTATTCAAACATAAATATTTGTCTCGTGTAGGAGTTGAACTTAACCTCTGCTAACTAAGGTTGGAAGATAGATCAACTCTAGGTCAAATGGGTCAAGCGCGTAACCTAGTACTTCTAATAACTAAGTTAGAAGTTCAACAATACAAATCTACCTACTCCTTCGAGGAACCAATACTTGGAATTCAACTAATTGTTGCTTGGAATTTATTCTAATAGCTTATACCAAATTATATTATTTCTAAATCATAATGTTTGACCTTTTGGCTGTTACATATTTTAGAAAAGTAAAATAACGAAATTGTAGCGAAGATGAAATAAAATCTTTGGAGCTATGGTGTGTTTAGTTTACAACCCAAGTTAGTGATATTTTTCCTACGCTTACAAAAAGCGTAAGAGAAAAATCACCAGCATCTTCTATTACCATGATTTAAGGTACTTAATATTTATTTTTAGGTGCCTAAATCTTATTTTGGTTTGTCAAAAGATTTACATTACGGTAGAAACTGGTTTTTTCTCCTCTAAGTATACGTATATTTTTAATTTCACCCCAACTGCAATTTCAACCCAAAATTGGTATCCAATAAAAACAGTTTCCTAATCCGTCAAGTCGCCAGTAAATCCTTAACAGCTAATTCTCTGGTGACTGTTAAAGCTAGTTTCGTTGAAACAATTACCCGGGGACGATGTCGTAACAAGTTAGAGCTTTGATTAAACCGAGACCACAGCTCGCACCTCGTCAGTACTTTGTAACTGACAGCGTGAACACTGCTACGGCTTGTTATGAAAAATTGTTTGTATAAAATTCTGTTGCGTATTTCGCGCTGCATTAAGGTTTTCCTCGTTTGGTAAGTTTAATTATATCAGTTGATTATTGTTGGGAACTTCGGTGTTAAATATTATTAATATTTCCCACCTTGCTGTTTCATATTAATTTGGTTTTTGAAATAAAATAAAAATGACTTAAAAGTCTACAGATAAAAACAATTAGGTACATGATTTTTTGTTATATCACTGTGCATGAAAATGATGAAGTAAAAAAACCGAATTTGCCCTGCAGTATGGCAACACAGGCTGGTAAAAAAAAACCGCATGTGAGAATATACAACTGATGGATAACACAATTCTTACCTCACCTAATAATAATAAAGCAGAATAAATAAAGCGACCCCACTACTTTTTGCGGCATGCTTAAGTTCCAGATGACTCTGAATGCTCTCTGCCCTAATATCCCAGGTGTCACTTTAATAAAAGTCGTTTACCATAAAAAAGAATCTTCACAAACTTTCTCGGGAAATAGTGTCGGTGGTATTAAGATTTGCCAAAGAAAAAGGACGAGTTTACAAAAATATCTGAGGCCAGTTGGCTGTTTCACAAGCTTGTTTGCGTTTTATAATGTCCAACTTGTTAGAGCTTGTTAACTGTCAACTATAAACATAGGTGGTACTATACATAATGTTTAGCAGTTTTCAAATTGAAATTCAATTCAAAATGTTTTTATTTCTTGTAAATCAATTACAACCGCTTATGAAACGTTAAGATGCTAGTTGCCCTGTTTCAAAAAAGTCATTTCTATGAAGAAGAACCGGCAAGGAACTCCAATGGCTGCATTTAAAAAATATGGTGCTAGTAGGTGAATTTACAGTAAATATGAAAAAAAATGAAAAAATTGGGCGAAAAACCCAAAGTGCTACGAATACTACGGACTATCACTATTAATTATTATAGGTATTTTTGATCCTATCATGTTTGACGTAAGGGTCCTGAAGCTGATCTGAATACGGTGGTTGTTGAATATTAATATTAATGAAGCGACCAGTCTGAACACATTCCAAGAATAGCAAAAGGTAAGCCAAAGTAAAAAAATATATATTTTGAAACAAACTGTAATGAGACTAGAGGTAATATTGTTAAACACTGTGGGAAGAAGATGCAAAGTTTCACAAAAACACTCCCACGTCTAGACACCTACGCTACGTATTTATTTGAAGTAACAGACAAGATTGCTACAGACAGTCTGGATCATCAACCTGATGGCACCGTAAAAGGCTAATGATTCCGTCTGATTACATCATGGGTCTAATGTATTAATGGTTATTCATATTAACTTAATGAAAGTTCGCTTCAAATAAATATTGAATAATATAATTATGGAGATTTTGTGGCTTAAAAAATTCTGATCCTAATCTTCCAAGAGGTCTCAAAACAAGGTGGCTTCTTATTTCTCCATCAACCATCAACAGCGTTTATCTTTCTCATTCAGGCGATCCGTCGTATTTCTACTTCCTTCACAAGAAGCACAAGAGAAAGTCATAGAAAAGTTTTTATTATTCGATTCTGAAGTCAAATTTATAAAATGAAATTTTTTTAACCCACCCTAAATTTTAATGTCGACAGCCTGCCATAAATCCGAACCAAGGTACAGCTTTCAGATTCAAGGTCCCTTAATTAAAGGTCAGAACCTCACTCAGTTCGCCTTTAATCTCACAGTAGTGCTAATAAACCCACATAGTTTGAAGTGTTTCGGTATAAGGAAATTTTGCCTCAATAAAGTCGCGGCGCCGACCGGTCAGGAATGGGCGATAAAAATTCTATTGCGAGTTTCTGTACGTTGAGACTGTTAATCGTTATGTGAATCGTTGGGACGGTTGTTTTTATTCTCGTATTCAAAATACTTTGGTATTATGTACCTATATATTAAAAGTTTATAAAATACAACATATTTTCAGTAATTTCATACGCAGAGTTATATATATATTACATTTGGTGGATGATGGTATAGCTACATATAGATAGATAGACTAGATATAGATTGAATGTTTATAAATTGACATCATCACATGACATCATATTGCTACTTTTGGGGATAATAAAAACACTTTGCACGCGCAAGAAATTAAGGAATCATTTATACAATTTTTGGTAGATACTCGAAAAACATTTACTATAGTTACCAAACAGGTAAATAACACAAGCAGAAAATAATCTTGCTTAGTATCTATCTTACCTTATTAAAGATATCTCAAAGAATAAAAGTTCCGTCTCGAATTGAATACAAAGCTGTGTTCATACTCCTCGAGATTCAAGGATTCGTAAATAACCCTCAACAGTACAAGGGAACTGCACAATTCATTTTTGTCAAACACACTCTTACGGACATGCGCAGTTGATGAGAAAGCGAAGCTGCTAGAGAAATATTTCTCAATATACGACTGTATACGGGCTCTTGACATGACTGTAGTGTGTCAGTGAGTAATATTACTTCCCGTGCCATTCGTGGACGATTTTTGGATCAGGTAGAACCGTTATGGCTTTTGACAACTTGAGCAGAATGCTTGGTGCGACTTCAATTCGTTCACGTCTTTGTATTATATGAAAGTCATTTTTGAATGCAGTTTTTGTCAAGCTGATAGCAAGGGGGTAAAGATAAATATGTTTCTGTTTCAAAAAGTTTGTATTATACATAATATACTAAATAATAAGTTTGTAAAATAATCCTTAAATTCCGCACATTTCAATCCATCATAAAGGAAGCATAAAAGCGAGCACTATCGTTTAAAATTCACGATTCAACGTTCTGAACAAAACTTGATCTCAATGAAAACTACGTTCTTACAGCGAACTCTATGTCAACTTCTTCGACAAAACCTAGAACATCGACATTATAACCACAAAAAGTTTCACCGTCAAACATTACGAGAAGCGCACTCCTATTCCGATGTTTAGTTTTCTTTAGCTGGCGTTCTTAGCAAACTCGTTTCAAAAGTTTCCCTTGAATCCCACTGTTGGCAATTTTACACATTTCACAGAGGCTCAATACGGTCCAATAAAGGCGGAAAAGAGAACAGCCGCTAGATTCAGGTGAGGGCTTAGTGGCGACGATTTATTTTTAATATTGATTCTTGTGTGAGTTACTGATTGTTTTTGGAGGAATCTGATTTGATGGAATCCAAGTTATGTAATGAACAACTTATTTGTTATTGTTAATTAGAAATTTTAGAAATTGTTTCAAGAAATATTTAGTCAAACTATTGGTTTTTGGGTCTTAGAAGTTTTTTTTTAAATTTTACCCCACACTAGGACATTCCTGTGTCGTGGGTGCATTTCACAAACATGGAATATCACATCATACAACAAACATCATGGGATAATCATCTGCGGATCGAACAAATTTTTGTCCCGTGCAGGAATCGAACCCGGCAACCCTTAGCGCAGCAGTCCAATCGCTTGGCCACTGCGCCAATCAGGTCGTCAAGTAAGGCTGTTCTGTCTAAAATTCTCTTTTGACCCTGTTGCAAACGGGAAAAAAAATCTCGCATGACGCTAAGTATAAAAAAACTGTTAGTCAACAAACAAAAAAGAACACTAAAACCCACATTTTGTATAACAAAATATTTCTTTCCAACAAAGAGCCTTTGTAGAATGTCTAGACAGACAATACCCAATTGGAATCAAAGAAATAACCTCACTACTATATGTAACAGCTCTGCATACGTACTAATACATGTACCGACATTCTCCTCTCCTGGTAATAATAATATATGCTCTCACGATATCCCTTGTGGAACATCTCACAGGATTTGTGGCCTACGATGCTCCATACTGTTTACCCTCACTTAAGCCTGTTAATATTATCAGATTAGAGCAAGAGAAATGGTGGTGAATTGACATAACTAGTTTAGTATATAAAGGCCAAGTTAGTGGCAATAATATGTACCTCAATGACTTTCTGCACTTAAGAAGATTTTGTTAAGATTTTTAAAGATTTGTAACTTTTTTGCGGCATCGGCTTGAACTGTTTGTCTTCTACCAAATCAACCATTACAGGTAACACACCAGGAATTAGTTCCTGGTGTGTGTGTATTTAATTTAAATCTGAGAAGGCCTCAGCTGCTCTCAGCCAACCATACCATACCAGGCCAATCCAGAAGCAGATATATTTTTGATAAACCTAGCGTAATGTATAGAAATGTTTTAAACTATTTAAATAGGATAAGTTAGGATTACTAGGTACTATTGTTATTTTCATTATTGTTGTGTTCATTATTTATACAGTTTATAAAAAATATTTTCTTTATTTAGATTTTTAATATTTGTTTCTTTTGTGTTTGTGTTTTTATATATATTTAGTATAGATATGAGCGATTTGGTTGTATATACTGTAAGCTTATATTTTATGAATAAATTAATATGAATACCTATAATCATCAGTTTATCAACAACTAACAATTTAGACGATTTTTTTTTACAATTTTTTCATCCAAAAAATATCACTTAAGCCAAAGCCACTCTATCCGCTTCCTTACAAGGGGAGGCTGGGGGAAACGGGATGCTTCACCCATTGGAACGCCCGAACTTTGCGCTAAAGGTGACATATGCACCTTAACAGCACTGGAACTTATTGTGGTTTCCATTTACTGATTGGAAACGCTTGATGTTTTGTTATGAATTCTCAACGTTGAGGCAGTTCGGTGTTTCTATGCGGCAATGTTGTACATAATATTTTGGAGACCCTCCGAACTGAATCTTTCTTTGATAGACTATAAGAGCCAAAACAGTTGGCATTGTAATACCACATTGTGTTTGCTTGTTTTTTCCCTCAGATAACAAGACGTACTATTTATTATAGTGGGTTAGTACATATATACATAACATCACGCCTGTATTCCCCGAAGGGTTAGGCAGAGGTGCACATATAGTACATACACATTTCGCTAGTTATGTTTTAGGTCCCAATGTAATAGGGGGCGAGCCTATTGCCATCAACCGGGCACAAATCCAGACTCCGTGCTGCTACTGAGAATTACCTAATGGAAAAACCCAGTAACACTTTGCCCGACCCGGGATTCGAACCCAGGACCTCGTGCTCAGCAGTCGCGCTTAGCAACCACTAGACCAACGAGGCAGTCTAGTGGGTTAGTACTCGATTTTCCCCTATTATTATTATTTTTAACCTGGATGCTCCCACTGCTGGGCAACATGGCTGGGCACACCTCCATGTTACCAGCTGCCAACGACCAGCCATGCTTATGCATGCATGAACAAGTCGTGTTCATCCCGCCATCTCCATATTTCCTAAACCAATACAAAATGCGGATTCATTCCTGTTTTAATAACGAAACCAATACCGTGGACAAAAACTCACATGAAATAAATGAAATCATACAACAGAAACTATAATCAAGCGGTTTTTAATAAACTATTTTAATTTTCTCTCACATTCACCGCTGTGGGTGGAACTTCGAACAATGTCGTCTGGTTATTCCCACCCGTTTCGCAGTTGCGTCGTTTGCTCTTTACTTTAGGATCTTGTTTGACTTAGTTCCATTGTATTTATTTTTGGGTTCCACTTGTATTGAAAAAGGTTTCGTTACTGAAATTGGCTGGTGAGATAGACTTTTTCGTGTACGTATATAGATTAAGCGGTGTATGTATGTAAGCAGTAAATTGAAAACTAATATTTGCTGAAGATCTATCATGTTCCTTCTTATTCTGAAGATAAAACTCCTCATGCCTATGTTCCTCTTTGAGCTGAGGCGTGGTAACTACACCTAAATATAGTATAGGTCCTAGATCCCATGATGTAATTGGGTGCCAGCCTACTGTCATTAACTGGTTACAAATCCAGACTTCACACTGAGGGTCACCTACAGGAAAAAGCCAATAGCACTTGGCCTGTCCCAGGACCTTACGCACAATAGTCGCAAATTACGGGCTATAAAAAATCTTAAACATTGCATTTTTAGCAACAAAATAAGCACGGTTTTCGTGTGCTTCATCATAATTCTGAATAGTCGCTAAAAGAGTAATAAAGTTATTTGTCTAGCCTAATTTTTGATAAAACATTGCTTAAAAAAGGCATAAATATAAAGGAAAATTATGTATATCCTGCCTGCAACCTCTTAGCGTCCATATTACTTAAACAAAACAGACAAAAGTACTTAATTTATTAGGGCCATTAATTTATTCCGGTAGTGCAGACGAAACGAAATTATTTTGTTTCAACAATCCAGAAGCTTTGCGTGCTAGACTACCACTTGTGTAATGCGAAAGATTCAGTTATGTAAACAATTTAAATGGTTTGCATTAAGTCAGTATTCCAGATGAATTCAATTGCGCAGTACAAACACTCACGTCCCATAGTTTACCTATTAATTGTTCCTTTCGGAATTTTTTACCTTTTCAAGATAATGGAACAGGTCTTTTTAGACAAGTGCCGAAAGAGACTTGTCAAAATTATTTTTGCGAAATTTTATATAAACCTATACTTACGTAATTATAGAATAATAATAGTAAAGTTTGGCGTGGATGTTGTTTGGAAAGGATGTTTAGATAGAGGAAATTATTTTGACATGCGAATGGGATCTATCTTGTTATATACTAGAATATTATTCATTTAGGCCCAGTTCTGTTAAACATTTAGATTAAAATGTATATATATTTTTTTTCTTCCTATAACGTCTAATTCTACAGATTTAGTATATTACATTTGCAATCAGTGTTCTCGCTGTCCACTTCTAAAAGGTTTCTATTCCGTTTAAATTAAGTATAAAATCCTTCAAGTATAAAGTACCAACAAATTGCCAAAAACCTGATCGCTATATAGAAATCCAATCACCGTCTATAGCCATCAATCTATGTGATAAGTGTGCGGCCAAAACGATCTCACGTGTGGCCTCCATTTGGGGAAAGCTTTTAAGGGTTGATCACAATTTAGTCGCTTCTTATTTAAGAGGCAGGTATATAGGTATACTAATTAAGTTGGTGTGGTGTTATCTGCTTGTATTTCTGACTTAGTGTTTCTGACTTTGTTGGGTGCTAAATACCACACGCCTACTGTTTCTATCCTATAAGAAACAAAAGCGTGGCTTTTTAATCTATCATCATCACCGCCTCACCCTACTGCCTCGTTGGTCTAGTGGTTTGCTTAGCGCGACTGCTGAACACGAGGTCCTAGGTTCGAATCCCGGGTCGGGCAAAGTGTTACTGGGTTTTCCCATTAGGTATTTTCAGAAGCAGCACGGAGTCTGGATTTGTGCTCGGTTGATGGCAATAGGCTCGCCTCCTATTACATTGGGACCTAAAACATAACTGGCGAAATGTGGGTGTACTAAAAGTGCACCTTTGCGTACTCCTTCGGGGAATACAGGCGTGATGTTGAATATGCGTTTGTTTAATTATTTTGGTACAAAAAGATGATCGATTAAATTCCAATTTATTAATACAGTTTCCTTTCTTACATTGAGCGTAGAACACATTCACAACAAAAAATCTTTTGATACAAATCTTTGGAGTTTAATTACCGCGAGTTTCAAAATATTGTCAGCTTTCTGATTCTTATTACATTTTCAAACACAGCTAGTAAAGCTTCTGATACACACATATTCCGAATCAAAGCAGCGAATGGTCCAATCATGAACATTGGTGCCAAATATGAAGCCGAAATAGCAAATAAGAAATACAAACATATTTCTCAAATACGAGGTAATTCCCAATTGGAAATCATCTCTTATTTGTGCCTAAAAATGTTGGGTAAACCTGCTTTGAGCTCAACATTTACAGAAAAATCCAAAACATTTGCCTAGAAGTGTTTATGTTTATGTGTTTCACGATTATTTGTAACTCGAAGCATTATATTTTATAAAAATAAATTGGTGTCGTAGTGGCGTAGTAATCAAATCCAAGCATGCGTGTTTTTTTTATGACATGCGTAAATCATTAGACGACATCATTTTTTTTTTAAATTGTGCCTGTTTATGACAATAGTGCTGTAATATCACTTTTTTTGGCAACATTATCTTGTTTATTCAAGCAAAATCGATAGCGTAACAGAATACCTGTGATTATACTTTTATTCCATATTTTATTTTCAAGTAGACCGAATGTTATATAATAATACTCCTTGCTACCACGCATGAATAAGTTTAAGACCAATCTTGTCTATCTCAGTTTCTGTTGACACCCTTATGTTACAATTTGCAGTTTCCCCGAAGCCATCTTAAAGAACAAGTTTTTGAAAGTTGAAAACTCATCATTGGCGGTTCCCAAGTTTTACCAGCTAAAGATGGCTGGCTTTTATTAACATATTGGATATTAAGATTATATTTCTACTACAAATTCGTGCAGTTTATAAGTTTGTGATTTACCGCTTTAAAAACGTATAAAAAAACATGCAAATTTTCAAAATCTCTGTTAAAAAGGTATTTAATTAAGGAAGAATAACTTTGTCATGTACTTAACCCTTTATATAAAAGATAAAAGGATTTCACGACACAAAATCAGAAGTATTTCTCGTTAAATCACCTTCAAGCGTTCATATCATCAAAACTAAAGGCTTTGGGAGTAACAAAAGGACGTTGAAGGCGTACAGCAATGTCTGCCTCACGAAAATGTAGATATGCATCAGCCATTAACACTTGAGCCTGTCATTTCGCTTGGTCCTTTGAGGCGCCGACAGATACTCCAGTGGGTGTAGCAATTTTGATGAAAGAACATGGTTATTTTGGTAATAACCCCCGGGAATTGAACTATTCAGACGTTAAGCCCGATATTGAGGTCCGCTTGTGTGTCTGTACTTTAAATTTTGGCTAGTCTTCCTCCAACGTGACCTGGTTAATTTGAATTGCTGTATAGTAAGATGAAAGTTTTAAGTGTTTATCTTTGTCTGCTTTTGCTACTGTAAGGAGTTTGAACGGTGCTAGCTGACTTAGCGCGAGTTTATGTTACTTACGCTGAACTTAAATGTTAGCAATTATTAAAAGAAACTGTTGTTTTTTGTCATTTTGTATGTCGTTCACCTTTTACATTGTTAATGCTAAATGAAACCTAGATACTCGTATATGTTTCAAAACTATTTGTATCCCTTCAGTGAGCGAGTCCTTCGGGGGACAGTGGACCAGTAGGTACCCGTATCCGCCAGAAGGTCCTGGTAAATCCAGCTAAATATACCAGTAACTGAGCTTCGTCCAGTTCAATAGCTCTTTTTACGTTCAAACCTACATTTTCTAGATAAAGCTGCTCCGATCTAGTTCAAATAGTATCTTTACACATGAATGGAAGTGAAACGTGGTTTACAGGACGTTGAATGAAGCAATTTTTGGATAGCAGCCAGCAGCTAGCTCCTTTCATACTGTCATACAAAGGAATTTGAATTTTATTTAAATAGCGATGCATTTTGATTGATAGATTTAAGGTTCGATACACTGAACTGGAATTTTTAAGAGTTTTGCTAGGTAAACGAATTCCGCTGCCTATAAAATAGCTATATACATAAGTATCTGCAACACCTAGCATAAGGAATTTCTCTAATCTAATCTGATTTACACTCAAATCACCATTTAACAGAATTATTTTTAATTAATTCCGTAATAAGGACATCATCATCAGCGGGAAGAAGTTCATTGTTGAACAAAGGCCTCCCCCTTAGAACGCCACAATGAACGTCAGCTTGCCAATCGCATCCACCTAATAAGAACATACACAAGACATATTAGCAATTCGTAACCATTTTGTGACTTAAACATTTTTTTTTTTTTTTAAAAAAACGTTGCCCCACACTAGGAATTTCTCCTGTATCGTAGGTGCGTTTCACAAACATGAAATATTCACATACACAAACACCCAGACTCGGGACAAACATCTGCGGTTCCCACAAAGTTTTGCCCCGTGCGGGAATCGAACCCGCAACCCTTAGCGAAGCAGTCCAATCGCTTAGCCACTGCGCTAGTCAGGTCGTCAACACACACATATTAGGTATATGTTTTAAATTAATATCATCTTAATACGATTCTACTAAAGCGACCTATTAGCCCCTCGGGGAAAACCATAGTTTTCTTGAACAAAGACTTATTTATCAAGAACAAAGATTTTCCTCGTACATTATTATTGACGGTTAACATTTCCAGTGCTCCGTTCAAAAGAAACGCCTTAAGAAACAATTCAGCGAATTCCATAATCTTATTATCAAAGGATGTCAGTGAATCTTTGTACAAAAAGGATTATGTATGAAATACTATTTATAACACACCCGTTTCCCTTTATAAATCTTTCTCGCATAATAGGATCCTCACTTGCGACTGAAGCATTATTTCCGGCTTTCGAAATAAAACTTCACACGAAAATGTATCATCAACCTTTCACTGTATATGCTGAAGAAATTGCTCAAATGAAATAATACTTTTAAAAGAGTCGGAAAAAGAATTTACTTGTTCTACAACTATGAGTAAAGGGTTGACTTACACACCGTTGCTTGTTTATTAAAATTAAATTAAATGGGTTTTATAATTATACATTTTTAATACGGTTTTGTAATACACCTAGTAACTATGTAGTCGCAATATTGAATTGTGGGTATGATTCTTTTAAACATTAACATCTAAATCATCATCATCACCATTTACTGCCCGACTTCAATCACTTTGTTTGTGTCATTTGTCGTATATAATTATTATATCTAAATGCCCTAACAGTTTAGGATTTACTTAAGCATTTCTCATTATAATGCTCTTGACTTTTACAAAATCAAACTTTCCTTCCTATTCTGTATCCTCACACAAATTGTTCTTCACTCGCATCCGATATAGGTGTCTTACCAGTTACGCTACGGTGTGACATACGACCATACTAACACCGGCATAGCTTGTAGCCTGTCAGAACCACACTGTCGCTGACAAAATAGCTTGTGCTTGGCTTTAAACCCACAAATGGAGACCGAGCTTAACCCTGTGACGTAGGTGAATAAAACACGCCTGATAATACCAAGTTATGAAATGAAATTGTTCTCATCATTTTTATATGCAGCAAATGTTCTTGCAACTTAGGGTTTCAGTAGACGGTTGATTAAACTCGTAGAATTTTTTCAAGTGAAACATTTTGTGTATGTATGATGCAATTATGTCTCAGCGTGAAGACGGATTAAGAATACAATTCTGACTACCTTCTCTCTCCCCCACGTCGTGAAAGGCGATAAACTCGCTGTGGGCTCAAAGAATAAAATAGACTCGCTACCTACTACTACAAGAGACTTATGATGGAACAGACATGTCTAAAAGCACTCTCGCCTACACACTAGGATTAAGTAATACTCTCTTTATGCTGTTAGTCTGTTGAAAGTTTAAAATACACTTAATATATAATTGTAATATATAAGTAGCCCTTAGTATGCATACATCAACGGGATGGTTTATCCAGCCAGTCCGTACCAAAGGACCAAGTTCTGAAATTCAAGTAAGTTTAATACAATTATTCTGTATTATTTACACGCTACACTTACTGTGCCCGTGTAATTAACCGACTACAATTAGCGAGGTCGTAATAATTTAATAAACGGAATAAATTATTAGTCTCGCAAATTGGAGGCTTTTGGAAAACCTTGGATCCTAAACCGTCGCAACACGCAGAAAAGACCAAAATAAAAGGTAAGCGTTGGGTGCTGTCAATGTGATTCTGTATTATCAAAATCTGTTAGTTTATGTGAACTCCACTGTATCCTATATCCTAATATAACATACATGATATATATTATGCATAACACCTCTGCCTACGTCTTTAGAGAATACAGGGTAGCTTGTGGTTGTTTATTCTTCTTACTATTAGTAGAAAGGAACTATAATGGTAAAGGGAAACATCGTCAGGAAACGGCACACCTGAGAGATTTTTCAACGGTGTGTACACCCATATCAGAGGCCTACATGGGGTTTAAACTCTAATACTAGGTTGTTAATCAACCTACGATAAGGAGATGATAATTTATCATTATACTAATACGATGAGTGACAAAACACTTGAGCCAAACATCAAACAGACGTGGGGATCGAGTACATTCCTGTTAACTCGAAAGACTCGTAGACGTTGTGGAGCATACTCGATAATATCATGTTAAAACACGAAGGGAAATTGCTTTCATATTTTCTGCTGTAACCCAGTGATGATATTTTATTAAAGGCTTTCGTTATTTGCTACCAAATATTACATAAGTAACTGGAATTGGTGTTCGGGAATTATGTGAGACATATTTATCGTTTATCATGGCGCTTCTTCGTTTTTGCTTTCAGAATTTTGAATATTTTGTCATCTTTTATTAGGTTGACTTAAAGAGATGCCTAGTATCTATACTAATGTTATAAATGTAACTCTATCTGTCTTTCTGTTACGCATTCACGACTAAACCGCTGGGCGGATTTTGAAGAAATTTGGCATATAGAAAGTAGACCCGAGAAAGGACATAGGCTAATTAACGCGGGCGAAACCGCGGGCAAAAGCTAGTTGTCTATATTTATGTGTTATTGTAGATAGCGTTCCTTGCTACCGTGTTTGAGACTTTTTTTCATGAAATTATTGATGGACAAAAGATTAATGCAAAAACTCTTGTAGTTAGCTCTCAAGCAATTCACTAGAGATGCTGTATTGTTGAGTTTAAAGTGAACTATAAAGTTATTAGAATTATTTTGTTGTTATGTTGGAATAATTAAAAAAATTTTTTTAGTTTACTGCCTTATTGGACCTCATGTGGCAAGCGCGACTGCTGAGCAAAAGATTCTGGGTCCAGGGTCGAGCAGTGTTTTTATATATTTTTTTATTGTCATAGTCACTATATCTATTTTATGGTGTTAGACCTATTTATACTTACAATAGCATTTTCAGTTAAAGTACTTAAAAAAAAAGATATTTTTCACGCCTGGATGTTTAACCAGCCAGTAGTACCACAAATACCTTCTCAAAACTTTAAAATGTAGACGCATAATTTCATACAATTTGTACATAGCCCATTAATTACATAGCCGCACTAAAACACTGTATACACTGGCATACACAACAATAAAGCCGGTACACACCGCTGGCCGGAAGGTTGCGACAGTGTACACCGTCGTTGAGCCCGCCCCTTTCATGTTACAAGCTACGTTTACAGCCAGACGTATAAGTAAGTATGAAATCGCCTTAATATCAGGAATACTCAAGTAGGCTGTACGGGGTACAATTAAGGTACTAGTTATTCCACCTTAAGACGTAGGTATAGCTACGGGTGTTTTGAAAATTGCTTGCCAAATTAAATTATGTACGTTAGGATGTTTTGGTATTACAATTTGTGAGGGTCTTCGTATTCTAGTAATATTCGTAACTATTATGTTTGTTTTGGCAAAAATTAAGGAAACTTTGTATGCTACAGTTTATTTTTGTTTAAATGTAATTAGATTGTTCAGTTTTGGTAACTTAAATATTCTTACTCCAGAAGATGGGCAGCAGCGTCTTCTGTAACTTTACCACCAATAGTGCGATCCCCAAGTCGCCAAGCGTAGGGTTTATGGGTACCCCCCCCCCTACGGAGGAGGCCTTTGTTCAACAGTGGAAGTCTTCCGATTGATGATGAAGTATTTTTAAGACTACATATAACGTTGTTACCAAGTCAATTTTAAACTATTGATTAAATTGTTCCAGACTTAAGACGCGTTTAAGTTAAGACAGGTAGGTTATCATTCTTTATGAGTAAGAGGGTTCAAGTTAAAAAAAAAACAATAATAACCATTAATACTAATATATTATTCAACACTCAAAATTTCTACTGTATTAAATTTATTTCAGACATCGTTCTCAGCGCTCATTTACAAAGCAACAACAAACCATACTCGTAGTACGAGTACCTACGCAACATACATTTAAACCAAGAGTTTAATGACCTACAATATCTTTGCATCTCAACGCTAAAGCATAGAATTTTCAATTTCAACCCAAATGGTCCCACTGCACCCCACACCTGCAATAACTGGGTTTAGGCTGGGTACACATGTTAGGTTTTGCTTCCGATTGTCAGGTCGTACTACCTGATCGTATTGACTGAATACTCATCTCATTTTTGCGTCAAGCTTTTTTAGAAGTCACTGATTCCCGGTGTCATCCCGATTGCTTGCCTACAGAACATAAAGAAAAGATGGACGACGAATTATTGTTACTTATTGCATATTTACTCGTCGAAAATGGCATAGTCGCCTCGGAAGTCGAATCCAACTAACTAATCGGACATGATTTTAATGTTTAAACAAATTAATTACTCGAATGCCTTTCGATTTTAATCGAACTATTAGAATCGACTATGTAATCGATGATGAAAAATCTGACGCGTGTACCCAGCCTTATAATAAACAACCCACAACATTAAACCCACTGTTACATACATAAATAACTTCACACGTGTATGCTCATACATACATTTTTAACACAAACAAGTGTTAACTTTATGTAGTTGGAACTATGTTGGAAAGTAGTTAATTTTAGTTTTTAACGAGTATGACAAGAACTTTTTAAATTACGTTGTGTTATAAACAAAATAAGAACTACTTTAAATATGTGTAAAGGAACATGTTTTCCCACTATCTTAAAGGTGAATTTATAGAGGTTGTATCATGCTGGTAGATGTAGGTTGTATCTTCAAATACAGCAGCTTCAAGACACAAATTTCATCTCATATTCCCTATAAGTATCATTATTATAATCTAAATTTGACGTAATATCTACAATAAGAGGCCTTAGTTTAACAGTGGGCGTGTTCCGGCTGATGATGATGATCTACAATACTTCTTAATTGTACACCTCATTCCCTTGTTATTCCCTTTTAGATGATAAGGCGTGAAGTACATGTTTGCATTGGCGAAGTGAACCACCAAATTAAAAGTTCCAGAAACAATTTTGAGCTTTTAACATTTGACTTTATTATCAATTTAATTAGTAGTTTTATTTCAATGACTAATATTCGCGTAAGTGATAGAAATCATTATGTATCCCATTGGATAAATCCTATTACCGGGATATCTAGTCTAATTTAGATGATATTGATTGATTTATACCACACAATCACCCAACCGATCTCACTATTCCCAATCCTGTGGCTTCCTTCCCTTTCTGAATATCTCAAGTAATCTATTACTAGTCTTCATAGAAATAATCTTTAGATAGACTTTTGTAAAACATATTATTTTTTAACATTGCAGAGAAAATATATTATGTGTATGTGTCTTAGATATATGTATGTTTAATGTTTATGTCATCAGAAGCATTTTATAAACGCCAAAGTATAAATGTCTTAGGAGTAGGCAGAATCTATTGTGATCTGCAATAGCTTTGATACGCCTTCGATTGCTTTAGTCGTTTATTTAGGGTGTACAGCGTGGTATGTACATACAATCAAGTATTGTAAAGTGACACGTGCTTTGTTACAACTGAATACTGTAATTTAATACATCGTGCGCAAACAGTATCAGTATTCAGTAAATCCCCGCTAATCTCATTCGCGTAACTAACCAAAACAATTGTCTCCATCCATAAATCAATGACATCATTAAATAGGTTAACAATTAAAAACCATTTACATTAACCCCGCGCTAACCGATATTGTCATTTCAATTATGTGCGGATTGCAGAGGAGAATTAATATGTATTTGTTACAGCGGCGTATCCGGCGGCGTCCGCCTGGAACCGGTTGAAACTGGTATAATCCGCCGAGAAGCGGCCACAAGCGGATTTGTCCGATCATGTTTGGTTGAAATTTAGCATCGCGCTACAAATTAATGGATTATCGCTAGTTTTGAAGTTAAGATGATCGGTTTTGACATTGCTTTTAGTTCGAGCACTTTATGAGATTGGCTGGATAGTTGCAATTAGAAACTATTTACTTCATACAGCGCTTGCGAGGGTCGATAGGACGATGGTAAGGTTATTGCGGTTTATTTCATTATTTATTGTACACACAATGACGTGTCATTAAAAAAGGTGAGCGACCGAGCGTAACTTTACATCTATCTGCCAAGGATTGAATTAAAAGTTTTTAAAGCTGGAGAACAGTTTTATTAAAAAATCTGAGTTACATTGTGTGCAAACAGTACGTAAACGACGACCTAAAAATAACAGCGATCCTCAACCAACACTAAAGCAATATCCACGTTCTATTTTCAAGCCTCTTTGTATACTTGTCGCTTCACCCTACCACTTTTATTACAAAAAAAGATATAGTAAAGTCCCCGTATCAAATTCTGGCCAATCCCCGCAGGAGATTGAGCAGTAAAACGACATTAACCGACCCAAAACATCACCGAATGAGAATTCACGTCACGTTCGAATCAAGTCCCATAAGGAATGAGTTTGCGGACCAAGTTTCAATGTCGACGGCGTTTAAGGGTTTTTTTCAGGAGATACTCAAACAAAACACAGTCGCATCCCGACCTCCTTCCACCTTAATTTCAAACGTGGATCGCTTAAGTTCTTTGACGATTACTGGGGTCTATTCTTATAAACTGACTTAACAGAAACTTTACGCCTGTAATGACGAAGCAGAGATGTATTTGTTGACCCTTATGATTTATAATACCAATATTACATTGGCATAGTTATGAGCTAACTTGTACCCAAATAGTGGTAATAGGGCCCTGCTTATTGCTAATCTTTGGGCACCAATTTTTTCTTCGTGCGCATATTGTTGTCAGGATTTGTGCGTTTTCAATTACATCACTAATAGAAAAAAAAACAATTTAGTCAACCTGATAATTCTATCTAGGACCCCAAGCGTGACGCTCGGGCTTTATCACCAAAACCAACGATCCAACCTCATAAACTAAATTAACTTTATATAATATTTATGAATGATGATGATTTAATTAATAATTATCACAAATAGCTGGTAAACTATTTACCGCTACAGGCTAGGTATTTAGTAGATTAATTAATTTAGACAATTATCAAATTCCAAATCATTGAAGACCTACATTTGTGCAGTATTCAAACATATTATACTCAGACATTGTCGAGATTTCAATCCACTACAGCACTATTAATATTAACGCGTCTAATTAATTTTAAGATCTTTCAAACTAATATTACAAAGGCAAAAGGTAAAAATAAATGTAAATACATGTAATAGTATTAAGTTGTGTGTGTGTACTGGATTACTAACATATTTTTAAGCTTCCATGTTTTACTAACAATATGAGTCTGTGTAACTTGAAATAAATGAATTATTATTATTAAAGGCGAAAGTTTGTATGTTTGTTACTTCTTCACGCTTAAACGGTTTGACCGATTTTAATGAAATTTCTGATTGATTAACACAAAGGCTACTTTGTATCCCAAAAAAATGTAGCGGGTATCACCGCGGGGCGCAGCTAGTGTTGCAATATATGAGACCTTTTATCTTTGCTGGCTAAATATAGGCGACTTATACACTGCCTACGCTTTTGAATAAAACCGTGACGTGGGCTAAATACTCTATCATAACCTACTATTGTAAAGTATATATATCACAGAGTAAAATCAATAAAAATGATACCTTACGCCCATTAACTTAAGGTATAAAATAAACTGCCTCGTTGATCTAGCTGGCGCTATTGTGTTTCTGGGTTTTTCCATAAAGTAATTTTTATTAAAAAAATGAAAAATGAGAATTAGTTAATATGGATATTGTAAGTACTTACATACTGTATTATACCAATCCAATTTAAACATACTGACTAATGACTAATATCTACTATGTAGCCGCCTATATGTATTTATAAAACAAAGTCACAAGCCAAATAGAATATTACGGTTTTTTTTTATCATAATAACCTAGTTCTTACCTTCCAATCCAATCCTTAGAAATTCCCAAGCAAAGAAATGTGTTGAGTTCCTTAATCGCCTCATTTGTGGGAGAAATAGTAGGAGAAATTATATTATTGAGTTTATGGTGGGCGTGTACTGTACAAAGTTTGAAGAAAATTACGAAAGGCGTCCTCAGTTGCAGCCACTTCCTTACTTCATTAGAGTAAGATGAATGTTACTCCGAGTTTTCTTGGCGAAATCTCGTAGAATGTCTTCGCTTGCTGCGTACGAATAAAATATGATATCCTTATATGCATTGCGATGTAGTATAATATTTAGACCTCATGTGTATAAGCCTTTATGTATATATTGATTGATATAGATATCAATGAATGTATCTGACTGCCTCGTTGGTCTAGTGGTCGCTAAGCGCGACTGCTGAGCACGAGGTCCTGGGTTCGAAACCCGGCTCGGGCAAAGTGTTGCTGGGTTTTTCCATTAGGTAATTCTCAGTGGCAGCACGGAGTCTGGATTTGTGCCCGGTTGATGGCAATAGGCTCGCCTCCTATTACACTGGGACCTAAAAACATAACTGGCGAAATGTGGGTACTATATGTGCACCTCTGCCTACCCCTTCGGGGAATACAGGCGTGATGTTATGTTTATGTGTTTTTGATTGATATCTCCGATCGGGTAAGAAACCTGTTCTTACATTGTAAGGGAATAGAGAGATCGTGTGTTGTTGTACGCCCTTGTGAACAACATCGTCTCCTGCGTAGTTGGTTAGTCTAGATAGCCGTCCCAAAGGAAAATTGATCTGGAGGACATCAAGTTAATATTACACATAATAATGTCTAGCTTTAAAATCCAGTATCACTGTTTGACCAGGGAATTGAGCTAAACCTCGAACCTCAAAGATCGTGAATTGCGTTTAACACGAGACAGAGACTTATTCCTTTGTTTTAGAACAGTCTCCGGACAAATTAATTTGGAGACGCACATGCAATCACCCCTTAATCCCCGCAGGGTTACAGAACAGTATTCTCCTTCATCACAAGTCTTTACACTCACATTTCTGGAGCCATTATAACTATCTAACTTTTTTTTTAAAAGAAGTGACTATCCGATTATCATTCTGAACCCGCTCCAGGTCCATAACTTCTCGCTCCTCTGACTCCTCTGAATTTTCCAACAATCGGAAAATTAATCATTTTAGGTACAGGGATTCGGGAACTTCGTGTACCAAGAAGGTACTTACTTATTTTAGGTGAATGCCAAGAAACAGCACTACCTATAATCAAAGAGAGATAAAGATCTCTTATTTTTAAGGTCAATAGAAATGTTCAAGATCCTCCTGATTTAAATAATAGCCTTAATGTTTTATCCAATTGGTTTTCGGTTAATAATCTGCTTTTAAACGCATCAAAAACGAAATGTCTTAAGTTCTCACTGCCTAACGTGCCTCAATCTAATCTAAATCTAATGCTTGATGGTGAAAAACTTGAACTAACACAGGAAACAGTTTTTCTAGGTATTACTATTGATTCCAGACTGCAATGGGGCGCCCACATCTCAGCCCTATCTAGCAGGTTGAGTTCAGCTGCGTTTGCGGTTAGAAGAATTAGACAGCTTACTGATGAAGCAACAGCTAAATTGGTTTATTTTGCGTACTTCCACAGCATTATGTCTTATGGCATCCTGCTGTGGGGGTCAGCGGCCGAAATCAATTCTATTTTTGTTTTACAGAAAAGGGCTATACGAGCCATCTATAATATGGGCCCACGCGAGTCTCTTAGGGAAAAATTTAAATTAATCAATATTCTGACCCTTCCATCTCTATACATACTAGAAAATATCATGTACGTGCGTAGGAACTTGCAAAATTTTAGTATAAATAGCGATTATCATTGTTTAAACACTAGAAACAAACATAAATTAGTAGTACCTAAATATAGGTTAGCAAGAACTAACTCCAAATCATTTCTCGGTAATTGTATACGTTTTTATAACAAACTGCCAAAAACGATAACTGATCTTACCGGTAAGAAATTTAAAACATGCGTGAAAGCAATTTTAATCAAGAAAGCTTATTATAAAACTAAAGATTATGTTGATGATAGAACAGCTTGGAGTTAATGTCTTCTGCACATGTGGCTTCCCTGGCAAATGTAACACCATTATCCCTTTCTTATTAAGGCTTAATGTTTTGAAGACCCTTATCTTCTCCTTTACTTTCGTAGGTCCTCTACCTCTGCCCAGTTTTCGGGCAATTTATTTTATATAATTGATTCTAGGTCTTCATCAATATTGTAAATGTGGCCACAATGTAATGAATAGTGATAGCTAGTAGTTTTAATTGCACCGTGGGTTTTTGGCCCAATTTGTTATTTTTTTCCCTTCTATCACTATTAGTTTGCTTTGTTGTCGCATAATGAAACTACATATGTAAATTTACAAATTTGTACCATCTTTCTTTTTAAATGAGTAACCTCTGGAGTTTCTTGCCGGTTCTTCTCCATTGGAATGACATTTTGGAACCGTGCAACTAGCATCCTAACGTTTCATAAGCGCCTGTAATAGGTTTATATGAAATAAAAACATTTTGAATTTTGAATTTGAAAAGCACGTATAGCTTAAACGAACTTCCAAGTACCAAATTCAACAAGTTTATCCGAAAAGTAGTTCTCAAATATTCGTAAAACATTTTCAATTTGAACTAAAACACGTAACAAGGGCGACGGTACTTACTGCAGCAACTTACCGTCAGAATATCTCCCGCCAACGTATCGCACGACTCAAGAATATGTGGTTGGACTTGATTAAGCAGTTTGGATGCCAAGCCCGCATGCCCGGGACCCGAGTCCATACCTTTGTATGAACAACGCTTGAGACTTGAGCTGAACAAGGTAAACGACCACATTGAATCCACGTTGTATTAAGGTTTCATTGAAATATTTCTATTACACATAAAGTTTTATTTTCACACTCTTAGAGCAATGAAGTGTGGATTATTTTTCTTTCTTGTTCTGTTTATAATAGATTTTTATTTTTTATAATAGCCCTTGTTACTCTTGGGTTAGTTTTTTCTGCTTATTTCAATCCTATAAAGCTTATTAAATTATTCGTTTTATGTTAGTGTGTGCCTGTGTTTATGTAATTCGTTGCTTACTTTGCATGAGAGACGACTTTTAGAATGATTTTAGGGACACCCTCTACAACATTAACGGGTAGGTACTATTCAGTCAGAAACACACACCACACCACATTACCATAGCAATACAACAAATACATTTATTTAAGCAACAACAAAAATAAAAAGGCATAATTTCGTCCCAGAAGAAAAACTCGATACAATCCACATAACTTGAGCGAGACTTTTATGATAATCTGCCTGCGGAAAGACAGCTATTTAACACATAAAATGCAGAAAAAATACCAACACAAATTATCTTCACGATGTTCTCCCGAGAGCCATAAAATGCAGCCTGCTTATCGACTGAACAGACGGTTAAATAACTCGCGTTCTTATGGCTGAAATGTCCTGAAAAGGACTGAAATATATGTAAGATAAACTCCAGGCGGTAATGGCCTCTTGTTAGCATCAAAATAATGAAAGTTTAATACCAGAGTTGGGTTGTCGGAACTCTGGAACATATCTACCTACCTTTTGCGTACCTAAACTGTTTTAGTGCTGAAGGAAATTTTAGTAACTGCTTGAGAGGTACTAATTTCTCTGTTTCATAATGGATACAGTAGCTACCGCCTGTTTTTCTCGTGAAATATAATATTTTAGTAAATGTGTAGTATATAAATACGTGGTGAGTTGAGTAAGTCTTAACATTTTTATAGCGTAGACGGTTTTATATCACATAATCCTATATCTACTATGACGGTATTAAGGTACAGGTACTTAGCTATATACGATTTTTTGAAATTTCAAACATAACATAACATTACGCCTATTATGTAGTCCCCAAAAGGGTAGACAGAGGTGCACATATAGTACACCTATTTCGCCAGTTATGTTTTTTAAGTCCCAATGGACCCTTAAAGGGGGACGTGCCTATTGCCATCGCCTAGGCCCAAATCTAGACTCCGTGTTGCTACTGAGAATTACTTAATGAAAAAACCCAGTAACACTGCTCGACCCGGGATTCGAACCCGGACCTCGTGTTCAGCAGTCGCGCTTAGCAACCACTAGACCAACGAGGCTGTCAGATTTATTTCAATAGACTCAATACAGCGATGTTCTTTTGTTTGAAGCGGGCAATTTATTATTGTTTTAAGCAGTTTTTTTTATATGGAAATAAAAATATTTATGTAAATGTTACGCTAGAATAAATTCGTTTGGTTCTCTGTACGAGACATTTCTTAAGAAATAATTGAATAGGCATGTAGATTGCGAGCGTGCGAGGAATATCGGAGCACAATAGTTTCACGTAACTGTATTGTTGATCGGGTGGTTTATAGTTCTAGTTGGAAACCTACCCTAGCACTATGAATGGAGGCACCTATCATAGGAATCCTGACTCAAACTGATTCAGAAAAAATATGTTTTATTGAACATTTTTTCACGCACCTGGACAAGATTGGCACAGTACCGCGGCGGATGGCACTGTTTAAGGGAGGCTTATACCCAGCAGTGGGATACTGAACTGTGGATGATGATGAAACATTTTTTCAATAAAATATTATGTATAATACATATTATTCATAGTAGATACATTTGGTACATTTACATAATTTAGTTTATAAACTTGGTTTGTATTTGGTTCCTACATTATACAGCATATATTTTTCTTATGGATGTTAGTGTCGAGCGTATTTTGTGCATAATAAATTTCATAAAGTATTTGCAAACTTATTCTCGATTATTTCTAAGTTGAAAAATATAACAAACTAGCTGACCCGGCGAACTTTATACCGCCTTTTTAGACCTTCCTTGGACTTCCACAAATAGTTCAAGACCAAAATTAGCCAAATCGGTCGAGCCAGTTTCGAGTTTTAGCGAGACTAACGAACAGCGATTAATTTTTATTTATATAAATAAAATGAAGATGAATACCGATAAAATTATGCTTTAGTTTCAATTTTATACTAGTTTAAGGATTACATCCAACACGGACCCGATGAAGCAATATCTAATCACTTTCAGCAACAATTGAGTGCAATACAATTAAACGGGAACCAAATCAAGTCGACAGAAGCTGATTCACTACAGTTTAAGACAATGCAGTCTCCATTAGCAAGTACCGAACGCCAACAAAAGACCAGGGAACAAAGAGACATTTTCATTCACAATAGCTTTTCCTGAATATTGTATTTGACTATACAGTGTCACAGAATCTTAATAGCGAACGCTCTTAAACTCGTACCTTAGGTACTTAAGAGCCATTTCACAAAATTTTGACGTTCGAATTTCGGTAGAATTGTCATGTGTGCGTGACACACCCACACAAAAATAATGCTAACAGTGTAGCGCAAAAAACGAGACGGACAAAAAAATCTTGATCGTTATTACAATATACCAATATTCCAGATTTATGAAAATAATTTGAATTCATTAGTAATTTGATCATATTATTTATTTGTTCCTATTTTTTAAGGCGGTTTTTATATTTTTTATTTCACAATTTTTAGTGGTGCCTAGGATTCATCCGCCGTAGACATTTTGAGGATTAGTATTTGAAATCCTTACAAAATGCTCCCTCAAACGATATCTCACACGATATATACTATTAAAGTGGTAGAAGGGGGGACAAGGCACCACCTCCCCCTCTTTCTTTCTAGTTTGTGGCGACAATTACTTAGGCTATATTACTTGTAACGACAGTTCTGCTATGATTTTATAAGGAGTTCAGTTCCATATCTCCAAAGATCATCATCAGATCTACATGAACTATTTCGAAATAAACTACTTTCCAACAAAAAAAGAATTTTGCAAATCCGTCTTTAGATGACGGAGTTATGCCCGAACATACATAAAAAATATATTTAAACATCCGAATTATCCTCCTCCATTTTAAAGTTTTCAAAATAAATATACAAAGGCGAACTTAATACTTTAGGCATTTATTACCAGTCGACTTTAGAGCGATATGGAGACAAATATTAGGTAGATGCACATATAGATGCATGCGATGTGATTACGTATGGCTCTAAGACGTGGTCGCTAACGGTTGGCCTTTTGGAAAGGGCTTTCAGAGTCACTCAACGAGCTATGGAATGAACTATGCTCGGGGTTTCTTTGCGCGACAGGATCCGGAATACGGAAATTCGCCAAAGAACTAGAGTCACCGGCATAGCTCGAAGAATATGCAAGTTGAAGTGGCAATGGGCATGCCATATCGCTCGAAGGACCGATAACCGCTGGGGAAGAAAGGTTCTCGAGTGGCGACAACGAACCGGAAGACAGCGTTGGCAGGCCTCCCACCAGGTGGACCGACGATATCGTCAGAATTGCGGCCCAAGCGGTAGATGCAATTGGCAAGCTGTAGTTGTCTAACTTTCTAAGGGAGAGGCCTTTTAACAGTGGACGTCTACCGGCTGATGATGATGATGATGACGTATATCGATACGCAAAATAATAAACATACATATAATACGTTACATACATACATGAAACAAAACAATACATAATATATATACATAAAGCAATAATTAATTAATTATCTCAACTATTATAACTATTTACAACTTAAATCTAATACAAGATAAAAACAATATATACAAAAATAACAAGTTAAAAAGCATCAAAAAATTCATCCCCATCGATGTCAACCGGTAACGTGCCCAAAAGACTGGCAGCATTGCCACGTGTAGTTTGCGCAAACTCCTAGACCTACCAGGTATGATTGCTTGGCACTTATTCGGAATTGCCGCCATGCCAAATCTCGCGGACCAGTCCATTGTAGCTTAAAGATCGCAGTTGGTTGCACTCATTGTCTAGTACACATCATCAATCCCAGAAGCAGAGTAAGGCTACAAGTTATCGGCATATGGAATACGCACACCGGAGTGATTGGATTATAAGGTTAATAAAGATAGAAAACAGCAATGGGCGGAGAATACCGCTTTGTGGAAGGCCAGATTTTAGCTCATACCAGGAAGAAGAGGACTCTTCCACATGGACCGACCACTGGCGTTCCCAAAAGTATAGGATCTATTCCAGCGCTTTAGGAGACGCCAAGAGACTGATGGGATAGGATGTAGACGAGGATATCGCGATTGACTATATTGAAGGTATTGGAAAAATCAACTAGGGCTGTAACTTTAGTATCTTCTATGCCTGCCTTAATGTCGCCAATTGCCTGGCCTGCAACCGGACTGCAAGGGAAGAGGTTATTTTGGTTGACTCTTCGTATATTCTCATGGACATAGGCTTCGAGCTCTTTAGATAGGAAAGAAAGGATAGAGATTGGTCGGAAGTGACTGGGTAGAGAAGAGCTCGATATTTTAGGTAAAAGGTGAACGAAAGCTTTGCGGTACAAGAAGGGGAAGTATCCGGTATCCAAGGAGCACGATATTATGTGTGTGATTGCTGGAAGAAGGTGGTCAACTATTGTGACGATCATTCCGCGATAGGCGTTATCACAGTCTAACGCTATGGATTTGATGGAGGATGATCTTTTTGATTTCTCTCTCAGTGACTGGAGATATGTGCAAGGGATTCATGTTGGGACGCGGGAGACCATCGACGTAAGCAAGTGTCTGAGGTTTGGTCTTTTGTCTAAAGTTGGGCTAGTGAAGAAATGCGAATTGAGATCGTCCAAATCAATGGAATTCAACCGGTCACATAGTGGTGATTTGCCAATACTGAGAGTTTCAAGGAACTTCCAGAGATCGGCAAATTAGAATATGGCGGCGTTTGGTATTGGATATTACTTAATTATACCGATTTCGTGCAGCTTTGAAAAGATTCCAGTCCTCATCACGATCTTTCTTGAATTTTCAAAAAGCGCGATCCCTACGCTTTATGGCCAACTTTACACCATTCAAAATCCATGGCGCAGCTGGACGCTTCAGCTTTATCTTTTTAAGCGGTGCGTGTATATCATAAAGCTCGATGATTTCCCGGTTAAAACCGCTAACCTTTTCGTCGACCGCGGGAGCCTCCATCATAGGTTTCCAGTCGATTAGAGAAGCATCTGAACTCAGTTTGCTTACATTGATTCGCGCGAAGCTGTGCATGTACATTGTACAGTACCTTGAGCTTAGGTTTATGAGGTTTGAGGATATACGATAAAAGTATAAGGTCGTGGTGAGAAAATCCAGCGGTGACGAGTCGGCCATGAGAGGAAGCCAGGGAAGGATTGGGGGTATTAATGAAATCGAGCCGAGTGTGCTCAGCTACATCGTTGTGGTGAGTGGCTTGAAGCAGTACGACGAGTAGGCTGGCAGAATCGACTATGTGCAGGAGTTTGGAGGATTGGGAGGTATGCGAAGTAAGGAAGTGTTGAAATCTTCCATGATGATGTGGTGTGCATAATATGAACCTATCGATTATAATACAGTTTCGAATGCAGTGGAATCGTTACGGAGGTAAATAGCGGCGCCACCCCTTCCCTTACCGACCTTATAATTGCAAATAAGGACGAACTCGAGCAGGGTGTAGAACGTAGATAAGATGTGAGGTTTGTGCACAATTTCCGAAATCAGGTTAGCATGAACGTTGGCTGGGACTACTTTGCGCATTGAGGGGACAACATTTTTCGCGCAACTTATAATTCAGTGTGCTGCTACAGAACAGAAACTTACGTCATCAGATATAATATCTGATTGGATGGTTGCTGAATATTAATTAAATAAAATATTTTAAAAGAATTTAATAACATTTTATAATAAACAAAACCGGATGAAAATAATTCGTAGAAAATGAAAACGTTGTGGTCGTAGTATAAAAATGGGTTTTTAATACGAATTTTCGTAATTCAAAATTTGAAAAAAGTGACACAGGTCCTGCCTCTAAGGGCGCTCGGGCCCGACTGATCGTTCTACGTTTGTGCATTGTAATTTATTGTGATTTTGAGTGATATTGGAAATGGTATTATATCTAATTAAATAAAGGAATATTAAAAAACATTGTATTAATAGATTTCCCAGAGAGCATAGTTCATTATGGCATAATTTTAAAAGTAATAAATACTTTTATTTAAACCAAAAAGTCGCGATAAAATTACCATATAAAACCGTGAAAACCGGTTTAAGTTTTTATTTTTTTATCAATTAAAAGTGTTATTAATCGAAAATTTTCCACCGTATGTTACAACAAAAGTATATGTCCTATGCCTACTGTATTTTTTCCATTTAAATTTGTTGATGTAAATGGTAGAATTTGAAGCCCTAAAATGGCTCTGCGATGGATTTTCAGAAAACGTGTTGCGGGAAATAGCTCACCACACAGCAATCAAGTTATATTTTGAAAATCTAATTCTATTTGTAACAATGGGAAAGATTGGTCTACATTCTACATGTATTCAGAAATTCCTTAGTACTACCTAAGATGGTAAATTTCGCGTCCGAAAATTCAGAAAACTGTCAAAAAATGTGAAATGGCTCTTAAGCGGCCAACTTATAAGTGATACTTTAAGTTCATACTTCGGTTCCCATACAAACTTCTGACGTACTCTCATACATATTTAAAGGCGGTGAAAATGAATGGCGTAATTCAAAGGTGCACGAATATGAATACGGCTCGGTGTTGTAGCGGGAATTTTAAATTAAGTGATCCTTTTATGTTTAATTTTGACAATTTAGCTGTCTCAGTATGTTTTCGTTTACGGCTTCAGTCGGTGTAGTTTGTTTTATTTTTTCACATATCTTTATTAAAGTCGTGGCGGCCTAGTGGTGAACATACCACATTTGTAAGCATAACGCTGCAGGTTCACACCCGGAAAGTATCAATGTGACTTTTTTAATGTTATAAATACTTTCTTAGTTATTGTAAGACACCACTGAGTGTGACGGAAAACATCGTGAGGAAACCTGGATTTAATTATCTGAAATCGCCAACCCGCAGAGAGCTAGCGTAGTGATCAAAGCTCAATCTTTTTCTATACGAGAAGAGGGCTTTGCCCTGCAGTGGGACAGGTATAGGTGTTATTAAGCTTTACTTTAGGACGAATTGTTGTATGCTTACAAACATAATATGTTAATAAAATAAAATGCGCTTATTACTAATACAGTATTTGCTTCGGCTTTGTTGTTGCACCTACCTTATAATCTCTGCACCACCCTAAGGTTGACTGGTAGAGAATGCCCCAGGCATTAAGTCCGCCTATGTATACTATTTTTGGTACATGAAGTTTAAATAAATAAATACAATAAACATAAGATAAGATAAACCTCTCTTCGTAAAACATGTTTAGGTGTTACATTAGTGTTAGTTACTGTGGCGACGATTGAATCGAACAATAATGACATCATTATTTTCAGCAGATCCCGTTAAAACAAATTGTGTCTCTTCGACAGAAATGACAATCAATACATCGTGTAGACAAATTATACTAGAGTTCTCAATTATCTGCTTTACTTATAAAAAACGTCAGGGTTAAACAAATTATTAAATATACCTTTACTGTCATTTGCATGTCAAAAAAAGAGATCGAGTATAGACTTAAGAAGTGATTAAAACACACATTAACACATATCAACATCGTTTATAAGTAGGTTCGAGTTTCCATGTTAGTTGTCCAAAGGTTATTTCACTGAATATCTATAGCCGCTGACGTCATCAGACTAGCCAGAGATGCACTCTGTTTCCTAACACTCGTTGTCCTAAGGCGTTGTCCTATAGTCACGTGACTGGAGAGAGATTTACAGGACTACCAACTCATGGTCTTTTTCGAGAAGGATTTTTGGGCATCGTACTAATAGCATACAATAATATCATCGCAAGTTCGCTCGAACTTAGTTCGTATGAATGAGCGAACAAACATATTGATGTCGAATAGGTGTCGTCACTAACGTTCACGCTGATGTACAAACTGTGAAGCAGGCTACGTTCAAAAACAGACAGGTATGCGTTTAACACCGCCGATCTGTCTACGCCGTAGCTTTTAATATGCGTTAAACTCCGTAGATACATCTACGCCGTAGCTTTACAGCTACGAGTCCCTTCAATATTAAAGCTACCGGTACTTTTTCCCTTACTTTTAGGTTTCATATCCCGGAGTAATGGAACCTTGCTGTTCGAGAATAGCTGAGCCCTCCGACTGTCAGTTAGACCAAATTGGCGATGTCTAGTTAAGTATCCGTTAAGGGTATAGGGTATAGTCGACTCTCGAATCATTCGGAAATAGTCTGGGGAAATGTGCCTGGTGGACACAATGTTGCGACTATCTAGATTTAGACAGCGATCGGTAGGCAATTCAAATTACGTTGCGATATATTTGGCAATCGCTATTAATATTAATATAAATACGTAATGTTATTATGTAGTCCAAAATTTTAATAATTATCAGTTGGTCTAGTGGTTATTAAGCGCGACTGGTGAGCTTAGATCCAGGGTTCGAATCCCGGGTTAGGCAAAATGTTACTTTTAGTAATTCACAGTAGTAGCTCGGAGTCTGGGTTTGCGCCCGGTTGTTGGCAATAGGCCTCTATTACATTGGGACCTAAAACATACCTGGCGAACTGTGGGTGTACCATATTTGCACCTCTGCCTACCCCTTCGGGGAATATAGGCGTGATGTTATGTTATGTTAATTCTCAGTAACAGCACAAAGCCTGAATTCCCGGTGAGTGGCAATAGGCTCACCGTCTACAACATTACTTTTAAGGAGGCGTAATGTGGGTGTACTTTTATACACCTCTGCAAACCCCTTCGGGGAATAAATACGTGGCAAGTATTATGTTTTAGGTTGTATTTATTTTAAGCTTTAATGCCAAATACGTCACAAAGATGCACCGTATTCAAAGCAACGTTGTTCATTATTGATTGGCGTATACTTACATGAGTTTGCTACTTCCAGGAACCTTATCTCAATAATATCAATACAGCGAAATAGGCTGTGAAATTGAATTTCACTATCAATTTCTTTGCTAGTGGATATATTCTATACATATATAGAGTATGATAAACAAAGATCTTGATATAATATCGTCGGAGTTTCCCTCTCACGTAGTATTTGAAACGTGACGATCGTTCACGCCTGGTGGGTGCAGCTTAAGTTGGGAACTTCGCCCAAGTTGCGTAGGAATAGCGAGTACCTATAGTATTTTCATGAAGGATATTTGCCTCATTAGTACTAGTTAAGTTTATGGATTCGTGAATTTTCGGGATAGGTAAGAGTATTTTGCCGAGTGGTATCCGGCGTAGAATTGTATGTAACAAACGATTGTATGGAAAATAATAGATATGTCAATAGACTTAAGAATTGGTTAACGTAAAACTCATATTAGCATCTATACTAATATTATAAAGCAGAAGACTTTGTTTGCTTGAACGCGCTAATCTCAGGAACTACTGGTCCGATTTGAAAAATTCTTTTCAAATCGAAAATATTTCGAAATCCATGCGGACGGAGTCGCGGGCAGAAGCTAGTCGTTTATAAGTAAGAGAGAGTGTTTTTAATTTGATAGGTAAAATGACGTGAAACTGCTTGGCAGAATCTGAGTGTAGGCCGGTACAATCTAACCATAAGTGGAATACGGACCTAATAAACATGCATCCATTATAATATTAATTTATCCATTAAGAGCCTGAAGTATCTTGTACTACAAAGGCTAATACTTGTGCTCCTCGTAAGTAAACGTGTCTTCTAGATATAATATTATTTATGTGTGAACTGTCGTGGTGGCCTAGTGGTTAACATACTGGATTTGTATGCACAAGGTTGCAGGTTAAAACCCGGGCAAGTATCAATGTGACATTTTTAATATTATAAATACTTTCTTAGTTATACTAAGACAGCACTGACTAACGGTGACGGAAAACATCGTGAGGAAACCTGGATTTATTTATCTGAAATCGCCAATCCGCAGTAAGCTAGCGTGGTGATCAATGCTCAATCCTTCTCTATACGAGAAGAGGCCTTTGCCCTGCAGTGGGACTGTTATAGGCTGGTATTATTATTATACATATATATAAGCAAAAGGTAGAAGATGAATACTTACGACATTGGTGACCACAAACTGACGTAAGTGACCTCGCAATGCAGCATTGTCATCGTGCCAACCGACACACGCCAACCAAGCTATAGTAAAGTTGAATAGGAAAAGTTAGTACTGACTGCGTCGTTGATTTAACGGTGGCAAAGCGCGATTGGCAAGCGTGAAGTCGTGGTTTGATTCCCGGGTCAGGTGTTATTGGGTTTTCTCTTAGATGAATTTTAGTAGCGGCAGATTTATTACAAAGCACCTATACCTAACTGAAGTTTTGGCGTTATTACAGCTACACCACAGCCAGCACTTTCGAGGTTATATAATGTGAATATCAAAGATTGGCGCAGTGGCCAAGCGATTAGACTGCTGCGTTAAGGGTTGCGGGTTCGATCGACAGATGTTTTTGTTCCGAGTCTGGGTGTTTGTGTATGTGATATTTCAAGTTTGTGAAACGCACCCACGACATAAGAAATTCCTAGTGTGGGGCGACGTTTTTTTTAAAAAGGAAAAACTATACTAGAAAAGTATTTTATATTTTACAGGATACGAAGACAAATTAATAAATAATCTTCCATGTTCAGCAGTAAGACTGAAAACGTAATTGTTTAAGTTGTTAGAGCAGCAGGACGGACACGCACGACACCGGCGACCACAAACCGACGTCACTGACCACATAATGTAGCGTTGACATCGTGCCAACACAGGGTTATTAACAGCCAAGCTCTTAGGGTAAACTTGAATGGTATTATGGTAGGAAGTGTTTTAAATAGTCTCTCCGTACATCAGAGCACGAACTTTGTCAACTTAACGTATATTTGTGTATATTGGTTGGCAAGATCACCTTAAAAAGTCACGTTACGATAAAGATAAGAAGTTACTTCAAAAGAAAATGAAACTAAATCTAATGTCATCATCATTATTAGCCGGTAGACGTCCACTGTTGAACAAAGGCCTGCCCCTTAGATCGTCAAATTCAATGTACTACCAAATCACTCAATATTTTGAGTGTTTAAATGATTCTAAAGATTTTGTGGTAGCGTGTGATCTCTTGGTCTCTCCCCTGTCGTATTTGTTTATAGTCCCAAAGGGTATATATTTATAAGTTAACAGAAAAAGCTATTGTACCTACGGTTTTGCACGATCCTGCGTACTTGTCTTAGTTGAGATTAACCAACACAGCCAAGTTTGCACAAAATATAAAATTGTTTATTGTGACGTTCTAAGAGGGAGGCCTTTGTTCAACAGTGAACGTCTTCCGGCTGAAGATGATGCTTAAATTATTTTTCGTTGCTAGGTCTGTAGTTGAATTTGTACTAGACTATTTGCAGTGTGGCTTAACATAATGTGTCAGTCATAAAACTACGCCCTCCCATATATTCGCCATTATATTCTATTCGTCTAGCGTCATACTTGATTAGAGGAGCTAGACGCAAAACTTAACCTGTCCGCAACATACTATTTTGGCTGCCGTTAGCATAATGATGGCAATGACCGCAAGGTAAAAGCTTTGACAATGTGCCAACTAAGGATTACCAACACATTCTGGCTAAGTGTGATGTGAGCTCTTTAGTGCGGATAACTGTTTCAAATTGCCTCATAGAATATGGAGCCCAAAGATTTATTTCCATCCTTTATCACCGAAAGACCGATAGATGGAGTTGTTTTAACAACTTACCATCTAATACAGATTAATTACGTTTATAATGGTGTTTACAGGATCTTAATATGTATTTATTCATACAAAATTGTACAAGGAAGCCGTGTGGTGTCCGGCCTAGAATTGACCATCCCCTTTCCTCCCGTGGGTGTCGTAAGACGACTAATGGAAAATCCAGAAGATGGGCAGCAGTGTCTTCTGTAACTTCACCACCAATTCTGCGATCCCCAAGCCACTAGCCAAGCGTGGGGATTATGGCAATCCCTGGCCTTTGTTCAACAGTGAAATTGTTCAGGCTGATGATGTTGATGTCAGAAGTTAAAGGTACAGAGTAAAGTTTAAAACAGCAGGATGGTGCCCAAAAGCAGGTTTGCCGATCTTCTTGTCTCGTGTATGTTGAGTCGTTGGTCTATTGCCTGATCTTTTTCAGTTCGTTTCGGTTTTTGTGCCATTTGATTACAAGTTTAAAGGAATAGAGGTTGTAACCATGGTAACCGAAATCAATATGATATTAATTAATTAAACATTCCGACTTTAAACACAACAGTTCTTTATGTATATTTTTGTTTTAATGACGTAGTGGCTACATAGGTATATAGCTAAGTAACATAACCTCGAAAATGGAATATGTACAGTCAAGATAAATGCAAGTGAGCTGTCCCTGCCTTGCCTTCGCGAAATACTCTTGTCGTATTATTACACGAGGTAAAGCTTCATTACTAAGCGTTTGCGTGAACGTTCATTGTTTTCGGTGACATCATATTAATATGTCATGTGGTTGCAAGGTGTAGCCCGGTGTACGTTACCGCTGACAATGTGCCAACCAAGGATTATACAACGCTGCTAGATAACTGTTTTAAATTGCCTTACCGAAAGTGTAACCTCTGTTATTTATGGATATTAATTTATTTTAAACTTCCATTGTATATGATTTACCAACACCGGTTAATATTTTGGTTCTACGGGAACAGCGCATTTTGCATGAAAAAGATATCCATTAAACAAAATAATTATTTATATATTTATTTATTATGCTAAAACAGTTTACCGGTTTGAAATGATACCTTCTTTCAAGTAACTTATAAAAATTGTCAGTGTTGAACAATTGGTTAAATTATACCTGTCACTGTCGTTAATGAATAGAGATGTCAATAGACTTAACAAGTAGTTATCTTAAAACACATGTTAGCTTCGTTTATAAGTAAGGGGGTAAATGTTTATTAATTAAACAAAATATACCTACTTTAAAGAAGGTATATTTTGTTTACTATATTAAATACTACTTACTAGTAAATTATTTTATTAAACATCGCAAATATATTCTGAAAATAAGTAGTCTATTTTGTTATGGATGTCCTACAACCTGAACCTACGAAATCCTGTTCATGGAGAAGGTTAGTTTCCTCATATTCTCCCGAACTCAACTTATTACGAGTAAATTACAGCGAAATACGTTGTTGCACACGCCTGCTTCCAACTGTATATAATTCTTCAAATCATTCAACACTTTAACATCTCGATCATACTTATAGTCATTATAAAATCGCTGCAGGGACTGTAATATACAGCAGAGTGTTCGATTAAATCAAAGGCGTTTTCATAAAACTAAAACCTGACTACAATAAAACTGCGCGATAAATTGTGTCAATTACGTACTAAAATATTTTTAAACTAGCTGGGAAGTGTATCACACAAAAACATACTTATAACTAATTCAAGTAAGAGCAACATCCTATATACTTAGTCTTAGATCATACACAAATGCTCAGAGGTAATAAACGTGAGAATATCGCAGCAAACTCTAAAATACGATACAAGTAATCTTTCAAATGGAGCGTGCGAAGTTGTTATCTGAATACCCGTTGCGAAAAGTAAAATGGTACTGCCGAAACTATAAAAACAATATTTTAAATTACTAAGTTTACGTAGGTACGCGTTGTTTGCCCCCGTACCTGTGAGGTGCGAGATGCCAGCTACTCACTTAGAATTAAGGACTGTTCTATGAGTTCACGGGAATATAACCCTATGCTGCAGCGTGCTTAGGCCTAACCTAGTGTCTAAGACAAAATTGAAGACTTTCATAAAGATCTTTTAGTCCCCTTACCACAAACTCTAAAGTAGGATATTTTCAGTTTTGGAAGCGGGATGTATTACACTGCACCTAGCGACGGCCGGCGGCCACGCGGCGACTGCTTCTTCATTGGAAAATGTCCTGCTTTAAGAGTTCATATTAAGGGGGCAGCTGTGTTTCATTTGTGCTTGATTTTAGTTCCGTCGTGTTTGTGAGTCGTGTAAGTTACGTTTGATTCATATGAGTCATGTTTGTGTTAACTGACTTATGTCTGTCATAATTATAAATCATGTTGGTGTTAACTTAGTCTTATATAAGTTTGGATTGAGGCTTACTCAGACATGTTTTGATCAGTTAGTTATACATGAGTAGGTAGGTATTAATGCCTTCATCAATAGACACAATATTTGAGGTTAGGAAAATGTCTGTTACAAATGTATTAGGTTTATTTAAACTCATATAGGCCGACCTAAAACAAGGAAGCTGATAAGAAATGTATTAGTTCATGGAGCACAACTCCTAAGATGATGCATACATTACATTAAAGTTGGTACACCCTCAGGGATAGTACTTGGCAGTTCAGATATCACGTGGAAGCGTGGTAATCCACTACGTGCTTCAACGAATAAAGTTATTAAGCCATGACGTAACAAAACTCTCTGTGCATACTGCTTGCAGTATATAAAATGGAATAAAATATTAAAGCATCTGGAGTAATGCTTTTGGGAAATTATGTTAAGCAATGAGAATGTGTGTTTTGGAATAAATATTCGCTGTTAAATTAATAATGTCAGCTTGCAATAATCTTTTGCTTCAATTTTAGAGCTTTTCTCTTGCCGGTGGGGCAAACGCCGCTGTTCTCTATTTTTCACATTTTATTACCGCTTAGAACGTCTCAAAGCCTATCTTCTCCTTTCTTGCTGAATAAAACTACGCCTTGGCCTTCCCTTTTCCCTTCCACCTTCTATCTTGTTTTAAGGAAGTTGTCGTGACGTGTCAAGTGGCCAATTATTGTTCGTCTTCTATTTTTTGCAATAATAATATCCAACGAGTCTTCTTCGTGGGCTAATCGTCATATGGAAACGAGTCATGCCGTTGTAAATAAGCCATCCACGAGGACAGCCGCTACGCTGCCCGCACTAGGCACTTATGGAGGCTATACTTGCATGCCAAAGTACATCTATCTTCTCATACCAAAAAGGAACTAGTCTTAACCAGCTCTTGCTATAATAGAAGATAGAATAAAACTAAACTAGAACGTCTATATACGTCCCACCCCTCGCTGGCAATAAGCAATTCAGTATCTCCTGCAAATGACGGTCATCGCTGAGGCTTCACGCGTTAAACAGCCGTCAGAATTTAGATTTTATTTAGCTTTGTGGTCAAAACACTAGCAAGTTAATGGGGTTAATGGCTGAGGTAAACACTTGAGTGCACTTCGCCGAGGGAGGCTATTTTCACTTAAAATATTACCCTTTTAGGATTACACGTTAGTCTTGTGGCCAACTGTGGTCGAGTGATGTTTCAAGCGGTAATGCAACCTCGGTTATCCTTCACGGCTTAAATGGAAATAGTGAAGACGAACAATGAAATGAAATAAATACTTTTGGGTGGCTCAATTAGATTTTCAAACCACAGTGATTTAATGATAATAATAAAAACGTGTTGATGATTAAAAATGAATGATGGATTTCAGATAGTTTATTTTGGATGATAATAGAATAAATTAATAACACAAAATATAATGTATCGCATTGCAATACTTTGGTATTTTTCTTCTCTCTATTACATTATGGAAATACCACAACACACCATCCGACGACGATTCGATTTCATTTTAGATTGATGAGATTTCTAAAAAGCTCATCTTTCACGGATTAAACTTAAATATTGAATAAGTTAAGTACTAGCTGCGATCCTATCATCCAGTTTTCCAATATCTAATCTTTGGGGTCTAAGGAAAGATATTATTGAATCTCAGAAGAAAAAGTTTCAAATGGAACTTATCGAAAAGCGATAGAGCCTCTTTTCTATTTAAATCAAGTTGATTTTGATTTGAATAATCATATTATGGAAATAGTTTCTTCCGTAGATTAAAGTAAGTAAGTAGATTCTGAAATTAAAGATTTGTGTAAGATTTTTAGTTTCAATTTTATGTATACTCGTAAATATGAATTAGCAATAGATGTAACAACTTTGTTCAATAGTGGACGTCTTTCAGCAGATGATGAATAGATGGAAGCTCATATTCTGGCATATTTTTTTTTTAATTCCTTCACTTCGACAAGAACTTGATTATTTAACAAAATCACTATATAGAGCAGAGACTAACTACAATTCACTTTTGCTAACTCCATCGAGGAAACAGACTTAATAGAACATTACTAATCAATGCCCGATGCCCGTCCATTACCAGCATATTCGAGTAAGTCAGGCAGTTGATATTAGTATTGTGTGTTCGAATCCGAGCGTGTAAAGCTCACGGATTGAAATGACGATTGGCCAATAGACTGCGTAGATATCGCCTATGTATGGAAACGGCAGCTCAGTAGACAAGATCAAGTGGACTAAGGATTTTAGAGGGAGGACGATCTTAGAGAGGTCCGGTTGATGGATGGTCATGTTATAGTTTAGATACAAATACATTATTTGTAGACAACAATTAAATGTTGCTTGGAAGGTTTTTCGTAATTGGCTATAAGAGGCTTGCGATTTAAGAGCGCAGGTATATTCAAGAGTATTCTTTCCTTGCCTTAGCGATTGCATCCGTTCCCATCATGTAGATTTTGTTTCATATAATACATAGTTGAAAATAGTCATAGCATATTCCCTTCAACAAAGATAATTTAGTTGGATTGTTTGGAAATTGAAAATAGAATTATCCCCTGCAGTGCAATGCACCAATTAACTTAATCAAGTCATAACATGGTTAGGACACCAAATAAAGTTACTGGTAATTTTACACCGGACCACAATAGGGAGACATTACGTAAACGTACGCGTTCGCCGTTAAATTCATCAATGCCCAGATTGAATAATCGCGCCGGTCACCTGCCAATTACCTCGACCAGTACGGACGCAATTTATTGTGAAAGCCCCACGGCACATCTATTATACGCCTCTTTTTCCAATATGAAGAATTTAACGCTTCGATGAAGGTCCATACAGGGTACGTTTAATTTCAGTGTTGATTTTTTCTTTGAAAATTTATTGACAGAGGACTGATGGAAGAGTGTTGTACGTATGGCCCAGAATACCTTATATGATCAGAGTACAGTAATAACGGTTTGTAACTACACCCTATTTGGAAAACGGTGATTTTCATACAAAAAAGGAACAAGAATCAATCTAAGTTTAAAAAAAAAAAAAGGCTTGTCAATGACTATCGTCCTTATAATTTAAGGTAACAAAATGCGTTTCACGTAGTGCCTCAACTCAAATATACGGGCACTTCATTTGTTCGTTTTATTTCATAAAGACGGTATTGAGATCTCCAAAAATACCAGCAATTCCCCACCGTATACTAGATCAACGGACAGTTACTCAAAGTAATATAACATTCAATATAAGAATATCCCTCTTATTTGAGCAGGAAAAAAGCGTAGTTGATATTTTTTGTAATAGATTAGGTATGAGCTTCCCCTCATATTATTAGTTTTCGGTCATATCCGGCTCAAGGGACGAAATTGAATCTTATGCAGGATCCACTCCGGTATTGATTTCAAATCTATTCAAATTTGTGTTATTCTACAAGTTACAAATCTCTTAAAGTTAAACTGAGTATGAAAACTTTTAGAATGTTTAAAACAAAGTAACTTATTTAAGATGCATTATCAAGAAATTATTTAAAAGTTGAATAATTTGTTACTTAAACCAGTTCATTTCATCAAACGAATGGTCCAATCTTCTCCATTTGTGTCGCAAATGTCAACCAACAGAACCTCTATTTATTTAAAAGAAAATCCTACAACGGCAACGGCGACGATGGTCTCATCTAACTACCGCAAAATAACATAGCACTCATTTCATGTGCAATATTTATTTAATGTATTAACTGTAAGATGATTTCCTTCTATAGCCTGATAATTGGAAATATGATTTTAGTTACAATAGTTGCAATAACAAATCCTGAACTTCCAAAACCAGTTACCAGCTAAAGATAATTCCATCCACATTCATCTTGTGGACTTACTCATATATTTATCACTGGCTTTAACAAAGGAAAGTCCCTAGTCACGGATTCACATAGCTTCGTTGATAATGAAGAGTAATTATTATAAGAGTGGAGTCGTAGCGTAAATGATAATACGAGAAAAATTCTACCTGGATTTATCAGAGCTTCGGATAATAACGTTTCGTGGTTGGTTGAGCTGGAGAGAGATTTTGTTGCTTTTTCTTTTCAATTTGGTGGTGATTTTGATTTTCACGTTAAACCAAGACTGTTCTTTATTGTTTAAAAATATAGCAGACTTGTTTTAGTTTAATCTTAAGAGATAACGATTGATATTAATATTAGACGAATAGCAGACGTGCTTTCGATTTGAGAAAACAATAAGATTATAAGAAAAATAACGGTGTAATGTTCAAAAAATTTTATTCACATTAAATGCAACATCTAACTAAAATATATTTTAGCTACGTGGATAGAGGCCCGGGCTCCAATTATGAAAACCTTGTTTATTAATATACCATAGTCCAAGGGCTCAATCCCTTGCGAGAGAAGCCGCAGAAAAGCGATAGTCCCATAAATTATTCCAGGGGCCAAATCTGGGTCAATTAGGCCGAGTATTTCGCTGCACTTTTGTAGGCTTGCCAAGGAGAAGCCACTAAAAATGTTTGATGGAAACTTAGTTTAGATGTCCTTCAGATTTGGAGTTTATAAACTAGGGTTTGGGAAAATCTCAATTCGTTCTGGAATTTCAGAAGGGTCTCAGTCGTGCTCGTTAAAGTGTATTAAAGACTGCATTTGAGGCGGTTTTTTTTCTTGTACTGGTAACGTTGGTACACCTTTTTTCAATTCGCTTTGACACTATAAGTTACTTGAAATTATTGGTCTCGACAAGTGCAGAATGATAATAAAGTACTGTCGCGTAACACAATTTCCCTCAGATATTCTCTCTGAATTCTTGTCCTTCTTTATAGCTGCTGTAAAAAAGCTGCCTTTCGCTTCGACACATTTATTCCAATCTGTCACGGCTCATAAAAACGCTGAGAATACTCGTTTACATAGTCGAAAATCGTACAATACGTGTTCACCTTCCGCATATTTAAAACCCAAACGTGATACGAAACTCAACTCTATTGCTATGACGTAAAATATTCCGTCTAGAAACAGCCCGTTCCGATACATAGTCATTTGGAAGCAGCAATAAAAACTTGTAAAATTGTCAGTCTGGATATCGTCACCGGCAAATGTTCTCGATACATCGAGACACGATCCGATTCGAATAATCGCCCCCTTGGGTAGATCCGTCATCAATATTTCAAGGGGTATCGAATGCGGGCTGCCGATTTGCTCGTTCATTCCTTTCTCTGAATGTGTTGAGCTGATTGCTTTGGTCTCCCACTCATTTGTGTGAGAAAAACTTAAAGAGAAAACCTTTTTCGTCAACCTACAAACAGAGTACTTTCATGTAATCGCTTGTGCTCAGTACACTTGTTTGAAAACTGAAAGAAATATATCTACCAAACGTTCCAAGTTTATTTATCCTCGTCGATTATATGACGAAATAGGTCGTAAACGTCCATAACGTCTCCTTAGACCGCATGAATGAACCATCTTAAATCATTTTACTGTCAATGCCCAGCTTAATTACCGACGACGCTCGCAGCGAGAAGGTATCTTTTTATTCGTCATAAACTGTTTAGCTCATACATTTTAGGACGCACTCACAGAGTATAAGCTGCTTATCTAACCGAGCAAGTTGCTGGAGACAACTGAGGACATAAGTCAATATAATGTCCGTAAACGGAGGCCAGGAACTTGTCCGTATTTATGCTAATCTGAACATCGCGTTGTATAATTGCTGTACATAACTTCAGCTTTACGTTTGGATTTTAGCATAGTCTTAAAACTTGCGCAATGCATAGGTAACAGTTAGAATTTAAATGGTAAACTGGTACTGTAATATTCTGTTTTCGCGAATGTAGTAGACGAACAAAGCAAGTGTACTGACTTATATATCCCATGTGAAGGCAGCAACCTTTAATAATTTGGCAGACTTGAATACTGAAAAGTTGACTTCCGATAAATACAATACAGACAATCTTTAACGCCCTGATTAGAGCATTAGGTAAGCGATCGGACTGCTGCGCTAAGGGTTGCAGGTTCAATTCCCGCACAGGACAAAAATTGGTGTTATCTGCAGATGTTTGTCTCGAGTCTGGGTGTTTGTATGTGATATTTCATATTTGTAGAACGCACCCACAATACTAAACTCTTCGGTAGAACTAAGAATCCAATCCAAAATAACTGGATAGATAATAGATATTATACATTCATGAAATCATGACAAATCGACTGAAAGGATCGTTATGTAAAACATTGGTTTTCATAATGTGATGCATGTAAACGTGGCCCAAAATGAGAACTTGTTTACGTCCAAAGTTGGCCCAACCAAACCTAGCTCTCTAACATTTGAAATGGGTATATTATTACATTTAGTATTCTAAACAGTATTTCTTACCTAGTATTCATATCCAAAATAGTCGTAACACGCAGCATGTTCAAGTATCCACTTTAATCCCCATGGCATAAACGCTACGCTTCTCATCTCAGGCAAATTGTAAAAGTCAGGAAACAGGCCCAAGCCCCTAGTTTTCCAACTTTCTCATGCATTTTTGATCCCTAACGAATTATAACACTGTGGGTAAGGGACTAATATTCTCGAAAATTTATGTAATATTTAATAGTGGCTCCGTAGGTGAAGTGAAGACCATGAAGTTAAAATTGGTGCAATTTAAACATGAATTTAATTTGTTATGATTTTACTGTAGAATATGAGAGCGTCTTAGTTGAATGTTATTTAACAATTAATGCTTAGATGGTTTGGGCATGCAGAAAGGATGGATGAAAGAAGAATGACAAAACGAATTTATGAGGAGAGTGTTAGTAGAGTATAGGAAAGGGGAAGACCTAGGCGAACATACCTAGACCAAATCGGAGATGTTCTGCAAAAAGGGCAAGTGAGGAGTACCCTCAACCGAAGAGTGTGTATGAGGAATGTGATGCGTGTGAATGAAGCAAAAGAAGTATGCTAGGATCGTAGCAAATAGAAATCCGTGGTCTCTGCCAACCCCTCAGGGAAACAGGCGTGACTTTATGTATGTATGTATTTAACAATTAGCACATCTTTGATATATTAAGCTGATGGTTATACTCCAAACTAAGGATGTTACTCTGTGAACTTCATTTAAAATCGCGACATTTATTGTAAAAAATTGACGTGAATTTTATTTTAGCACATTGAGTGCTATAACTGTAGAATGGTAAAAATATCTCCGACCACAGCAGCGCGTCATACAGTTGCAGTTCTTTTTAATAAAACTGAAATGGACTTGATTTATACGTGTTTTGTCTGGGCGAAACAAGATGGCGGCCGTAATATCTGCATGAAACTGGTTAGATCCGGTTCCCGCCAGCAATTTTTCGCTTTTTCCCACTATCTAGCAGTTTGAAGCAAGCAGTTAGAGAAAGAATCATTTTATTAAAGGCCGCACGCTGCGCGATTCTTTGATAAATTATTTTTATTTTGAGACTAGTTTTCATTTGAAGTTCCGCTTGAGATATTTTAAAAAGATATTGCACATGCAAAGTATGTTTGTTTTATTGCTTTGATGATATTTATTTGAGTACTTACCTACTTATAAAAACTCCAGAGTATTTATATACACACGAGCTTTTGAAATTCCACCAATAAGAATGTTGCCACAGGTTGGCTCCGTATTTTTTATCGTAAACGGTGTAAATGTATTACCAAGCTGACTCCACAGCTACACCCCCCCTCCAGCTATATCTATGTATAAAAAATAATATATAAGGGTAGGTAAGGTTTTATAATTTGAAACTTAAATACGATTATAATGTCAGGATGATTGATGATATTAAAGCGATGTCACACCAACAATATGTATAGACAGCTTTATTGGTGATCAATGGCCAACCTTGAAATGGTTAGAAGAATTTACTAATGGCTGTAAAAGTAACACAACTAATTAACCTATGTAATATACTCCAGATTTATTTTTGTGAAGTAGGCAATATTATTTATTTAACATAAAATAAATTATGGCCGAAAGTTTTAACAAGGTTAATTATTTCACTAGCAGTTACTGCCTGGGTCGGGCAAACTGTTTCTCCATTAGGTAATTCTCAGTAGCCGAGTGGTATCAGGCCTAGAATTGTCCACCGCCTTTCCACGCGTGGGTATCGGAAGAGGCGACTAAGGGAAAATGCTAAACTTAACCATCAATACAGCGATCCCCAAGCCGCTTGCCAAGCGTGGAGCTTATGGCAACTCTACCCCCTTACCTAAAGAGAAAGCCTTTGTTGAACAGTGGACTTCTTCTGGCTGATGATGAATTCTCAGTAGCAGCACGGAGTCTACATCTGTGACAGATTGATGGCAATAGGCTCGCCCCTATTACATTGACCTATAATAGCGTAACTGGCAAAATGTACTGCAAGTACACCTCTACCTATCCTTTACCCTACTGTTATTTGTAGCACCTTATTCAACCTCATAAAAATATCTTCTATAACAAAAACAAGGAAAAAGCTCCTTAATATCACACCTACATACATTAAACTTGTAAAGACTGTATATCGATGAAGAAGCTTACGTTAGTTTACTAGTGGCAAGTTAAGTACTCCTTCACTAACAAACACTTAATGAACTGTATGAACTAATAATTCGTGTCTAGATAAAAGGGAAGCTGCTCTACAAAGCAGAACTTTTCAATACCGTGTCGCTACATATTTTAGTGAAAGACGCTAACTTGTCGAACTTGTCTTGGGGAGAGATAGCGCTGGGATTAAATCGTGGATATCGATAACGTTCGTTATTTTTTCTTAATTTTTTTGTATCATCATCATCGTTATCAGCCAGTCCACTGTTGAAAGGCCTCCCTCTTAAAAGGGTTTCTTGTATAGTGAACACAAAATTATCTTTTACGTGTCGCATCAGTAAGCAATCATACCTACTTGAAAAATAAAATCTGTCTAGTATGCAAATCGGCACATCACCGTCACTACCAAATATAGAGTTGTATCTGTAAAATTGGCATTATTTCAGTATCTGCACCTCTAAAGAAGTCTTACTTTGGGTACAATCTTTTTATAAAATTTAACCGACATGCTATCATTAGGATATATCCAATGATTAACAGTTTGATCCTCCAAAAAATCGTATGAATTGGACTTTCAATGTTAAGCCTGAGTATCGATATCGACAATCTACTTAACCCTCTCATGGCACCTATGTATCTCACCCGTTTAGTACGTACGGAACTCCGGCCCAAATCTTCGGAAATAAACTCTACTTATCCAGAGTGTACTTGAGAACGAAATTTATGTGACAATCTTTGGACCTTTTTCAATCTCTGCAACCAGCCTTCTATATTGGGACTCATCTATTCATATTGACCCTTGCTGACCCTATAGATACGAGAGGTACGCCGAAATCAGTATTCGTTATGACGGTTATCGATAAAATCAGCGCTGCATTACGGTATCGAGATCTCGAATCGAATATTAGTATTGATCGCTATGCAAGTCCGAGCAAAGTTTCTCACTGAAGTTGTTCCAGTTGTTTGAATAATTCGGACTTTGACGGTGAAGTTCGGTCATTTTTCGTTTTATAATCTTGACAATCTTTGAAATACTTCGATTCATTGCTTTAACCTCGTTAATACTTAAAATGCACCCCTTACTCACACACTAGGTAGGTAAATGTTTTACTTTAAATGAACCTATAGTTGAATGTAGATAATTCAAATTCATATTCCTAGAAGTGTTATTAAAGACGTAAGTAATCGAATTCCTTAAAGGTTCGTAAACAGTATGCTTTTGAGAATAAACCTATTCATGTACATATGAATCACAAAGATAATTAAGCCACAAACAATCAGCAAAACAAAAGACCTAACTCATTATTCCTCTCACAGCCAATTCTATGTGCATTAGCGAACGTTTCGCGCTAATAAATACGACGCAGTGTAACTGTAAGATACATTATACAGTTCTGAAAAAGTAGATGGCGTGTGAAGGGACTATAAGCCATTAGGCAAGTTCCTTCCTCCACCGCAAGGCCCGCCCATCCGTTAAAATACTAAAGTTCCAAAGAATAAGACAACAATAAATTCTCAATTATGATATTTTCCTCGACAGGCGCCAAAGAGTGATAACGCACAGAAAGGCACAACGGTATATTTTTTTCGTCTAATATCACACCGAAAAAGTGTATTTGAAACAACCTCAGAATACCGAAACGGGAAACAATTTGCAATCAGACTTGCCTACAGAGAATAAATTAAAAGTTGCCAGCATTAAATTATAGGTTTTCGAATAATTGAGATTGTTACCCACAAGGTGGTCGGACGTGGCTCTAAATTGTGGAAACATTTTTTGTGAGGTTTGTTGTATGAAATTGAAAAGTTTGGGTGAAATGTGTGGTTGGCGCTTTGGTAAAAGAAATATGGGAAATGGGTAGCGAACACGCATTCATTTAGGGTTTTGTAACCAACAACATAAATAGTAAACTTGAACGCTCGTTTCATAGACTTTATTTGGAAACATGGGTCTGCCGGGAAGTTGCCTATATCACCTAAAATAATTTAATTATCGACGCAAGTTAGGAAAAAATTTAATTAAAAGTATTTACTTACACAAAATAATAAGGTATTAACAAAGTCCAAGTTTAGGTTTATTTATTTTAATCTATGTAAAGGACCTCCAGTCTCGACGGCTAGTTTAATAAAATTAATTAGGGAAGTTTTTCTGAATATTTGAATACTACGAATAATACAAGGAAGATCATGAAATTGGTAGTAAGTTATCTAAGTACCTATGTAGGTACCTATACTTATATTATTATATTAATTATTACATATACCTACCTACTAACTTGAAATAAGTATTTTTGAAGTATAATATATTACAACATACTTAGCCCTAACTTATTTACACACCAAAGTTAAAAATATATTTATGTACAAAAGAAAAAAATTAAACTAAAAATTATGCATCAAAGTATTCCTCCTCATCGCTGTCGACTGCCCAAAAGGCTGGCGGCATTGCCACGTTGAAAGGCAATTCAAATTTTTTAAAGTTCAGTTTTATAATATTTGAACTGAACAAAATATTTTTATTAAAATTAGATATTCAAATTTTTACAACTATAAAAAATATTTAACTCATTAACGATAAATTTTGTAAATTTTGGTATCCTTTCAGTATTTTTTAATATTTTATCTTGGATACCTACTGAAGAGTTTTTAAGTTTAAATAAGCGTCATCTAGTAACTGTTTGGTGTACTACGTCCGCAGTGTAAACCGAGTAGCTGTATTATGGTTGTAGGTACACGATTGTATACAAGATGGCGCTAATGTAAGTTAATAAGTAAATTTTCTTACAAAAATAAAATATTAATTTATTAATTATCTACATACATTGATTGTTTCTTTATTTTTTTTGGCAGCTTTAAACTGTTTATATTTTTATTTGCAGTTTGAACTGTTACTCTTATCTTAAAAATGTTTTAAACCGCCATCTGTGTAAAATAGCATAAACTTTTAAGTGTTCCACTTTGCAGTCAACACAAACCGGTAGCTCTCTTCGTATACGTTAGTTCACGTCAGTTTAGTTAGATGTCACTATTCTGAATAATTCTGTTACATTCATTTTATTTTAATTACAGATTACCGGATTACGTTTCAATTTGTTGTTAATTGTTATAATTTTTCTAGGTAATTAATTCTGGTGCAGTCGCATTATATTTACTCTATTTCAAATTATGTTCGTATGTAACCTGTTATATAGTATTTTGCAGAAAAACAATTAATTGCAGGTTGTAATCTGCAAGTATGCAGTGTACTATATACGAATTTATACATTTTTAATGCTTGGATTAAAAAGCAGTATAGAGAACAAATGATGACCAATTAATTGGAGGGCGAGGATAAGGTCAGATAGTTATAGGCCGTGGTAAATTACTACCTATTAGCTATTGGTCTCCTACAAGTAGCTACCTACTAATCCTAAAAAAATGATATTCATTATTATGCTCGAGTCCTGTATTAGGCTTAGACTTGTAGAAGGTTTGCAGCGCATTCTATAAGACATAAAATTTACTTCCAGAGTAGATAATACCTAAACCTAATGATATTTATAATAATAATTAATAATATACCTATCAATTATGCAATTGGTGACTAATTAAAATAATAATTAATATCAAAACACACTTTAGGTAGGTTATAGGTACCGACCTACCAATTGTATTTTGTTTGTGCATGTGTTATTTATTGTTTGTAAAACTCACTTACGACGCTGACTACCTAGTTGGTCTTGTGGTTGCTACGCACGACTTTGAGCACGAGATACTAGGTTCGAGTCCCGGGTTGGTCAAAGTACCTACCTATTACCTATTGGTTTTTTCATAAGGTAATTCTTAGTAGCAGTACGGTGTCCAGATTTGTGCCTGGTTAATACCTACCCGTCCGGGGAATACAGGTGTGATATTATTTTGTTATGCAGAATTGTCGAGTGTGAGTGTATGGTAACTAAAAGTAGAAGATAATTAAGCCTAAAATGACAAATCAAAATATTACGCTAGGGGTCTTAAGGGTAACAAAATTCGGACAAATATTTATTTCACAAACCCAAAATCAACAGCGCACAAAAAACAACTAACAAAGACCATAACACAATAACTAACCCTCGAAAATGGACAAAACGCGTAAACAAGCCAGGGGTCCGAACGACTAATCATCCGCTTTGCCAGGACCGACCAAAGAGGTCAGCAGGAAATGAAACCGCGTGTATCAGTGCCAAACCTGAGTGTACTTGGAAGCGTTTCAAGTGTTGACGTATTGAACGCCAGATAAAACGAGTGCGTTTGGTCGCTGGACTTTTGTTTGCGACTGTACTTGGTCGTATATTTTTTGAATGTGCAACATTTTTGTAGATTATTTTCGGTGGAGTGGGAATGTTAGGTGTTTAGATGCAGTTGTGGTAGCATTGGGGTTTTTTTTATAAAAACGTCGCCCCGTTATTAAGTAACTTGTTAGCACATAGTTTTGTATCAGGCCAAGCCTACCACTCGCGCCCATCACTGTAACTCCTTTAATCCAGAATCTAAAATGATAACAGAGGTGCTGAAGCTAGAAGTATCCTAGAGAAATGACTGGACTGTCTTGGAGACCGCAACGAAATTAATCATAAAAGAATAGGTAACATATAGGATAGGATTATGTACGCTTGTACTTAGGGATTATAATTTTCATAAATGTTATCTATATTATTGAATATCTATTCCGATCCCGCCGCGTTACCAACTCATGAATAAGGGCTCCGTTTGAGTTCGAAACTCCGAAAATACACGTCAATACAACTGGAAACTAATTTCCTTTGAGAAAACATACCTAGAGTTGTCCGTGCTGCTACGTAGGTATGTACTAGTAAATATAGATTGAGCTTACGGCGTATCTATAACTTTAATAACTTAGGTAACATAAATAACTAACTACTAACAATAACGATTGACTGCCTTGTTGGTCTGGTAGTTGCGTAGTGCGACTGCCAAGGCCTATCCTGGTCTGAGCTGGCACTGGGTTTCAATTCCGGGTCGGGAAGTGTTATTGAGCTTTTCCATTTATCGTAATTTTCAGTAGCAACACGGAGTGTAGTACCCGTTTAACGGCAATAGGCTCGACCCCTATTTCATTGGCACCTATAACATAATTGGCGAAATATTCGGCAGAACAGAAGCTGTGACTGCCTTATTGGTCTAGTGGTCGCTAAGCGCGACTGTTGAGCACGAGGTCCTGGGTTCGAATCCCGGGTCGGGCAAAGTGTTACTGGGTTGTTCCATTAGGTAATTCTCAGTGAGGGCACGGAGTCTGGATTTGTGCCCGGTTGGTGGCAATGGGCTTGCCCCCTATTACATTGGGACCTAAAAACATAACTGGCGAAATATGGGTGTACTATATGTGAACCTCTGCCATCCTTTCGGGGAATTCAGGCGTGATGTTATGTGTCAGAAGCTGTGAGACACATTTTCTCAGTAAAAAAGAGAAAATCACATTTTACACTATGCGACGTAACACTAGGTACATTAAGCTAACAAAGTGCTTCACGACACATACTTCACAGACTACAATCGCTGCATCTACAAGCATACCCGCTATGATTAACAGTCTCATTCTTCACCCGAGTCGCTAATGACGTCATTCTTTGTTACACTATAAGGTTGGCCGATGAAAACGGCCATAATTTACGACGATATCCTCTTAGTCCACCCGCGTTGATCCCGGTAACGTATCGGTCACGGTTGATTCTTATGAGGCCATTTACCATACTGCCCGGGTGTTCTGATAAGAGTTTAAAGTTATTTTTTAAAGATTTTGCTGGATTTTGAATTTGTGATAGTTTTATACATTTTGTGAGGATATGCTTGGAATAAAATGTCTGTGACTACATTTTTGCGGATGTTTTTATGAATGAATATTCTTTATAAATATAAGTCTAATTAATGAATGTCTGATTTATTAATTTTATAAATAATGTCACCCCGAATCTCCTGTGTCCTGGGTGTGTTTCACAAACATGAAATATCACATAGTACACAGACACAGACTTAGGACAAACGTCTGCGGTTCGCACAATTTTTGTCCCGTGCGGCTATCGAACCCGCAACCCTTAGCCCAGCAGTCTAATCGCTTAGCCACTGCGCCAATCAGGTCATCAGGATCGCATGAAATTCATGCTCGCTTTTTAGTAATATAATTAAGTAGGCCAATTTCTTAACCTCCTATTTTTTTAAATAAAATCGTGCCCACTGGAAGACTACTTTGGGGTGCTACTATCAAAGAAAAGGCCAGCAAATGTATACAGAGACACAACCCATCCTTATTATGACCGGTGCTTACCAGATCAATCGATTTAGAATACCCTTGCCACCACAAACGTTATGCTGAGTATTACGTATGGAAATTACTGTAATTATGAATACCATCGGCTTGATTGATTGGTTTGCTTATTGATTGATATTCGGTACAGCAGGACATGTCAGTAGCCAATAATAGCATGTCATGCAACGTACCGATGTTATGGACCCACAACGTAGCTATTACGAAGTAATTAATAGTAGAAAGCCTGTAATTTTTAGCTCATTACTATCAGGCCTGGCTATTAATTTTGTTGGTAAAATAGATAAATACTAATTTATTCAAAAGAGTAGCAATTTTTGAATGTTAACATAACATCGCCTATTCCGCCCACTGTTCCTAAATAAAACTGGCTGGAAGAGACGGCAATAACAACTCTCCAAAATATGTGTGACGATTAACAATAGATTTCTTCTTAGCATTGTTACGAGTGATAATTATGTCTTTTAACCCAACGCATGACAACGATTTTACCACATAATTCATTAAAAGAAACAATTTTACTTAAAGCCTAATTAACGATTACTTTCATAAAGCTTGTAAAACATTGGTCAATATAATTTTCATACACAGAACACAGGCGTAACCATACATACAAAGGGAAAAACAGCATGCACAATTTTATGCACGCTATTACCATTTTAATACAATCAATTACCGCGTATTAAGTATTTATAAACAATCAGTGGCTAATAAAATGGAATTAGCGTTCTATAGGCAGTAAACATAAGGTACATTACAAATAGGAAAGAAGGTTCACTCGCCGCTCCATTAGACATGATCGAGATAGCACGTACAAGGTAAATGTTGAGCAAAGACAATCTCAAATGTCAACAAACTGTAGCGATTGTTTTGTGACCGGCAAAGGTTCAGTGACCCGTGTAGCTGTGGTTTGAAGACAATCATGATTATTTAGGTGGGGTCTTCTAAGATTTTTCTCTTTTCTTGTTTGTGGTAATTTATACTGTATCAATCTGAAAAGGGACGGTATTGGGAGTCTTTTTACTTATGTTTTTGCTTGTGCCTGTGAAGTAGCTATGGCCTTATTTAAACTAAATATTGTTAGCACACGAATGTTTGTTTTGTGCAGGTAAAAATAGTTATAGTATTTTGGAGCTGTGTAACTGTAGCCGATCATAAAGTCAAAAATCTCTTACTGGGTATGCAAATTTAGCATCATCAGCCGGTACACAGCTACTGTTGAACAAAGGCCTCCCCTTTGAAAGTGGGGGGGGAGGGTTACTATAATCCCCACGCTTGGCAAGTGGCTTGAGGATCGCAGTATTTGTGCTGAAGTTACAGAAGACAATGCTGCCCATCTTCTAGATTTTCCCTTACTTTAGTCACTACGTCAATTCTAGGCCGGATACCACTTGGCAACGCTGGAATGCAAATTAGAGGTATCTTAATTTGCATTCAGACTAAGAGATTCTACCTGATTGTAAGAAAAGGATTATGTTTTCACTTTTGGCAGTCTATTATGTGTATGGAGTAGAGCTTCTGTTTCAAAGCTTATAGTACAGTTATTGTGGCCATAAAACATAGAACTAACAAACTGGTTGTTAAACTTCGGGTATTGTATTCATTACGGAATTGGAATCATGGCTTTTAAGGAGTCTTGTACTGGGTATACCAACATTTGTTTGTGGGAAGTAAAAACTTTAGTATGAAACATTAATTTGGTACTCAACTTGAAGATTCATGTTCAATGATAACGAAATATGGACTTAATAGTATCCATTTTAATAAATAAGTTACTTTGAAAAGAATAACCGTTTGGAAGTTTTACTTAACTGTAACTTCTACGTACCAATTATAATAGAAAACTTTTTCATTTCACATAATTAGTTATCTGCATTATTAACTTTATAATAAGCCAGTAAAACAAACAGTTTTAATTTATTCTGTATTCATCCCTAACTAATTGGTTGCTCGATGGCGATCCATTAATTTTAAATAATTGAATCGGGGCCAACACTTTAGCGGCAGTAAAGGGTTAACAGAAAACTTTCTAATTTACCCCCGAAGCCAGTGTTTTTAGTTTTATATAATTCAAAATCAAACTAATTGTGTGTAGAAGTTAAGGGTTCGATTAACATTGATTCTCATGTAATTGGTTTCAGAACGTACCTATCAGAAAATTACAGCCACTTTCCCAAAAACTAAAATCTGATTACAAGGGTTGTTTCTTGTATTAATATTGATTAATTATAGATCACGTAAAACATGGGTATAATAAGGCTTTTTATGTAAAGCTTTACACATGCCTCATACTCATTATTGAATTTGTCTCTTAAGCTGAAATCAGTCACGTAATTATGACCTTGGTTATTGCAGGTATCTTAATATGGTACTCATAAATGTATCCACAAATAGCTTGATTATTATAATACTAACTGCGCCTTGCGGTGCTACCCGCTACATTTTTCCGGGATAAAAAGTAGCCTATGTGTTAATCCAGGATGTCAGCTACCTCTATATGAAATTTCATTAAAATCCATTCTGTAGTTTTTACGTAAAAGAGTAAAAAACATCCATCCATACTTACAAACTTTCGCGTTTATAATATTAGTAGGGATCGATTCTCCCGAAAATTCCTTGCAATTCAAAAGCAAGAGAGGACCAACATACGAAGACTAACTCGACTGTCCACACAACGAACTCTTTCACTCAACTTCGTTTCCTCCTGTCACTGGCCGCACTCTTTCAAACTCTCAAGAGGGGAGACCCGGCCGGAATGACACCATCTTCACTCCGCGTTCGCAAATTGAAACGGAAGGTGTCCAATAAATTCCACATTCCCCTACGAGGAATTCGGCCGACAAGTCCCTTTCTGTGTATGTGAATATTTTATCTAGGTTATTTTAGCATTCCGTGTGGGTATAGTATACCCTTTTGTTATAGTTTCGTAAAAGGTTTGATTAAAGCTATCGTCGTGTGCTACATGCGAATGGGTTGTTGAGTGGTTTATTATTAATTCTGTGATCATTTGGTTTTGGATGAAAAGGAACTTTCACATTAATGTGGAATCAAGTATTTGTAGTGTGTACTCCAACGGCTAGATTTGGCCATATAAGGTTTATAAAAAGCATTACTTAATAGTAACCCACATTTCGCCCTAGATTTGGCGAGCCTATTTCTATAAATTAAAATCGGATTCCAGACTTTGGTTGATACTGAGAATTTCATAAAAATACATAACATCACGCTTGTTTTCCTAGAAGGGGTAGGATAGGGTTAGGGCGCACGTTCGGTACACCCACATAATTATCTCCAGTTACGTTATAAGTCCTAATGTCATAGGAGGCCAGGCTATCGCCACCAACAGGGCACAAAGCCAGACTCCATGCTGCTACTAAGAATTACCTAAGAGAAAAACCCCGTAACTATTTGCCCGACCCTGAATTCAAACCCAGGACTTCAGGCTCAACAGCTTAGCGACCATTAGACCAACGAGGCAATCTGAGAATTTTCCTTATGGAAAATCCAAAAACAATGTCCCTGTAATTAAACCACTAACGAGTACGCAAACCAATGAGACAATTCAATGTCAAGTCTAGCAAGAAATTTTAATTTAGTAATGCGTTCTATTGTTAGTTTTTATGTTCACATTAATGTTGATTGGACACACGTTTTATAAAAATATCATCATCAAAATTACTTGTGATCCTATCCAACAAAAATGCTCACACGATATACCCATGTTGTAAGAAGCGGTTTGTTTCTGTCGTACCAATAAGAGAATTACAAATTATTTGAATTATTCTATCGTCGTCAAAATGATCAAATCGTCTATAGTGTGCAACTTGAAGCCTATGATGTACTACAAATTGATTCTTGGCTTCTCTCAAAATATTCAGGCATCTAATCGAATATGTCTTCTTTCAAAACTGTATACAATTCTGTTTTCTACTACTGTGCTTGTTTTAGGATATTTAGAATTGAGGAAATTACCTTCGTTTTTCAAGTACCTTTCTTTGATAGAATATGCAGTGTACGTTCTAACTTCATTGCTGACGAAAGATGAATATATTTACTCCTTCTTTAAATTTCATCCTGCAGTCGATAATTGTCCAGGAGCCAAAAAGATTTATCGAAAATTTGAGATTACTGCAACTGTTTATTCGATTGCTTTCATCGCGTACAGAACAATCCTTGCATTTTCATCATTTTATCTGAAGACAGGAGGATTTATAAGTAAACAGTTATACGAAGAATACATACTCTATATCCTACATTCTGCTACCGACATGGGAAGGTTCTCAATCATTATATTATTTGGCCTATTGTACTGTCGCACTAGAGTGGTGAAAATAACATTAGCGTCAGCTGATTTCAAAAATGCATATCACAACAGATTCCCTGTAATCAGATACATACAAATGTATGAAACCTTGCTCGATACCACGAAAATGCTCGGTGACGCTGTAAAAGTAAAGGTAAGTGCAGTTGGAATTCATAATGAACAAGACCACAATGATTGTTCATCGTGAAGATAAAGTGGAATTTGGAAAAATTGCTTTGTTTTTAGCTTAATGATATTTTTTTCGTCGAGCGTTGTAATAGAGTACTACATACAACAGTTAAATACTGCCTCCTTACCGTGAACTCGTAAGGCAGGACCGTTTCCGTTGTAAAAGCGAGTCGGACGGCACTGCACTTAGCGCTGCTCACTTCCACATCAGAGTTCGTGGTAAGGGGGCTGACCCTTAAGGGTTAGCAAAACAGATAATTTCTTCATTTCTATTAATTACAGCTCATTGTTTCAGACCGCAACTGCTATTTTTTGTACAGTGTCGAAGGTAATGTTCGGTTTATTTTTTAAAGTGTGGACCTTAAAAACTATGGTAAGTTGTATTGGGTCGTATTGATATGTGTTTAACAATAAAGCGAATGCCGTTAGCCGTTGCCGTTAGCCGAGTGGTATCCGGCCTAGGTTGCCGAGCGGTATCCGGCCTAGGTTGCCGAGTGGTATCCGGCCTAGGTATATATTACATACATTACATATTGCGATCCCAAGCCGCTTGCCACGCGTAGAGATTATGGCAACCCTCCCCACACTTTAAGGCGGACTTTGTTCAACAGTGGACGTGTTACGGCTGATGATGATTCTAACATGTACTAAGTAGATATGTTTGTTTGTATGTATTTACATCGCGGGGTGCAGCTAGTTTAATTATACTTTTTTTAGGGTAAGAATACGATAAGTTTTGGTCATATCTTCACGTCTGCGTCGCTGGCACTTATGTTTCTCATTATATCGGCGATACTTTTGGACTTGACTGCCGACAATATCAGGGCTATGCAAATTAAGTGTGTGGAAAAAAGGATTCTTTGTGCTAGTAAGTAACAAACTAATCTATGGTTAAGGTTAAAAAGATAAAGAGTCACTTTAACAGGAATAAGTTAATATTAAAAATATATTTTTAACACAAGCTATTAAACCAGCTCGGCTCAAAGTACTAGTGGAGAAGGATTTAACATTTCTTCACAGAGTTCCTATGACCATCTTCTGATGTCAAAAAGTTGTACTAATTTAGATTGCAAGATTTGACCTAAACAAACTTAACATACATACATAAAAACATTGCAAGTTAATTAAAAGCTTGTAAAAACGGTCCCTTATGGTACTTTGTTGTCCTTCTATCTGTCTGTCAACCCTATTTATAAATTCATTTATTTCCACGGTGAAAAAGAAATGTTCACACGAGATTTTCTTTTCATTTTGGTAATATCATTTAAACTATATCTACATATTCTAACCGAATGACACTACAAATGATTCAGTTTGACTAGCTTATTTTTTGTATTTTTGCCGAATTATAAATAAACATTGAATATTACCACGCAAAAAGTCTGAAATACAATTTAAAAAACACTCTGATTTGTTAATGAATAAGTTAATTGTATTTTTTGTATAGAATATTTGCTTCTACTAAAATACATTGCTACTGTTGGTAAATTATTGAAATGCCGCTTAATAGAACACCACTGACCTCACCAAACCCGATATCAAAGACGAGTGATACTTTTACAATGAGCTCAAAAGTTGTGATTGATACCGATAGCGAGGGGACACAAAATGTCACCAGTCGTACTCGATCTCGGAAACGAGCTAATGAGGAGGAGTTTTCCGATTCTTTGTCTGAATTAAGAAAAATCGTAACAGACTTAAAACAAGATCAAAATAATAAACTTGACGCGTTACAGGCCTCAATAAACGATATCCGTAGACAAAATGAGGGAATTATAAAGTCAGTAGAGCACCTATCTGACGAATACAACGATCTGAAAAAACAGTTTGATAATATGGAAACAGAGCGGAAAAGTAATATGCAGTATATAAAATCGTTAGAAACCAAAATAGAAACCTTAGAAATGGCACAAAAACAAACTAGCATCGAAATTAAAAATATTCCACCTAAAATCGGAGAAACTAAGGATGATCTTCTTTTACTGGTCAATAAAATTAGCCAAACACTGAAACTACCTATACAGAAAAGCGATATAAGAGATATATTTAGAATAAACACCAAAACTGCTGATAATAAGCCAATTATTGTGGACCTTACCTCAGTCATTATGAAGGAGGATATTATGGAGCACTGTAAAAGATTCAATAATCAACATAAAGATAACAAGTTTAACACGTCTCACATACAGATAGAAGGGCCGCCAAAGAACATATACTTTGCTGAAAATCTAACACCGAAAAATCGACGATTATATTTCCTAGCACGTGACTTTGCAAAAACAAACGAATATAAGTACTGTTGGACTGCTGGAGGAAAAATATATATTCGAAAAAGGCAAGGAGAGTTAAGTGTGCGTATAAATGAAGAAGAAGATATAAATAAGTTGAAATCTGAACTTAGCATGTGACTAGTTACTTTATTCTTCACGGCATTATCAAGGTTGTATCTATTATTATATTTTACAAATTTATTGGACATAAAATACACACTCGAACACGTAATAACAAAAATTACGCTTTCTATAGTTATCATTACTCACTTTTTATACTACACAAAAACACACAAAGTCAAAAACACAAATACACACAACATTACTTCATACAAATACGTAAACAACTTGTTAGAAATTTTAAATTTAAAATTGGTAAGACTAATGGCTTCATGCCCCTTTACATTTAGGTGCTTACAGAACTACTTCTTTTCAAATTATGGATGATTTTTCTTTGAATTTTAGCAACGACTTAGACTCAGTATCTGTTGCTCAATCTGCATCATGTGAAATTGATGAATGCTATTCTATAGTACAACGCATGCCCAATTCCTTAAAGATAATTACTCAGAATATACGTAGTATAAACTGCAATTTAGAAAGTTTTTTAACACTGTTAATACGATCAAAAACTCAATGGGACATAATAGTACTAACCGAGTGTTGGTTAGGCCTTAACTCTACTATCCCCGACATAAACGGATACAAAGCAGCAGCTACTCGTAATAATAAGACACAGAATGAAGGCGTTGTGATCTACTGGAAAGAGGATACACAGTACTCGGTCGATGAAGCTGAAATATTAGATGCAAATTGCCTTATCATGAAAGTAAATAGTGACACTATAATAATTGCCATCTATCGTCCGCCTAGCCATAGAATTGTAGATAGCTTTTTAGATTCACTAGATCAACGCCTTCACACATACTCTTCTTTCCGAAACATAATCTTGACTGGTGACATAAATATTGATATTGTCGCTGGCACACATGATCAGCGATCACACTCATACCTCAACATGGTTGCGTCTCATGGTTTGTTGCCAGCCCACACTATACCAACTCACAGTCGCACCTGTCTGGATCATGTCATACTAAAAACAAGATTACCTGCGCATTGTTTTGTTGCACACACATCCGTAACAGATCATGATAGTGTCATGTTTTACTTAGAAACTAATCATAAATATCAGACTCAGAAGATTAATAAAAACAGTGTAGATATTGATGGATTGAGCATAAGTATGGAAACGATTGATTTTACTTCCCTGTATAGCATGACAGATGTTAATGTGGCTACAGACTTCCTTATGACTTCACTTTCCCAGGCTATAAATCAAAACACTAAAACACTTACCATACCAAGAAGAAAAAAAATCATAAAGCCATGGATTACACCGGGCCTCCTGAGGTGTATGAATAACCGTGACAAGTTATATATAAAATCAAAAAAGCATCCTGATTGTGAAATAACCCAAGGCACGTATAAGCGATACAGATTGTTCTGTAACAACCTTCTGAAAAAGCTCAAAATTAATTATGAAAAAGATTTAATTAAAAACGCAGGGAAGAACAATAAACAATTATGGGACGTAATTAAAACAATAACATATACAAAAAAGACTAAAGAACATTCCTCACATTTAATTTGTAAAAATAATCCAACCCATTCCATTAACGAAATAAACTCGTTTTTTGCAAATATCGGTAAAAAATTAGCTGAACGTAATATATCACACCAAAACATTCCGCAGGTCACAAACTCATTTCATAAATCAATAGTACTTTTACCTACAACTGAAAGTGAAGTCAGATCTCTAATAATGAACTTAAAAAATAATTGTGCAGTTGGAGTTGACAAAATATCAGTACCTTTCTTAAAACAGTATCATGACGTAATTACCCCACCACTAACATTTATCTGTAATCTATCATTTACTACTGGAACTTTTCCAAATGCATTTAAAAAGTCTCGAATAACACCTATATTTAAGAATGGGGACAGATGCTGTGTCAATAACTATCGGCCAATTTCCATTCTTCCCATCCTTTCTAAAATTCTCGAGCGTTTAATGAACTCTAGACTCACTGAATACTTAGAGAAAAATAATTTGATATCAGAATCGCAATTCGGTTTTCGATCTGGCAGATCAACCTCAGATGCTGTCCATCTACTCACTGACTTTGTTATTTCAAATATTGACAGAAAAAAGAAAATTCTAGCAATATATCTAGACTTAGCCAAAGCATTTGACACAGTATCTGTTCCTATCCTAATTAGTAAATTAGAACATCTGGGAGTCAGAGGTTTACCACTACAACTTTTTACGGATTATCTTAAAAAGCGGAAACAGGTTGTAAAAATCGATAATTGGGTAAGTGACGAGCTTCTGAACGAATACGGTGTTCCACAAGGTAGTATTCTCGGACCAACATTGTTTCTAGTCTACATCAATGATTTATGTCAAACTAACCTTACAAATGGTAAAATTATCACCTACGCTGACGATACTGCACTGCTTTTTTATGCTGAATCATGGAAGGAGGTTTATCATTTCGCTCAAAAAGGATTTAACCTAATTACCAAATGGCTTTATGAAAATATATTGACACTTAATGTAGACAAGACAAAGTTTATGTCATATAGCTGCAGGAAACAAGAGCATACCGACTTGCATATAATTGCCCACTCCTGCGATATGAAATCTACCAAGTATTGCGATTGCCCTAAACTTTCAAAAACAAGTTCTATAAGGTATCTAGGCGTAATAATCGATGAAAGACTCACATTTCAACACCATATTGAAACTCTTGTTAGTAGAACGCGTAAATTAATCTACATTTTTAAAACTCTTCGTCACGTCGCCGATCCCACAGTAATTAAAACAGTTTACATTGCATTATGCCAATCATTACTTTCGTATTGCATTACATCATGGGGTGGAGCTGCTAAAACGTTTCTTATAAACCTAGAACGTGCTCAAAGGGCTATACTTAAAGTTAGTCTTTTTCTTCCCATCCGCTACCCAACATTTGATCTGTATAAACGCTCAGAAGTGCTGACAGTACGTCAAACGTTTATCCTAGCAACTATCCTCAAAATGCATTCTGAATTAAAATTTGATCCAAAAACACTCACAGAAAAGAGAAGGAACACTGCGGTATGTAATAAAATTCGATGTAACAATAGCTTAACCCAAAAATTCTTTTTATTCCTTGGTCCCTATTTATACAATATTATTAATAAACAACTTTTGATTTATAATGTAACCAAACTAAAATGTAAAAAAGAAGTCTGCTTATGGCTTCAAAGCCTTGATTACAATACCACTGAATGTTTACTAAAACCACCGAACTAGATCATAGTGTTTACATATCCTAACACACACACACACACACATACACACACACACACACACCCACACACACACACACACAATAAACACAACACCTCATACATACTCAACTTACATATAACTTACTACCATGTCCAACTTAATTTTAATCTCTTATGTTTTCAATAATTACGTATTGAAATTTGATTTTATTTTATTATCATTATTTAATATTGCAATTTGGTTTAATTTTATTTACTTAGTTACTAATTGGAACTTGAGTATATCTCATAAATACCAAATAATTGTTTTATTAATTTCTACAATTAAAATTTTAAGTTAAGTTAATAATGTTTTGTTTGTCTCTAACTTTTTATGATATTTTTATTATATAAATATTATATAAATTTAATTTGTATAATTATAATTTATTATAATTTTTAAAATTATATTAATGTAACTTCTGATCTCATTCTTGTTAAGTTACTTCTAGTTTTTAATTAATTTACCTTTAAGATTTCTGATCTCATACTTAGCCATATATGTATGTAACGATAGATTATGTAAATCTCTTCGGTGGGTAGCCTGGTGATCTGTAACACAGGTTTTACCTATCACAGACACCAGTCTCTATTTATGTTGCTATTTCCTGTACTATGATCCTATGTGTGATGATGAGAAAAATAAACATTTTTATTATTATTATTATTATTATTATTATTAGCTTGTTGGTGTAGTGATCGCTTTGTGCAACTGCTGAGCTCAGATTGGGATCGAATCTGGGTCGAAAAAAGTGTTACTGGCTTTTTCTATTAGTTAATTCTCAGTAACAGCACAGAGTCTGTATTTGTGCCCGGCAATAGGCTCACTTCCTATTACATTAGTGCCTAAGCAATTTTTCTTTTTTAATGTTTGCAATGTTATTGTTTTACAGATGAGCGCGATCGGTGCGCATTGCAAAGTATGATGCGTCTCATGAATCATCGGCCACTACGCTTCACCCTTTGGCGGATGACGTCAGTCAGCATGTATGCCATGCTCAGTTGCATGTCTTTCTGTATCATCAACATCTTCGCTATATTGCAGATCAGGAGCTTTTATGAATAACTAGCTGACCCGGCGACTTTCGTACCGCCTTCTCACCATTTAAAACAGAATTAACCAATTCGGTCCAGCCGTTTTCGAGGTTTAGCGAGACTAACGAACAGCAAATTATTTTATTACACACTCTAAAAGTCAGTATATTTATTGCGATGTTGTTAATGTGCTAACTTCATAAATTAAATTAATATTTGTATTATCAGACCCAATATCCTTGGAAACAATTTAACTATGATGTTTTAAATATAAATAGGTCCCAATAATAATATTAATTAATTACCATTAAATGGTTTCACACCAACTTTGTGATCTCTGCACCGTCTTCTTTTTAAAGTGCACCATTTATATTATTTATCCTATCGAATTGCCATTTTTCAGCGCTAGCAGTAATACTACTGAACACTGATAAAGATACAGATTTCACTTCGTTTTCTACTTTAAAATGTCTTGCAACATCCCTAGATAGTGACCTAGTACCTACGTGAGACTACAACCCCCTTACCATGAACTCTTAAAGCGGGACAGATTACGATGTGGAAGCGAGACGCGGCATTAGACTGCACGTAGCGGCGACTCGCTTCCACATCGTAAACTGTCCTGTATTAGAAGTTCGTGGTAGGGGTAGGGCTGTAATATGTCTTGATTATCCGTTGGTCTCAACACTTTTACAATTACATTCAGTGCGGCTACTTTATAAGCTCTCGGTAAAATATTGTCTCTAGCAAGTCTCAGATAGAAATGTTTCGCTCTAATAATGTTTTACAGAAATATACATAGTACAGTCATTGGTTGATAAGGATGTATATTTTTTATTTTGATATTGTTGAAGTTTTGAACCCTAAATGTTAAGTTAGCATAATTATTAGCTAGACTCGCTTTTTATTTTTATTATTTCATAACAGGGCTTTGTCGCTTTGCGATTATAAGAATTATTAAGACTCGCTTTTAAATGAACCTTGCTCCACGTGCAGTCGTGTTAATATTAAAATAAATTATTGCCACTACATATAAATGACATCGTTTTATTTATCGAAAGAACATAACATCACGCATGTATTCCCCGAAGGGGTTGGCAGAGGTGCACATTTAGTACACCCACATTTAATTTAATGGAAAAACCCAGTAACACTTTGCCGACCCGGGATTCAAACCCAGGACCTGGTGCTCAGCAGTCGCGCTTAGCTACCACTAGACCAACGAGGCAGTCCGAATTTATCGAAAATAGTGATCATTTATTTAAAAAAATAATTGACACTTAATTTATTATTTTAGTTCGTAAAATCGTAACTGTTTAAAACTGTTTATTATATCAAGTGATAGTAACACTTTTAAGATACGTATAGCAAGAGATTAACAGTGGCGTAACGTACAATCTGATTCCGTTCCGTAGACCACGTAGCGTCTGTCACAGCATAGTGGTGGCTACGAACGCTACGGCGAAGCACAAAGAGATTTCATTACGTACTTTTAGTTGCTAGAAATGCTTCAATGGTGTTTTGCGTTTGGAATACAAAATGAGATCAGACCGGACAGTTTTATTTTTGTTAGTGCTGGTGTAATTTGGTCACTAAATGAATTTAATTTCGTCGCTAATACACCGCTGTGTTCTGGAATAAAGTTTATGTGACATTTTAAATGTTTGATGTATTTACTTTCGTGAGATGATACTAAATGAGTATGGGCCCTGTCCCCAGGCTGTATCAAGTTATGATGTATTAATACAAAAATCAAGAAGAAAACAGCCATAGTTCTTTCCCTGCACATTGTCAATGTGCTCCATACAATAAAATGAAGCTATTGTTAAGACTTATATAATGACATAATTATGTCACTAATTGATCCAAGGTGGGGACAATACGCAAACTCTCCTTTAAATTATTCTGCGTACCTAGTATACAAAAAGGTTTATTTGATTTGTTAATATAATACTATAAAGATAATTAGAATAATTATGTTTTTCCGAGAGTTATGTTTTCCAAGAAATAGGTATCTGTTTTGTACTACCCGTAACCCAGACATCTTATATTATACACAATGTTTTTTTTTTATTGAGGTGGCAACTTAATCGCTTCGCTTACGTCTTAATGTAACAAAATAAAGGATAAATCTTCAATTTTTTCATTTTATAATTATCAGACTAAAATATCTGTATGTGCACCTCTGCCTACCCCTTCGGGGTGATGTTATGTTATGTTTAGACTAAAATATTTAATGTTAAAGTTCAGATGTAAAGTTGGGTGTAATTAGACTCATAGGTGGACTATGAATTGAATAGGACATAGACATAAGAATGTTACAGATGTTCTATCACAGGAAGTCTGTTTGACTGATAAGCGCGTGTGTGTGTCGCCGCGACACAACCCTGAATAAGCACTCTTCAAAAACACACACTAAGACAATGTCCAAGTGCACGCCTGACAACATTCATAGTCACATAGACTTCGTCAGATAGAACATTATAGATTGAGCGATACAAATACAATACATGAAGTCCTCGTAAACTGACTGAAACCGCCCGGATTTCTTACCAACCATCCCTCTCTCTCTTCCAAGTTAGATATCCCACATGGTGGTGGGAGCCTTCCTTACGTTCTACCTCCATTTCACTCTATCCTGGATTTCATCTTCGGTGACTTTGCACTAGTTTGTGTCTTTTAACACTACACCTTCCCATCTGGGTTTGTGTCTGCGACTAGGACGGATAGCTGTAGTGCCAAATTCCCAATGTCGTCCAGCAGCCGTTTTTCCACCAACTAAACGTACACCACCAACCATAATAGAAATATTAATCTTGTAATTTTATATTTAACTACACACAGCTATTAATTTCAAATAATTTCAGTGTTAAGGGACGTATTCTTATTAGTCTACCATTGTTTCACTGCAAAGACGTTACGTTGGTTCATAGTTAAACGCCCCATTGTGCGGCAGGCTCCAAATATTTAAGTTTTAACCAAGCTATTGTCAAATGTAACCTTTCTGACGTTCAGTATAGAAATTTGTAGAGTTAGGTAAGGGTTGCAAATTAAATATGGGTAGCTATGTTTAGTGATGTGAAATATTTTACGGGAAGTATCAAGTAGAGACGGAAACTATGTGCATGTTTAGGTTTGGTAAATAGCTGTTTATTGAATGAAAATATCGACGTGTTGATTGAGGGTTTAAAGGCTGAATAATGTGACAAATAGGAATATGTATCTAAATGGATTCGTATTTATCAATGTGTAGTTGCACGTGATAAGCAAGAGTGGTAATGTTATTTTAGAAGAAAAAGGTGTCAATATTATAGTTATTAATGTTTTTTTTTATAATTAAAAGCAAGTGACATTGAGTGACAACAGATTAATTTATTTAATTTTTTCATCATGAGACCCAATGGTAAATAGTGCATTTTCTAACAATCAAAATAACAAGGAACATTTATTAGAACAAAAACATAACTATTTAATTGAAAAGCCGTTCAGTTTACAAACACGTGTTATGATTATATTATTGCAGGCCACATAAACCGGAGTGTACCACTAAAACAATATAATTTGAACTAACAATAAGGATCCCGGAATCGACATAAACCCATTAACATCACTAGCACAATATGAACAGTAAAACATTTTGTCAAACAATGTGACTTGGTTTATTGTGTCGCGATAGGTCTGTAACATTACGAGTATGTTCCTTGTAGAATAGATGGATAGATTTCTCTTTATTGTACACCAAAAATAAATATAAGTACAGTATAAGGATAATGTAGGTACAATGGCCGGTCTTATCGCACTAGGCGATCTCTTACAGACAACCTTAGAATGTTCAGTAATTGTACTCATTTATTTTATAATAACCTGGGTATTTAATGGGTCAGTGTAATCATTTAGTATTTCCTGAGTATTATCCGCCGTTCGGCTCGTGACCCCGCCGCGTCATCTGCTCATGAATAAGGGCTCCGTTAGAGTCCGAAACTAGTCGGGCATTCCCGAATATCGACGTGAGTATAACCGGGATATATAGTAGATAATATGGATAACACTCACGAAAGTTATTATAGTAAAATTCTGAGTATTGTCAGAAGCGTGCTGAAATACCCCAGCGTTTTACCATAATTATATAGTAGGTTAACCCCAACCTATTGACATTTACCGGTCTATTGTATACCAGGTGCTATTAAAGTAGCCGTGAAGTTATCGGCCTAGAATTCACCACCCCTTTTCCTCCCGTGGTTGTCGTCAGAGACGACTAAAGGAAAATCCAGAAGATGGGCAGCAGCGTCTTCTGTAACTTGTCCACCAATACTACGATCCCTAAGCCGTTTGCCAAGCATGGGGATTATGGCACCTCTTCCCTAAAGGGGAGGCCTTTGTTCAACAGTGGACGTTTTCCAGCCGATGATGAAATGAGAAGCTATTAAAAATGTCATATTAGATTTGATATCTTACCCTTATTATATGATAACAGTTATATTTATTCGTGAAATTTAAGTTTAGTAGTAACAGAATACTAGTAAAGTTTCGAACAACAAAATCTAAAACCGCGGGCCATGGAGCTGCATTAGACGATGCCACAAAAATCCGCGGTTTACAGCGCGCAGTGCGTGGGACATAACTGCAACAGAACGTACAAACTGAGCTGGCTTTGTTGTCCCACAACACGGGTAGATACTGTGTCGAGCTTATTGGTCCTAAATTGATGAGCTAGACCGAGCAACTAGTAAATTGTCGTTTCATAAGCCTGTAACTTGTTTTCGTGGATTAAAATAATTTTTGATGACCTGATTAGCGCAGTGGCTAAGCGATTGGACTGCTTCGCTTAGGGTTGCGGGTTATGTTCCCGCACGAGGCAAAAATTTGTGCAGATGTTTGTCTAGACTAAATTATTTGAATTGGACGTACGGTGACGTGGTCAAAATTTTTTGTCGACCGAACTCTAGTACCCAAGCTCAGCAGTAGAATAAGGAGGGGTTAGGAATCAGAATACCTTAAAGTAGTTTTGTTTCACTGAAAAATGACTTTGATTTGTAAAAATAAATTATAAATAAGTGGCATTTCAGAAAAAAACTTCGCGTCACCTGTGATCGCCTCATGAGCAAGTAAAATTTTGTTGTTCTTCTCTTTTCTGTTCCTCTGCAATTACTGGAGGTCGGACATTAGCCTTGAATATTTTTCTTGTCTATTTTATAAACATTTTGCTAGAAAACAAGTTTGATAATTTCCTACTGCGTATGTTTCCAGTTGTATCAAGCGCAGGTGGTCCGCAGCTCGAATGATACCGCAATAACACTAAAATAAAAGTAAGCTATTGCATTCTCTACTGACACTGATTTCCTTACACTGCTCTTTATGGCCTTTGAAATAAGAACCTTTATTGCATGTCAACAGAAATAAACGTACACATTGAGGTTTTTTATAGTATTCGTAATTTTGTCGATGGGGTCTAGGTTTCAATGTAACGGTTTTTGGAAACTGTTTATTGAAGTGCTCTATGAACCTCGTTTTACTTTATTTTTAGACTTCAAAAAAGGAGGAGGTTCTTATTCGACTGTATGTTTTTTATGTTTGTAATTTGACGGAATATTTATTTTCTACTATGGGTAAAGGCACGGACAACTGTACTCTATGATAGACATTCAAAGGCCGAATGTAGTACATCCCAATGGGTCCCAAGGACATACATTATACATGATGGTTAACACTTATCTATCTTTTTATCGTATGATTGTTGAACAACCTGGTGTCAGAATTGAAACCTGTACGCCTCTGACATAGCTTTATACACTGTTGAAAAATCTCTCAGGTGTGCCAGTTTCCTCACAAAGTTTGTCTTTACCGGTTTTAACAACTGATACCTGATGACGAAGACGTTGTTGGGTGCCGGTGTTTGAACTTGCGACCTTTGACTTGGCAGTCCAACGTTCATACCCCTCGGCTATCACTGCTGGCTAACACTAATCCTATGTGATGGCAAGCCTAGTGCGTGTTAGAGGTGTACTATTAATCTATGCCTTTAATTAAACATTCGAATTGGCGCATCGTGCGTGTGAATTCCCAATCTAGTATCTTCGACACAAAACTCATGCTATCCTTAATTCCGGGTTATGTTTTTCATAATAAAAACATATTTCCAAAAAGCAAACAGTCCAGACAGTCCTATAATCCATAGCGCTTCAGATATCAAAGACAATGTCTGTCATCGCAAACGCTCGTACCTGAAGTTTTGTTTTCAAGTGAGCTCATTAAGGACACTCTTTTTGCACGAAACATCCCATCCCATTCAAAAAACATGAATGCAAAAACCGGGACAAGTTCCCCGTATAATTTTGTATGAAATTCAGATGAGAGATTTTAATTTCTTGCTGAAATTGTTTTAATTTTCATAAACTTGAAGATATGTGGATTTAATAAGCTTACAGTGAAACTTGAATTTACTTTTACAGCGTTTACTCAAATGCTCTAAAAAATATAGCTTATTTCTTTATCTATTTATGTTATTAATTTTAACGAATTCTTTGATTACCTATTGGGATAACACAGACATAATAACTTACAATAAAAAATATTATCAATTTACAAACCAGCCATATTATAACGGCAACACCTTTTATAAATAATTAACTTAAGTTTATATCCAGTAGTAAAAAAAAATCTATTAACATTTTTGTCTAAAACTTGGCTGTCACACTATCACACACCCATTTGTACTGACAAACCACTAGAGAGCAGCGTTCGAATAAAGCCTATTCCGAAACGAGTGTAATTAGTACTTAGCAAAGGCGCCTTGTTAATAATACTGCTTGCAGCGAGATCATGGAATACCTTCGAACCAAGTTTAATAAAAGACAGGAGTTCCCTAGTAATTGTCTAGACATGTGGAGAGCGAATGAATGAATGTTTCCAACGAATGTCAAAATCGCAAGTTTTGTGTGCATTTTTAACTATTCTTTTTTACATAAGTCAAGTTGAAAAGCTTAGGAATTGTGTTTACTAAGTTATTTTTAAAGATAAGATAATTATGGGAAGATATAAATCAGAATTACCAATAGAGTCCAATATGAAGTCAAATCATTCTCGATATTAGCGGTGCTAAATTTGAATCGATTCGAAAACCAAAATCATCACAACATAATTATGTAAACGTTTTATTTTTTTCTTTTGTATATATTTATTTTTAAGGAGTGTAAATAAGTGTAAATAACCTTGTAAATAAAATTAATTATTACTTTCCTAAGTGTCTTCGTAAATAATCTTCTATAGAATGCCTTACTATTATGTAAACGTATGTATAAAATCTTATGCACCTAAGCAGTGTATATTATTTACATTAGGTTGTAAATATACCTTTAGAGTACTTTTTAAGAATATTCAACCTCCATTCCAGGAGAACACAGGAATGCTTTTTACGTCACAAGGCGACGGAATTTGTGGTCTCTCGGACCACGTCATTGAGTGAATGACATGTGGCTAGAACCCCTTCGAAAGCCGCGATATACTTACTATAAATATTTAATTCTTAGAAGGAAAAATAAGTATTTCTCTTAAAAAAAAGAAACTTTGCTGTTCTGAGAATTGAGAATAACCAAAAAAATAAAAGATTTTTATGATTTACGCGAATACATTAAAATAAAAGTTTTATTTTGTTTTTGGTACCAATGTCCTTAACAACATTTATGATCGCGGACAGAAATAATAAAACAAAACCAAACATGCCAAAAAAAAATTAAAAGTCGGTTAGGTATGGTATGGTTTTTAAAAACAAGAACGCAAACGTTAGTAATACAGTCACTAACTCTTGTCGTAAGAATAGTATTCTAGTACCGGTGGTGCCAGCCATAGACGGTTACTTATCCATCTAATACTTCCTCAATAAAACTTTAAAGGGACACTTTAAGCTATGAATGTATCAGAGGCAAGTAATATAATACAGCAGAATCTAACGCGATTTAAAATTCATTTGCTTTTGCCTCCAGACACCCCTCGCGATCCTCCCAAACTACCATCTAATCACGTGGTTTGAGTGTGTACACATCAAGTGGCTCTTTAAACATCAAAGCCGACGCCTCTGCCTACCCCAGGCTATATAAGGGGAATCGGGGAAACGAAAATTATTTATTAGTTGCCAAAAGGGGAATTTGTTGGCTTCAGATGCGCCATTATTCTAAAAAAATCCATCTTCAGAACCTTAATCCCTTTGAAGGTTTAAAATAAAAATGGCTTCGAGATTTCCTTAATTAAAGGTTAGAGCGCCGCTTTGATGTGCGCACGTGGGTTAAAAATGTGAGGCGAGAGTTGGTTCGTGTGTGGTTTGTCATCGCAGCTAAAGGTATATTTATTTTTGACGTAGAATAGATTAATGGTCATAATATTCAAAATTAACACAACGCAACTCAGGTATACCTGCTATCGAAATTTTCAAACATTTCATTCATACATAACATCACGCCTCTATTGCTCGAAAGGGTAGGTAGAGGTGTATAGTACACCCACATTTCGCCAATTCACATTTTATGTTATAGGTCCATGTAGTGGGGGGCGAGCCTGAGGCCATACACCGGAGATATTATATTCAAACTCGATTCTGCTACTGAGAATTACCTGATAGAAAAATCTAATAATACTTTGCCCGACCATCCAGGATCTCAAGCTCAGCAGACGGGTTTTCGACCTTAACACCGAATGGGAGAAATAAAAAAAAATACAACTGTCTTACAATCATGTTTATTATTCATTTACTATTGTGGCATTGAGTGGTTGCGTTGAGTCGAAATGGACTGATTGAACTGTTTCATTGACTGCATTAATAAAATTGATTTCGACTCTAGAAACGTGGTACGACACTTTCTGATCCGGCTTTACTTCTCCTTCTACATCCGGAGATGCAAATTCTAGTGTCGAGCGGACTGAAACAAAGTTATATAGATTTTTTTTATGAATACAAACATAAAAAGAATAGAATAGAAAAAAAAATTAAACATTATCAGTAGACTAATTCTCGTAATTATATGATAGTGCAGTTTTAATCCAATTTCATTGCTTTCTCGTCAAATATCCCAACATTTTTATGGCTTACTAAATATAGTTTTGGTCTACTACTATATGAGAGTCATCAACATTAGCTGAAACAAGCCCACTGTTTAACAAAGGCCTGCCTCTTAGAACACCACAAATAACAATTGTAATGCAACAATGCCCATCAAAGTAGTAGAGCAAAACTATGTCCTAAAACGAAAAATGCTGAGGAACCAACTTAATTTTTTTTTAATAATGAATTATGTTTTTTTATATCATTTCGACTTCAATTTGGGTTATACACACTCAAAACAAATAAAGTCATTAAACTGTAATGAATCGATGAAGATAAAATATAGGAAAAAACACAGAACGAAATAGGCACTAAGTTACATTTACCTGGCCGTGCGGTCAGCTTGTAGGGGAAAGTGGGGTAATTGGGAACACCTAACTTATATCGCCAAAAAAAAATGAAAGAAAGTCAAAAATATAATCAACTTTTATTGCAATATCAACGTTACTAATCTACCTACAAAAAACACAAATCAAAATTCTTGAAAATAAACTCTAAATTAAAAAAAATTAACAAAATAAAAAACATTGGTGTTCTTATTTACCCGATACTGTATGGGGTAATTGAGATCAGTCCGCGGGGAAAATAGGAACGATATAACAAAATCTTTTTAAGTGTTACAATTATTTTGTTTGGCAGAAATCACACACGTAACCGGTACTGGACTAACCGGAGGTACATTTATCATGCGCCCAGTTGTTACAGATAGCGCACATAATCCAGTCTTCTCTAGGTGGAGATTTCACTTAAGTTTCGTTCAGTTGCAGTTTCATGACTGAACTAGATTCTTGTTGGACGTCGGATTGATCTAATGACATATTTTCAAAGCATTCTTTAAACTTTTCCGTATCCATTGGATAAATTCCAGCCACTCTAAACCCATTGACAGCTTTGCCTATGTTGGCTGTTTTATTATAAGCATTTGTAAAAAGCTCTCCAACTTCGTATTGGGTGATTCGTTTGCCAGGATTGTGAACCATGTAGAGTTCACACTCTCGATTGTATGCAGTTTTCAGTGAACTAAAAAAAGTCAAATCTAGTCAAATCCTTTTTGAGGTTTCTTAAAAACTTCTTTATTAACTTGCTTAAATAACGTTGTTTTTGGCACTGAGTATTTTATAGCTGCTTTACCCAAAGTAAGCTGTTTACTCCTAACATCATGTACAGCACGGCGAAGATCTTCAATGTCATATCTCGGTGTGGTTTTTCTTTTGTAATAACAAGGCATCTAAAACAATTTATAATAATATTAGAATATTTTCATACGTACAATCAGTTCATAGGGGTAAATGGGAACGTTCACATTTACCCTCCTGACACTGTTCCTAATTACCCGAAGTAGACAACTCAAATCAAAATGGCCATTACTTGCAATATTATCTTCAATAACTTTAAAGCTACAGTAAAATGTAAAAACAGATATCACATGAAAGATATTAAAAAAATGTGTCGTCCTTAGACTCAAAAATATGCTCGTTTCAACGATTTCTACATACGACAAAAATTGTAACAAAATACGTAATAATGTTGTTTGACTCACCATGACAGAATGCGCGCGTCCTCTCCCTTACACTTTCGCGGGTGAACTAAGGGCCCCCGAGTGCATATACTTAAACGTGCGCGGGCGGTGTAGCGCGGGGGGAAGTTTTTGATATTCAACTGTTCCCATTTACCCGCCGTTCTCAATTACCCCACTTTCCCCTACATAATATCGGAGAACTCTCTTGATAAAACATCAATCATACTCTTGTTCCCATACCAAACATCCATCGCACTGTTAGAAACCCATTTGGATGGCCTGTAGTCTCTTTTTTCTGGCAATATACCTTCTCTTATGTTCGGCCTTTTAGTGTCACATTCCAAAACTATAATAGCGACAATTAAAATTATTCTTGCTTTGCACGTCGCGAACATACTTCTCGGTGTAAACTCTGACAGATACTAGGTCACGTCTTAAGGAAGTACGTTTTTATTTCATGTTTGTAGCGACAGTACAATTGCTGTTTACTCGCATTGTTCTTTTTGGTAGAAACAAGCCTTATAGAGTTTCCAAACATATTGGGATATCGACAGATAAGTTTGGAAAACGATTTTGTTGTATTTTAGGTCAGGGTAGTGTAGACTGTCTTGTTGGTCTAGAGGTCGAAGTGCAAGTTTCGGGGTTTGATTTTCGGGTCGCGCTAATTGGGTTTTCCATTAGGCAATTTCCAGTCAAGTCGAGCACGGAGTCTAGGTTTGTGCGTTTGAGTCTAGGTTTTGGATTTACCATTAGTCGGAACTTACGACACCCATGGCAGGAAATGTGTGGTCAATTCTAGGCCGGATTGCACTCGGCACAAGCCTACGTTCCTAGTTGATAGCTATATACCTCTATATAACATGGGACCTTTTACCTAACGTGCGAAATTTGTACAAAAGTACAATGCACCTGTACCTCTGAGTTACCTTAGCGAGATACAGGCGTATTAAGCTATATTCAATTATTTTTATTTTGGCCAGTGTTTTGTCCACACAAGCCGTTCTAACATCTATTTCCCTTACATTATATACAACGACCTTGGTCTACACAGTTGAAATTTTGAAAGCAGGGCCGCTTTACCATTACATGAGCCGATGTGTTATGCCCCAGTTATTAGTTGACAGTCAATATGTGTGAGAATATTGGTTCCCGTTTCATACGAGAAAGATATGAGGTTATGGATAAAGATGTCTTTATACATGTTATTGCGTATTATATTGGGACCTATAACTGGCGAAATGTGGGTGTGATATACACCTCTGCCTACCCCTTTGGGGAATACAGGCATGATATTATTTGTGTATTTGCGGTATTAGATGGGGCTTATTTAATTTGATTACAAAGTATAATCATCAATTGGACACAGTTCATCGGCACTGCAGGTAACAACAACCTTTAAAGGTTTGTTTTTTTCTATTATCTTTTTTTGTATCGGCACTTAGTCCAGGTTTACCTTGGGTGTAACTTGTGTACCTACCGACTACACAATTATTTAATACTTAAACTCGTCAATAGTTCATCGAGCTGCTGTTTCTTACTACTCTGGGGGTAGCCGAGTGGTATGAGGACTGCTACGTCAATGGTCGCAAGTTCAAACCCCGGCACTCAACAATGTCTTTTCGAATTCATGTGCGTTCTATAAATAAGTTATTAGTTGCTAAAAACGGTGGAACATCGTAGGGAAACTAACATACCTGAGAGATTATTCAATGGTGTGTAAAGCCATGTTAGAGGCCTACAAAGAGGCGGTTTAAACTCTGATACCAAGTCGTTCATCAACCATACGATAAGAAGAAGTAGGTAATTTTTTTGTCGATTATACTCCTTATTTATTGTCACGATAATATAAAATTGTATATTAACTCATCCAGCATCACCCAGTCCCTTGTATAAATAATGCAGTACTGCAATATGTATGATTGAGGGGTGCTTATAACCTTTGAGTTGGCTACGCTTTGTTAAACTTTGATGGTACTTGAGACTCGGCTCTGTGTGGTGACTGAGGCGTGAGCGATGTATTATTCTGTATCGTCACGGCTATTACCTTCGATGGACATTGGACAGATATCAAAGCCTATGTTCATGTATAAATAGATGATTAAATAATTACACTAGCTTTAATAAAAGCCTTCTTATTAAAATTGTCATTGCTAAACAAATAGGTTAAATTATACATGTTACTGTCGTTTGCAAGTCACAATAGCAATGTCAATAGTCTTAAGTGTGGAAACACATTTTGGCATCTTTTTTATGTAAGGTCGGTGTTTAAAATTATAATAAAACATAACATCACGCCTGTATTCCCCGAAGGGGTAGGCAGAGATGCACATATAGTACACCCACATTTCGCCAGTTATGTTCTTCGGTCCCAATGTAATAGGGGGCGAGCCTATTGCCATCAACCGGGCACAAATCCAGACTCCGTGTTGCTACTGAGAATTACCTAATGGAAAAACCCAGTAACACTTTGCCCGACCCGGGATTCGAACCCAGGACCTCGTGCTCAGCAGTCGCGCTTAGCAACCACTAGACCAACGAGGCAGTCGAACGAGGCATAAAATTATAATAAAATGAATCTTTAAAATAAAACGGGGAACTGTTCCCTTACCATGAATTCTTAAAGCAAGACAGTTGACGTCGTGGCGAGACACCGCATTACACTTCACGTAGCGGCGCGTCTCGCTTCTACATCTTAAACTATCCTGTTTTGAGAGTTTCATGGTAAGGGGGCTGGTGGACGCAAATGGAAAGTTGTCGTATATTGTGGCATTCTAAGGGGGATGCCTTTTTACTATAATAACTTTCGTGAGTGTTATCCATATTATTTACTATATATTCCGGTTATACTCACGGGTGTATTCGGGAACGCCCGACTAGTTTCGGACTCGAACCCTTATTCATGAGCTGGTTACGCGGCAGAGTCGCGAGCCGAACTGGTTGCCTTTGTTCAATATTGGACGTCTTCCGGCTGATGATGATGATAATAAAACTTCTCTTCACATAAACACCTTTTATCTCTATTGACATCTCTATTCTTTCACATGCAAAGGACAGTGATAGGTGTAATATGTTTAATCAATGGTTGATTGGCGCAGTGGTTAAGGGATGAGACTGCTGCTTAGGGTTGCGGGTTTTCAAATTTGATTGAACCGCAGATGTTTGTCCCGAGTCTGAGTGTTTGTATAATATGTGGTCTTCCATGCTTATGCAAACGCAACAGGAGAAATTCCTAGTGCGAATTGATGTTTTTTTTAAAGAACAGAAAGAAATATAGTTTCAAAGTAATAGGGTAACTGCCTCTTTGGTCTAGTGGTCGCTTATCGCGACAGCTGTGCACGAGGTCCTGGTTTCAAATCCCGGGTCGGGCAGTGGATTGTTATTATTATTGGATTTTTCTGTTTGGTAATTCTCAGTAGCAGCATGGAATCTCGATTTGTGCCCGGTTGATGGCAATAGGCTCGCACCCTAAAACATTGGGACCTATAAAACAACTGACGCAATGTGGGTGTACCTGTGGTACACCTCTGCCTAACCCTAACGGGAATACTTAATTCATTCCTCATGGACAGATAAGACATCCTTGTCCTGTATGTTTATTTAAACTAGACCAACTGATATTCGAAAATAGAATGATAAAAAACCGGTTTGGTTTGTTTGCAAGCGCCGGCGTCGCGCGCCGTGTTGTCTAATATAAAACTCGAAACTTGTACATAACTTTTTTATTGGTTACAAAAGGTACTAATTGATGTCCTTTGAGAATATTGTAAAAAATGGTTTAAAAAATAATTAGTAAGGCAGAACTGGCCAGTGGTCAGTTTAATGCTTTTTAGATACTTTCCTTAGACCCAGTTTCCACCAAAGCAGAGAGGACGAGAGATAATTATGTTTAAATAAACCAATCAGATTTCGTTTTCAAGAGAAGAGTGAATGACGAAATACTATTGGCTTACATGACTTTTGATGTTATTTTAGCACGTTGCCGTGGGATAAAAATATGTGCGTCCGCAGATATTTATCCCGATTATGGGTGTTTGCTTGTGACATTTTATATCTATGAAACGCTCACAATACAGAAGGAATTTCTGGTGTGGGGCGACGATTAAAAAACAAAGTTTAAAATTAATCATCCTGTAGACATTTTTTGGGCCGTCCACCCTAATGAGGCATTACCAACATTAAAATACTGGTACTAAACATATATAAAGCCAACTTAATAATATAAAACGTGTTTATAAAAAAGATATACGAATATAAAGCCAAACAAGTGACAGATAGCCGAACAAGATGAAGACGTTTGTGGCATTTTGGATTTTGGCCCTCCTTACTTACACTCTTGCAGCCCCAGGTTAGTAAGTATTTTAATATTAATCTCTATTACGCCTAGAATTTTGAATAGTGTGATACGCTAGACAGAGATAACACAAACATGAAAAAAATCGCTATACTTTCTTAACCTTTAGCTGCCGACCTGGTCTAACTGTAGCACTTACGCCGACGTGACGACTGAGAGACGTCAATCTTTAAGTTAAAAATATTTTTACAAGCTTTTATTTAACTAGGAATGTTTGTATGTATGGAAGGAGGAGGATCAAATCCTGCAATTTAAATTAGAAGCATTTTTTGACATCTGATTGAAATGAAATTTTGCATACTTTAGGTTTGGTGACAAAACAATATTATGGTACTTTGGATTTAAAAGCTTGTATTAAAAATATATTTTTAATGATAACTTATTTCACAAAGAACTTTGCAGACTGACTTGATTTTCCATGGTTCTATGTATGTTTATTAATATTAAATGACGACCTGATTAGCGCAGTGGCTAAGCGATTGGACTGCTGCGCTAAGGGTTGCGGGTTCGATTCCCGCACGGGGCAAAATTTTGTGCGAACCACCGCTGTTTGTCCCGAGTCTGGGTGTTTGTGTATTTGATATTTCATGTTTGTGAAACGCACCCACGATACAGGAGAAACTCCTAGTGAGGGGCGACGTTTTTATATTAAAAACAATGTTAATTAAATAACTAAACGATAAAGTAATTTATTACCTATAGGTAGTGTTTTTATACTAAAGAGGTGTGGCTTGCCCATAAATAATAATTGATATGATAGATATAACAATAAGGATAATGATCAAATAAAAACTGGAGTCCTATTATAAAAAAACTTTTTAATAACTTTGCAAAACAGGTTTAGAAATAAATAATTGAATGACTAACCGTGTTTACGTTGGTATTTGTGGAGCATATTTTAGTGTTTTAACATTTTGATACGTGATAAATATGGTGGATCCTCACGGCGCGTTACAAATGGACATTCAAACGTATTATAATATAAATACGACATAAATTGGTGCTCCAACGGCGAATCCATCATAATTTTAAAGCATAGCAATTTATGTCGTTTTTGTATAACAATACGTTTGAATGTTCTTTGGTGAATTATATCCCTTGCCTTACCGTCCCGGTCTGCGTTGGCCTTTACACTCCGAGCCGCGGCGCACAATTTGGTTGGTACGAGCTAGCTAGCACCACGAGCAAGCACGAGCCACACTTTCACAGACGCGGGGCTTATTACGAACCATGAGAAGCCACCGTCGGAAAATTGATAAAAATAAAAGTTAAAAGTATTATTTTTTTTATTTTAGCCATCATCGTCCCACTGCAAGCCAAATGCCTCCCCTTCCCTCTTCCATTCCTCTCGGTTGTGAGCTTCAATAGTCCATTTCTCTATAAAGGAGTAATCTCGTCCTGATATCTTATTCTGGGCCTTCCACTGCGCCTTTTAATAATATAAATCTTTGTGTCTCCCGCTTGCGATGGTGGGAAGTGGGAACTAAATTAATACTCCTACTCCTCCTATATATTCTTTTATGATTAATTTCGTTGCGGGTTCCAAGACAGTCGAGTTCAGTGCCTCGATGGTACTTATCGTTGTAGATCCTGGCTTACAGGAGTCGCAATGATGGGCACGAGTTGTCCCGTATTTTTCTATTAAACGTAATAATATTATTGTATTTTATTTGCAGCTGAAACCCCTACAAATTATGGAACCTCAAATGCGTCGCATGGCAGTATCGGCGTGGGTGTAGTGTCAGGTTCTACTTTTGGAAGCGACAATTTTCAAATTACAAAAGAGCCTGGAGCACGTCCAAAGTAAGTTTATTACGTGTGTTTATATAGGTATACGGTAATTAGGGCAAGGTTTGCACATTTGGGTTGGTCAAATCTTAGAAGCATAGTGAACATTCATGGTAACTATAAAAAGAAAGACGATTTATTTTATTTCTATTAAGTTGTTAGTGTTGTTTTTGCTCGTATAACTATTCTTATGGATAAGAAATCAAAATCGTATAAATAAACTCAAAAAGTGTTTGTGAAATTCTGATCATGTTCTTCTTACCATCGGCTTGTAAAATAGGTTATTTTCCGATGTGAAAGCGAGACCGCGCATCGCTATGTGCTGTGTTATGTTTATTACTACCTATATATTTATTTATTTAGATACAAGATTTAATTGTAATATAATTATGTTTGAAAATTATTGTATTATTTAAGTTAAAATATCACATTCACTTAAGAGTGGCATTAAATATGTTAATTAAGTAGATTCATAATAATAACATTATAATGTTAAAGCTAGATCTAAAGTTTAACCTACTGTTTTCTTATTTTATTTTAAATAAGTGTTGCTACACCCTTATAGGGTGTATTTATTTTCTGAAAAACCACATAAGTATTGCAATAAATAAATTTTGTGGCGTCTCGCTTCCTTAACGTGAAATGTCCTGATTCAAAAGTTCATAGCAAGGGCTCAAGTGTAAATATTTGAATAATAAATTCAATATTTTTTTCCAGTTGCAACATAATAGAAGGCTTTATATCGCTGTTTACACCAAACCTAAAATGCTGACGACGATCCGCAACACACTATTGATCATCACAAGAAGAAGAATTAGAAGAGACGTGAATGACGTGAATTGTATTTACACAATGTTTAATTGAGTAGTATAAAATAAAATAATTTTGAAAACTTTGTGATGATTTTATTTGTTTTCTTCGTATTTATATGGGATTACTAGCAGTACCATTAGGTGTTATCCGCTTCATTTTTTCACATAACATAATAACATCACGCCTGTGTTCCCCGAAGGGGTAGGCAGAGGTGCACATATAGTACACCCACATTTCGCCAGTTATGTTCTTAGGTCCCAATGTAATAGAGGGCCTATTGCCATCAACCGCGCACAAATCCAGACTCCGTGCTGCTACTGAGTATTACCTAATGGAAAGACCCAATAACACTTTGCCCGACCCGGGATTCGAACCCAGGACCTCGTGCTCAGCAGTCGCGCTTAGCGACCACTAGACCAACGAGGCAAACTTTGTAATATTTGTATGAAGTGGGATTACCAGCTGTACCACGTGGTGTTACGCTCTACATTTTTCGGGCAAAATATCCTATAGGCTCCTTTTTATCCCAAAAAATGCAGCGGGTAACATGGCGGGGCGCAGCTAGTACATAAATAATTAGGTTGCTTTGTTGGCAAACATTAAATACCTTCTAAACTAAGTAAATTAGCAATAAATAATGTGAGTTTCAGTATGCGATAACATAGTTTTATTGTACGACATTTTTAGTTAATCTAATTAATTGCAATACTTTCTGTTTCTAATAAAAAATGTCCTGTTGTGACTTGTAAGTAATCCTCGTTATCATCTGCAGCCCACTTCACTTCACCTGTAGGCCTCTGACATGGCTTTACACACATACACCTGATAATTCAGCATTGGAAAAACTGAACAAGTCTTCGCCCCAGTCAAAAATCGAACCCAGGACTTCATGCACATTTAATCTCACTCAATGCTCTTAACTTTTTGTAAGTTTAAAACTCGATTTTAAGTAATGAGACAAAAATAGTAATTTAATATTCTTTATCTTGTTCACTTCAAACATTTCGTAAACTTAGCAGTTAGGTGTGAGTAATAGTAAAGAATTTATATTTCTCTGAGGTAGACATGAGTTTTATGAATAGTTAACTTGATTGACATGAACTTTGTCGACTGGTTGTAGTTGTTGGTTAGTGACGTGTGGTTTTAAGCGGTATTGTATTTGTTGTCAAAATGCAGGCAAATGTTATTATTGAGTGAGACTTGATTATAATTGCGCTGCATAAAGGTGGTCTTCATAGGCTTACTTTTAATATATCTCAAACATCTAATGAAATCGGACTGAATGTGAGTATTATATTAAATGATTGAAATTAATTAATTGTATCTAACTTTAGCTTTATTTAAAACGTACCTAAGATTATTTGATACCATATTAATTATGATTATGAATTATTTTTATTGTTTTTTAAATCTATCTAAAGGCAATAAAGATAAATAAAATTAGTGTTTATTATTGGATTTATAAATGCAGAGTTATAATATTATATTAAATAAATATTATTTTATTAATATACAAAAATAAAGTCACTTTAGTATTTTATTATAGCTGACATGTATTTTGTTTTGTTTTAGAGGAATACAGTAAATCTCTGGATCAAAAGATATGAGCAAAAGGAAAGCAAAGAAGTAGAAGGCCATCGCTTACTAGCGAGACGCAGCGTTAGCAAGCCTCCCACCAGATGGCCCGACGATATCGTCAGAACTGCGGGCAACCGGTGGATGGAATTGGCAAGCTGTCGTTCATTGCGGCGTTCTAAGGGGGAGGCCTTTGTTCAACAGTGGACGTCTTCCGGCTGATGATGATGATGTTGAGGCCGATTATCGTGCAGGGCCTAACGAAAAATGTTTGTAATAAAACGCGGTAAAATTAAAATTAATACTCCAGTTTGAACAGAAACAAAACTTATCTTATCGACTCATTAAATAAAGAAGTCAATAGTATACAAATTTTGATCATCGTTTGAGTTGAATTTGACAAGAATATAATGACTGCCTCATCGGTTTAGTCATCAGGATTTTTGTCGGATATCGGTAATAGGCTTGCTCACTATTCAATGGTATCAAATATGCTACATGATCTAAATTGATAAAGGAAACTTGAAAAATGATGGACACGAGCGGGACTCGAACCCGTGACTTTCGCCGTAGGTACCTTTCAAGTTTCCTTTATCAATTTAGAATAAAGCCTAGCATGGCAACATGCAAAAAGATACAAAAAGTCATAAGCTACATGATGTTATATTACATTAATTATAAATTTAGGAGATCTAAGGGAGCAAACAAAAGCATTGCTTAACCTAAAAATAATCATGAATTTTATGTTAGAAAAGATGCCTTAGCCTTAGACTTAACTTAAGATTCATAACAAACTAGCTTTTGCCCGCTGTTTCACCCGCGTTAAATAGCCTATGTCCTTTCTTGAGTCTTAAACTTTCTGCAAGCCGAGTTTCATCAAAATCCGTCTAGCGGTTTAGTCGTGAAGGCGTAACAGACAGACAGAGTTACTTTGACATTTATAATATTAAGTATAGATTAATTTCTAAAATATTCTTAATAATCATATTTACGTCTATTGTTCATAGGTTCAACAACTCTGAATACAGTGCTTCTTGGACGATGTAACGGCATGAGTTGTATAGTGTGAATAGTTTCATTAGAAGCGCTGATGAAATTAATTTCGACTCGAGCCACTTGATACGTAAACCCTGGATCCGCACGAGGCAGGGGTTTGGATAATTTGTCGTGGCCCTTCTCCTTTAGATATCGCGTTACTGAGCGGCCTGGAATTATACAATTCGATTGAATAATGTGAAGACGAGTGAGTGATGAAAAATAAATACATTCTACAGAGAAATAAATAATGTCCTCATATCAGTCTACTATTCCATCGGATTAAAGTGTAAAGAACTAAAAAGTGCATCTGTGTTTGTAAACTTACTCGAGCATAACATTTGACACTAGCTGGCGTAACCGAATTTTAATCATGAGGAAAAAAAGTAGATAACTAGAAAAAGATAGATAGAAACTGGTAGATAAAAGACAAGTCTATACCCAGCAGTGAGTGAAGCTGTGAATGAAAAGTCTTTTCTATGTACTTACCTCGTCTTATTGACAATTTATGCATGATATCAGAAAACTCTCTTGATAGAACATCGGCCATGCTTTTGTTTCCATACCAGTCATTCATAGCACTACTAGTTTTCCATTTTGATGATCTAGCTTGGTGGTCTTTAGTTTCAGATGGGATACCCTTTAAACTTGTCATTTTAGCGGCACTTCCTAACATAATACTGACGGAGATCATTATTACTGTATAAGATCTACAAGGCACGATCATCTTTGACTTTATTGTTAGAAGTTCTGTACAGTTCTGGGTCAAAAGAGGAAAAATCAATGTTTCTTATTATCTGTTTGGAGCGCGCAAACAACTGTGGTTGATTCCTATTGTTCTTAGCGTGTTGAGGAAAGTGTTGGTAGATTTGAATAACATGATTCCAGTTGTAAAACATCTATCCATTTAGATCTTGTATGGTAGTTTTTTTCAATGTATTCGTGATAAGTGTTGCGCAAGATTGAATCTAGTCAAATTATTTCTCTCCTTGGTTACTGGATAAAAATATTTATTTGGTCCTACACTATGTAAAGCCTGTCACTAGTATTTTTATTAATTTTGTGCTTTTTAATTTCCATACGGTAATTATAATTGTCTTGGTTTCAAGCCGATTGCATCTAGTTTTAAAAAAGAAGACGTGTAAAAGTGTTTTTTTAAAACCTATTTGCAGAAATAAAATCATTTATCATTTAAGCAATAAATTTATGGTTTATCAATTTAGAATGAGCAGAAGAAATTACTTATAATGAGAATTAAATTTAGTAATTATTTTAATCTCTAAATCAAAATTGACTTTAAAAGTTTATTGGTTTTACAGGCGTATCACTATTTCAAGTTAATTTGATTTTATAATAGCTATATTTATTTAATAATAGTTTAGAAAATATAATTTCTTTGATAAAATTTTACGATGGAATTATATAATTTTGGACTTCCTGATTAGTGCAGTGGCTAAGCGATTGGACTACTGCGCTAAGGGTTGTTGGGTTTGATTCCCGCACGGGGCAAAACTTTGTGCGAACCACAGATGTTTGTCCCGAGTCTGGGTGTTCGTGTATGTGATATTTCATGTTTGTGAAACGCACCCACGACACAGGAGAAATTCCTAGTGTAGAATTTCTCCTGCGTCGTGGGTGCGTTTGCGGGAGACGTTTCCTTAAAACAATCTTTAAACTGCAAACAGAACGAGATCATTCATCATCATCATCATAATCAGCCGGAAGACGTCCACTGTTGAACAAAGGCCTCCCCCTTAGAACGCCACAATGAACGACAGCTTGCTCCATCTGGTGGGAGGCCTGCCAACGCTGCGAGATCCTTATTAGAAGAATATCATTATTATCGAGAACATCATTATTACCTAAAAGGGCCGCGGCGGATGGCATTGTTTAATCCCTTAAACAATGGGTATAAACCCAGCAGTGGAATATTGAAGGCTGTGGATGATGATGATTACCTAAAAGTAAATCATTGTCTACAAAGTGCAAATTGCATCAATTACAACATTTTTAACTTTGTTGGTAAAACAATATATGTTAATAATGCACCTAATAATTAAAGTTGAATGTATTGCCTACGTATACTAACTATGCTTTCAACAACGCTTAACATGATAATTTTTTTAGTACTAAATGAATATTATCAAGTGTAATATTTCTTTAAGACTTTTAAAGGGTTACTAGTAATAAAAAACTATCTTAGAATCTAATTTAACAATTATAATATGATATTATCTTTGAAATATATAGATATTTATTTACAATTTTTTTTATAACACATTATATTAGTAAAAAAACAAACATGAGTCGCTTTAATTTACGAAGTTGAGTTAGTATAAAAATATTTATATTCTATTCTTAGCCGAAGCTTATATTACAATCAATTATCCTTGTTTATTTTTTTATATATAATTAGTACTAACTTAATGCAATTCTTGTGACCAGTTTTTTTATATGACAGCTAATAATATGACTACCAATATCTCACGACGACGTATCTGAAAAGAAATTATTCAAAATTAATTAATTTGCTACTTGTGTACCTACTGAACTATTTTACAACTATTTACAACTTAATTTTAATACAAAATAAAAATAATATAAGTACACAAAAATAAAAAGTTAAAAAGCATAAAAATATTCTTCCCCATCGATGTCAACCGGTAACGTGCCCAAAAGACTGGCAGCATTGCATTATTTTGTATTTCGAATAAACAAATAAAAATACATGAATGTAAAAAAAAAAAATTGCTTAATTAGACTTCACTTGTGCGGAAGGTATATACTAGTTTCTCGGTTAGTGCTCGCGTGTGCGGTGTGAATTGTATAAACAATTACCTATAATATGTAATTACATAAATACATACATAAAGTCACGCCTGTTTCCCTGAGGGGTAGGCAGAGACCACGGATTTCCATTTGTTATTAACTGTGGTTTTATTTGCTTGTGTGGATATAATCGTGCGATTTGTTGGACTTGGACTAGACGGAATTAATATCAACTACTTCTTATCGTATGGTTGATGAACAATCTGGTGTTAGAGTTTAAACCACCTATAGGCCTCTGACATGGTTTTACACACTCGAAAAATCTCTGAGCTGTGCCGGTTTCCCCATAATGTTTTCCTTCACCGTTTTTCACAACTGATAACTAATTTGTGGTACGCACTTCATGTGCGTACCACAAATTAGTTAGTAGTTCGAAAAGACATTGGTGCGTGCCAGGGTTTGAACTTACGGCCTTCGATTTGGTAGTCCAACGGTCACACCACTCGGCTATCAGTGGTCATCAATACATACATACATAAAGTCACGACTGTTTCCCTGAGGGGTAAGCAGACTAGAATGGGTATACTTTAGGAAATTATCCCATGATGTTGTTTACATTTGTCAAAAGGAAATACATTGTTTATTGGATAAGTCAGCTAGCATCTTACATGCACAAGGGACTCAGTACTCTTAACTATATATACTTATATAGTCTTCTTCAGAAAAGTACTAATTCCTTATTTACTTGACATTGATAACTAATATTAATTGTGACCGATAAATGTCTGGTAAAACGGTTAAAATAAATAATATTTTTAAGTTTCAAAAGTTATACCAAAAATGAATATAACTTGGACTACTCTGTAAAAAGTTATGCATTATACATAAAAAAATATAAGTATACACGTCAACTTGAGAACATCTTCAGTTTTTTCTTCTGATAAATAAGAAAAAAAAATGAGTACCGAATATCCTTAAACATCACAAACTTACTCTTTCTCTTGTCCTTTGCTTCAACAATTTTATCGATAGCCTTCGAGCCCACGTTCCACAATTCCCTTGCGATCAAACTCATTATCGTTTTATTGGAGTAAACGAAATCCATAGCTTTGCCGACCAAAACATCAGAGGTACTGAATCCTTCGTTTTCAACTTTCTTGAACTGTTTTTTTAGGTCACTTAGGGTTTTAAACGAATTTGTTCTGTTGTTTTCTAAGATGAGAAAGGCGAATATTGTGAAGAATAATGCTAGTTGTGCTAACATCTTGATAGTGTTCCGATTTGCGACAACTATGGTAGTCTTGTGGACTGCACTAATTGTAACATCGTGGCTGTATTATTTCTTGGTACCGGGTAAGGACGTTTTCACACAGGGAATGTTTATTCACGCAATTTTCGAAATACAATATTTTATGAAAAACTTGCAAAGCAGATAGATTCTGAAGAAGCAGTACAATGTAAAAGAACGATTGTAAAAGTGAGAGTAATTCTAGTTTAACTATATATTATTTTTATAAAACATTACTTACCCCGTAACATAAAATGTAAATAATATGAACCAAAATAAAAAGTAATTTCGATATAATAACCAACCCATTTGCGAAAAACTGAAAAAAACATTTACTCCATCATTATACTAACTAACTAAAAACCATTTATGAAATTGAGGATTTTGTTGTGTAACATTTTTATTCATCATTTTCATAAAGATATAAAATCCAGTCAAAGCGTTTTATAAAACAAAAGTCAAACCAAGCGACCACTGAGTACGAAGCTTAACGCTGCTCATTGTTCAAATGAAGGGAATCGCAGTAATTCTCCAAAGCGATAATCCTCACTATCCATTCAAAGCTTCATTAACCGATCTCTGACATTACCTTACGTTGATTCAAACAAGGCACTATAAAGATTAACAGATCACCGTTTGATGACAAAATCAAAACAGTTGTAGGCAATCGGAGTTGATTGAAAACTTTCTTCAAACAAATTTCGTTCTAATCTTAATGATGAAAGATCGATGACGTCGGATGGGGGGGGGGGATAGACGCTGGGTTTGTGCACACTCTACTAGAGGTAGTATTAAAATTATTTTTCTTCTTATCGTATGGTTGATGGACAACCTGAAGCTTAAACCGCGTGTAGGCCTCTAACATGGCTTTTCACACCATTTAACAATCTCTCAGGTGTACCGATTGCTGTTTTCCTTCAACTTTTTTAGCAATAACTAATTTATAATACGCACATGAATGCGAAAAGACATTGGTGCGTGCCGAGAATACAATCATAAGTCTTGTGCTTAATCACACCCTTGTGCATGTGCACTATAATTATCTTGATCACATTATTGTAGCTGCTTTGTTAGTTTAATGGTTTGTAAGCGCCACTGTGCATGAGGTTTCGGTTTGGATCCCAGGCCGCGCAAAGTGGGTTTTTCCGTTAGGTGATTCTCAGTAGCATCACGGAGTCTGGCATTCATAATATTATAAAATTGATACAAAATATATGACTTTTTGTATTTTTTATGCATGTTGCATGTTGAAAAATGATGGACACGAGCGGGACTCGAACCCGCCACAGTCGCCGTACCGTGGCGCCGCTCTGCCAACTGAGTGACACGGTGGCTCAGTGTCCATCATTTTTCAAGTTTCCCTTAATCAATTTAAAAAGATACAAAATATGTTTATCAACTTTATTAACTTTGGTCGCATTGACATAAAATATTCGGGCAGCATTTGTTTTTGTACATTCTTATGTACAAAATGATCGTTAATATTATTGGTTGTATAAGTATGTAACCAATAAAATCAACAATGTGAATTAACACCACAATAACGCGTGAAAATTATTTTATAAATGGTTTTATTAATACCCACTTAAACCAGCTCAATATGATTACAGTATTACATCAATAATAAAACTCAATTCGTTTGCCAATTCGGAGAACTATAAACAATAAAAACACTCATAATGTTATTAACATTGTACGCAAACTTTGTATGACGCTTGCGTTTTCCAAAGGTGTAGGTTAGTGTACCAATGTAATTAGGAGCCATTTTTATTCAAAGGTGACCAAAAATCCTACTTATGAAAAACTGTTTGGTCATTCAGATGTTAGTTTAACAATCACGGCTTGACGAATGAATAAATTGATGGCAGGCTTGGCATTCAGATCTCCTATTCTTCGCCAATTATGTTATAGACCCCAATGTAATAGAGAGCAAGCCTATTCCCATTCACCGGGTAAAATTGCAGACTTTGTACAGCCACTGAGAATTAACTAATGGAAAAATCCAGTAACCCTTTGGCTGACCCGGGATTTAAAACCAGGACCTCATGCTCAGCAGCCGCGCTTAGCGACTACTAGACTAACGAGGCAGTCCTTAGCGACCACAAGACCAACCATGAGTGATAGCCGAGCGGTAGACCGTTGGACTGACAAGTCAAAGGTCGCAAGTTCAAACCCCAGCACGCACCAATGTCTTTTCGAATTCATGTGCGTATTATAAATTAGTTATCAGTTGCTAAAAACGATGAAGGAAAATATTGTCAGAAAACCAGTAAACCTGAGACATTTTTCAACGGTGTGTAAAACCATGTCAGAGGCCTACCGGCGGCTTAAACTCCAAAACCAGGTTGTTCGTCAACCATCCGATAAGAAGAAGTATCTACCTACATATTTCTAATATACAACTGAAGATTTACATAGGTCTTCTTGGGTTAGAACTCGAAATCGAAACATCAAATTCGGTCCTTAAACTTCCAAACTAGGAACTCAACTGCACCGTATTATAAGCAAGGATAAACCCAAAACTGCCACTGCTGTAATTGCTTCTTCCTTAAACTTTATATATCACAGAGCGAACGCAAAGCAAAATCTTGGCAAAATAAAATCCGTGAAATACTGTTCTGTATAATCATTTGCATTAAACTTTAGCTCATGTTTACGATGAAGATAAACCTGTTATTTGTGAGCAACTGAAATATTTTATGTGCATATTCACTTTTTATTGTGTACACTCACATTATACTAAGCTATTTTCGTGAATAATTTTGGCGATGTAAGTGTATTTATTTGTTTTATGGACTTCTTGTTTGTCAAGACTGTTACATAATTCACAAATACGGGGTTTTGTAGTTACGTATATTACATAAAACATTATTCAGGAGGTAATAATGTACTCATCCACATAGACGACAAGACGTTACTTAATGTTGCTATAGGGTTCAAGCCCATTGCAAATTCTTCTGCAAATTATAATAGGTTTTCCTCCTAAATTCTGGCGAGTTAGAAAATAACATAATTTGATGTATATTCGCCCAAAAGTAATGTTCGTAATAAAAAAACAAATCAAGCTCAAACAATTGAAATATAAAACAAAAGATTTTCATTTGTTATTTCACAGAAGCTGGCCACATAACTTTCATGTTACATTAAAATTGATTCTGGCTTTGAAATTTTAGGAGATAGGCAAATGGAATCCCATGTTCCCTGGTCGAATTTGACGATGGTGTCCCTCGGGTGCCAGGGTACGCGTGACAAGTGGTCCAATACTTATGTACCGAATTTTTGGACGAAATTTCTCATCACACTTTTGGATTTCCAGTAAAATGTCGTTATGGAAAATTTTATTCAAATAGAATACGTGACGGTATTTTTATCTGTTTTATGGACGTGGGCGTGCTTTAGGTACTAGTTTATCTGATATTAGAATTTAGTTGGTTTACGAAATCATCTAAGCTTCTTGCTAATAAATTGCTTCTTTTATTTAAAGTTCCAAACGTTCCAAAAATTCAAAAAAAATAAATGAACACAAAAACTGCGCATAAAAACACAGAGAATCGATATTTAAATCATATAAACCATCCTGAATACATAGGTATAGAAAAATACCTACCTTATAAATTTTAACAATCGTAATTTGACTCTTTTTTTAGACCACGTGTGTGATTTTATTTCAAAAGTCACCCCATTCTCTCACCAAGCAATTTCAAGTAAAGCCTCAACGTTCGCCCAAGCCTCTGAAGACTATCTGTGTCCCACAGACACGTCCCGTGAAGATTTGGAAGGATTGCTACAGGGCCACACAAGAGACAGCTTTAGAAAGCTAAAAGACAATACTATAATCGCATGAAAGTAACCAGACAGGAATTTGTGTGAAACCAAGGTAGTATAGTAAACTTTCAAAATAATAAATTGAAAGATGCATTGAATGTTAGTGCAAAGTGCCTTATCACAAAATACTGATATAGCATTATGCACTTTAAACTTGAATTGATGGAAAATTCACCAGTACTGATAGGTAAATTCGACAAATATTTTCTTCCTCTATTTTATCTACTTCATTTTTCCCTTCAACTTCATATAGGAACTATCGTTATTACTATTACATCCCATTGTACACATGAATGCGATAAAGACTTTGACTTTAAAATAGGTACACTCATTTGAAGCAAAAGAGTTTTACTACTTTAGGGGAGGCACTCGTACAATACCCACTTAAATAATAATACGTAAGCCGTTAATTGCCAAGTTAAATATGTAGAGTCGTGATTAAAAATTCTAAAGAATTGCCAAGTTCGCGTATCACCGTCTGTAGCTGTGAGATAAGGCTTGCTTACGAAGCCTCGTCGAGGTTTATTTTAACACTTTTGTGTATTCAGCTCTCTACGGATTCCATTGTTGACAATTTTATAGCATTTTCATCCTTTTTGCCGACTTCGCGTGGATGGCTCTGATCTGGATTTTAGGCACTGTTGAAAAAATACAGATTTTTGGGACATCTTGCTGTACTATAGAATAATAAATTACCGTGATAATATTATATCAGAAATGTTTATTTTTTTAGAATACATTTCAAATGAAATTACAGTTGTTAATTGTAGCATTTCTTAATATTGCTGAAAAATATCAAAATGTGTAAAAGAAAAAAGACTTTCTATCCAAAAACGGAAGTGTTAAGTATATCCATAATAATTATGAATCTTTAAAAAGTAGTAGACTCAATTACTGTAAATAATGTTAGGCACCGTAAGTAAGATAATTAAAATAACAATATAACGGTGCTTCTCTAGTTACACAACAAAACAACGTTAAACTCAATTAAATTCTGATAACGATAACGACACAATCCCGGACAGTCCCCAGTCATCGGATCCAATAACAATTTAGGAAAAAGTTACAGACCCAGAACCAATGTAAACCAAATTAAAATTTCAAATCCACGTCATTGCAATAATTTGCAAGAGGATTACAATCATAAAAGTCTATTAACATCTGACGAGGAAAAAAGCCCAATCAATAAAAATAAGGTCACGATTGTCGACATTATCTTCCGAGACCGAATGGGTCTGTTATCGATTCCAATAAATGCCGTTCTTTTATTTCAGGCGAAAGGAAAAAAAAAGAAATTACACGGAGCAGCTGAAATTCTCATTAAAATTCCATTACGACACCGTCGACTCGAATATGGCTATAGATTTTGACGGCGAATTTTTTTATAACAACTTATATAACGACATCGGGTCCTCTGTAATTTCAGTGCGAGTTTCTGTTTTAGATAAAAACATCGATAATTTTGTAACTACAGCACTCGAAGGTGACAACTTCTGAGAAGGTCTAGACTTCTTCTAGACTCTTAGCTTAAGCATTCATATCAATAAATGCTCGTATGTACGTACACAATACTCAAATCAGAATATTAAGAAGTACTCTTTTATAGTACAATGAATATGGTGTAAGGTATACCATACAATCATTACATAAACTCATGTAGGTTAACAGCCAAAAACATAAATATTTTCTAAGTATTCTGTTACACTGAGAGTGTGTGTGAAATATTTAGTTTTTGTGCTTATATATAGATTTAGGGACCACAAAATGCCAGGCTACTTCATTTCCCTTACGAAATATCCAAATACATCTCACAAAGTCGACATCTACAAAATATGATAAAACGTTGGGTACTTTGGTATGACACAACAAAGAAATACAATCTACTTTATCATTCCAATACAAAAAGAGGATCAAAATAGTCAAAGGAAAATGCGAATATAGACCAAAACTAATAAGGCCTTTCCTTTATTGCATACACACGGATGTATTTCAAACAAAACCTATTCAAATACGGTAAACTTGGGATCCCCGCTCCCAGTAATCACGGCTCCGATCGGGCTTTGATTGACCTTTATGCAAATTCCAAATTCGCCCAGGAGAACGCAGGTTGTTTAATTGAATAATTAACCTGTCCAACGCACTTCGTTATAATTTAAAATTACTTTACGGCTTCAGCGTTGTACTCCCTTGAAAAATTGGGGCATTATTATTCGTGATTTTTTATACTAAAAATACAGAAGCTGGTATTTCTGATAAGGCAATTGTAATAAAACTTGGTGGCGCTAAACATAAACGCTGATACAATCGTTGGAAAAATGGGACCCGTTTTTCTTTGTTTATACTTGATATTTTAACAGACGAGAATTTAGTAAAATAACTAAGGAAAAATAATGTTTCCCGTGTGATTTAACACCAATTTTGTACCATGCAACCAAATAATGGTGTTTTTAGTGACTTTTTATGTACAAGCACTTTAAATTATGACGATCATGATGCCATATCTAACAACCAATGCAAATTAAAAAAAATAATTGAAAACATATAAACTAATATAATCATAATGAAATTTTCTTCTATTGTCATGCTAACATTAGAGTCTAATTACAGCGGCCTAACCAATTATAATGCAAAATGTATACGTTGATCAAAAGATGGAATTTCTGTTATTCATGAATTTTATTTACCAATGTAATTATCAAGAGCTTTATGTTTAACTTTATAATCACCTACTACCTTTGTAACCGCCCCAAAATTAATAATAAATTCATCTTCATTTATTCCACCAAGTTGACTTTCAATAACATTTTCGTTAACCGCGAATATATTTATATTTACAAGCTCTACCTCGATAAGTAAAAATTAAATAATAACAGGTCTCAATAGATCCCCAATTTGTTGAGTTCATGAATCACAAAACTTTTAAAGCCCAACCCGTCCTAATTAGTTCTTTATTGATCCGAAAATCTCGGGTCTAGTGGTCTACCCTTTCCATTTTAATGAGACCGTTCTTTAGTTACATGGACATGTTCCCCTATAAGCCGAATAAATATTTATAGACAGGTGGTGTTTGTTTTACTAGAGCATACATTATCGAAAATTTGGATACTCCTCTCTGTTCGTGCTCGTTACATTCACTAGATTTTAAAGTGTAGATGATATCAGTAGACAGCTCTATTGAAATCATCACTCTTTTATACACATAGCAATGGGCCTGCTGAATAAATTCTTATGCTGTAATTATTAGAGTCAAAAAAAAAGTTTGAATATAGAAATAAGTAAAAAGCACTTTGTTTCACAAGTTAATGTGAATAAAACCAAAACTATTTTGTGAGAACGAAACCACAAAAGAAAAAGATTGAACTTAATAATGACAAGTCTGAACAAAATACATGGGTACTACATACACTCTTACCTTATAAATATGTGCAGATAATATAAATATCGCATCTACATCAAAAGATTTTTTATCCTTATTGTTCGCAGACATTACTGAAGCCAAAACAAAAACATTAGGCAGTAAATCAACAGCATCATTTTCCTGTATTAACTAGTCAATTAGTTAATCGCAGGGTAGAAGATGAGGCTGGCAATAAACCTCGTCCACTCAATTTGGCCGCAAAGTTATAGCACCAGAGAGACTTCGTAATAAATAATTTAAGGAAATACATCTGATTTACGTTGCCTATAGGATGGTTGCGCCAAACCACTATGTTTATCTATATATATAAAATTTTCGTGTCACAGTTTTCGTTCCCATACTCCTCCGAAACGGCTAGACCGATTCTCATGAAATTTTGTGAGCGTATTGAGTAGGTCTGAGAATCGGCCAACATCTATTTTTCATACCCCAAAATTCACGCGGACGAAGTCGCGGGCAACAGCTAGTACAAATATATCGTTATAACACGCCCTCATTGCAGTTAAATTCTCTCTGAAATTCGTTTATGTATATGACAGGTTGGTGTTAGCAGAATGTTTTGAGCTTCGTTTGTTATTTAATATGGTTGAACAATGATAAAATTAGGCAGTGATTATTTTTTAGATGATACATTTATATGTTTCTCTATCCTCCTCAATCTGGTTTTCGTGCCTATAAAAAGTTTAGTATACTTACTCTGACACCAGGTTGTTCATCTACCATACGATAAGAAAAAGTATACTTACCGTATAGATTTTTGTATAATATTTAAAATTAGTAAGTATTTTCAGTTTCATCACCGTTAGTAAAGTAAGTATGTTATCTTTTTTCCTGGTCCGAACAAAAATATAAATTTTTTTATTAGGAATTTCTCACGTATCCTGGGTGCGTGTTAGATACACGAAATATCACATACTTATACCCTGGATTGGGGCACACATCTGCGATTCGCTCAAATTTTAGTCTCGAGCAGGAATCGAACCCGTAACCCTTAGCGTATCAATCCAATCGCTTAACCACTGCGCCAATCAGGTTGTCTAATATAGCAATAAGAAAAAGAGCATAAAATGGTTATGGATTAATTCCGAGATTTCAGTATCTGTGGCCGTAGAATTTGTTTGCGCTCACCAAATTCAATATTTACCCTGTTTTGCTACACAAAAAATATTGAAGTGATCATAAAATTGTCAATAATAAATAGTTATAAAATACCTTGTAGTATTAAGGTACAAATACGACAACTTTTAAATAGTATGCAAAAAGCTAATTAAGTAATGGTTTATGAGAATTAGACTTCAATTATCCAACGGGATACTCCTCATATTGCAAGCACTAATTCATCTGCCAAGCCTAGTGACATTGTTATTTGTCAACCCCCCTCCTCCTACGTTATACAAGATCCCATATTCAGTATTGGACATCTAAGGGTTAGGTGTGTAATAATAATATGATGATATGCAAGGATTGAAAAGTAGTGATAACCTACTAATGTACCTATACTATAATATTTTTTTGATGTATATGGAGTAGTTCTGTATAATTTTGCAAGTTTAAGCCTTAGCAAGTGACAATACGGTTGTTTTTTTCTTTTTTGCAGATTGATACTTAAAGCCCATACATAAAAAAGTGCCCGATGAATTAAAAGAGGGTCGCCCGCGACTCGTAGTTACCAACGATGTAGAAAGGACCAAAATTTGGTCAAAAAGACCAGCGTATATTAATCGATTCCTCGGTACGCATTTAGCTTAATGAGCCCCCGAAGGAAGACTAAGCGACAATCGCTACTAAAATAGAAATTTCGACAAGGGTGTGATAATTAGCACATTAGGTCTCCGGTCGTTATAGACCTAATGGCTACTATCTGTGTTATTAAACTTAAAGACATGTTTGCGACTACTTGCGACTCTAGCCTTAGGTCCGAATTAGAAGGAATGAGTGTTTCAATTTCTATAAATCTTTGTATTTTATTTCAATACAATCATGCTTTGATCCTTAAAATAATACTATGTAGTCTTTATTATCAGGAGTTTAACAAGACAGTTTTACAGAAGACATCCACTGTTGAACGAAAGCCCCCCCCCCCCCCCTCAGAACTTGCCATTTGCATCCACCGGTTGCCCGCAACTCTGACAATATCGTTGGTCCACCTGGTGGGCGGCCTGCCAACGCTGCGTCTTCCGGTTCGTGGTCGCCACTCGAGAGCTCACTCATTTTTTGCCAATATCAGAAGGCTTATGTATCAAATATAAATAGGTCTATTAATTCTTTTATTATTTCGTCCCCTTATTTAATTCATGGGTTTCTGGCTATCTGTGCCTATGATCCTTATACCGCTATTCCACAACGACCACGGCCATCACAAGGGCTTATTACATGAACCATCTCAAGTTTGCGTATTGATGATCTCAAGCTTTGAACGTCGCATGCTTATTATTCATAAAACCGATTAGGAGATGGAATATGCAAATTGATTGGCGCAATTTGACTTTTGATTTGAATATACAAAACAAGACAGACTCCTTGAATAAGGAAATCATTATTACTCCTGTCAGCTAGCTTATCTATAAAGGTGAAGTGGTTCCAGTAGACGAGCTTAAATTTATGTATGTATGATTTACCTATAGTATTTCAATAATAACGTTAGAAAATTTAATACTTACTTTCGTAATTCTATACTCAATGACAATGTCGTATGTAAATAGCAGTTCTGCCTAGTATTGTGAATATGCTCGCCCTCCTGTTACATTATCGAACTTTACTCTTTACATCTTTGTGTGCCACTAACACATCCCCGTCTATATCAAGATTATATAGAACGATTTTAAACTTTAATTGTTAAAAAATATAACTGATTACAAAATAATATATTCATAAAAAAACATCATTAACCCTTCTAAAACCATACTAACAAAGCAAAATCCTAACGCCACGTCACAGCATAATTGAAACAATTTTTAATCAAAGTAACTCACTCATTAACGAGGGAACAAGAATATCAGATTCTAAAATGTATGTCAGCGTGTAAAAACCAATTTGGCGCTTGTGAAGCTACACTCCGCTGTATTACCCCTACATAGCAATTAATTCATAGTAACGCGAAATTTAATTAATCCTCCAATGTTTGGAATGATAATTGGGGATTGCCGCGGAATTCCACACTTGAAGGGGTGATGGAACGCTAGGGTTGTCTAACGTGCTAATAGTCTGTTATTTTAAATGGAAAATATGAAGCGGGATATTGGAGTTTATTCTTCATTGCGAGTCAATTTTTGAGTGGAAGTTCTGCTTAATATTTTCTTTAAAAGTGTGTTGGAATGATTCTGATTATTTATTAATTTGGATAACGTTACAATATTGAAATAATTTTTGGTCTAAATTCAGAAGAATCGAATAATTAGGACATAGACTTGGCTAATTGATAAGATTAATAAGGTACTTTTTTAAATTAGATGTGAGAAGTTGGTTCATACTAATATCTGATGTTTTCATGGTATCGATTGTAAAAATACTTTCACATACTCCGATATTTATTTAAAACCTAAGTGTATTTTTAGTGGAAATTATTCAGGTCCAGAAATACATCAATCAATACTTATAACATTTTTATCACTTATTCCCGCTTCTATTTATTTCTTAGGCACACGACTATACATATTTGTTTCTTTGCAGACTGATATACTTTCTTTGAAGTTGCCAAGTGCCACTCAGTAAGGTACTCAAGCCCAAAAAAACTCACAGCAAAGGTAAGGCGTTTCTCGAGTTGAAAGATCAAGACTTTTTGACAAATATGTACAATGTACAGGATGTTTGACAGTTTGTTTACGATTTAAACTTATTAAAAGTATGTTTCACTTTGATGTATGTTCTTTGTATTCTTGTTTTTGGGTTTGTTTTATTCTTATTATCTGGTTTACGTCTTTTGGCCTGAAACTGAATTATCTTATTTTTATACATTTGATTTCAGAGGTGATCTTATTACCCGACTACGGCGAAACCCGAGAGATGGATATTTGGCAAAATTCTAAATCTTGTATGATTGAGTTAATTGAAAGTGCTATATAGTTGTATACTGTATAGTTGCCTTCAAAATTTGATTATGTGTTGAATCTTTTCGAAAATGTTAGTTTAGTATAGGTTTTAATTATTATTACCCTATTATACAAAGAATTCATGGTCTTATTTGCAGGCATGCTCTATAAACTCATTTCCCATAAGCATCACTACAGCCAAGATTCTTGAATGGCCACTTACAACCGGCATGGGACAATAAGCAGATAATAAACGCTTAAAATTCGCTCTCACAGCCCTCACTAGCCTCCCCTCTGTAGGTGACAATATAACTTAAATCACTTGCATTAGACGGGAATCGGACATTCCTAGTTTGAGCAAGTTATTTGATTTTTAAGCGGTTTAAAAAAAGTAAAATCGAATGCTAAAATCATTGTAATTGATAGACAAATCAAACATTTTACAACCTTATCTAAACCATCGCTTTGCAGGTTTTCCTTCAGAGTACCGACTCAAGCATACAGATGTGCGGGCAAATTTTGTACGTGCAATGCTTCTTGTCTTCAACGAGAGATGTTAGACCGTCATATTTGTCCTTTACGCTAAGAATTCAAACACGAAATACGTTTTATTCAAACAAAATTCCAAAAAAGTGTAAACGCCGTCATTACACATCACATAAAACCGTACCACAGACTATCTTTGCGCGTATGAAATCCCACCTTTGATGTTTTTGAGTGGCCCTTCGCGAGTGCGTCTGGGGGAGTCAACAGCACTCCCCTTGTGACTCTAAGACTTCAAACGTTCTGATTCGCTTTTACACCTTGTAGTAGGCAGTTATGTCGAGATCCAGACTCAGATTCCGTGGACAATGGGCCGTCTTTGGATTCTTAAAGCCCCTAATTAAAATCCTTTAATTATTTTTATTGGGTTTCCTCGGAATTGCAAGGTGTTTTGGTAAGTTTGTGAGGTTTCTTCTAATTTGCGATTCCCTGTCGGTGTATTGAGGGGAGCTTTAGGTAGGTCTGTTTGTGATTCGAAATACTGTATCGTAATTTCCCACTCAAAATTATAATCAGGTTTGCATACCGTTTGTTATATCACAAGTCCGCCATGAGAGACCAGTATGGTTGAGCACAGATATATAATAGAATGATGGTTTATTGTTTTCAGCATTACAGTATTGGTACATGCAATACAAAAAAAAACTATAATACTTAAAGCGAAAATTGTAAAATCAATTCCCTTTCCACACCCATCTTAATCAACACTTACCAAAACAATTAAGTACCTACTGTGGGGAAGGACTAGAAGAAAAACAGTTGTCGACCCACTTTGTCACTTAGTACGTAACAAACATGCAGCACTACTTTGTTTGTTGTTGTGTTCCTAGTACATCGAGCGAGACTATCGCTTATGACTGGCTACTTTTAGTTTTGTTAAAGCATCAATAAAAGTTTCAAAGCTACTATGGAAACTTGCGTTGTGTTTCTATGAGACAACAATTTGTCATTTCTTATTGCACAATTTCAGCTTCAAACTCAACACTCTTACTACAAAGTTTCTATAACGTGTGGCGCTATTTATTACAACTGAAGTGATTTACCAAGGAACTTTCGAGTTAGTTTCCTTTTTGAAAGAAGTTAGTAGGTACACCTACAAAGAAATTACTTTAGTACTTTTATTATTTGATGTAGAGATTCTTTGTAGTATATTTCGTACTGTTTCTGTAGTTTACTAACTAAATAATGATTTAATAACTGGATATGCCCGACTAGCTTCAGACTCTAACGGAGCCCTTATTCATGAGCAGGTGACGCGGCGGGGTCGCGAACCAAACTTCGGTTCGCAAGTTGGGCATTCCCGAATATCGACGTGAGTACAACCGGTATATGTAGTAGATTATATAAATAATGCTTGTTCATCGTTGAAAAATATAAATAATAAACTTGAAAATTAAGTAGTTCATTTGCTTTTAAAGAACGAAAATTTAAATGGCTATTTGGCGTTTTTAAGGGTCAAAATTCCTATCACCAGATTTTGATGCCGGATTATGTCGTATGCAAGGTGGACTCGTCACGGTGTTTTTTTTTCATGCATGACGTCATTATCTGACCACCAATGATACATAAATATATAGATACACCTTATATAAATCTTGATCAAGTAGGTATATAGTTGGTACTTGCCTGCAGTCGAGGACAAAAAATTACGTTGCACTACTGTTGATAACCGGATTGGCGGAGTCTCTAAGCTAAGGGTTCGATTCCCGGAAGCGACAAAAATTTAACGATCCGCAGACGTTTGTCCGAAGTCTGTATGTTTGTGTATGTGATGTTTCATGTTTGTGAAACGCGCCCACGATACAAGAAATTCATAGTGTAGGGCAACGTGTATATAAAAAACCACAAAGAAATAGACAGCGTACCTATTTAAATTATTATTTTTCTTAAACATTACAGCCGCTTGAAACTAGAACATAAACGTTTGTTACTTTATAAGTTTTAAAAGTATCCATGTTTTGTTGTGGCGCACGAAACTTTGGCAATTAGTGTTAAGTGGGTTTTAACCTAAATAAAACAATTGTTACGTTGTTTAGTAACATCAGTTAGATGTTTAAGTAGCTATAGACCTATAGGAACCTAAGTAAAATGTTTGAATAAAAAATAAAAAAATGTAATTATGACAAACTGATTAACGCAGCGGCTAAGCGACTGGACTGCTGCGTTGAGAGTTTGAGGAACGATTCCCGGAACAAAAAATCGTGCGATTCGTGGGACGCCCTCTGGCCTTATAGCGAGACGATTTGCATAGGAGGGCCTGCAGAGACTGGATAAAACAGTAGACCGGGCTTTGTGGTGGTCTTTGGCAGAGGCCTATGTCCAGTAGTAGACTGCAACGGGCTGATAATGATAATGATGATGTAGCTAGCTCCAGGTGAAATTGGTTTAGTAGGTGTAACAGACAGATAGTTTACTTTCATTATAACACTAAGAAAGGATTTACCATAGTTGATACTTAAGCTTGCGTTTTTATATATAAATCTAAACTAATCCAGAAGCTTCGAAAAGAGCTTAGCTAGTTAGTAGGTTGGTAGAGCTTATAGCCCGCTGAGGCTAGTATCCGCCATATTGAATATCGTCACTAGTAGAGGCTTTATATTAATTTAAAACGACTGGCACTTTTTCGAATTGTGTTCGATTTTTAAACTTCAAAATAGATCTCGACGCCATTTTTTGCCATTAAGATAAATAACAGTTTATTACTGTCCCACGGCAGAGCAAAAGCCTCTTCTCGTATAGAGGACTGAGTTTTGTTCACCACGCTAGCTCACTGCGGGTTGGCAATTTCAAATAATTAAATTTAGGTTTCCTCATGAAGTTTTCCGTCACCTAACGTCAGTGGCGTTTAGTACTATTTATGACATTGAAAAAGTTACATTTATACTTGCCTGGGTTCAACCTGCAACCTTGTGCATACAAATCCGGTATGTCAACTACCACGACAAACGCCTTGCCATTACAAAACGACAATAGTAAATGCAATTAGTAAAAATTCTGTAGTGTCATGTTGTGTACCTAAATAAATGCAATCCCTACTAACATTACAAACGCGAAAGTTTGTAAGTATGGATGAATGTTTGTATCTCCTTCACGTAAAAACTACTGAATGGATTTTAATGAAATTTCATATAGAGGTAGCTGACACCCTGGATTAACATATAGGCTACTACTTTTTATTCCAAAAAAATGTAACGGGTAACACCGCGGGGCGCAACAAGTAAAAGATAATTTGTATTTGTATCTAATTCACTACCTCATTTGTTTTGCGGTGGCTAAACGTTGTAGCTGCTGCTGACTTCTGAACATGAGGTCCTGGATTCGTATCCCGGATCAGGCAAATTATAATGAGGTTTCTTTATTAGGTAATTCTCAGTAGCAGCACGGAGTCTGGACCTGTGCCCAGTTAATGGCAATAGGCTCGCCCCCTATTACATTGGGACCTGAAAAACATAACTGGCGATATGTGGGTGTACTGTATGTGCACCTCTGCCTACCCCTTTGGGCAATACAAGCATTGTTATATAATTATAGTGAGTAATAATATAATAGGTAGAATACTTTAATTATCGAGACATAGATAGTGACTGGTGTCGTTGCATGATCTAGAATAGTTAAGCCTAAAATTATCATAAACTTTTCAGGTAAATTATGGTAGGAAGGGTTGTTAATAAATGTGATGATGGCTTGTAAACGTTTTACTAAACAGTAAAGGTATTATTACTTGTGTTTATCATAACTTACTGAAAAAATAAAGGACAGACTCGTTGATCTAGTGGTCGCTAAGCGCGATTGCTGAGCATGAGGTCCTTAGCTCAAATCCCTGTCAGGAAAAACGATCTTGGGTTTTCCATTAGATAATTCTCAGTAGCCGCATGGATATTTGACTTATGCAAGGTCGATGGTAATAGGCTCGCACCCTGTTAAATTGGGACCTATAACATGATCGGTAAAATGTAGATACCCTGTACTATACGCCTGTGCTTACTCCTTCGGGGAATACAGGCGTTATGTTATATTCTGTTTCAGAAAACTTAATTATTTTACTAAATCCAACAGCTTACTTTTCTTTATACAAACCCGTCACAGTACCTAATATTCTTCTTACTGTTGCTAAACACTAAGAACTTTTTTGTTTCATAGCCATTTAGTACCGATAACCAATGTTTGACCTTCAACGTTGAAGATTTTCCCCCTCATAAAAATTGTTAGTGTTAAACAATTGATTACATTTACCTGTCACTGTCATTTGCATGTCAAAGAACAGAGAAGAAACTTCTTCTTAACTCTATTGACATCACATCACATGTCAACAGTAAAGGAGTTTGTTTTTTATAGAATATTCCCATGACAAACAAATAATTACGTTCTATAATCAAAAAGGATTTTAAATGGCCTTTGTTCGTAAAACTCAAGGTACAGTAAGTAAATAAAGCATACTGTACCTATCACATAAATCATACGTTCCAATTTAAACAATTTCCACACCTTAAACATTTAAAATAACACGTAAGAACATATTTCATAACGCACGACCTATTTTCACACTTAATTGGCGCGAAAAAGCGCCTATAATTCATTTCTGCTCCGACTGTAGGTAGGGTATAATCTCATCTTAATTAAACGATTAAAATTAAGTACATCTTCTATTCTATTGTAATACTATGTCGGATTACTCGCATCCTACATGTAATCCGTTCTTTGTGCTTCTGACTGTAAACGGGTGACGTAATTAAACGTATATTCTTACCGTGTACTGTTTGCGTTGAATATCTAGTAAAGAATAGGTCTCGTGTCCCTTTGGGTATCGTGAGAGACTAAAGGATTATACAGAGAAAGGCAGCATTGTGCTTTGCGCTGTTTTTAAATCCTCTTCTTCTTGTTATCATTACTGTAGGTCGTGTCCGTTTTGAAATGCTTTGACGGAGTCGCTGACAAGGTGTTTCCCACTTTCTATGGAGGGAAGTGGGGACTACATTTATTTTCCTATCTATCCTTTTATGGTTAATTTCGTTGCGCGTTCCAAGAATGTCGAGTAATTTCTTTGTGACGCCTCGAGAGTCCAGAAGCCTCGATGGTTGTCAATGGTTATCATTGTAGATCCTGGCTTACAGGAGTTACAATGCTGGACACCATTAGTAGGCTAGTCCCGTAAAAAAAAGGTGTTGCGACTTAGTCTTCGGCTTTCCTCAGTGCACCTTCTGCAGTTGTATTTTATATTGTCCTTTAGTTGTTATTCTATTTACCAGTCATTTATATTATTATATCAACGTGAGCACAAGTACGTACACTTATAAAAGATTTTACTCATACGCATTTCTTCATTCCATACAATTTTCTATATCAATTCCCTACCAAGCACATGAAACTGTTACTATATTACCATACATAAAGGTCATAATAATAATGTTATTCCTTACCCCGACCAGCCTTTACTCACTGCCAAAATATCAAGACTACTTATTCATAATTACCACACCCTATTTACCAAAACACATTAGATTGAAACAAATGTTATTTAGCAAACTACCAGAGAATTGGCTTCCATTCAAAATAAGATAGCAGGCGCTCATAACTATAGCGGCAATGTATCTTATCCTTGGCTGGAGAATGTTATTACATAGAGAAATATTGTTTGACCCATAAAAAGTCTAAAGTTGTGGGAACATATTACAGTGTTATAAATTTCATTCGTGATATCGTGTTTTGCTAGATGATCTTAGTTTTCTTGCGTGTCTCAGCGGCGCATGAACATTAAGCAACGTTAGATTAAATGTAGAATTTTTTTGATGTAAACTATTTTTTTATTTACAGTAATTTATTATGTGATGTTTTACACTATTTTAGGAAACTGGAAGCAGAGTCAAAAAATTGAAACTGTAAAAATTGAACTGAAAAAATTCCCTTTTGAGCTAACGAAAAAATGAATGCCCAGACAACAAATTTTGTAGTCGTCATTTCAGTGATTTTTGAGTTCACCAGGCAGTTTATCGCAGTTTGCAGCGTTTTACTTTCATAAATAATAACATAGACCTTAAGGTAATAGAAATAAGGAAGATAATCCTTAGGACACTTAGCGCAGATCATAAAGCAAAAGAGACATGCTTCGTTCGAAATTAGAAACAAAATTTATAAAACACTCACTCCCGACGAATGTAAATTGAATTGCGGTTCCAAATTCAATTTGGATTACCTTCACATTCGCAAAAAAAGTATATTTGAAACAAATTCTTGTTTCATCAATACATCACTGGGATGTTGAACAACATTAAGTTTGCAGTCGAATTTTGAAAATTAACCTTAATGCGTTAATACAAGGGCTATTTTATGTATGATACTTTTGATAAGTTTGTTTTGTATTATAAATTCTGAAAGGATTTGTTAAGCTCAACAATCACTCTGTAAAGTGGCATTATGAATAATCGCAATGTTGCCGTATTACAAAAATAATAAGAATTACAAAACTTTTTAAATTTAAAATTAATATGAACTATTTAGACGGTTTTTAAACTGTCCTTTAATAATCAAGCTTATGAGATTGTAAATTTCGTGTTTTTTTGGAATCAACAAAATTTTTGTTCAGCCTTGCTATAAGTCGGTACTTTAATATTTTCTTAAACTTTCACCAGTAAAATAATTTCTAAACACTATATATTATATTATATTCTTGTTCAACAGATTTAATGTTCTCATCGCACGTAAGTACATTTTAATATAAATTTAAAACTATATTTATACGAGCAGAAAAAACGAAACCTGTAACTATAACCAAAGCAATATATTTTTTGTCCATCACCGACGCTTTAGATCACTTTTAAAAAAGATTTTCTCTTCACATTTTAAAATCAAATTACGAAGAGCTTAGCTTACTAACTTCTGATGGAAAAGTTTAAATAAACGGTACACTTGCAATTTTTCAAGATGGATTAACGTCTCATCCAGTACACAAAGTTGTAAATAATTTTCCAATGTTCATAACTTTTTTATTAGAAAATTCACCTACAGGTTTACCTCAAATCTGTGTTGCGTCCTATCCTTTTTACGCTGAAGATTGCTTTTTGAACTTAAATAGACTTGGGTAAAAAAATAATGCTTAAATAGACTTAACGAGCTGCAGTGTAACTTTAATTGTAGATTGACGAATAAAGGGCAGCCTAAATAATTATTTTTCTGCCTTTTCTAGTGGTTTAATTAAAAAACATTTACAAAAGTGTCACTGTAATAAATAGAATAACCCAGCTCCAAATTAATTATCTTACTATGAACTACCTAACCACGTCTAGCTCACAGAGATAGCAAAAAATGTTTAGCGCAAACGTCCATTTGCTCGCCACAATACAAAATCCAGCCATTAAAACCAGAACAATACAGAATATAGGGACAAAAAAATCCCCGTGAGTAGAAAATGGGAACACTTTACCTACTTTGCCATGGCGACGATAGCCAAAGCCGTGTGTCGGTGGCGATATCGCATTGTGCGCTACGAGACACCATTCAAGTGGCTTTTTTAACATCAAAGGCCGTTTTTGCTTTGAGCTTGTGAGCGTATCTGTTTTCCGGGCAGACACTTCTGGTTTTGATTCACTGTGTTGCGAAAGAAAATGTAATGGTGGTTAAGATTATAGTGTCTTAGATGTTAATGGACTGGATATCAGGGGAAAGATTTATAATATGAAATATTGTTTATTATAAATAATTAAAATTTAGAAAGCCATTATAAAGGCATAGTAAAGTCATGAAGGTATAATATTTGTATTATGTAAACACTACTAAAATAAATTTAATCTCGAATTCTGAACTAATACGAAAGTATGAACGTGTTTACATTGAATATTAAGCCATTAAAACTAGACCAAAAAAACAGAACTTCCAAAGCTACTTTCAAAACTTTACTTCCCAAAAAGAAAACACTCATTAATTCGAGTCAGCTTAAGCCATTCCGAAATCTCATCAAAACCATCATTATTTTTTCACCCAACATCTACAAACCAATCTTGCCAATGCCACGACACTCGAAACGTGGAAGCGAACCTGTAATCTTTCAATTACAAATTCAAGTTCCATCCGTTCCAATTAACTTCCATATTGATCTGGGAATACCATTCCCGATCACTTTTATCGGTGCTGCCAATTTAATAAAAATGTCAAGTGGACCCGCTGTTACGGTTGGTATAACCAATTCCTATACCTGTGAATTCGTTTACAATAAGAAAAATAGGACGTTTTTGTTGTTCCTCTTCTATTTATTCCCGCCTGTGTTGTTTAGAGCCCAATTTTAATTTACAACTATTACTGCTATTACTTCTCGTCTTTTTTGAATGTCTACATTAGTAAAGAGGTCCAAGTAATGCTCTTCAATATCATTATACAAAATTGCATATTTTTAGTTGGTAAGTGACTATGCACATAGTCACTCATAGAAATTATCATAATAGATAGTTATTGTAATTATTTGGTTGCCTAATTGCCTATTATAATACATTTTTAAATCCAGCGATTTCACTTGTTCGTCAACATGACTTGTATCGTTTTCAGAGGTCTTCGCAACATTAACATTAGTGTCTGTAGTGGGCACAATTCGCTAAAAGTGTAATTCGTACCTGCGCAGAGCGGAATTACGGTGTTCGTATAACTGCAATCTACACGGATGTATTCTAACTGACCTGAACTGACAAATTGTGGCATTTAGAATATGATTTACTACGACATTAGTCTCATTTCGCTGACAAGGGATTCAAAACTGCTTAGCTGCGTGTTTTGTTGTATATAAGAAATGATCGTTGCGATAATGACTAACCAAAGATAATAAATTAACTAAATTATCATTTCAGCACACCTTCGGCAATTGTCGAGTCAATTTTATAAATAAACACAGGGAATAACATTAATAATAATGTATGCATGTGAATGTGAAAATGAATCCAACTCCATACACTTAGTAGATTGGATTGCTACTTCAGCAATTAGTAGATTGCGATTCCATGTAAACAAAACTATGTATCATTGTGTTCAGCGTCTAATGTCAACCTCCCAAAATACTGTTAATAAAACCTTTCAAGAAAAACCAAGGAATATGTTCATATTGGAGAAAAGACCAACCAGTAAACCAAAATGGACGATTGAGGATAATAAAGAACCATTAATATGAAAATACTTTACAAAATGACTTCGATCAACTGTCTCAAAACTGATTTTGCAACTCTACTCTAACTACAACCAATCATTTAAAGGTATTTAATTTTTTATAGATGAAAAGGAAGAAATAAGGGAACAAGTAGAAGAAAAGTTCCAAGTGTGGAACAATATAAAAAAATCCCAAATAGTTTTAATAGGGTACATCCATAGAAACTTTAGCTCTCCAACGGCCGGCCAAGAAAAATGAGGCAAAGCTGTTACAACAGGAGTCACTATTTCTAACACCGCTGCTTTTACCATAATGGATGTTTGTGGCCATTATTCTGCAGTCGTGTTTCAACGTTAAGGTGTACTGGCATTTTTTCAAATTAGTCTTCTTTCCATACGAGATAAGGATGTTATTTATGAACTTCTTTAATTACGTTTGAGTAATGGTTCCGAACGTTTGGACTGATTCGTGTGTTTAGACTAACGGGACTGGTTTGACTGTAATTGCTTTTTGCTGTCGTTAGTATTAAGCTTGATTGTAGTGATAAATATGTTCTGTGGGTTCTATTGAGAACTTAATGTAAGACGGTTGAATAAACTGTAGGGATCTATGTACAAACATCATTTCGTCTATAGTTTCAGTGAATGTTGGAAAAATGTGGCTATGATTTTGTACATCTACAACTTGCCAACGTATGTGTTAATCATGACGGGTAAACTTTTTGCTGTCTTTATGAGAATGTTTATTAAAAAAAAATTTACTCATAAAAAATAGCTGAAGATGTTTTTATTATTATGCTTCAACGTATTAAATTTTATAATAGTCATTTTCAGAAATAACAATCATCATTTGTTCCGCAGTAAAAGAGTACAAAGTCAAAGCTTACCAATAAAAATGATCTGACCTCCGTCGCGTTTACGGATTATTTTATTTTAAAGCCACCCTTAAACCTTTTAACAGTCGTCAATTTTAACAGCCCCCGTTTCATTTTAACGAGTAAAACCGGTGTCCGTCAGTAGCTTGTTACTGAACTTTGACAAAATCAACTAGGGCATAAAATAAAGCGCTTTTATGGGCTTAATATATTTGAACCTGAAATATTTTTTGTGGAGCTCAATTTTTGCATATATTTTGAAAGCCAATCAAAACAACGTTGGCGCATTGAATGATAAAAAAAGTTACAAAGTGTGCGTAGACTTACAAAAAAGCAGCTGTCCGTCATACAAAGGTAGCCTTTATAAAATGGATCATAGAACTCATTTTCGTAAATCATTTTTAAGAGATCTTATCATGTTTTTATAAGAAATGTGTAAAAGCCATTGCCGTAAATTAGTTAACAAGCATTATGATTTAAAAAAGCGATCAAAACAAGTCATACTAAAAGGTTGTGTAATCCCAACAGACGTACACTAGTACATTACGTAGTTAATTTAAATTGTAACAAAGGTATCGCGTCGTTTATCCCTCACGAATGTGGGCCATCGATTCACATTCACTCTTAATCAGTCTGAAAGGCGGAATCTAATTAAACTCAATCACAGTGTAAATAATATCAGTAGATCAAATTGTAAAAAAAAAAACTTTATGTAAGGGAATGCAAAAGTGACCTCAGTAACTGAAAATTATACTTACCACCGCAAAACGAATCCCCTATACATTTTTACATCAAAATATTACAATTGTTGATAGAATAATGTATTTAAACTCATAAAATACTCACATTACAGCTATCTTTCACAAATGAGGACAACATTATATGGATATTTTAGTACCAACACATGTAAATGTTATGTAAATGGCACAAAATCTAGACTCGTAGGGCTTGCTAAGAATTACCTGATGGTAAAACCCAATAAAACTTCGCTCGATCCAAGATTTCAACCCAAGATCTCATGCCCAAAAGCCGCACTTTTTACCACTAGATAAGCAAAGTAGGATAATAAGCATGTCAAGCGTAAATAAAGTACCTACGTTAAGTATAGTATTAAAGATCACTGAAATCCCGAAAAAATATTGTCTAGCTGATTTTTTTAGGCTATACCCTCTTAATAGGCTCGGAACATGAAAACAAAATACTTGTATCACTGCGGTAGTGGGGCTTTAACATTATTTGTGTGCACTGGCTTAGTAAATTAAAAAGAAAATAGCTGGACTGTTTTTCGAGCTTTTGTTTCCGTTAAATTGGAGGTTATTAATGTTGGGCTTTGCGTTCCATAAAATATGTTTTTGATCAGGAAGAACTGTAATGTGGTTATACAAGATCTCGATTTATTTTAGGAACTGTAATTTTTATTTCCATTCCGGGTATTCGTGGTATGGTTTGTTTTTAGGAGTGGTCGATAAGGTGGAATGCCTTCACTTTTTAGTGGTTTTAGAATGTAGATACATCATAGGTTTTGGTCAGATGCTTCAGTGTCAGATGGTACGTACTTCTTCTTCTAAGTAGGTACTGAAAGAAGATTATGTATAATATAGAGCTTTACAGCGGAATACCTAGTGTTCAGCTAGTGGCTCCATGACGTTATTGAGGCAGGTTTATATTATATAACTGACAGCAAAAGAACATAAAATAATATAATAATTAAAAGAATAACTATTGCCTGTTCTATATATTATACTCATTAAAAAAATAAGAATTGTGCAGTCACAACACTTAATTGCCAAGAGCAAAAAGAAAACACCAGTAACAAAATCTTCTGTATAGGAAGTACTCCTTTGAACTTAGTCTAAACACTTTCATGTACCTACTTCCCTCCACACCTTTCTTAATCCTACGCTATACAGAACTCATTCAGTACCTTCACAGCTTTGAGTTTATTCACATACAGCTGCGCTATTCAGATCCCCAAGTGAAATCATTAGGAGATTACACTCTATTGCCAATAGGAATTAAAAACACTGGTATTGCTTTTGCACGTGCAATGTTCCTACTGTGAATACTGATTTTTTTATTTGCATTTAATATTTGGTAAACTTTTTTCTTTTAACATTGATCTGGTTTGTTATGCGTTACTTGCGCAAAAAGTAATTCTTCTAGGAAAAAAATGTGGAATCTTTTATGAAAATTTGATCCAAAAGGCTAGTATTTGTAAATAACAGTTCATACGGTAGCTACTTAGCGTAAAATTATTGGACTTGTTAAAATGTGATAGTATGTGAAACACCTTAAGATAGACGAAACGGTAAATAAACAGATAGACTTTAATGGCGGAAAAGAAAACTTCAAAGTAAATAGTTGCATTCAACAAACCACCCAGAACCAAGTACAACACTGCATTATTTTGCATGGTTGACATTGCATTTATATAACTTACTTTCTATATCACACAAGAATTGACAGTAGCGACTTTACTTAAGTAATGAAAGTGCAATCAAAAAACGTAAAATGCGAAACAGGATCTAATAAAAAAAATGTAATTAAAAGTACATTAAAACCATGAAGTGTTGATTATTATGACAATCATGTTAATTGTAGCTGTCTCTAAGGACGCGCTTATTAGCAATGAACGATTACAGGCTGATGTGATGAATGCATTTCCTATTACAACAAACACAGTTAACTAAAAATGTAACAGAACACGCAATGTATTACAGTCATTACGTTAACTTTGACAGCGACCTAGCAGCTGATCGGTCATTAACCGCCCATCGCGTGACTCTGATTTCCGCGCTTTACATTGCATGCTGTTTAACACGTAAAAATTTGCTTTTAGTCCATTTTCGAATGAAGCAACTATGGCAAAGTAAAATAAATTAGAGTGTACGAGAATATAAATTGTGTTGAAAAACTTGAAATGTCCATAATTAGTGCCTGTAATGGTGCCAAAGACTAGTTCATTGTGGTTGAGGTCTTCAAAAAACTTCGTTTTGATGATTAAGGAGAACATAAATAAAGAGATTTGAATACAATGTTGTAAATGGAGTATCATTTTAGAATTTTTAATGTAATTTCTAAGAGTAATAACAGCCGTAAGAATATTGCCAAGCAGTGAAAAAGTAACAAATAATTGTTAGTTGTACCATGATAGGAGTGAAAACATCCTATATTACAAAAGATACATACTAAGAAGATTAAACAAACCACTATGCAAGTCCCAAAATATATTAGACGAATAAATAACAAACATTATTCATCCTACACAAACAAAACACAACAGATTCGAATGCGATATTAATGCAAAATTGAAACCGGCTGTTTCGTCCTTTGGATAGCCAATGCTTTCAAAACACACCGCTTTCTGAATGCAAATGAGAAGATCGAACGTAGTCAATTTGGTGTTCAGTCGCGTTATTGTTGATGAGTTAGACGCTCGGGATTTCTATGGTGAGGATTTGAATGGGATAGTGGTTGGTAAAGGCTGCATTGAAAGTGATTTGGTTATATTTATCGTATCTTCTTCAATGGATGGAGCTGGTAATGGCATTGATCGTCTAGTCAATCTTTACGATAATTTGTTATGCTTAAAAGTTACGTTATTTTAAGGAACTAGAGCAAAAACACATTTATATGGTAGGTAATAAAACATGGCACACCACGTTCACACTGTGCCCACAATATCCAAAAATATAATTGTCTATATATTCCATAAGGAAACCTAAACAAAAATGCTAGACCATGAGTTAGATGTTCAACTTCAGACTTTGAAATACAAAAGCTCAATGGCGTTAGCAATAGCAAGAACATGACAAAACTTCACTTAAACAATATTCATTAAATCGTTTACTATTTCGATTATGCGTTCCATTGGCGTTTGAACAAGACACTGCACTTAAAGTGTATTTAAATTCATAGCTTAATTGGGTTTATTTATTTGAAGACTCTTGAATTTTGTAAGCGTCTGCGATCTTAAATTCTAGCTTTATCTGAGTCAATTTACTTTGACCAGATACAAAGAAGCATTAACGAAGATTCGTGATGTAATTATGTAATGCTATACATTATACCTACATGATAGTAGTAAAACACATTTCATAGAAATATACTGTGGTCTAAATTTAGGACTTGTAGCAACTCAAATATTATAAGGCTTCTTAAATATATGCCTTGACATTTTACCATTTAAGTTGCGTAAGTTTTGGTATTGTATTTATCTAACAATGGCGTGAGCAGACCATTACTATTATTTTGGTATATTAATTGTGTACCTACATAATATCTCACATATCCACACTATTCTAGGCTACATTTACTATTTATTGCTCAAACGAAACGTCTGAGCGTAAAGAATGGCTGAGACAAAATGTGCACATTGGAACTCTTGATATCATAAAAGAATTTTCACGTCAAGAGATAAAAATACAGTCCACACCCGACCCTATAAAAGCGTACCTACATATCGCATTCTAAGTGAAAAACCTTGTCAGGTATCTAAATTCACATCAAGATTCAACACTAAACAAAGTAAATATTCTAGAACGCTCAAACTACAAAATTTCGGGGCCGAAAATAAGTGTCTTGAGTAATTGAACGAAAATTCTATTCTGTTTCCGTACAAACTGTAAGGTAGCATCTCACTGTCTGCCAAACGGCCCGTTAAGATTCTTAACACGCGTCTAGTAATGTTCGTAGACGGGTTATTTGTACTTTCTATCGATTTTGCTGCTTCTGTTATACTTTCTTTAACTTGTGTGTTAGGGTACACGCCGTAATCAAGTTTTGATCTGGCATCTATTGGGATCCTTTGCTTCTAAGAGTATTTTTTTAAGCTTCATATTCTGTCACTTTGTTGGGAATTCATTCGGAGAGAGAAAGAGTTTTAAAGTTATATTTGGATTATCCTATATACATATAAGATCATTCATGCTTAGCCTGTTTTTAGCTTATACATCGAACAGCAATGCCTGAATTGTTGTCTTTATGACTTCGTTTTGGTGCATTGCTTGCACCATACATATTTAGTTTTCATTAATATTTCTTTTATCAGAGCTAAATTCAATCTGGAAGCAATGCTTACCACGTCAAATAAAACCAAAAATCTCATTCTTCAAATTTAAAGCATAAAATATGTTTGAGGGTACTGAAAAATAACTCAAATGAAATATATACGCAGTTTACGCCCCAACATATTCCGGCTACACTCAGTCTAAGACGGTACAGAACTAAATCTTTATTTTTCCTTGTACATATAAATCTTCCAGATCGGTTCGTTGCACAGATTACACTGAGATCCCACTTAGTAGATGCAAGACGGATAACTGGTGGCTACGTCGCTAGATCCTCTTGTACGTTCTTCTGTTTTATCTCAAAGAGCACTGAGATAAGATTCGTATGTTTCCGCAAATATATAAGCTGCTAATCCAAAGTTTTTATAATCTTGTCTAAAGCAAATCTAAAAAACATCATCGTCTTGTTTAAATGTATCTGAATTTAGTCATTTTGTTTCCTTAGAGACAAACAATGATCACGAAAAAAAGACAAAACCTTATGGAAATTGTAAATTAGTAGTAAATAATAAAATCAATTCATTACTACAGATGAAATGAACTCCAATCGAACGCTGCAGCGGCTGCTTGATCAGAATATCGAGAAAATTCTTCTCAAAATAATGTTTAATTCAACGTTTTTCATTGAAACTAGTTCTTTGCTCCTACAGTCAACGGGTTAAGCTGGAATCCTTGCTATAATACGGATTACGAACAACTAGAACCAAGTACTTTTGTAATATGACTATGGAAGAGGCTGGATATGAAGCTGCAAGGAGAATCTGCATTGTTATTAAAAATTTGATGTCACGTGCTTAGCCATAATCGGTGCGATGGCATGCTATTTTTTAATTTTCATTTAAGGAGCGTTTATTTTAACGACGCATAGCAGTGAGTGCTAATTTATAATAGAATTCAAAAAGGATCTTCTCTGTTTATCAGAATCTGTATTTTTTTTATGTATGTAATCATATCTTCGTCATATATGAACTGATTGCTTTTTTTAAGATCTTATTATTCGAATATTAAATAGCATAATATTATTATCGTTATAAAAATAATGTTATTTACGCTGCTACTGATAATGTTGAACTATTATTAGCTGTTTAAGTCATCGTCAACGGAGCTATCATTACTTGCCGCTTTAGTTTAGCCTACTATCACGTCATGATATTAAGTGCAGATCATTGCACCTAATTATTATTAATTAGGTTGACTGGTAATGTTTTCGTAAGAATTATTATTGAGATTATAAATGTAAAAACCTGTATGTAACTTCCAATATATTTAGAAAGGTCACTCAAAAGTAAGATTGAGTCAAAATTTCTCGTTTTTCTACACAATAATAAATAGAACACTAAATTTATTTAAATTCAGACTCATTCCTAAGAAAGTTAATTAATGTACTCACTACCATCATCATCGTAAGCCGACTGTTGAACAAAGGCCTCCCCCTTAGAACGCCACAATGAACGGCAACTTGCCATTTGCATCCACCGGTTGCCTACAACTCTGACGATCGTAAGTCCACCTATATTTAGAAAAAGTTATGTAAATTGATAAAGAAAACTTGAAAAATGATGGACACGAGCGGGACTCGAACCTTTCCTTTATCAATTTAGATTTAAGCCTAGCATGGCAACTTGCAAAAAAGATACAAAAAGGTCATATAAAAGTTATGTAATTAGAAAAGTATCTTCTCGGAATAAACCAGCAATTGGTAGTAATCAAATTGAATTCAAATACTCTAATTTTCTATTAAGTGTCTTCGATAGTATTACGAAGGAGCCCTTAGATCACAATTAATTAGTATTTGATTAAATTACCGTAAACAGTCTTTACCTATTATTTGTGTGAGAAGCTTGTAGACAAATTTGTTCCTTAAGAAACTGACTATAAGGTTCAGTTTAGAGATTTAGGTATTACAACTATTTCACATAGACACGCTGAAAATTGTAAGATTCAGTGTACTAGAAAGTGATACGGTTTCTGGTCTTGGAATTTAGGCTTTACTTGTGACAAAATATTAGTATGATTTACAAATACTTATTGGACATTCAATGTATTATAATACTAGCTGCGCCCCGCGGTGTTACCCGCTACATTATTTCGGGATAAAAAGTAGCCTATGTGTTAATCCAATGTGTCACCTACCTCCATATGAAATTTCATTAAAATCCATTAGGTAGTTTTTACGCGAAAGAGTAACAAACATCCATCCATACTTACAAACTTTCGTGTTTATAGCATTAGTATGGATATATAGTAGGGATTTGGGTAAGTACTTATCTGTCATGTTGATGGTTTTGATAGCATAGTTGATGTTAGTAGTGATAGCCGAATGGAATACCAAGTCAAAGGCCGCAAGTTCAAACCCTAGCATGCACCTATGCTTTTTCGAATTCATGTCATCATTATCAGGTAGAAGACGTTCACTGTTGAACTAAGCCCCCCCCCCCCCCCCTTTAAGGAAAAGGTAGTGGGGGCTATAATCCCCACACTTGTCCAGCGGCTTGAGGATCGCAGTATTGGTAGTAAAGTTACAGAAGCCGCTGCTGCCCATCTTCTGGATGTATTTTCAAATTGATGTGCATACTTTTTTTTTTTTTATAAAAGTCGCTCCACACTAGGAATTTCTCCTGTGTCGAGGGTGCGTTTCACAAACATGAAATATCACATATACAAACACCCAGACTCTGGGTAAACATCTGTGGTTCGTACAAAGTTTTGCCCCGTGCGGGAATCAAACCCGCAACCCTTAGCGCAGCAGTCCAATCGCTTAGCCACTGCGCTAATCAGGTCGTCAAATAATACTATAAATAAAGTATCTATTGCTATAAACGGAGAAGGAAAACATCATAAGGAAACCGGTACACGTGTCTGCTATTAGGAAATAAGGCACAAAAATCTGTCTACATATTTTATTAAATACGTAAGTAATACCCACCTATTAAATTCCTATTTAGATGGAAATATTTTTTTGTTATTATTATAATTATGTTCTTTCGAAGAACTGACTAAAAGTAACTGTTTTTATATTGTACCTGCGATGTTATACGCTAAATTATTTCGGCTACCTCCATATGAAAATGCTACAGTAGTTGAGGCATATTATGCTTCAACTACTGTAGCAAAAATATTATTTTTACCTTTATAATGCGTGTATTTAACACAAAAAAGTATAAATGCTCAAATTGTTGATCTATATGCCTATTATAATATAAATCTCCAAAGCTTCAAACCTTAGTGCTAAATGTATATCAAAATATTAGCTACGAGGATATACGATTACCCAGACGGTAAACTCCGAGAGAGGCCTGATCCTACTACACTACATTTACTCTGATACTCTTGAAGTAGTTGCTACAGGGGGATTACGTTCCTCACAAAATACACGTCTCTCTACAGGCAGTACTTTAATTTCGTTACATTTTACAGGTTTTATATGTGCTTTTTCTAGTGATTACTAAGTACGCTTATAGTTTAAAAATGGAACTTCCCGAAGGGTTAAAAAGAAGAAAAAAGAACGAATTTCGAAATTTACGCTATGCTCATTTGTTTCCTGACCACCATTATATCAATGATTGATACTGTAAAGAACTGTCTCCCGATATAAATATTAATATTTTGATTCCGCGTACGAATATTTAGATTTTTGTGTTAAATATTTGATTTATTTGATCAAATAATGATATAACTTACACCTGAGCCGGAAGATGTCCACTGTTGAACAAAGGCCTCCCCCTTAGAACGCCACAATGAACGATAACTTGCTATGCATTCACCGGTTGCCCACAACTCTAACGATGTACCGGTGCACCTGATGGGAGGCCTGCCAACGCCACGTATTAATATAATATACTTATTGTTAAAAATATAGGTTTAATACCTATATAATTAAAATCTTTGTGCTGATTACAATATATTTAGCTTAATAATCGATTGATCACGGATGTTACTTAGCTAATACAAAAATAATTAGGTACGTCTAATTACTGGCTGTTGACCCAAAGATATTGTTCCTGGTTTTCTGACGCCATTACCTTCTATCAGTCCATTATGCCCAAAATAGACTTCCTATTCTAATTCTCATTATGGTAAGACCAAAACATTGCCAACGCCGAGGTTGAATGTCACACGGTCCTCCGTTAGTAAGTTATTCATAGCTAAATTGAGTATTGACAAGTGAATCTATATTTAAGCAGTTCAAAGGGAAAATTTTGTTAAAATTAATTTAGACATCACAAGACCAGATTTAATAATAAAGAGGAGCTACGAAATTATGAAAATTCTGCTTTTACACGCTTCTATTTTTATGTAGAAGAACAAACAAATAAAAAAACATATTATTTTATGGATAAAGTAAATTAAAAGTATATAATATCTTAAACCTATTAGGTCGCATGACTAAGATCACACCATTTTTTTTATAAGACGTCGCCCTACACTAGCAATTTCTCCTGTGTCGTGGGTTTGTTTTACAAACATGAAATATTACATACATAAACACCCAGACGGGACAAACATCTGCGGATCGCACAAACTATTGTCCCGTGCGTATCAATCCCGAATCAAACCCACCACCCTTAGCGCAGCAGTCCAATCGCTTAGCCTCAGCGCCAATCAGGTCGTCAAATTGTACTGTCGATATTTTCGACCCCCCTAATAACAATGTTACCAAAACCGCCTCACATCTTCAAAATATATTTTCTTCGACTCATACCCACGAGTCTATTATTGTTTCCTGCACATTTCCTCAGAATATTTTAAGGAAAGCTATAATTCTTTTCCCCCATTTTATTATAATGAAGGATGCAATAGATGTTTTCTTTGCGGGCAAAGTTTTAGAAATTCATGAAATATTGCAACATTATTACAATTTTTATAGTTTTGTACGTAATAAATAAGGGGCTATGCACTAGGGTTGACAATTCTAATTTATTCAATGGATTCGGATATTTGAGGTTTAAGTATACCAGAAACATGAAGATGATCATTTCGGTAGTGAATATAATATGAAAGTTAGTATTTTTTTGTTTTTTTACGAAATACAAAGATTTTAAATTGGTAAAGAGAAACTTGAAAAATGATGGACACGAGCGGGACTCGAACCCGCGACAGTCGCCGTACCGTGGCGCGTGGTCGCGGGTTCGAGTCCCGCTCGTGTCCATCATTTTTCAAGTTTCTCTTTACCAATTTAAAATTTAAGCCTAGCATGGCAACATGCTAAAAAAAATACAAAAAGTCATATAAAATACAAAGATACTAAATTGCTCCAGGTGTTATAATAACGTAAGTCAGTACATTTTAGCAAATTTAATTTTAGTAGCTACAGTCATGAACTGAGGACCCAACCAATTAGAACTTATCTCTTATCTAGAACAAAAAAAAATGTATTGCGATAATTTAAAATAAAACATTATACAACCAACTTGTCAAGGTTACAAAAAACAGGCAAACGTAGAATATTATGGGACGATTTAAAAATAAAAACCTATTTCTTGCCGACATTTGGGAAACGTAAGCAACGAGGCAAGAAAATTTTATGGCTCCAGGGGACCCGGGACAGCCAAACTGTCTAATTATTGCCTTGTTTCTTTAACAAGGACATTTTCTGTTGCATGTTAAAATTTGGGTTGTATCTGTCTCCGGGCATGGCTGTGTTTAGCTGAAAAAGTTAACAACTGATGTGAACAACATGAAAATATACAGCATGTTTTTGTAACTCTACTTCGTTTTAATGTATGACTTACAAAGCAGCATAACAAATGCAATGGAGTTGCAGCAGTGTGTACAATAATAACTAATAATGATATTGACAAAAAATAACCTAAATAATATTTAGCCTGTCAAAACAGAGTGCTTATTGCTCTCGTTGTTATTATCTACATTATATTAAAAGAATAAGCTAATACAAGCGTATGAACATGCGAAATGCATCAAAATGATGATTATGAGACACATTGTTAAATGAATTCAACATCGTATATAATAAAACAGTTCAATAACCAAGACTGTTAATTGAGACGAATAAGAAACGGTACATTTTCCATAATTTTTTCTGCGTGACAATAACTACAGATTTAAAAAAGTTGTACGTTTTAAACAGCAAAGACTAATAGGAACCAACTAATAAAAAACGAAAAATAAAATAGACATTGACTTCCTGGGAAAGAAGCAATAGCGGCAATTCAGTGAAAGAAAAAAAGGTACGAAAAGATAAATTTTTCCTTTTGCATTTTGTTTCGCGCTACCCTCCCGTTTTCTTTTGTTCCGAGTGATTTATGAAGTACTGGTAACATTACAAAACATTTAACATAGAAAGAAAGTAAATAAAAATTTAAATAAAAAAATTCAAACGCCAGATTTTTTTGTAACTACCCGACCCACGTTTGAGTTATCTTTAGAGTGATAACGAATCTGATTTCCATATTTTGCTCATATTTTGGGCTTCATACATTTTAATGACTGATTGTTGGTAGCCAGGTAAAGAGATAATAAATAAGGTACGGAGGTAACTGACGGCCTTGAAAAAAATGATGAGAGAAAAGCAATCCTAATTAAGTAACGTTACAAGTAAAAATATAAACACCAAGTATTTACAAAATATATACGTTTGGTAAATATGCGCATGTAGTGCGAATGTACATCTCAATACACGCACGTGACAGGAGGACTTTTTGACGCTGTCTTATTTCTATACCTTGCCGATTGTGTACCTTATTGACGTCCAGAAAGTACCATTTTTAGTCAAATTTGTATAAATGATTTTTTATCTTTTTATCCACCAACCTTGTCGACTAAAGAAGATCTTCACATAATTATTATGTCAAGTCTACATTATTGAACATTCAAAGCAGGGTTACTTTAATTCTGAATTGTTAATATGTCTGAACTGCTTTTTTATATTGTATCTTTAGTCACATCGCTAAGAATAAAGATCTATTTTAGATGCGAAAAGAACACCGGAATTTTACAGCAGGGCGTTTCACTTAGCAACAGAACGAATACGATCAAAGTAACCCATTAACAAGGTCACGACTGCATACATTTTCTATAAAACGCGGGCATAGAAAAAAATGTTTTAGAAAAACAAGTGAGTCCGCGAGGCTAAGTGTTAGGTTTATTAATATTCATGAAACACAAATTGGAGCAATGTACCCAATCACCCGGTTTTCCTCGGGATCAGTTATCGGCATTCCTTAATTTCACTCCGTGATTAGATTTCAGTAAGTTCCCGACACCATTTATTGAATTGTTTGTTTTTGACGTCAAAGTTAATTTAAGTTGTACTTACAGATGTAATTGAATTACCGTTTTTTTTAAATTTGAAGTGACATGTTACGAAGATTGTGAATTGAGTGAATCCAGCAAAAGGCATAATTCTAGGAAATAAATGTGATTTATTGTACGTATGTAATTTTCCGAAGCTTCTTTCAAAAGCGTCTATCAACCAAATGCCTATAATTAGTACTTTGAAAAACTTTAAATATTAAACTTGTGATACTTGGTTAGTTGGCTGCCCAAGAGGCATGAGCTAAGCATGTAGAGAATTTGTCTTCAGTGGTAGGAACTGCGTCACTAAAAGATGATCTAAGTACATTGACCCAAGTAACGTGGGATGATAGTAAGGAAAAAAGCCACTTTTACTCAGAATGAGAGATATAAAACGGAATATTATGTCTGTATTCCCAGAAGTCGCAGGCCAAGGTGTGTAATACGCCCACACTTTGCCAGTTATAGTATACGTCCCAATGTAATACGGGGTGAGCCTATTGCCACCAACTAGGCACAAATCCAGACTCCGTTCTGTTACTCAGAATTACCTTATGGAAAAATCCAATAACACAAGGTCCGACCTGGATTCGAACCCTGGGTTCATGCTCAGCTATCACAGTTATAAAATAAAAAAGGTTTATTGCAGAAACTTGTACAACTATTAAAAATTCTTACATAGGGACTAAAACCAGTTTTGGTCTATTGGTCTGGTGTTTCCAAGATATGATAACTAAAAATCTTGGTTAGGCAAAACGATGTTTACAAGGTTCCTCTCAAGAAATTCTAAGTAGAAGCCCGGGCTTTTGAATTATGCACGGTATGGCATTATCGCCCTTATTACATAGAGTTTATTACGTCATCAGGGAAAAGTAGGTGTAAAGCTTCGGTACTCCTACGTATACTTTCAGGGTACGTTGTAGTCGCGAAATTAATATGAAATGGTGAATAATTGAATATGGTACAAACAAACAAAATAGTATTTAATTATAGTAGTCTGCTTAGGCAGTGATTGAGAAACTAGTTCTTGTTGGTTTTGGTGGTCCGTGTTTTGACCATAATACAGAAAAATCTAAGAAAAATTAAGAAAACATCGCCCCCCTCTCTAGGATTTTCTCTTGTATCGTGAGTGCGTTGCACAACCATAAAATATATCACACCCAGACTTGGGATAAACATTTGCGGTCCGCACAAAGTTTTGCCACGTGAAGTAATCGACTTCACATTCACTGCGCCAATCAATAGTGACTTAGCAATTTGAAATGGACATTTTATAAAACAGCAATGAACGATAATATCTTTTGTCATAATCTGAGGACATTTACAAACTTTTTTTAGGAAATAAAAGTAATGAAAACAGGAGAGGAATATAAAGAAATTTAAGGAAGAATTTAAAGCTACTTAATATAAACTGTTTAATTCTGTAATTGTGTATCAGTGAACTAAACACGGCCGTCAAATCAAACAACTTAATAAATGATATCGTTAACTTAGCAAAATCTAATCACGGAGTGAAATTAAGGAATTCTGATAACTAATCCCTAGGAAAGTCCGGTCATTTGGTACACTGTTCCAATTTGTGTTTCATGAATATTAATAAGCCTTACGTTCAGCCGCGCGGCGTTGTCTGTTTTTTCTTTACTTTTACATGATATTTTTCTTTGTAAAACGTTTCGTGGATCGTTGAATTTATTTTGGGGGCATTTGTTAGCGTTTTTGGAACAATTTTGGATCTGTAATATTATTTTTATCAATTCAAGCTTTTTTTGTAGGATCGATAAGGCACTGGTTTAATGTTTCGATTTACGCATCAGTAAAGTGATAAAGGTTTCTTTCTATACGGTTTTGGTTTATTTCTATATGACGGAGAAGGAACCTCCTTATTGTTTTTAAAAAGTGTGACGTCACAATTGTTGTCTTCTTGATGACCACTCATTTTCAAAGAAAACTACTCACACTTTATAAACTTCGTTTATTCAATGGGCAGCGTAACGACGTCCCAGAGGTCCGTACTGTACGGCGGTTCGAGTGCGACTGACTCGATCGCCTACCGTGCGGCCGTTTTTATAGGGCTCGGCACACGTGCGCGTGTTTACAAGTTTTTAGGTTAAGTATTGAAATTACAATGATAACATAAATTTTACATCGTAATAAACTCAAAGTAATCAACTGATGGTTTATAAACTAATTTAAGGACAGTCAAATGATTAAACTTAATTATTCTAGTTGGTCGCGCCGATATATACAATATATTTTTATACTTCAAATTCAAATTCAAAATTTTTTTATTTCCCGTAACCAGGCGCTTATGAAACGTTAGGATGCTAGTTGCACGGTTCCAAAATTTCATTCCAATGGAGAAGAACTGGCAAGATACTCCAGAGGTTTCTCATTTACTGATTCACAGTTACCTATGCTTTAGTAGCAATTACTCCAGTGCACCTTATTATCACATCATGCCAAAATTCTGCTTCTCAATAAATATTGAGCTGATAACATTTTTACTGAAATTGAGATTACCCAGAAATATTTTTCGAACTTTGACTGTATACCGTTCGTTTTAAAATTGTTGGCTGAATGAAAACCGACTGATGAATCGGATCGGTCAAATCAAATAAACAGACTGAATTGAATGGACAGGCTGAATCAGAGCAGGATTAGGTATTTCCACAGCTTTTAAAATAAAACCTCAACCTGTTTTGTGCATTATTGTTACATTGATCCTTTCTTAATTGTTTCCGCGGACCCTCAATAATTTAAGATTAGAAGAATCGACTTCGTTTTTTTTAATTTGGGCTTTCCGGTTGATTTCTAAAATTACCAAACTTTTAAATAAAAGTTCCAGTTTCTACAGAATCACAACGTTTCACGACCTTATGCGCAGTGTAATACAATTTTATCATACGCTTTTTACATTTTCCGCCTTTTTTTTTCACTTTTAATTATATCACCGTAGAATCTACACCGTCGTGTCGCCAAAGTGGTTATATTTTGTTTGAAATACATTCAAACAAAATATAAGCACTATGGCGCTCTCCAAAGCTACGCCCTCAGCACATGCTCAAAAAATAATAAAAACAAAACAGCGGAGAAAAAAGTTTGAAGAAGTTATTCAGACAAGTGATGGTTTTGAACTTGGACAAATTCTTATCGCCTTAATATTAGGAAGTGAAAGTACGAATGCCGTTTGAAGTAAACTTTTGTATTACTTGAAAAGCACACTCGTACTTTTCATTGGAGAAGTTTGTAAACAAAGATTCTTTTAAGTGATATATTACCTAAACTTAGACCATCCGCTTTCATTTTGTACATTTTTATAATGCTTTCCTTAAATTTGGCTTGCACGCAAATTAAATTTAAGTTGTTCTTAATTTATTCTTTATGCACAAAAAAACCTAAAAAATCGGTATTATTTAACTTGGTTTAAATATTTAATAACTGAGTTAAGAGCATCGTGAACGATGAAACTGATCCCATTCTGCCAATAGAGTCCAGAAGTAAGTAGGTACAATGCTGGCCAAAAGTGACAGGATGTTCGAACCAAATATTTAAATGGACTATTTGCGAAACACAACAAGATAGGAGCTGGTCCACTGTTCAAATTTCTTAGACCAAGCCAAATAATGATTTGATGGTGGTCCAATTAAATTTACGTGGAAGTTGATGTCATTCCATTCTACCGCAGAAATGTAATATTCTTAAGCTAAATATCTTAATTACGTCAATTTAGACCCCATGATGACGACAAAAGACGCCAATGAGGGACCGTTCAAAGTACATTAAGCTACGGTCCTTCTAATAAAATTTGAGTAATTATGTTAAGGTATTATGGAATAATCTCTTCGACAATTCCTTTGAAGTTGTCTTTGGAAAAATTATAACCAGAAATTTACCGAAATTTTCGTCTGAGTATACATTAAGGGTAAATTTACTCAATTGTTTGAAGTTCGTGCACTCATTTCCAACTCAAATCGCTTTAATGGTGATTGAATCTTAAGTTCTCGTTATTACTATTGCATTATCCAAGTCTTATATTTTACAAATAATTCTTTTATATCATAATAAATAAAAAAAGACAACCTTCGAGCTGTTTAAGATTTTGTTTCTAAATAAATATCATCATCATCCTCATGTACCAATTAATTTAGGAATGTGCCAGCGTGATTTTGTGGAATATTGGATTAATTTGTCTGAAAGGCTTCAGTTCCCATTAAATCATCAAATCGGTTCATCAAATTAGTAGTACCATTACAGTCGAATATATCAACATGAACGATTTGTTTTTCGACATCAATCGACCTACATACAAGTACAGGCGCTGTTTATCTTGAACTGTGGCTATTCTCAAAGCCTAATGAGCGAGAAAAGCGCTATAAAGCATCTATAGCCGATGACGTAAGGGTTGGGACCATGACGGGGCGAAAGACCCTAAAGGCATTGACTGTACCCACTTCTGATATAAGATTAGTGGGGTAAAAATGTAGGGGCCAGTGTATGGCTTGATATTTTAATGTCAATGGATTTAACGAGTTTTACATACGACTATTACATCCTGAAGGGGTAGTCGGTAATAACTGGCTCAATAACGATGGCTGTTACATGTTTTGCCGGAATCCGATGTAATGGCAAATAGGCTTGATATAGGTAACTTTCTAGTAAAAACATTTGCAGGAAAACTGTTGTCATTTCCTGATTAGGTCACAAAAATCATTGTATCGCCAAAGCTCTCAGATTTAAGTATATTAGAAACCTAAGACAAGTCACCAATGTTTAACAATAACGCACATTCGTAGTTCTAGACATAATTATTTTATTTAAGGTACATTTACTTCATACGAAGATGGCATATCAATAAATAGACGTGATGCATATGGATACACACCGCATAACTTGCAGACGCAAAAATATGCATACATTTATATGTGAAGAGATCTAAAAATGTAATAGATCGTGCATGCGCGTAGCGTTTCTGTCAACCCATGGGAAATAGGTGTGATGCCTTTTAGGACTTGTTCCACGGTGTTTTATTTAGAGGCGTCAGCATATCACGTAAATGTTTTCAATTTTACTTAATGAAAATCGTGAGCTCATGCAAAAGGCTATAATGCTTTGGAAATATTTTGATCTTCCTACGTTCCAATTGATTTACCTTCAGCTTGGTCATTGTTGAACGTTTAACTTATGCTAGTAGGAATTTTGTCAACCCATTATCGTATTGTTCAAGTTTAATTACAACGTCTACATAACGTAAAGGAAGACACACACATTCAACTACGATCAAATAGACGACATCAAACTATCCTATTTCTGTTCCCTTTAAGTCAACTACATCAGATTGTTAGCCTGTGCAATTTGCACGAGTCAACTGGACGAAATACGATATTGTAATTGTAGGAAACGTTGGTCTAGCAATCTATCTGTCCTTGTAAGATTACATTTAAACTTGAACGCAATTTACTTATTGCTATGAGCTTAGCTGGCTTGCGTCAGTTTGAATTGAAGACCTATTTGGCGCAGTGGCTAAGAGATTGGACTGCTGTGGGGAATTCCGGCGTGAATATAACGTACATACACTATTGGATTTTGATTTGACTTGTGACTTTTAAGTAAATAGTCCAAAGATTAATCCACGATAGGACAGAAACATACTTTAATATATATAGCTTCATGCGAGAGCATTTCACACTCCTCTCACATAAAATTACTTGTGACACCATAGTTGGTATCACGCAGTTGACTGATGACGTCACAGCGCAAATATACGGCCGCGCATAAAATTCTATTTGCCAATTTGTTATTTTCACTTTGGGTCGTGACGCGAATGGATGGGGGATGTACAGTATGAACATTTAAGAACGTCTCCAGTCCTGTTACTCCCAACGGATATGACCGCGCCACGTGACGAATGCTGCGTCGTAAGTAATGTGGGACTTAAATATTATGGAATAGACACCTATAATTATCGGTAGAATTAGTTTGTTAAAAGAGCCTTGACGAGTAACGGTATCAAAAATCAAAATGATCATACGGCTGACCCTTGGTAAACAGCCCCTAATCCTTTATCAACCAACTTCAAAAAAAGAGGAGTTTCTCAATTCGACTGTACAATTAAAGCTAGAAGTATAGTTAGGTATATTCAATTAATAAAAAACAACAATAGATGATTTTTCCTGCTGTATGCTCCCCTCTAAACGGCCTGTTTAGCAGTAGCTTCGTTTAAAAAAAAACAGGCGGTTTTCTATCTGCGATACAGGAGAAGACTGTTGAAGTAGGGAAGTAACATTTGTTCATACAGTCGAGTTGGAATATCTACATGAATGGTGGTCTATTCTTAAGCAAAGGTCACACTATAACCCCAGTTCCATCTCGATGCAATCAGAGAATTGTCTAGTAACTGCATATAGTACCAACTCAGCTGCGTCGAATTTGCTTGATTAGGTTTAGCGTTCAGTGAGGTCCATTGAACTAAATTAAGCTAGCGCATATACTAGTATACGGCTAGATCATATGCAACATTGTTCGTATCTAGGTTTAGTATTATTACGCTTGCACTGCATGTTATTTTACACAACTTAAATTTAATTTATATTAGCCTTAAGTTAAAACGTTTATTCAAAGTAGATAATCTAGAAGAGGACTTCTTCTTCTTATTGTATGGTCGATGAACAACCTGATGTCAGAGTTTAAACCGCCTGTAAGCTTCTGATATGTCATCACACCGTTGAAAAATCTCTCAGGTGTGCCGGCTTCCTCACGATGTTTTCCTTCACCGTTTTCAGCAAATGATAACTAATTTATAGTATGCACATTAATTCGACAAGACATTGGTGGGTGCCGGAGTTTATTCTGCGACCTTTGATTTGGCAGTCCAATGGTCATACCACTCGGCTATGACTGCTGTAAAACCTACTTAGACTAGTTAGGAGTACTTTCTGAACTGCATACATACGTCAGCCCTGAAAAAGGCCCACCCTCACCCTTTACCTAAAACATAAAAAAAGAAAGGGAAAAATCGATATCACATTAAAATAATCAAGCCTTTCCAGTTCTCTATATCAACGACAAACAATTTCGATATACGATACATCTCAACCAATATATTTACGATCGTATTTTACTCCTGTGTTTATGTGTGATTACCTGCCACTCGTAAACCCTTATTTACTTTAACATATAAACGTATAACCTTTTGATTCTTCACAGAAATTCAGAAATCACCCGTTTACGTGGAAAGTAATGAAGAATGTGTTCGTACGGAAACTGTGTTTAGTTTATGGATGGAATTAATAGTCATTGCTGAAGTAGTAAATAGGCTGTGCGGTGTAGTGTGTATATAATATGATACACATTACTTGTGTTGCGCCTATATTGCCTGAACTGATAAGATCAAAGCTCTTAAGTTTAAGAAGATGATGAAGGTTACTTTAGTATAAACTAATGATTATGCGAACTAATGATGATTATAAATTGATCTATTTGAAAGAGAACCCATTGTGGTCGCCAAGTTGTTATTGATAACTTGATAATTAGATAATCCATTTTGAAACTTCCAAGCACCAAATTTTCATAAACCATTTTAAAAGTTCTAAATTGACAAGTTAATCCTTCTTTGTATATTTTTTCATAATTAATACTCAGCGTAAAAAAACAAATATATTTTTTACAACGTCAAAACACTGTGAGTACAATCTGCCTATCAGATCATTAGCAATCAATCATTATACAAAAACCCGATTCCCCATTGATATTCCAATGAACCAAACACCAATTATCTGTCCTATATTTCTTCATGAAAAACAGTCATTTATTAAAAAGCAAGCCTTTTTCATTACATCTCGATTTACATATTATACGACAGTACCTTTTCACGACCAAATTCAATACGGGTTTCTTTTTAAACACATAATATATTGAACCATTTCCTTTTCAAGATACTATCGCGCTCGAAATAAAAAGGTCCGTAAATATTAAAGTATTGTTTGTATTAAAATACTTGAATTGGACAATGGGCAGTCATACAATACTGTTCTCATAATGCAATATCAATGAGTAAAATCATTATCTACGAACTGCACTTTTATTACCATTCATGTTAGTTAGTTTGCCGGTTCTTTTTTATAGAAATGAATAATTTATTACATTTTGGAATAATTTTCCGAGTTTTGTAAACACCTGTAGTATGTTTGTAATATGAAATGATTTGAGTGAAACTTGGTTATTATTACAAACTAGCTGCGCCCCGCTACGTTTTTTTGGGATAAAAAGCGCAAACTTTCGCGTTTATAATATTAGTAGGAATCTACTTAAATTCTTTAGGGTGGAGTAGAAACAGTAATTTCGTTAAACAAGAATTTTATCTTGAAAATTTTTCAATTGACAATATACTTCTGAGCAGATAGTTACGTTGTTTTTTTACCCCAGCTAATACTCATAGTGTTGATTCAGAAAGGTGATCGTTTTGTGAGCTCGCTTATAAAGTCTTGCCATCTTTAGGACTTCTGATTAGTGGCAAAATGTGATTGATAGTCAATTTATAAATATACCAACAAGTCATGCTCTTTCGTTTCAGCTTCAAAAAATATAACGCACCTCCATGAAATCTAACAATAAACAAAACCAACACTGTAGTTCCAAATTTATTAAAAGATCACCCGCTGTTTATACTTGAAATATACCGTGTAAAATTCCCGGCGGTCCTTATAATTTATATGAGAAAGGCTTGAAGATTAGGCTGTTAATGGGGGTCATACATAACCCCCCTGGAAGCTATTCCCACCCGTGGTTTCTCTTACGTCACACCCACGTGACAATGTGGGTGGCGTTTGAAATTTTTATCTTCAATGTTACGAGATTATGCTCGTATTAAAAGCATATTTTGAGCTTGAAGACAGTTTTAATAGAGCTTTTAGAGTCACGGAAGATATATTGGAATGTTTCGCACCGTTTAGGAGTAACGTAATAGTTTTGCTTTTCGTGTTGTTTTTGACCTAGTTTGTTGCGATTTGCGCAATAGGTAGTTCTGCCGTATGGCCTAATAAATACCAAGTCACTTTCACGTAGTCGTTGGCTTTCAGGAGTTTTTTTACATACAATATTTATTATCCCCACAATGTATTTTTTTTAAAGCCTTACCATTTTTTTTTTATAAAACGTCGCCCCACACTAGGAATTTCTCCTGTGTCGTGAGTGCGTTTCAAAACACGAAATATCACATACACAAACACCCAGACTCGGGACAAATATCTGTGGTTCGCACAAAGTTTTGCCCCGTGTGGGAATTGAACCCGCAACCCTTAGCGCAATAGTCCAATCGCTTAGCCACTGCGCCAATCAATATTATTGTTGAGACTTACCTACCAAAAATATACCTAGCTACTTATTTAAGTATCACATTACCTTAATAGACGCAAAATATAATTAAGTAAAAATGTAGGTAAAATAGGAAAGTATTTTTGTCTACCATCACCAAAATTTTTATCTTCTATTTATAACTCAATTCTATGAACAAAGTGTTGTTTTACAATGTAATATAATTTGGACATGTCTAGACTCTTTTGATTTAGTCATAAATTATTTTCGATCGCGTTGCCTGGGGTTTGATAGTTTATTTCTAGCTTGGCAAACACAAAGTTCTTGTTTGACATGTATCTGAGTAATATCGAGTAGTTACCATGCACTCGTTAAACGTAAAAACGTACGTTGTGAAAGCGAGACGCCGCATTACACTGCAGATAGCGGCGTCTCGCTTCCACATCGTCAGCTGTTCTGTTTTAAGGGTTTATGGCAAGGGGGCAGTACAATTATTTTTAATGTTAACCAATACTTTTGTGGAGGAAGGCATGTGGAGTTCCTCCAACGAAAAGGGAGGATCTTCCAACCAGGCGGTGGTGTGCCTGGTGGGCCGCGGCGCCCCACTTCTCAACTCGGGGCGGCTGTGTGTATGCTAGCGAATGCGATTACTTCGCTAGCGCGATGCAGGATTAGCTACGTCACTCGTCCTTCGACGTGTAGATGTCGCTACACTTTGTTTGTTTAGACTGTTATTAGTTAAGTTTAAGTTTTATTTTTGTTGAATTGTTAGCAAATATAATATCCAATCAATCATCCAAGTGACTTCGGTCTTTTATCTTTCATTTTTACATTTTGGTTAATTGGAAACATGATCGACCTATTTGTAAAGTAATTAGGCTGGTAAGCAACGAATTGCGGGTTCGATTCTTCTCCAAAAAGTTAATCATTATTAGTCTTTTTAATTAATATGTTATCCATTTATAATATAGGTATTATGTAAAAAACTATCATCGCATATATTGACCCCAATGTAATTAAAAAAAGAACCAAAGATTTCAAAAGACTTGTATTTTGGAGCCAACTACACGACTTTCGGTACAAACATTTAGAAATTCAAATCGAAAGACTAAATGCCTTAAAACTTTAGGAGTATTTCAGATAACATTTTACAGTTGAAATTGTTCTTTCTGATAGCAGTTTAATTGCCCATATAATTCTCGAGGACAATCTTGAGGTAATTCATTCCAGATAGTAGTTAAAGCAATGCTGTCATTAGAAGGATCAATTCAATTTTTATTATATTTACCTCTCTTAGCCTCGGTCTTCTGCTGGACATAGGCCTCTTCCAAGTTGCGGACAACACCCGGTCCTCCGCTTACCCTTATATTTGCTTACTTGGGATAAAAGCATAGTTATATCTTCATCATGGCTGTATTTCTGTGTTTACATAACAGTTTTTTTTTTATTATAATTATCTATTATACACAAAACCGTTTGAACGGTTTGACTTTGGGTTTGATAGTTGGGTAGCTAGCTGATTAGTTCACTCACAGTAACAAAGTAATTAAGTCAATCATAAAATAAAGGGCTTACTTACTTTATGATTAACAAGTTCTATGATAATTTGACGACCGGATTGGCGCATTGGGTAAGCGATGGGACTGTACGCTAAGGGTTGCGGCTTTGATTCCCGCACGGGATAAAAATATATATTTTTCCCGATTCTGGATGTTTGTGTATGTGATATTTCATGTTTGTAAAATGCACCTACGATATAGAAGAAATTCTTAGTGTGGGGCGACGTTTTTATTATAAAGATAATACTATCACATCAATATTATAATTATTTAACAACCACACTTTACATTAGTAATGAATATATAGTAAATTTAGATAATTATACATTTGTAATTAGTCATTAGCGAAATATTATTCCATATTTTCATCTCATAAATTACACAGAATATTTTAATTACTCATATTTTAGAATGCACATAAAATATACGTTCTTATATTTCTTTCCAGGAATGAATTGCCACTATTAGTGACAAAAATAATATTATTCATCAAAATATAAACACGCTACATAACACCACCTTTGCTTACTTTCTCTACATTTTAAATTCCCCTTCTGTTTACTTATTTCTAATCCATATTAAAGGTATTGAATATTCAAGTTGTAATAAAACTAGGAGTATAATCCACATGCTCCTATCCGATATCTTAAGAAACCTCAATAAAAAACCGACCATGTATCTCTTTCCTTTGATAAAAAATTTAGTAGCTTTATTTGGCGGATGGTCCCAAGAGAAATATTGGTTTTACGTGACAAATGCGATCTGTGGACCCATGAAAATATACTACGCGTTTGATATATCGAGAAACTGGGACTCGGAGATACGATGCATTGTTTTGTATTTACGTCAGTCTTCTTGCTACACAGCTTTAGCGCAGATCTGTCGATCTGGGAAGTGAAAGAATGCTTGGCTAGGTTTGCCTACAGATGGGTGACCATTCTTCACAGATTAAGGCCCTTCCGAGGTTGTGTTAAGTCCCCTAACCATGAACTCTTAAAGCAGGACAGTTAACGTTGTGGAAGCGAGACACCGCATTACACTGCACATAACGGTGTCCTGCTTCGACATCGTAAACTGTCCTGCTTTAAGAGTTCATGGTAAGGGTACGGTACGCTGTACCGCGATGGTTCAGCATTTGTTAGCTGTATGCTTCGTCTACAATTAGGTATACTGTCAGTAGGTTAGTATATCAACTAGTTCTACTAAAGAGATTACATAGCTTGTAGATCAAGATATAATATGTAGAGTAGAACCATGTATAATTTACGTGATTAGTGCAGTGGCTAAGCAATTGGACTGCTGCGTTAAAGGCGCAACCTTTCGCACGGGGCTAAACTTTGTGCAAACCACAGATGTTAGTCCCGAGTCTGGGTGTTTGTGTATGTGATATTTCATATTTGTGAAACGCACCCACGACACAGGAGAAATTTACTAGTGTGGGGTGACCTTTTTTTTTTAAACGATATAAATGTAAATAGAATAAAAAGCTGGAATACTACTATATAAATGGCAGAAAAATAATGTAATAACGCACATAAAATAAATACACTACGCTCTGTAGAAACAACGCAACTTTCCAAGAACACCAAGTAATAACCCTCTTCATTAAAACTTAAAAGATATGGCGGTCACCGCACTAATACTACTTGAATTACGACTGTCTTAATTAAAAATCACTGAGTCAATTTAAAATGCATTTCAGATTCTATTTACGGGTAAAGGTAGTGACCTGAATCTTGTGGACTCAGCAAAGATTATATTAACGCCAACGCTTCAGCTACCTACTCGAGTGCTATTTGCGTCTAAAAGTGAATTTACGACGGAGCAAAGAAAAGCCAAGAAATAGCTATTTGAGTGGCTTCGTAAATTTTTAGGTTTTTGAAAAAATTTTCTTAATATGTGCCAGTAAAAATTTGCGCTTCGTGTTTAAGTAATGTATTTTGTTTTTTTTTGTGAAAACAGTTATGTACGTTTTCTACTTCCCATTAGGATTCCGTAGATCTTTTAAACCTTGGTTTTCGTAATTCGAATGATTATGCTGCGGTCTGATTAATTTACTATAATAGTGGTAGACATTAAAATATATTCATATTGCTGATGGATTCAAGAACAAATACTGTCAGCATTTTTGTTTAAAGTATCAATTGCTTTTACATTGTTTACATAAATAAACCCTCAAAAAATTGTTAAAAATAATAATTATATATTTTTATTACCATGAACATCGAGACAGTTGCTAGACGCACCATTTAAAGGTATTGATCAGTATTATCATCACACCCACACTCAAGGGGAATGCAAATCGGATGATTCTGTCGTTGATCCCTAATTTACCAATGATGGTATTTTATTAGCCCCAATGACAAGGGACGAGCCTATCGGTATTTATCGAGTACCGATCCGACCTAAGGCTATGCCAAGAATTTCCCAAGGGTCACTTATTTAAACGCACGTTACGTGACGTTAGTGGGCTAAAATTGTTATTATATGAAAGGGTGATAAGACCGCTAAAGAAAAAAAAAACATACATAACATCACGCCTGTATTCCCCGAAGGGGTAGGCAGAGGTGCACATATAGTACACCGACATTTCGCCAGTTATGTTTTTCGGTCCCAATGTTATGTTGTGTACAATCGTATTTCCTAAATATAATTAGACTATGTACAATTTATTATATAGGTATATTATACCTTACACTGTAACTTATATGTATACAAATGAGTTAGGGTAAGTTGGTAAATAAATAAATAAATTGTGCAAGTCGTACGTATGACTATTTTGTTCCATTGTAAGATCAACTTCAGAATCTTCAAGTTAAGCCAAATCCCTCTAAAAAAGTCCCCCTGTATCTCCGATTACAAATCGATATAAATACGTATGAAGCCATGAACTCACGCGTACAAAGGATAATCTCGCTTCCGACTCGTTGGCTGTCAAAGTTTTCAGCAATATTGTAAGCACAATACCCTTGAACCGGTTCTGATAGCTAGATAATGTGAAAGTGATCTGAATATACGAAGTTCAAGTAGGGTCTTGCTGATCAAGGATTTTGCGTACCAGTTCGAATATTTCTTCAAAATACTTATGTTGTATCTTTGATTTGTCTTGTAAGTAACGGTTAAGGAAAAACTTGTCTTATTATTTAAAATGAAACTTAACTTAACTTTTTATTTTTGTATATATTGTTTTTATTTTGTATTAGATTTAAGTTGTAAATAATTGTAAAATAGTTATAATTACAAAAAGGCAATAAATGAAACGTTCTTTTCGGTAAAAGTAGCAAACATAGTTATTAAAATTTTATTTGTATGCTCCCTTTCATCATTTTGTATTAGATTGTGGTTGATCAAAACATGCTAACACTTTTATCTTCTTGGCATCTTCTAGTGAACATATAAATGAAACTTATCCGTCATTACCATTATATTCTAATCCGTCAACTTTTATATTAACAACAACGTCGAAACTATTTGATTAAATTACATTCATTCATCACTCCATAGTTTGGGGAACATTAGCCTGCTGTTTATCATGTGAGCTACAAGGCCACACAACTTTGACAGACTTGCTTCACGATATGCATAAACAATTCCAAAGTTCCTTGCGTGTATGCTTTTGTATCAGAATGAAGTAAACGATGTATTGTTTGGAATCGTGACAGTAGAAGAAATTATGCGGATGTGCTGTTCAAAGTATTTTAGCCAGCATTTTTATGATAAAATTAGATGTATAATACAGAGTTTTTTGATATAATGAAGGCCTATGACACTACAGCGAGTGTGGTTGTACGGTTTATCGAAATATCTTTGAACGATACCACTGTATATGGGCAGTATGGCTTACCGTTGAATAATACGTACGACAATATGTTATCCCCACAGATAGATACATACATACATAGATAAAGTTACGCCTGTTTCCCTGAGGAGTAGGCAGAGACCACGGATTTCCATTTGCTACAATTCTGGCATACTTCTTTCGCTTTATTCACACGCATCACATTCGTCATACACGCTCGTCGGTTGAGGGTACTCCTCACAGATACATTGGTATATATTGATGATGGTACAGTAAACTTTTTTTTTTTTTTAAATAAACGTCGCCCCACACTAGGAATTTCTCCTGTATCGTAGGTGCGTTTCACAAACATGAAATATTCACATACACAAACACCCAGACTCGGGACAAACATCTGTGGTTCGCACAAAGTTTTGCCCCGTGCGGAAATCGAACCCGCAACCCTTAGCGCAGCAGTCCAATCGCTTAGCCACTGCGCTAATCAGGTCGTCAAAACTGGTACAAAGATACATTATTGTTTGGTACACTAAATAATATTTACCCATCTCAATATTACTCTAGGACACTTTCCAGTATTAGTAGTTTACAAGACCTTACCACCCAAACAAACATTACTGTAACTTACGTGTCAAGTACCTAAATATCAGCTGTTATATCCACTGAAGTCTCGAACCTACGCCAGATCTCTCTCTCTCCAGTCGAGTCAGTCTACCGTCCCATCGGACAATGAGAGTATGGGAAACCTGTGTTTACGCTCATACGTGTGCACTATAATATCTCCTGCGTTGTTGGCTACGTTGGCTAGTCTCAGTTGAGACAGGCTGCCATGAACAAAATACGGCCTTCAGAAGAACATTATATTATCCTCCTATACTCACAAGCCGACTATTTAGCATCAGTACACAACGCACATAATAATATAACACTAAATACACACTACTTAACCTTTGTAACTATAACATAGTGGATCTACTATAAGTTCTAAGGCGCATACACGAGAAAGCCCTTAGATCGCATAAAAGCGTTACCTAATAGGGTTTATTATGAGGCCTTCGCTTAATTAACATTGGTATACATTCATGTATGTGCGGCTTGTGTAGTGAAGAGTGAAATTTGAGGAAATATGTGTTCGGTTTGAGAACTATATTGATTTGAGTAGTTGTGCCTACCTTTTGATTTTCTATTTGTAGTTTGGGTATTTATAGCCGTATTTTTATTTTAGGAAAATCGTGTCGTTCTTTTTAAACTGCTATTAAAATACTTCTTCGTATCGGTATGAGTCAATAGCCTATGGTCAAGCCGTGGTGTAGAGATAACGCAGTCAACAATGATGGTAGCGAGGTTGACCGTCTAAGATGCGCTGGACGTACAAAAGAATCGTTATTCGAGGAGACGACACCCCATTGAATACTAATTGTAACTATTGTAAATACATGATCTTCTTGAAGTTTTCACTTACCAAAACCTATTATGGAGACTAATTTTACTAGATAGCAGAACATTAATGTTTGCGATAGGTACCCACAGTACCCACCGATTAATTTCTCCCCGCAGAGAGTATAAACATCTTCCCTCCTAATCATAAACGAGGATACTACCTTATTAACTTAAACCCATCTTAAGTTTATTGACATCTCTATTCTTTGACATGCAAACGATAGTGACAGCTATTTATTCTATGGTTTGACATTGACATTTAAACTCGTTAAGAGTTGACATTGACGTATCGTAAGTTATTTTGCCTTTATTTTTCGTTATATCCTGATTTTTCAGATTATGCAGTCTTCGTATTGTATGGTTGATGAACAACCTGACGTCAGAGTTTAAGCCGCCTGTAGGCCTCTCACATGGCTTACAAGCATGTAGTGAACAAGCAACATAGTGAATATCAGTGTACCAACCAATATTGATTGGCTCAATTGATTGCAATCCGTATCAGTTCACTTTAAAAGCTGGCTTTTTCAGTTAAATCGCGTTTAATGGGCCGCTCGAATAAATCAACGGAGATATGGACACCCATCTGTATATGGATGACTCGATATTTACCGTTTTTTTCGCAAAGAAATTTTGGATATTAGTAATGTCGATTTATGAGATAAGAAGCAAAGAACAAAAAACAAAAGTAAAATGAAAAATCGTTTAAATTTGTCAGTATTTATACGAAGCAAATTAGCGAGTAATAGTCATAGTAAATAGTCGTCTAATTAACAGTAAAAGAAAATTAATTAACATACAAGTTTCTTATCTTTCCTTCTTTATTCCTATCAATTTGTTGAAGAAGTCGAGCTTACCGCCTGCTGAGTGTCTTCTGAATTGGGACTGGCCGTGTAGTTGATAGTTTTTTCCCTTTATTTAGGTCGGCTACCGGTCAAGGATAACGTTGACAAAATTTATACAATCACTGAAAAAAAATATTTCTCTTAAAATTTAAATAATTTATTTCTAACAGGCTTTACAACACAAGCTTCTTTTGTTAACATTTATGATCTGCACGATACTTAAAGCTAACACTTTCTTTAAATTCTTACCAAGAGCTCTCGAGCTAGAGCAAAGCTAAAAGAAATTGCACTCAAGAAAATATGAGTCACAAACACTTTTGAAACTCGACGATACATTACCCACAAAGTGGGTTCCACAAACTTGCTGGGTATCTATTTACTTTGAGACCATAAACAACATCAGTAGCAACTTTAATCACAGCCCGCTATTAAGTTTTCCGCAAGGAAATAATGCTTCATTAAAATTTTAACGCGGTGGTTTAATTTTCTATACGAGAAGGGATTTTAATGAACCGTACTACGAGACAAGAGTTTTAATCTCCTGCTTTTGCTTCACGAGTAAAATATAGAATAAGTTGTTAACAGGTAGTGCCTGATTTAAGGTTTTATATTCTGCCGAATAAAGGAGCAATAAAGAGTATGACTTCGTCGCGTTTTTCATTTTCAGCCAGTGATTAATGATTCATAATTACATGTATTATTATTTTGTGTTCATTATTTATGATATGGATTTAAAAACATAACATCACGCCTGTATTCCCCGAAGGGGTAGGCAGAGGTGCACATACAGTACACCCACATTTCGCCAGTTATGTTTTTAGGTCCCAATGTAATAGGGGGCGAGCCTATTGCCATCAACCGGGCACAAATCCAGACTCCGTGCTGCCACTGAGAATTACCTAATGGAAAAACCCAGTAACACTTTGCCCGGCCTGGGATCCGAACCCAGGACCTCCTGGACCTCATGGATTTAATATTTCCTGATAATTACCGAAAACATTTAGGCCTTAATCCTGATTTTCCTTATAAAATACTTATTATTTTTTGACTGTTTATAGGTTTTCATCCGTCGTATTTATTTTATTGGTAAGTACCACAAACATACATTTATGGATCCCCGATGAACAAAGATGTTTATGATGCATAACGAAAGATGCGTAATGAAAGATGTATGTATGTCCGTAACAGAACTTGAAACTATAATTAAAACTATAAAGTGTAACTCGTATAGTTGCTGGAGACTTTGTGCACTATATGTACCTACTGGAAATTAAACTAGACGGAAATAGTGGCGACTGCCTTCCAATCTTCAATATAAAATATTTGGCAGACTCCCGTCTGCGATATGAGAGCTTGCCACTAAAGCTAGAGAGAGAACTCTTTATTGTCTTCATCATCATCAGCCGAAATATGTCTACTGTTGAACAAAGGCCTCCAGTGGAAGGAAAGGGGTTACAATAGTCCCCACGCTTCTTAGCAAGCGGCTTCGGGTTCGCAGTATTGGCGGTGTAGTTACAGAAGACGCTGCTGCCCATCTTCTGGATTATCCATTAGTCACCTCTTACGACACCCATGGGAGGAATGGTGGTGGTCAATTCTAAACCAAATACCACTCGGCACTCTTTATTGTATTAGGTGGTATGGTAATATAAAGTATTATATTATTATCACATCTGCATTTTCCGAAGGATTACGCACATCACTCTCGTCTAGCTTGAAGGTATATAGTAAAAGACATTTATATGGGTGTACCAGCTGTTCTTCGTTTATAGAAAGGTTATTATTATGTAAAATATAGTTAAAATTTTAAAGTAATAAGTAGGTGCTAATCGAGAGAAACAATCGAGAATTTTTAGTAATCATTTCCAAAAAAATTTCGAGTATTTTAAAAAACCCCAAAAAACACTAGTTTTTACCTACATAATTATTCAAATGAAACACAAAGCTATAGGAAATCTTATAAAATATAAATAGGTAAACCTTTTCCCTACAAAATAACTGAACAACGAGCTAAGATTAAAATTAACCTACTACTACAAGATTACCCCGGGGATTTTATTTCCTCGCTATAAAGCTGTAAGATTCAAGGCATATTAACCTTCTCTCTAGAGGTCTGTTTATTATAATTTAATGGGCATTAACATGGTAATGTTGTAAAGAAAATAAAGCAAACATTTGGTAATAGGTCGTAAGTGTAGTTTCACAAAGTAATTAGTACTCATACTGTAATGATTAGGTAGTAAAACATTACATTAATTAACGCTAGGAGATCTTCATGAGATGGTGTGCTAAATTTATTTTTTAATTTTTATGAGCTATTGTTATGGTATATAGCATGTTATTATTTTTTGGCTAACTAATTTTTAAGGTAGCTTTATTGAAAAATGATGAAATATGCCTCTTAGTCTGTTAACATATTATTCACACAAAAGAAGTCACAGCCTGACAAAAATAGACGCAGTCGTAAACATTTTGTTGTACCTTCAAACATTTTTCTTTATAAATATTTCCACTCGCATCCCAAAACACGTATAAAATACTGGCAAAATCCTACGCAGCCCCAGTTCCTCAGGTATGCCAGCCACTACATAAGAAACGGGCATAAATTTTCCACGCGCCCAGACTCACCCATTTTCTTATGAATCCAGAATATAGGGTATTTGCAGACCGACGCCTGATAGATTCTGAGGTTTACGCAAATCCCATCTCTTTGTGACAGTAATTTGTCTCCCGAGGACCCTTTGTTTTGTCCTTTTGCGTTACAGTATGGATTGGATATCCATTCCATTTTTATGCATTTGACAGATAGAATTGATGAATAAGAAGAGAACAACAGAATTTGTTGAGTAAGTAAAGTTATTTTCTGGGATGAAATTTTATGGAAGTTAGGGATTTACGATAGGCTTCCTGGGTAGATGGAATTGAAATGCTGGAACACCCATAAGGATAACCGGATACCAAGCCATATTTTAAGTTCAATCAAGATGATATTCTTGTTCTCATCTTCATTTACAGCAGTTCAAAAGTCCAATCAATGACATAAATCAGGAACACCCAACAACAAACTACAGTTTTACTAGATCAAAACCCCACTATAAGTTTGTTGTTTATAAAAAACGTCTATAATTAATTTATAGAAAAGTGCTTCATTTTGAATTTATAATGTTTACCAGTCCATTTATCGTCGATAAACTGCTCATAATGACGGAAATATAAGTATCTAATAAATACTGGAGATACTATCGCATGCAAGTCACTAAAACAGTTTTATTGCACTAGCAATATGAGCTAATCGCCTAACTGCCCTGTTTGGCACCGAAGTACCGTTGAGATAGATAGTCCCATAGTCTTCCTCTTTACGACATACTAAATCCGTCGTAGTTGCAGTTGCAATACGAGTGAATGCAAAAGAAGATAATTACAATGGTGACATCTAATCACGGAGTTGCAAACTTATAACAATGACAACCTGATTGGCACGAGACAACTGTTGGTAATTATGACCTTGTGATAGTAAAATAGTTTAATTTTGATACAGAATTAATATGCAGGCCGTTGACCTTATTGGGACAGCTACGATGTGTATGTGTTGCTAAATGTCGAACAAATGTGTTGAGGGATATTGTGTGAGTAACCAACGATAAAAGAGAAATATTCAAAGCTGATGTCCGACCTCCAGTAATTGGATAAGAACAGAAAGAAGAAGAGCCAACGATAAAGAAATCCAGAATCCGCCAAAAAAACTAAATGTAATGATTTCACCAAAGTATAACTAATTGTATTTGTAAACATAAATAAATAAATAACATGTACCCAAAATAAAATACAGAAGTGAGTGCTGACATAATTCAATTTTGCTTATAAAATGCCCAAAGTGAAAATTGAATCTTATTATATACTGGTCACGGGCTGACGTCGACTTTTGAATAAGAATATTTTCTTACGTCGCCTCAACGTTGCATCTGAGACGTGCCATAAGTTAAAAGAGACCGATTCTGGTTAGGTACAAGTCGTAAATGTACCCAAAATGACACATGGGTATAAGTACTAAAAATGAATTCCATAGAAAAAATTAACAGCACTGAGTAATCTTATAATTCTGTAATTGATAAACGATGGCTTAAATACGAACTTGTAAAGTGAAAAACAACAAAAACCTTTTCAGGAAAAACGAGTTTTTGTTCTAAAAGCCGAAGTAGAAGCCAACAACTTTGCAGTTAAAAATGGAATTCATGAATGGACAGTCATGGAAGTTGTAGCACAAGCCATTGGCATTAAGCCAGGCAAAGGAATTAAAGTATAAAGTCGTCCAAGTCCCTTACATGCAGGAACTCCGTGGCCCTGAATCGAATACTTTCTTGTCTTTCGCCGCTGCAGTTCCCCACATGCATCACAACATTAGCATAACGTGAACAGGTGCGGGCGAATAACTGAGCCGTCGCAATGCGGTATAGGGGATCTTATATTCATATTATTGTAGCGACTGAGCCACTGGCCGGGCGGTGACGATTTTAAATTCAGAAATCAAAAATGTTTCAGCGTAGACGTCAACTTCTTTTTCATTGGAGCACCTGCTAGCCGAAATCTGTTGGGTTTTGTTTTTCATGTATTGGTATAAATGGATCAGATATTGTTTTCTATCTTGCTTTAATATGAAGTTGTAAAGATTTTGATAAATAGAAGTGTAAAAAAAAAATATCATAAATTTTTGGTTATCAGATTTAAAAAAAACAAGTCGAAATCTTATGTTAAGTACTTATTCATGTACTATACACATTGACACACATCACAGATTTATGAATGGATGTTGACGCTTAGAGTGCTTTTACATCTACCTAATACAGTCCATTATGTCGTCTAAGGTACTAATGTAATCTCATCTGCACCTAAATGTCCTATTACCGACAAGGCCTCTACTTGGTCTTTACACGGTTCCCGATTCAGTGAAACTAATTAATAGGGTCAGGAACAAGGCCCATCGCTCCAAAATTTAAATTGCTGCTGCAGCCACTAAACCAAAATGAGACTTGTCAGTTTATACTACCTAACTTTGACAGATGTGTAATGGACAATGTGGACGTTCTAAAAGTGCCTACCTAAATTAAATCATACTACGAATTATTCACAAACAGAATAAAATGAACTATGCTTCTTTTAGAATAATAGAATGACTAATACAAACAAATCCTACACTTTCAAATGACTATTTAAACAACGAACGGAAACTTATTAAAGCTTCAAATCTGATTGATACAAAACGACCTACAAGAAACCACCCACTCATAAGCCAAGTAGAAGTAAGACCAAAAATAGCTCCTTCAAATGTTTATGAACGGCGAAAAAACAACAAAATGTCCTCAATATCAATACGTTGGAGTACGTTTAAAATATGAATACAATGTAAACGTCAGCTCGACTAACAAGTACTGGGTAACAGGAATAAAATATGACCTTCTGGCGCAGAACCACTGAAACTGTTACTCCAACCTGCCTTCTTGAATATTTATGGTTTCAGAAACGTCGCGGTTACTGCGCCGTGTATGTTGATGATTTCATCATATTTGGTTAGTGATTAATACTATTTTACCCACTTAGCCTTACGAAATTCACGGAAAGGGCACAGAAACATATTGAAACTAAAATGTAAATTTAGATACCTACTTATTTTGTTTTTGAAAATTTGTGTTTTGTTTATGTTTTGTATAGTTTATAAAATATAATAGTAGAGTTTAATGTAATTAAGGAGTTATTTTATAACATCGCATTGGAGTAACTGTAATTAATGGTGTTATAATAAATAAATAATAAATAAATGTTGAAACAGTACTTAATCGTAAATTGTTAAGTGTTATGTTTTACAGTTTTAACTAAACCTAGTTTACCGATTATAGTACCATACTTAAAGATATAACAATAGGTATAAATACCTTGTTTCCAAAAACAAACCATCAATCAAACCCGTTTAGTGTAGATCATACAGTTATGTTTTTACTCATTATATCTATAGTAATTTAATTTTCTTTCTTTACTACGCTGTACGTTTTGATAAACATAACTAATTTAACTATTCCAGTTACGTTGGAACTATCTCAAACATTCCGAAAGTTAATAATGTGAACATCCGCGCAATACTTTGCCTACATTAATTTAACAACTGTTTCGCAATTATCATGCCATTTAGCTAATTTTGAATTAATTTACGTTCCGGTTTTACGTAACTGGCGAAACTACTCATGGCGTTTTATTGCAATAGTTTTTACTACAACGGCGCTGATAATAAATAAGGGTGACTATGTAACAAGCTAGCAACAATTCCCAGTCTCTAGAATGGTTTTCTTCGTATTTCTGCTTTAATCGTTTAGAAACGAAGATACAGCTTTACGGACTAGTTTATGCATCTATCTAGCTCGCTTTAGTATCTCTCTTTTATGAGATCAAAGAACTAGTACTTTAAAGCAAGTTTTATTTTCGATTAAGTTTTAAGCCCAAAGTTTCGGGAGTTATGTGACTTTAACACTGAAATTGATGTCAGATTCCTTTATCTGGCCTCGGTTAGATGGTTTAAAGTAGACTTAGTTGTTAATCATCAATAAAGCTTCTCATTACTCATAACAGAACCGAGAGAAAATAAAATAAGTAGCTACAGTCATACAGTCATTAGTTTACTCGTCTGCCTCCATTGTCCCGACTGCGTAATAGATGACTGGCCCACTGCCACTTCAGTTGAGAATAGTTTTAATATTTTCAAACGGAGTCGAAAGGAAATGCGGCATTCCTCCCCCGAACAATACCCCAAGTAGGACCGTGCGGAATTTTTATCCGTGCCAAAAAACTTTATGCTTTACTGCGTACATTCCCATCGGTTCGTTAGTTGAATTGAGCTGGGTATTTAAGTAATTGAGTCAGATTGCGGGCTCCGAAGTGCTCTTTTGTACAAGTTCTTTTTGTTTGACTGCGAAATTATCTGCAGCATCCGATTGAATATTGTAATATTTTCAAAGAGAATGCTTTCTTGTTGTAAGGAAAATGTTCATGGTTGTTTGTTCAGTATTCTGGTTTGTTCAGCGAGATCTAACAACCAGTTTCTGTTTTATATGGTTTTGCTTTTTGTTAACATAGTCTTTATAATATCATAGAAATGTTAGGTATTGCTTTAGAGGAACGTTGGTGACTTGATTTTAAAACTATTTATCATCTGTAGCTAATACCGATTTAGATATAAAATAGTAGACTTCATTATTCGTTTAACGAAATAAATCTTGTCGCCCAAGGTGAAATAAATAACTTTTTATGTCTTGCGGTAAATGAATTGAACCAACCGCGAATTTAAATGGAACTTATTTTCGGGTCCGGACAAACAACGGGTATCCGAAAATTTGTTAAAATCCAATTCGATAATTGTTTTTCTTTGCTAACATTTCTAAAGTTTCCAAAAACTTCGTTAACTCTTTTTTTACAGTTGGGAAGTTCCTTGGGTACCAAACGCCATTCGCAGAAAATTAATGGCAAATTTTTCCTGGCTTTTACTTCCATTTTTCAAACGTTGAGTTCTCATTATTTTAGTTTAGCTCCGGTTATTTGGAACAAATCTTTTTTGTTTAATTTCAGAAAGTATTTTTTTGTTTCAATTCTACGTTTGACTTTTGATTTTAATCTCGTCAGTTAAATATTTGGGAATGACTTTTGGATCAACTGTTAGTCCATTGTTTTTCAGATTGCGTAATTATTACAAGCTATAATAGTATTTATAATCAGCATTACAAGCACTGAAGCTTACCTACTTCACTACTTTTACAAAATATCCTAAAACCAAAATGCTTCTGTTGGTTATTGAGAAGTCTAGGTTTCAATACGAGGTATAAGTTAACCACTGTCAATAAATTGATTTGGGAAATAAATTAAAAATAAAAGCTTGTAAGAATTAGCGCAAGCTTTATGATTCTGATTCATTGAACGCACTTCTAGTTAGTGCATATAGTAAGATGATGAATAGTTTTGAGTAGATGGGATGCAAGTAGAGAGCCTATTGGATCTGTCAGTCCTTATACGATCTTGATAACTCGCTTATCTCCACACCACGTTTAGACCACATATTGTGACACAAACCGATTTTCCCAGTAACTGAATTCTCAATATTGTTCTTCATGGGAACTAAATGGAATGTAAGAAATAAAAACATAGAAAACAAATAAAACACCCTAATGTTATTAAAACAATATAGAACAAACACATTTTGTCTAACTCTGTCTGCAGTCATTTCAGGAGTCGATATATCAAGAATTAATGACGTGGAAATAAAATATCACGTTTGTCGTTCGCCCTTGTACTTATAGTTTATTTGCTGGATGAAACGTACAGATCGCATTTCAGATTTATTTTTATTACTTTTATCGAATACGTCATTTTGTTAATTTATGAGCTGATTTTCTTTTCTGACGGGGCTTTCAAACGAGAAATTATAGCAACTGATGTAGCATCACGAGGTGTACCTGTACTGTAACATTTGTCACCTGTACCCACTGTAAGTAGTTTCACGTCGGTTTTTTAGCCAAGTCAGTAATTTTGAGATTTTAGACGTCACCCTTAAGACGTAAATACTAAAAGGGAACTTGAAATTTGATGGATGCGAGCAGCGACACTGTGGCACAGTTGGTTAGAGCAGCGCCACGGTACGGTGAAGGTTCAAATCCCGCTCGTGTCCATCATTTTTCATACTCCTTTACAAGTCAGTAATATTAAGTTTAGTATTTCACTTGCTTTGAAATCTTAGAATGGGATAAAGCAGTTCATAGCTATTTAGGACACCTCTCTACGTTTTAAATTTATAAGCTGCAACTTAATCGAAACTTTTTTGTTTATTTATTACATAATTGTTGATACAATTTATTGGGTAGGGGGTTTGAATTTTCGGAAACATTGTTTTCGTACAGTAGGTAAATACAGTGTTGAGATAATTAACTAGGTACTAAAATATTTTTAAAACATAACATAACATCACGCCTGTATTCCCCGAAGGGATAGGCAGAGGTGCACATATAGCAGGTACACCCACATTTCGCCAGTTATGTTTTTAGGTCCCAATGTAATAGGGGGCGAGCCTATTGCTTTTTAAAACACCATGAAGAAACAAACCAAGAACAACATATTGAATCATATGGCAATGTAACCTAATAGTATAATGACTCAATGTTATTCCTAGTACAACTTCCTTTGTATTTTACTAACAATGTTAGTCACAATATCATAAAATCGAATCCTATCGTTCCAGTTAAAGCCGTCAGGTGGGGTTGCACTGCATCCTATGGGTTAATGGCTATCGATTTACCATAGGCCGAGCATATCCGTATCTCTAGCAGGATCTGGGAATCGGTATTACGTACCATTGGGTGTATCGGTATAAGTTATTCACCGGGTATTGCCAGCGACTTAGCATTGAGTATGTTTGAAAATGTATTTCAAAGAATAAACTGTTTGCAGTTATTGAGTTTCGGGAACTTTTGGGTTTGCTTATTTTTGTGTATAGCGCTTTTTCCTGTAGAGGAAGAAAAAGTGTAGCTTTAGGCTCTTCAAGCTGGGCTTGCCGTCTTTATTATTGCACCTATGACGTACCTACAAACTGGCGAATTTATGTAAATATATTAATAATTATGGCTCTGCCTGCTCCTTCTTGTAATACTGTCATAATATAATTATAGTTTTTTCCAGCTCTTGTATCATGTGTATAAATCGCAATGAATATTTATTGTTTTGTATTTGAATTTTGTTTTGTATGAGGTCTACATAATATAATACAATAATTAATAAAAACAAATATGGATATCATCACAATTGTAAACAAAGTTAGGCAAAGGTACGGGCTATTCCAATTATGTTACCTAAGTAGTAGCTATAGATCAATGCTCAAAGTATTTTGCAGAATACTAGGAAAATCTGAACACATGCCGTAGAATAGAATAGAATACATTTATTCGTATAAAACATGGTGTACAAAGGTGTAAACAAACCAAAATAAGATACCTATATTAAATGTTATTGAGAAGCGATGTAGAATAGAATTCGTAGAATAGTACCTATTTATTAGTATTATAAGTACTGATAATAGTATATAATTATTTTGAAAGACTGTCTCGTTGGTCTAGTATTCGCTAAGCGCCGACTGCTGAGCATGAGGTCAGGGGTTCAAATCCCGGGTCGGTCAAAGTGTTACTGAGTTTTTCCATTCGATAATTTTCAGTATCAGCACGAAGTCTAGATTTGTGCCCAGTTGATGGCAAAGCTCGCCTCCTATTATATTGGGACCTTTAACATGTCATAACTGTACCTATACCAAAATACCATATTTCGCCAGTAATAAGCTGTCTTACATTTTAGCATATATCAAATTGTTTCTTAATTAAAAGTGTGTTTTTTAGAACCTTTCACATTAATTTTATATCAATTATGTACTTTTCTTTTTACTGTAATCAACATAACATAACTCTAGCCAGGGTTTCCCGAAAAGCTAGGTTAATTGAAGAACAATTGGATACATAAAAAAGGCATAAAAATATCAACTGAATACTAGAGACTAGTACTGTTAGGAGTAGATGTATTTTCGTTCCCAAACCTCAAACAAATTGAATTCCTTGTTTTATATCTACAAGTAACAAATGGTATAGGCTATACGAAGAAATGGATATAAACCGGAGCTCCTATGGTAAGTGTTTGCCACTTGATACGCTGCATGTTCCATGGTAGCTGTAGTTCTATTTCGGTTAGGCTTAGTTTCAGATTTATGTTTAGAAATAGATGGTAGACCGAATCTATTTTCATTTCTGTGGTATAGTTCTTTTATTACTGTATCTGTGATACTTGTTTCTTCTCTATATGGGAACAGTCTTTACCCTTTACGCTTACCATGTTTCAGCTTGCTTCACTGATAGCCGAGCGGTATGACCGAGGACTACCGAGTCGCAAATATAAACACCGGTATGCACCAATATCTATGTCAAATTCATGTGCGTCATTATAAATTAGTTATCAGTTACTAAAAATGGTGAAGGAAAACATCGTGAGGAAACCAGCACACGGATACCACTCGGCAACCAACTTACTTAACCCTCAATCTAAAATCAAACTTACCATTGGTATCAAAAACTCCTAATCAATTTAGTTTAAGACTAACAGCCAGCTTACAACGGAATATGAACACAAAAGACATCTGAGCGCGCCTGCTGTGTAAAATGGAAGTGCAATTGTGCGGACAATCGTATCAGCTCAAACCGGGATTCGTTTAGTTGTGCATATCGACCTGAGGCTGGAACGGTGCAAATAGGCGATAGTTCGGCAGTGGGCCGCACTCGCCTTGCCATTAGGGGGTTAGAGTATGGAAATGTGAGCTAGAAATTGAGATGTTCATTTCTTTGAATTGGGATTTTTTGAGGTTATAGAATTTTTGCCGTTACGTTAGGTAGGGTTAGGTTATTTGGATTTGAGATTTCGTGTTTGCCATCTACGCCGGGATGATATAGTGCACGATGGTCGTCTCAAATACAGGTGCTCTCTTATTCACTAGTAATAATATACCTAAATCACAATACGTATTATGAGGATAGATTTGCGCCCCATTTCTTTAGGACCTATACCTTCTTCTTGTCGTATGGTTGACGAACAACCTGGTGTCAGAGGGTAAACCGCCTGTAGGCCTCTGACATGGCTTTACACACATTTGAAAAATCTTTTAGGTGTGCCGGTTTCTTCACGATGTTTTTGTTCACGGTTTTTAGCAACTGATAACTAATTTATTACGCACATGTATTCGAAAAGACATTGGTGCGTGCCAGGGTTTGACTTGCGACTTGGCAGTTCAAGTGCTATCATTGCCCAGTACCTAACATAACTAGTAAAATATGGGTGTAAACATCTCCAGGAATACATGCGTGATGTTACGTTAATCACAAAACTCTAAGAATATTTTTTCTGTTAGTAAACAAATGTATGTGCATTTAATTTAAAACGAACATGAATAATAGTCCTTTACAAGCCTTATAGCGTTACAAAGCTACTCCACAAATAACATTCCTTTTGTACCTGAAGGAAATATTACAGTTACTGTAAGCGATCCCAACTACACAGTCTCTTTCGTAAATTGGATCTGTGAATAGATATCATCTGATTGAATTAGTCGGTCTATCGACGCTCTCTCGCTCTCTTGAGATAGGAATACACCTATACACCTGAAAATATATAGGAACAACGTTATAAGGATTCGGGAGGAAACTGAATGTTTGGCTTTCAGATTAAATGGAAATACTTGTCGTGATAATGAATCCTGGTGCTAATTGAATTTGTATTATCGGTACTTAATTACGTAAAAGACGACCTAATTGGCGCAGTGGCTAAGCGATTGGACTGCTGCGCTGATTGGGTTGCGGGTTCGATTCCCGCACGAGACAAAAAATTTTGCGATCCGCAGATGTTTGTTCTGAGTCTGTTCTATTGTGTTTGTGATACTCACCTAACCTCACCTTGTGGTACAGGAGAAATTCCTAGTGTGAGGCGATGTTATTTGAAACGCTCAAATAAAAAATATTTTCGCTTTCGACTGCCAATCACAATGGAGACTAGCCAACTACGAAGGAAATATTGTAGTGCACGAGTGTGGGCGCAAACTCTTGTGCACTTTCCATTCCGTCCCACGCATAGTACAAGGGGACGTCAACTCGGCGCTACTTGAGAGAAAAATAAGGCCATATATATAGAGTAAATGTGGGAATCCCTTCGGCTACCCCTTCTAGGAATACTATTATACGGTTGGATGTGATTATAAAAGTATTCTTCACAACCATTGGGTGTGTCACACAAAAAAAATCCTTACAACCGTGTAAGGGTATAGAAGAAACCTTGTCGCCTCAATAAAGAAGGCACTAAGCCAAATAAAACATGTCTTCCGAGGTGTCAACAAATTAACAATACGCGTTAATACACAGGCCAAACTCATTAGTACGCAAATTTAATTCAATAAAAAGTCTGAGAAACACGTACCTCCTCATAATTCTTGTTGAGTAGATACTTAAAGTAACTTCAGAAAGCAAGTACTCGTTATGTACGGTGTGCTTAATGTTATTGCAAGCTCGGACTTCCAGGAAACTTTGTTTTTTTTGTTCCAAAGAAAACCTAAGTTGTAATTATGTTTTCTTTTAGCACTGTACATTGTGATAATTTTAAGCATAAACACAGATGTTCGTATTTATCGAAACACTTAATGTAGTTACAATTTTTGTTAAACAAGTGTTTTACTTTTTTGTATATATTGGCCTTTAAATAGAGAATTTAAATCAAAAACGGAATATTTTTTATATATTTTTATTAAACAAAAGCAAAACATGCTGCCATGTGAAGTAACAATAAACACCACCAAGATTATATTAAAATTACATTATCCCAATAAGATACCGCAATATGCACACACTACAGTTCAAGAAAGCCAACACATTGAAATCAATTCCTCCTGTCTCCACAAATTCATTGTCACCCTCACCCGGGTAAAACATTGGTGAATTTTCCGGCACGTAACTCTCAGATTTAATGTAATTTATCTGCACTCATGAAGCTCTCATTTGAAACGATTTACGCGCGTGTATTTAACACTTACTCTGCTTTTATATAATGTGAAACACTTGTACGATCTGCCTGTGTGATTCCCTCAGAATTGTCTCCAGACAGTTTTTAGCGTCAAGTTTTGAATTGGTTTCAACTAATATTAGTGTAATGATTTCTATCACTTACGCGAATATTAGACATAGCAATAAAACTAGGTTTACGGATTTTATCGCGGTTTTTTAATTGAATTTTTAAAAAACGTAAACCTAGTTTTATTTTAATGTTAGTGTTTTAGTTTTAACGCAGTGATAAAACACTTTTTTATAACTGCCTCAACGGACGGGGGTCATATAATTAGATGCCTGATTATTTCATCTACTATATTTTACAGTTTCTCACACACATTGACTTTATTTTGAATAGTATGTTTTTCATACAAGATTCTTAGTCATATTCGCATATAACATTAAGTCTACATTTAACTAACATAAGGTCTTAAGCCTGAGTTCCAAATGGTCCCTGCGCGCTGCGCCTTGAAACATTTATGTAAGAAGTGAGAATTTAAATACGTGTATAAGATGGAACTTGTATATGACGTCAAATTTTTAATCGTTTATTTCTAGCGTAGTACATAGTACATTGTTCAGGCGTTACTGTTCTCATTCGATGTATCAAATCAATACAGTAATTATGTTCTAGCGAAGTCCACATTAGTTTAATGTTAGCATTTCATTTGTGTTTGATGTGAATAGTTGGCTGAATAGAGTTTGATCCTCATTGTTTTACTTTCAAGTGTTGGACTGGTATTACAGAGTATCTTATATTCAAAACCAACAGCCTAGTATACTAAGTTTTCAATACAAATATGTTGTAACACATCAATTTGGACAATACCTTGGGGCAGTAACTAATACTAATTTCGTTCAAGATTCGATCTCGCTACGAAATAATTACTGTCAGTCTTGTGATATCAGTTCACGGTTCGTGCGGAATCTTTGCACGTGCTATGTCATAAAATCTTGTCAGTGTGAGAGCACACCGCGGTGACGTCTAGTGTCTACCATATTCGCCTTCCTAAGCTGTAAAGACCGTGCGACCGCGACAAACGGGCGACGCGCGACGTGGTTTCCAACCGCTCAGTGTCTCGGAGTGACGTGTTAAAAGGACGTGATTGCGCGATTAAGCGATGCAAATGCATTCGTAAAACGCGGAATAGGTGTTAAATACATTGTTGCTTGTCGATTGTATTTATAATACATTAATTTATACAAGGTTGGACGATCAAATTGGATGATTAAGGACAGATCCCAAAATGTGAGAGTTTAGACTCCTGAGAAATAAAGAACAATGGCCCTGTCCACGCCTTTTATAATTACAGGTGCGAATGTAGGCAAATTGTTTTAGCCCCCGAGGAGTGCATAATTCAGAATTTTGTGCGCAATATTTTGGGTTCAAGTAATTTTTTTTTGGGTTTTTAAATGTACTGCTTATTTATTTATTATTGTTATTTTAGATTCTAAAGGAGTATCTAATTTTGAGTTGCATTCGTTAAGTACAATAGGAATACCATACCACTACATAAAAACATGTAGAACAAAACATATATCTACGTATTCACTCAACATTTTCATTTAACATTAACAACACTTATCAAAACGAACAATTAAGTACGACAAAAGACAATTTTTCAGGTTTATACATCTGAGGAATATTCTCGTTCACAATAAGAAACAGAAATAGGGGCTTAAAGACTCGACAATTTTCTCCCACACACAAATAAGCCACAGGACACGGCTGTCTCACACAGACGACGATTGTGTTGTTGCAAACATTTTATGCAGCAGAAAATTTAATTTAGTACACGCTCCTGTAATTGTACAGATGTTTAATAGTTTATATAGACACTTGAAGATGACAGTATAATTGTAGCTTTAGTATTAACGAAATCCAATCGCTCAGAAATGTAAATAATTGACGACCCTATTGTTTTTGAAGGTTGATATTTTTGTTATCAACATTCTACTAATACAAACTAAAGTAATTTCACAATTATAGTATTTTATGAACTTAATAACATCAGTAATTATCTAATTTCGTCTTGTTTTAATAATGTTGGTTTTAATTCATTGGCATGAAGGTTGTTTGTTCTCCGACCCATGATGGGAGTCGGTTCTAGAATACCTCACAAACAATTGTATGAGAATCAAAACGACGTTGCCGCGTAACCAGCTCATGAATAAGGGCTCCATTCGAGTTCGAAACTAGTCGGGCATTGTCGAATACATAACATAACATAACATAAAATCACGCCTGTATTCCCCGAAGGGGTAGGCAGAGGTGCACATATAGTACACCCACATTTCGCCAGTTATGTTTTAGGTCCCAATGTAATACGGGGCGAGCCTATTGCCATCAACCGGGCACAAATCCAGACTCCGTGCTGTTACTGAGAATTACCTAATGGAAAAACCCAGTAACACTTTGCCCGACCCGGGATTCGAACCCAGGACCTCGTGCTCAGCAGTCGCGCTTAGCAGCCACTAGACCAACGAGGCAGTCAATTGTCGAATACACCCGTGAGTATAACCGGAATATACAGTAAATAATATTAACAAACATCGCTGGAATCATCATCATTAGCCGGAAGACGTCCACTGTTGAAAGACAACTTGCCAACTGCATCCACCGGTTGCCCGCAACTCTGACGATATCATCGGTCCACCTGGTGGGAGGCCTGCCAACGCTGCGTCTTTCGGTTCCTGGTCACCACACGAGAACCTTTCTTCTCCAGCGGTTATCTGTTCTTCGAGCGATATGGCCTGCCCATTGCCACTTTAACTTGCATATTCTTCGAGCTATGTCGGTGTTAGCTGGAATGTACCGACTCACTCATTTCATTTCATAACAATACATTAAAAATGTTGCGCGAAACTAAACAGCCAGTGTGAGTAGGGCCAGTAAGCACACAATTATAATTTCGTATTCGGAACGCCGTAACGCAATAATTTAAGCTTACGAATACAATTTGTACGTCAGGGGGAACGAGTGAACGAATGAACGAATGAAGTGAGTGGAGTGAATAATTTTGTGTACGAGTGTTTTGTTGATAGGGTTCCGTTGCTTTCCTTGTCACCTGTGCCAAGTAAATTACATTTTTAGAGCGTAAATTTAATAATTTAGTGAGATTTATGGTAAAAACCTTACAATTCCATTCTATTTTTCCTTTTTCTTATACACCTTGCTAAATATTGTTAGACTTTCAGGTGGTGGGTGAAAACTATGTGTAACTGGGAAAAGACACAAGAACTATAAAAAAAATAAGGTAAAAAGAAGATTACGAGGTAAATACATTTTTTTAAATTTATAACAAATCAAATTTTAGAGAATAATTACACTCTTTTTCCATAGTAAAAACAACTACAAAGTTTTATGTGCAGTAATTGCAAATACTTAATTAAATTGTTGGTTTAGGGTACAACCCTCTTGATTTTCGCCTTCATTCCCGCAGATATTTAACGTCCGTTAAACATATTGGATATTCAACTACAGGCTTGCTCCCCACTTGCTGTTTAAAAAACACAATCTACTTAGTTATTTATTTCCGAAATGTTCGTTTGCAGTTTAATCTTTTGTCTTTATTACGACTTTTCTAATCTTTTATTTATGTTTAGATGTAGGCCTAAAAGTAAAGTGATTGCTTCCAAACAAGTACCATCAAGTCCATAAACTATAAGCCCTCTTGACAACGTAGAAAGCCTAACAAAATCAAAACCTTCATGTTTACGCCTTCCAAAGCCATCAACGGCTCCCTTGGGGGTAATATCGCTTCATTTTTGTTTACTCTTTATCATAATTCAACGACATTCATCGCTTCGAGTTATGATCCGGTATAACCAAGGCATTTCATACATTATTCAATAACATCCTTTTCTAATAACGCGATATTAGGCGTACTTACCTATACTTGGAATATCGGTACCCTGTTATTTGTGTGGAGCATGTTGCTGGAAAATTTTAAGTCATGGTTTACGGAAATTTGAGAATTTTAATCTAATATTGCAACTGCGTTGAGATGATTGATTTGTAAGCAATCTCAGATTTGCCAGAAAAATAACTTAATGGTTTGTTTATGTACTTTTTTTAGTTATTCTATAATAAATAAGCTGCATCTGAAAGCAAACATCGTGATAACAACAGGCTGTTCCGTTCTAATTGCCGTCTCATTTAGGTAGGTAAAAAGCAAGTCAAAAGTATAGTGTAACCGTCGCGTGGCGACCACGAACCGAAACGCAGCGTTGGTAGGCCTTCCACCAGGTGGACCGACAATATCGTCAAAGTTGCGGGCAACCGGTGGATGCAAATGGCAAGCTGTCCTTCATTATGGCGTTGTAAGGGTGGCCTTTGTTTAACAGTGGACGTCTTCTGGCTAATGCCTAATGATGTTAATGAAGAAAAAAGTTTATCTATTTGGTCTGTTAGGAAAATAATATTACCAGAACTATTAAGGTAAACTCGACTTTTGTCTGTACATAATCACAAATGTGCCAGAAGACACTGACAATAAAAACAATATTACTTTAATTTTTTTTACCGACCACTCGGAACATTACGTCTCACATTCCATTTACTCCCAGTTACAGCGCAGCAGTTTCTTCTATAATATTAAGTCTAGTAAGTCCTACAATAACAGTGTCACGTTAAGTTTACCGCGACATAGGCGGTTGACTCCCGCCCCAAAACTTTCACTGCCCAGGGAGTAATGTCACGACACAAATAATGTCTCACGGGTAAAATACTAAGACAACTTTGTACTATATCTAACTTAATGCCGGTAATTAGTGTTTGACATTACCTACCTATCTATTGTTAGAGGTAGTATTTTGGGTTGATTAGTAATTTTGAACATTATGGAAACTTAGTAGATGTACAATTATTATAATCAGCCTGTCATCCAGGGTAAGCTAAAGAAATCTAAGCAGGATAAAGAAGATCCCTGCGCAGCATAGGTTATAGTCATAGGTATAGCATCTTCTTGATCTAATCCAGTTGTAAAGACTAATAAAATCTGGAGTTTTCCGAAATCTACATAACCAAAGGGCAAAAATCCTCATTCTTTCTTTTTATTTCTCCCGGTATATGTTTACCTTGCGGTATAGGTATTTAAGCCCAAGTCCTGGAAACGCATTTCGCTTTTTCAGCCAACTATATTATTGTCTCGGACGAGTGGTATCCGGCCAAGAATTGATCACCCCCTTTCCTACCATGGGTGTCGTAAGAGGCGACTAAGAGATCGTCCAGAAGATGGGCAGCAGCGTCTTCTGTATCATCACTCCCAATACTGCGATCCTCAAGCCGCTTGCCAAGCGTAGAGAATATCGCAATCCCCCCTCACTCTAAGGGGGAGGCCTTCGTTCAACAGTGGACGTGATCCGGCTGATGATGATATGATAATGATGTATTGTCTTTTACTCTTGAAAAATCAATTAAGTGATTATCAAATAGAACATGTGGTGAAACTTCTATTTCTTGGCTATCAAGATATAAAAATAAATCCTCTTTACAAACTTCCTACAATCTGTACTCACCAATAAGAATCACGAAACGTTTCCATACATAAAACGTACAAGCAAGAACAAATATTAAAGAACAGTAAAGTTACGAACTAGCGCGGCACATCAAAGAAGTTTACACAGTTCGTTGACTGCGAGCATTACGTACCTTTGAACGTATGGAGACTACCCATCGATTGTTCCTTTACTTTTTTGTTTGAGTAAGTCGGTAATGCAAGCAAAATGTTTTTTGTTGTATCTTTTTCAATATCTTTCCTCGCTTTTGTGTTCAGCTTTCCACTTTTTGGTGCTTTGAACGATTATAATAGTTGAAAAGGTTCCCGATTACTCTTACGTTTAATAGAATTAATATTTATAAGAGTATTAAATGCCATTTTTGGAAATTGAGATCTTAATAGACTAAGTCAAAAATTAAGAAAAGTCTTTAAAATATTTGATCTAATTAAAACGCAGATTAACAGCAAGTTGATCCTTATCCTTTGTTTGATTATCATAAAACCCTCCTCCTTTTTGGAGTCGACTAATAAAAAAACATGACGATCTCTAAACCCATTTTTGCACTTACCCGGAAATAAAATGAAATAATAAAACATTACTGAAACGAAATCAAGGCCCCCACTATAGTCCAGAAACACAATGTATATGAAAAGAATGGAAGAAAAGACTTTCAAGCTGATCTAAGCGAAAGACAAAACAAAACATAACAAAACGCTGTCACAATTCCTCCAAAATGATGAATAAATTCGGGCGATATTACGTAATCCACCAAAATATAAGCTCATCTATTTGCGTGACTCAATAATCCGGCTAATACTTGTCATAAATAAGGACCAGCTTTATGAATGCGCTCCCTATTCACCGTGACCTTTACAAAGGGGTTGATGTCACGGGGTGCTAATCCAACTGTGTCACTCTAAATGCCAATAGAACTACCTTTTACAGTGTTTTCGTTGAAAGCGAATCATCCAACTACTCATAGAGCTACTCGTAGTCTTCACATCCTAAAAATTGTTGTCCCACCATTTTAATATTAATTAGGCAAGTTTAATCATAATATAATTAAACAAAGTATATACATTATTTACGTTTATAAATATAGAATATCTTATAATTTGTCTTTTCTGAATATTCAGAGTAATTATTGTAATAAGACAGCTATTTAAGTTACTTAATTAGCAAATACCTACAGTATACTAATCTTGAGCAACAAGCCAGTGGAATTTAGTCATTACTTATTTCCACGAAAAGAATGTAATTAACAATGTCTGAAATTCCTGACCTGTACTATAGGCACTTCAAAAATAACTCATTATGAATAAGTATTGCTGTAAAAGTACTGATAGCCGTTGTATGAGCATTGGACTGATCAAGGTTGCAAGTTCAATCCCCGGCACGCACCAATGTGTTGTCGAACTCATGTGCGTACTATAATTTAGTTCTCAGCTGCTAAAAATTGTGTAGGAAAACATCATGAAGAAACCGGCACACCTGAGAGACTTTTCAACGGTGTGTAAAGCAATGTCAGAGATCTACAGACGGTTTAAACTCTAATACCAGGTTGTTCATCGACCTAACAATAAGAAGAAGAAAAGAATTGGGGGATAGATTAAAAATAATTATTCTTTTCAAACGCCGTGAAGATGGTTAGTCAACAAATCCTTTGTGGATCCGTTGAATGGAAATAGACTTGCCATATGGGACTTATTATACGGAGCAAAATGTGGATGTATGTATAGACCACACCTTTTTGTATAGAAAACCCCTCACGCCTTCTTCATTAGGCATTTCAGATGAGATTATAATCAAATACCTTTCATTAAACATCACAATTTGGTCTCCAAAGTCATGTCTAGGTTCCTCTTAACTCCCTAATACTCGTATAACACCACGCCAAGGTCAAATACTTCAAACATATAAAGAAATGTTCGGGCACTGACAATTCACTCCAGTAAATAAATTCTCCCTTACACTTTAAGCTTTCCCATCACGCGTGGCTGTCAAAATTCTCATACGTTTTGATCGCGTTATTACGTGCGTCGTGCAAAACAAATGAGACGGCGCTCAAAGACTTACGCTTCGACTGGATGTGTCCTATTTTTTTGCTAAGAAGCTTTTCTACATAATAAGAAAAATACTGCTGAATGAGCTTGTATCTTCTATGCCTATAGTGGGAGTGTACTTGAATATTTTAGACATTCTCTGTGTGTTGATAATGGACACTATTAGTAGTCTTAAAAGAGAAAATAAGCATTTTCTTTACTTATAAGTGCAGATCCTCTCACTTAATTCTTACATTATATTGGCAGAGGTGTACTTCCATCGTCGGAAGGCTACACAATATATACCAAATAAACGGTAACGAGTTACCATTCATGAGGTCTTCACTGGATTTGAGGCATCTTACAACTTAGGGTAATTTGGGATCCTGGAAATGAAAATAAACCATTCCTTAATCTGTTTTGAAGGTTGCACAGTTACGTGGGGCAAATAATAGGAGTTATTTTAGCGCATCCTAAAACATCTCTTCATTTTCTCTACATCCATGGAGCAGGTGAGTGCGTAGGCTCGGCTCACGTAGGACTGACTGCCTCGCTCTGAATCACAATTCTGGGACGTATCGCACTTAGATATAAAATATTTTTCATTCATAAACTACTCTGTTATCGGATATGGAAAAGATATGATGAAGATATATATTGAGAGTGCTGGTTGCTTTATTTTGCATGTTAGCAGAATAAGAATGAGATATAGGAAACGTAAAAGATGTGGCTTTACGACGGATAAAACGAATTTTGGATTAAATACTAACACACTTCAGCTATTGCACTTTACTTCACTTAAACAGTGAAAGCCGAGTGGTATAACCGTAGGAATGCCAAGTCAAAGGTCGCAAGTTCGACCCCGGCACGCACCAATGTCTTTGCAGAAATCTTTACTTATCAGTTGCTAAAAACGCTGAAGGAAAACATCGTGAAATCGGCACACCTGAGATATTGTTAACGGTGTGTAAATCAAAGGCCTACAGGCGGTTTAAACTCTGACACCTGGGTGTACAGCAATCATAACTAAGAAGAAGAAGAAACTAACACCTTCAAAGAATACAGGCGTGATGTTAATTAACGCTATATCTAAATCGAAAACATTGAAATTCAATTAAAACCTCAATTGCTGGATTCTGAATTTTAACACAATCCATCATTAAGTGGTAAACATTAAGCTTGATGTTAAATAATTCTATGTCTAAATCGCAAACATTTCAATTGAACGAAACATCAACTCCTGGAATTTGAAATTTAACACGATCCGTCATCAAGTGCTTCACAAACATTTATTATTAAAGTCGCACGTATAAATTGGTAATGGACACTATTATGCTAGTGCCCTTAATGGCGCGTTTTCACTAGGGGACATGTCACAGAGACTTGTCGCAGAGACGTGTCGCAGAAACTTGTCGCAGAGACTTGTCGCCCAACATCCACGTGGTGTGTCTTTACGACTTTCTGGGAGAATGTCGCTCGAAATTTGATTTGTTCACACTGCCCAGTGGTGAATAGTATGTCTCCCGAGGAGGTTGGTATGGTTTAGTGCGACTTACTCAAAAAGCGACTCGCGTCCTCACTATTCAATACTAGTCGGACGACATCGATTTCGTGTCGAGCACCAGAATCGCCGGTCAAACGTCGCATAGTGAAAACGCGGCCTTACGAAAACAACAGAACGCCACAATTAGATTTGACGTCCCGATTGAAGTACTGATTGATGAGGGTTCGATGTCACGCGGGACTAATTTTTGTGATCCACTGATAAGTTAAGGCTTGTCATATTTCATATTATTAACTGTCTAGGACAGATTAGGGATCTTCATGAAATTAGAGGTCTTTGGCAGCGATAAAAAGAGATAAGTGCTAAGAGTTAAGGCAGGCCTCAGCCATAAAATAGGTTATTTCAACCTGTTTCAAAAACCGCACTTACTATAAATTAAAAACAAAATTACTATCCGGTATTGTATAATATGTCTAAATAATCAGATAGCAGTGATTTACGTATTGCAATGTTAATTAATTTAGTAACGTTATTACACCCAAGAACTGGTATTAGAATAAAGTGTAATGTCATTCAAAATGGAATACATCATAGATATCTAACTCCTGCTAAAATGCTGCCTAATGATTACCATCTAGTCAATTTTATTAGCTATATTAACATTACCCAATATTTCCTTTTGTAATTTAACCAATAACATACATATTTAATTCACCCACATACACCACAAAACAAAATCACATTATTATGCTGACGTGGCTTTAATCACAGCTCGCAACGCATTCAAACGATTTATGAACCTAATGTATATTGGTTGATCCTCATACATCACACACAAATGATTCATTATTATGCCTACACACGTTGGTTGTTGGCGGATGCAATACATCCGTTGCTGCATTCATATACAAGAGTGCTAGCAACGTACTTTGCCATCCAGCAATAGATATCGAACGAGCTCCAGGAATTAGGCCAGCTATTGCCTAATTTATACTAATGCTGCTTTATATTTAGTATTTAACTGTTGCTTCTATGGGATTAAAATCCTTTGTTATACCTATGCCAAATGTTCAAATATTTGCTATGGTGTACACACATTGCGGGCAACTGCACTTTAGTATAATTAACCTCAGTTATGTGTTAGTATTATTTATTGAACATAAATTTCAGCCGTAAAATTTCTGTTACTGTAGCGTTTAGAGAGCAATGGATCGGATGACACATTTATAAAATTAGCAATACTTAAAAAGAAGGATGTCTTAATTACGATATATATATAAATATGGTATATATAGTAGTTTCTTCAAAATTTTAATGCAGTTAAGTACATCATTAAGTGTCGCCACAAATGACGATACTTAATTAATCAGTTACTGAGTGAAACAGAAGAAACCTCTGAGGAAGAAGAAGAAGCCTAAGAAGAATTCAGTTTATAAACCACCTGACAACCACGCCCTAAACTAAAAAATGGTAACCGTGGTAACCATGGTAACCAAGACAGTACTTTGTGACTTCAGAGAGATAAAACGAATTCCCACTCAGATCTGTGGGCGTACAATTGTCGGTGCTCTATTGACGGTATTTAAAAAGTCGGGTCTCAGTTTAGCTACCATTGAAAAGAGCCTGTTATAGCATTTAACCTTGGTGACCACATTATGGTATTAAGGTCACGATATAATTACCTTCTTTAAGGATTATTTATAGTAGTCCTCTTCCAATAAACAATATTTGAATGTAAAACATCTACATACAGGCACAATTTTTTTTATTGGTTGAATTCTGACCACAGACTTCCTTAGGCATACCTATATCAAATAGGTTATAATATGTACTAGGTGGATTTAAATAGGTATTGAATATTATAATGTTTTTCTCATATTTTATTTATAAAAATATGATCAGTACGTATTTTCATCAAAAAAATATTTTAGCATAATTCTCATTGCTTTGCAGATTTCTCCTACTTGAATTTGCAACGTAGGATAATTTATGAATAACGTCTAAATATTGTATGGACCAAATGAGAACCGAATTTACCGTAACGTTGAACACGAAAAATATGTTAGCAGAATATAAACCGAGCTTATATTTAATTCAGTAGAGCATAAAAGACTATCTGTTAACGTTGACCATACGATCAATCATTCAAGCCCAAATTACTTCTAGGCGTCAAACCGCGCTGAGGAAACTTCCATTTTGACTTCACATGAGGTACTGGCTATACTCCAAATAGGTAACGAAGTCGATTTATACGTACAGCTAAGGTCAGAGGTGGCGTGCTCAATAATTTAGTCGGATAATTCGTTCGGGAGGGAGGCAAACGTATCTATTATTCAATGAAAAGTCCGAAACTCGTGGGAATGTTCTAATGCATCCGAAAATGTTTTCTATTCCTGACCCAGTTACCGTTTGATGGATCGCACATACGAAATTTGTTATGATTTAATTTTGTACGAAAAAATCTCGGATCGAATCGTTGTTTGGTCGTGTTAAAAGATTGATGTGTCGTTTGATTTCTACGGGGAAAAGATTGCGTATAAATCTTCATGAAAAGTTTTATTGTTGTGGAATATATTTTGGGGTTCATACTATATGCAAACATAGAATAGACACAATATTTATAACATAGTATAGATTTTAGTGATGTTGATTAATAATATTATGCAGCATTAGGTATAATGGCAGAAAACGTAACCTGCAAAGCACAACATTTCCGGGAGATCGATGAACGCCATGCTCTTAGTCGAATCAAACTTGACAGGGCTCTAAAAGTTTGTTAATCTTCAACACAATATGTTCCATAACAACCAACACTTTATACTTACTTAGAGTTAATATATGTTACACATAAGCAGTATTTATCCACGCCCCTGTATTGTCGCTTGTAAGTATCGCCCAAATTCTCGAATCTCCGACTTTCCTAGTCTACAAGTTTACCTCCATTATCTTCTCTTTAAATATTAAAATGTAAATTGTCTGCTGAAACGTTGGCGGTAACGTTGAAACTTTGTCATTTTCGAACAAACAGTTTCACTTCTTAAATTCATTTTTAACAGACCGAAAATTCTTGGTAATGAAGACTTTGACAAAAAATATGTCTGAAGCGACAGGCCCCACTAGAGGTAGTATACTAAACCCTTTTAAGTTCAAATTTCACAAAGACAAAGGTATTAATGGTAATGAGGTTGGGTTGGTTTGGCTTAAGCTAAAGGGAGTAAGCGTTTTAAACGCTCGAAAGGATCATACTCTATACAATTTAGGAAAAGAAGAGGTATTAGCTTTTCTAGTGAGACTAAATAGGGGGATGAATCATGTAAAGATATCATTTTTATTCCCCAGCTGTTTACTCTTCTTAGAGGTATAGGTGGCATAAGGTCAGAACTATTTGAAGCACCTTATGAGTTTTTATTTTTGTAAATATGTATGTATAACCAAAACTTACACTCCTTACTAGGATACATGAAGATTGATACTGTATCATGTCAGGTATACTGTGTATCTATGACACATTATGAGATCAAAGGATTGAGTGGAATAAAACCAACAAATACACAACGATCCTTTTTATTTTAGGAAATTTCACAATAAAAGTCTTGATTGGATCTTATCCATAAACGGCAATATGCACAGCAAATATTATTACTAGAACCTTAATCTAATTAAACCAAAGAAACTTATGATTTTTAATCCATACAATATTTACAATGCCCTTATTCATAAACGAATTTTCTTTGAAGCCTTAACTTAACCTATTGGGTACTACACGCGGCAACTATGTATTTCAACTTTATTAAAAAACCTCAAATTTTGTGCTTTGTCAGTTTAGGTTCGAACGGATTGTTATTGAAGCCAAAAAAATAAGTTTACGAATAAGGGCGAAACTTTTTTACAATATTGTCCAAAATTCATACCGAACGAGGCTAAAATTGAAAATTAAAATGAACTAAATTCGATACCCTGTTTACGAAGGGACCTTTGCATCCCCCTTGAAACACGAAGTAAGCATAAGATTTAAAAAAGTTTGCAGACATGACACTCGATTTAAAAACAAAGACAATAGTTCTAGAAATTTAAACAATCTATTTCGTTGCTTTTTGACTTCGAATTAGGTTATACAATTTGAATAATTATGGTGTATATTGGGTATTGATTGGATTTAAAACTTTTTAAATACAACTCAGTAATATTTCAATGTACTTGGATATAATTAATATTGGCATGACATAAAATGCTAATTCATCGGAGTGTCGTATCTTCTACTTTTCAGAACTTATGAATAAACAATTTTTGACTTTGTACAGGTAATACGTATATCGTCTTTGGAAATATTTCTTCTAAATAAATATTGCATTTCGTCAAAATAAATAATTATATTAATAATATTAAACAAATTAGCTAGAGTTAGCTTAATGTTTTTTTTTATTATTTGTGACAAATTCACGTACTGTTTAGAAGCAAATGACAAAATTTGGATACAGTTATGTACAATTCTGATACTCTTAAGCCATGGTTTACTATTTACAAGTTTTCTATACAAATAATAACAGTAAATGGTTCATTTATAACCAACATTAAAGAGCTTAAATTCTTACCGCAATTTCTGATGCCATTTTAATTATTTTGCATTCAGGTGGAGTTTCTTACAGGCTTGATGTTACGTCATGTCTTTTGTGTTATTTTACATTATTATTTATATGAATAATGTGTTCAAGATCAAGTTGCTAGGCACGCAGCGTATTGGTTTTACGAAAAAAAAGTAACTGGTAATAAATACACGACTACTTTCAGCAATGTCACATTTTTGTCATCTGCTTCGAGACATAATTTTGTTATTCTTATAACTGCACATCATTCTATTCAATAGACAATGACCATACTAATACATTTCAGCTTGAAAATATTATTTATTTGTCGTTTCTAACCAATCTTTACTTTAAATAAAATTTTACGTTACCATTTCAACCACTCAAACCACACTATTCATTGACGGTTTTTTTGAAACTTCCCTTCATAGGCCCATGACCACACAGCTAACTACAAACATTGTCTGTACATTTTTTTAAAGAAATATTTATATACACATTTATTATATCGGTTTAACACCAAGAAAAATATTTTGAATTATGAAAACCCATACACTGATATTATCTATTTTACATATTCGATCATTTTTGTTGATAACCACGCACATAACTTAGTGTATTACACGTAAAGCATTTTTTTTTCTGCTTGACAATCACGAAATTGTGTACCTAAAATTGTTTCTTCATTAAAACCTATTTGGTTTGGTTTTATTACTTTGGGTATGACTAGAACTATACAGAATGTGTCAGTAATAATAAGCCTTATTCTATTTCGGAAATTACGCTGTGAATTGTCAGTTCCCATTGATACTGAGAAAAAAATGTGTGTGACAATCAAATGTCATATTAACATCGTCGAGTAGAATGGCTTTGTCTCTTCATGACATTTAAATGAAAGGTAAAAAGATGAATATTGTATTTTCATATTGTATCTATACGAAAATGTTCTGGCGTATTTATGAAACGAGAAGTCTAGATAGCGTTGCTAAAGAAGCCATAGTGAATGCTGTGAAGACGTTAGCCTCTGAAACAAAACACACATCATTAAAAATAGAACAAATAATTAACAAAATGGAACGATTTAAATTTTGAGTTAAGTTTTGCTTATTAGTCCAGATACCAAGGGATAATAATAACGCGTTTGGTTAATGAAACGCATAATAATTAACAAAAGCGGTTGATTGCTTTATGAAAATTTCAGAATATCAATGTTTAATTCGAACAAATTTGTTGTTTGATTTCCATGATCAATATTTATTGAAGAGTCTATCAATGAGGTGTCTATATTATATTAAAACGATTATTTATTTTAACTTAAAATTATTTCCAGAGTGTAAGCTAATATCAATTCAAAGGTAAATCAACACATTGTAATTAATAATTATCAACAAGTTTAATGGAGGCGATAATGAAGAAGTAAAAATATACGTACACGTACAATCTCTAAATAGTAATGAAAGTAGAGTAAATATTGAATTACCTCTAGAACCAGCTGCTGCCGCTAGTTGCATGTCCGCAGCGGTGGGCATCTCAGGAGTGGTGCTTATAGGACCTGTGCACAAAGAGCTTAATTCAAATAACATTCCTAAGTAAATCAACGAAGAATTTCTAATTTGAAAATTTGATTGCGTCAAATTATTAATTCAAACGGGCTCGTTACAGCTAAAGGTGAGATATAAGTACACATTCATAAAAACGGTCCAAACGACATCCAATAGTTTGTCAACAGTAAATCGGTCGGATCCCCGCGGGTCGTCACTATTGATGTGAGTGAAAAACTATCCATCATAATAATCCATCTTTCAATGTCCAATCCAAAAAGATTTCGGGAATAAAATTCCGGAGCTAGACTTGTTGACTTTTCATTAGGAACAAACGCCACGAAAAAATGTTTAAGCGCCCACCGATATTCTATTAAGCGCATTTACCCTCCACAATGGACTTAACGAAGCATAAAATTATTCACGAGGACTGTAGGAAACGTTCGTCTCATGTACTTGAGATAGCTGTGTACACAAGCTTCCACTGATAAAAAGCTTAAATGGCCCTCTCGAAAATTATTCCACAAAATTGTTATTTTCATGGCTCCCGTTAAAAAATATAGGTTCCATTCCTTATTCTTTTGGCTCCTAGGGGACACAATAATGACGTTCGTCGAATTATAAAGCAGTTAAGTCGCTTTTGAAAATAAATAAACACGCTTTAAGCTGCTACGTCGACATTTTGTTCTCATATATTTCGTTGACCAACGATTTTTATCTTTTAACAAATTACATACAGGTCATAATTTATCATTATAAAGGCTAGCAAAAAGTAAGTGTATTTAATACCCATTGAAAATTATACCGTACAGTTTTTAATTATGTTTATACTTTACAATTTCCAATTAAGTGCCGAATGGTAGTAATATTAATATCAAAATAACATTTAATAACGATTAGATCTGGAGCTTCAAGAAGATCAAATAAATATTTATTCATCAAATATTGGTCTTCTGAATTTGTCACTATTCAAATGTCAGTATTGTGTTGAATAGTAGCTGCAACTTTAATTCAGGAATACCTTTGTAAATGTGAATTCACTTTGTCTGTTCTGTCACAAGCTTATTTATAGTCAAACGAAACTATTGCCAACGGAACATCGAATCAAAGAGAAAAGAGCTATTCAAAAGAATTTTCTGCTGGAATTTTATTCGAATCTTGATTATTCCATTGAGGCACTATTATGCAAATTAAAAACATTTAGAATTCACTCGCTCACTGTTGAGAGCTAAAATATTTTGCACGTTTATTCCAAACTCTGAAGACCTTTTTTGAGTTTGTACAAAAACATTTTAGGTGATAATTACATTTGGCTGCGCATAACTGTTTGCATATTTTTACCCTTTTCTTTTACGTGTTTAACATAGTAAACAGTAAATATTACACATATATTAACCAAATGAAGTTATTTAACCTGAAAAATGTAATAAGGGTGGATCTAAAGAATATTATGACAGCCAAAAAGTTTATAAAAGAAGAATATTATAGAACGTTGCATTTAATAATACAACTCTTATGTTACTTTTATTGACATTCACGAGATCTTTTATTAAGCAAGTCATAATAATTTGAATATATTCCAGAATATAAATATATATATACATAAATCAATAATTGAAATCAATTCAAGAATGTAAAGTTCTAGTTACCTGGATAGTAAATCGCTTCTTTTCTCACAGCGTACTTCGCTTGCGGTATTCTAAGGGTGCAGATGAATTCTGCCGGCGAGGACAGATCAGCGTCATTCAAGGTAACAGACGCGACGGCCGAGTACCTCCCATTGACTATGTTTACTCTGTGGTCCACTCCTTGTAGATGCCTAGACGAAATAAAAACAAATGGTTAAAAACAAATTTTAGTTTCTAATTACAAAATGACTTCTACCATTTCGCTTAATACCTATAATAGCAGTTCACTGGTAATAGGCTATACATAATAGTGTTAGCTCTAAATAAATCTAGGATATTGTATAATCTACATTATTCTGTCTAAAGTGATGGATGGTAAATAATGACTAATTTTCAATCGAATATTTCCAGAACCAACAACCTGAAACCCGGCTACTACATGCGGCGGACCTATTACAATAATATTACGGCCCTTTTATATTTAATCCTGATATATTATTATCCATACTTTACCCCCGCAGTGGCTATAAATTTTGAGTTAATGCCGCCTTACTCAAGTGGGACTAATATTTAAGTGTATCAGCGCCATTCACAACCATTTAGATCTTACATTAAACATAACTATTGTGCGTTAGTAGCCAGCTATTATTTTTATGAGTGCTTCAAGGGTTCATTTTATTATGGTGTCGATGTCGTTTCGATAACAATATGTTCTCAGCCTTTCAACGTATCGTTAGTTGTGATTCTAACGCGGTTCCAACACCAAATCGCCAAGTTAAATTAATATTTTAGGTGAATAAACTACACACAAACATTATTAATTCCAGTGATATATTTATCAAAGGATTAACTGGCAATCCTTTGTGGAAATAACACTATTATGTTTAAAACAAACGTGGCATGAACATGAATGGGAATGTACCACTTTAGCGCCAATCGTATTTCGAAAGAACAAAAGTAGTTCGAAAATATATGAAGTTTTGTCAGAACCACAGTGGAAATCCAATTTATAACAAATGTAACCACTCGAATTCGAGGCAATCCCGGTTGGAAATAAACACACAGTTTTTATCGTCACAAACTTATGTGTTCGGGTACTCGTGTTAATGCAATCATGTCTACTGAGGTCGCCGGGGTCAGACTCTAAGATAAAATATAAGATGCGAACGAACAGCTGACGTTTCATTAAATTTCATTCCCAAATTTACATCGCTTAAGGCACTTAATGCAGATAGCTATAATTAAATTTCCCTGCACAAATATTTTTCCCTGTTCCCTATTCATTCCTCGAGGAATAACAAAGAGGCAAATGCATTTTCTGACTTTTTGCTAAAGGATGCGATGTTTTGCTTAAGAGATAAGGGGCGCACGCAATAAAAAATCGCCGTAAATAATTCAAAGCCTCGCTGTGTCTATGTTTGTAGTTTTAAAAACATTCTCTTTTGATTAAATTTTGTTGTTAGTTTCAAGACATATTTCCCCGAGGAGGGAAACTTCATTGTTCCCTGCAAATATGTGGTCGCCGCTTGTAATGTTGGTTACACAAAGTTAAATTAGAAAGTTGGGATCGTTTTAGTTTGTACATTCATTATAAAAATATTTGTATGTTGTGTTCGCGGCTTTTCTCGTGGAGTGGGTTGAGAAACAACTTCAAACTAATATTCACTTACACATGTGGTATTTTAGTTGTGGAATTTTTAATTTAGTTTAACTGAATATCATGATAATGGTGGATAGAACTCAAATTATATTTAACTCGACATGTGAAGAATTTAGTGATTTTAGCAATGCATGTAAAGGAAAAATTAGGCGAAAAATTATTGGCGTTCTAAGGGGGAGGACTATGTTCATCAGTGGACGTCTTCCGGCTGATGATGATGATGAAGGTAACAGACTAGTACATAATGAACTAAGTTAATCACATAGTTATAGTTAATTCAATACACTACTTGGTAGCCACACAAGGTCCATTATTATGAGCATTTAAATAACAAAGAAACCCCTTTTATTTCCTTCACATTAAAACAAAAACGCATGGGCGATTGACGAAAGAACCAGAAGGATATTCAACTTACTAGCTTTAAAAAAACGTGCATATCAAAATTCAAATAAAAATACTGGGTGACCAAAATGAAAATTTCCAGCAAAGCATATTTTATAGCGAGGTACTTGGCAGGTGAAGCAGGTGGTGGCATTCAGGCCGACCAACTTTAATCTTGGCCTCAAACGTTGCCAAGTTCCTTTATACTCCTATATAATCAATTGTTCGAAATGTGATATTATTTTAAACGATATCTTGTGCAAGCCTTGTTGAAAGACTGAAAGGTATTCTCTAGAATTATTGTACTACCAATGAGTTTTTACTAAAAATAGCTGCTAATCGCTGAAGGGGTAACCCACACCCACCCACATTACACCTGTTATGTTATAGAAAACATAACAAACATCATGTCTGTATTCCCAAAAAGGGTAAGCAGAGGTGCACATACAGTACACCCATATTTCGCCAGTTATGTTTTTAGGTCCCAATGTATTATGGGGCGAGCCTATCACCATCAACCGGGCACAAATCCAGACTCCGTGCTGCTACTAAAAATTACCCTAATAGAAAAACCCAGTAACACTTTGCACCGTCCCGGGATTTGTACCCAGGACCTCGTGGTCAGCAGTCGCGCTTAGCAACCACTAGACCAAGGAATCTATCTGATTTTTAAAGAACAGATCATTATTACAATTGATTCTTACTGTACTAAAAATACTTTTGTCAGTTTGAGTTTGTATGTGGAATTTCTGTGGACGGTAACGCACTGACGGTAATGTTGCAACTGTTAAATTGATTAAGGGAAAGTTGAAAAATGATGGACACGAGCGGGATTCGAACCCGCGACAGTCACCGTACCGTGGCGTTGCTCTGCCAACTGAGCCACCGTGTCACCGCTCGCATCCATCAAATTTTAAGCTCCCTTTTAGTATTTACGTCTTAAGGGTGACGTCAGGTATTATCTGTTGGAATCTACGATTAACAAAGTTGAAACTGTTATACATAATTAACCTAAGTGACGTCTTCAGTATTATAAGTACTATTTTATCCGAAGCCAGTATGAGATATTCTGAGACGCCACTGACTACTATTGATTATGCCTGATATATGGCTATAGGCTTGCCCCCATTTCACGTAGAACTATCGAATTTGGGTGTGCAAATAGCCTGTGGTTTTCGACCACAGCCGATACTAGTTTTAATTAAAGCTTAAACCTATAAACTAGTCCATTTAGTTTAATGCCTTAGAAACGAGCGTAATTGACAGGGGGTTATACCTATAGGTTGTACATGTACAGTTTTTTAGATTTTGACCAATGACAAGATCTCTATGAAACATAACATAACATCTTGTATTCCCCAAAGGGGTAGGCAGGTTATGTTTTAGGCCCCAATGAAATAGGGGGCGAGCCTATTGCCATCAACCGGGCACAAATCCAGACATTGTGCTGCTACTGAGAATTAGTTAATGGTAAAACCTGGTTACCCTTTGCCCGACCCGGATTCGAACCCATGACCTCGTGCTAGCAGTCGCACTTAGCAACCACTAGACCAACGAAGTAGTAAATCTCTAAAAAAATTGCTGGTAAATTAAGCGCAAACAAAATACTAGTTACAACATATTCTATTACTCATGGGAAGTAACTGTGGCTATCAATAGAACAAGGAAACAATACAAAACTAAGAACCATGAACTGTAAAACACCACGAATCCTGTACAACAGTTCGGGACAAGCCATATCAAATTGCGCCCAGCACATAACACGGACACTTCCCGCAATGCGGTTACCATGTGCCACTGGTAACATACATCAGGGACTGGCCACTTTATTTTGACACCAGATACTCCCTTCACCTACGTCTGCGACGTTTGAAATTTGAACGATTAACGGAGGCGCGGGAGGTCCACCTGCAATTGACGGTGCGTTTCCTTATCAAGATATTCGTTGAAAATTAGAGAGGAATCACAGGTATAGTAGTTCGTGGTTACGATAGTAACGCACCTTTCAGTATGGGAACAATTAAATGTCTATATAATTAATTAATTCTTATACTATGAAAGATTTATGTCAAGAGTAAATCTAAGTAAATCATTGGCGATTTCGTGAGTTAATTTTGTTTTAATTAAACATGATATTAAAATCGTATTTGTTTAGTAACAATTGCCGCAAACCCATGTTTTAATTTGAACCTAACGGCACTACAAGTACCTACCTACACACTTCACAGGACACAATTTGTAGTTTTTAATTTTTTATATTTTTAGTTAAAATATATTCATCATCATCATTAGCCGGAAGATGTCCACTGTTGAACAAAGGCCCTTAGAACTCCACAATCAACGACTTGTACTTGACAAAATAAATTAGCTTGTCAAATATTGAATAAATAATTCATATTAAAAATATACAAACATTAATCAATTTAGATACTCTTCGATATTTAGGTCCCAAAACTGTATCGTCTATAATCTTTTTATGATGACATAGTACCTTATTGCGACCGCTTTACATCAGTAAACAGAGTTTCTTGCGATATTAAAACATTAGGAGGCGATCATACGATAGACGATCTCTACAATATTGATGGTCCATACGATAATTTACAGTATTTATATCCTATGAGAATATAGTAAAGATAATGATGAAGATACATTTATTTGTAAAAAACATGTGTTACATTTTTAAAATGTGGTGTTATAATTAATTTTCTAGTATCAACATGTCCTGCCGAATCAGGCGTACAAATTGCTTAAAATATCCTAAAATAACATTATTTAATATAACAATTTTGGCACATCAATTTCAAATATTATGTTTATCTTGTAAATAATCATTAACACTATAGAATCCTTTTGTACACAAAAAATCTTTAAGTTTTTTTAAAAATAGATTTGCTGTTAGGGTTTTATATGCATAAGGCACTTTATTATAGATTTTTGGGGCCATACAAAAAATACTTCTCCACATAAGGTTGGTTCGGGAATTATGCAAGCAAAGTCTAGTATCGTCACGTCTGTTTCGTTTTAATAGTTTTTCGTTCATAGTAATAGTAATTACTTACTTCTCTGGAGTTGCTATCGTAAGGTTCGGCGCCGGGAACGCTCCGTCCGCGGCGCAGATGACGTTTACCGTGTCGTCATCAGTCTTGTTCTGGATCAGACGGAAACTCGTCTCTGGCACTGAAATTTGATAGCATTATAGACGAGTTCGTTGCTAGAGAATATTGGTGTAAGGATGTATGGATTGGATGACTCCATTAAAAACATTCCGCTCATGAAATATGTTGTACCTAAACTGATTGTTGGTACAATTTTATTAGTAGGTAATGTGTATTATAATGATTAAATTTAAATTTTCCTTGAAGTGCTGTGTACTTCATTAAGTGACAAATTCAACAACAAACAATATTTAAACCTATAAATGAGTTAAGTAGTAGATAAGTCTTAAAAGTACCTAATAAACAATTGTATAACAGCTTACCAAAGGAAGTGAAGAAGAGCGACACTATAAATAAACAAAAAAAAAACTAAGAAAATTTGTAAATACAAAGTCATGTGCACCTCAGAGGCAAAATATTATTTTTAGTAAATTTTAAGTACTTTGTAAATTACTTTAAATCATAATTAAAAATTCTGTCAGAATGTCAACAGATCTATTTAAACTCCATTGGTTAGGAATTCACAGTCCAATCCCTTAAGTCAGGTCGCAGGATATACTCAACAGAGTATGGCTTAAACTTGGAATATCTTAGAGCAATTCGGTATAGTCTTATTTTGCCGGAGGGCTTACAAGTGTCATCCACATAAAAAGGGGTGCGGATAGCAGATGTTGAATGTATAAAACTAGCTTAGCCGAACAAAAAGGATATCCGATATAAGGAAGAGGCGGTAGCGAATCGGAAAGGATGAACTGAGCTTCCAATATTATCTGAAGTATTACGATTCTGATAAACTTGACAAAGAAATGGAAGTTGTCAATGCAATAATGATCCTACTAAACCTTTATTAGCTCTAACCTTTCTTGTGAACCCATTCGAATCTTAAATTTCTTTTTTTTATGTTTTGTCATGCTTAAAGTTAAAAATGAGTCTTGACATGGTCTTTGATTAAATGTTATTGTCAAAATTAAAAAATTGTCTTGTTAAGATTGTTAAAATTTCGTGTGAGGACCAATAAATTGCATCGGATACAACTGTTATCTATTCTAGAAGACTTCACCATACATCTTTACCCTACCTTCCACAGGTTGACCTTGAATACTGACTATGGATTGTTCTTCAACCGTTATCACAAATAGCCACGTGCCGTATATCCTTCGTTAATCTAATCCCCCCATTATTTGTATGGTTAATCAACTTATCTTTGTCAAACGAAGGTAATACATACTTGAAATGGGTTTACCACAATAGGGTAAAGTGTGGAGGGTGGCTATAATGAACCTCCAATCGCAAGTCATCGCTCTAGACGTTCAACTATTGTTAGTTCATTAGCCTAACTACATTCTAATAGTATTCAGCATTTAATTCTAAAGCACCATTACTGAAAATAAAATACACATTGTGTGTCGTGTCTTGAGGTAATCAGTATTTTTAATCTCTTTGTAAGTAATATATTGTAAAGAGAACATGCAAGGGAGCAGCTAACTTATTGGTCCGAACAACAACATGATTAAATGAGCTAGTGCTGTGATCACGGAAATAGGCAATTCGCTTATGATAATTGTAATGATAATTTTTTGACAAACCAATTAGATCCAGAAATGTAGCAACAATATGCAATACCCACAAGAAATATGACGACCTGATTGGCGCAGTGGCTAAGCGATTGGACTGCTGCGCTAAGGGTAGCGGGTTCGACTCCCGCACGGGGCAAAAAATTGTGCCTACGACAGATGTTTGTCTTGAGTCTAGGTGTTTGTGTATGTGATATATCATGTTTGTGAAACGCACCCACGATACAGGAGAAATTCCTAGTGTAGAGTGAGGTTTTTTTTTTAAAATAAGACAAAAATTTAAATAGCATCAAAAACATCTACGTTTAAATACAATTTTTAATTAAAATTTAAGTAATGTCTCCATATATTTTGACCTAGAAACGGCTGCCTAATATTTTCTACCTTGCACCACTTCACTTAAAACTGTGTCAGAGGACTGGCACTACGTGTTATGCGGGAAAGTAAACGGTTTACGAGGAAGCCACACACAAATATGAAATTCAATGTTTTCTTAGTATGTATTGGACGACTTGTGTTCAAGCTTTATGTAAGTTTAACACGAATTTCGAGTATACAGTCTCGGCACGTGTGTATGTGAACATAGAGTTGAATGTATAGGAATGAAAACGAATGGCTGAACTGTAGCCAGCATTACGGGTAAGATAACTTCAATAAATATACTGACTTTATATGTTTGAATTGTAGAATATAGTGGAAGATAATGTAAGTTATAGGTAGGTAGTTGGTTTGATTATGTTTATTTTATATCTATCTGATTAAACTTGTCTTTGCCCAGCAGAGGGACAATGAACACGCTGCTTAAAAAAAATACAATTATTAATACTGACTATGTGTGGAGTATGAATGCTAAAAAGTAAGGAAACTCACCAAAAACTGTCATGTGTTTGCTTTTCACGTCTTCGTCAAGGAACGTTGATACTACACAAATATATTCACCAGAAATGTCCGTATCTAATTTAACTATTCGTAGAGCTCTATACATTTTTAGGGGGTCATCGGACGCCCTATAATTTAAGTCCACACGGCCTCTTAAGATGCCAATGTCTTGAGGTTTTTGCGACACTATCCACTGATACACTGGTTTCGTTTTGCTTCTGAAGAACCATTTCACCATAAGGCCAGGAGTTCTGTTCCCATATGTGTAATCACAGTCTAATATAACAGAGTCTTGAACACCATACTGAATTATTTCTGGCACTACAAATTTCACTATTTTTATTGCATGTAAACCTGGAACAAAAAGAAAAAATGTTTAGTAAAAATATTCACTACATAATATATTATAAGGCAAAACTTTTGTAATTTACATGGTAATTGTAAGGTTAAACATGAACAGGTAGACTAATTTAATTAGATTCTTTCTCTCAGTTTCGCATTGTGTTGTGAAATAGCGCTATCTTACTCTAATATTCTAAACAGAGTGCTTTCAGGTAACTTTGCTAAATAATTGACCGGTACCTAGCTTTTAATATTCAAGAATCTGCTAACATTCTCACGCTACACCCCAGTTTAATGTAAATTAAGTGAAACACAAACAGTTACTCATTAATATTAGACTTTGTGTCCATGAGGCATTAGAATTTGTGTTAACAGGCTTATTTATTATTACTAAAACTGAAAGTGAAAGCGTTCTAGAGATAATAAACTTAAGTTTAACAGAAAATTCTGTGACTGACAACGTCGCATTAGCGTCGACAGGAACAATAATAAATCGGAACGCAATATTGACGGAAAGAAGGCATCGAGGCGTTTTCTCGGTAATGTAAATGATTAATATTCATTGGACAGCAACAAACAATTTGCTGAAGACACGTTGTCCCCTCAAGTTGCTTAAAGAAAACTCTCTCTGGCTAATCCATATCCATCAGTCTCGTAGTCCGCGAACCATTAATATTTATGCAACTCCCAAGTCAACGTTGTTGAGAGCTCATTTAAATTCATCCTTGGTCCTACTTAAAAGCGAGAGTAGGCACGACCTAAAAATTTGATTCGGTAGCACTTAAAATTTTATTAGTGGATGCTTTAGGAGTAAATAAAGTCGAGTGTTAAATAACAAATTCATAAAGACAAGGCACTTTAATCAGAAGGCAGTTTGATATTTTGCAATGTTGAACAGGCTTGGTGAAGTGTGAAAGCAAGACTATAAGTTTGTACGGCAGGAGTGACGGAGAGGATAACATAATAGCCACTTACTGCCAACAAGTTGGTCCAAGGCTTTCAACAGTATCGAATCTCTCGAAGTACAAAATAGTTGGGTTATTTATGTGGCCCAGTTTCAAAGGTGCGTAATATTCAAACGGTCTAATTAAAACACAGACCCTCTTTGAAGATTGTCTACCTTTCAGCAAGTACATTTATTGAGAACGGACATTAATATTAGAGTAGAAATTAGAATAAATTGACTTTGATTGTCTTATGCCAGTCTCTGATATTGATATTTGGGTATTACTTATTAATGTTGAATATGTTTAAGATTATTATGGCATTAGCTATTCAAAAGCCATCTTATCTAGAAAGGAATGGAGAAGATGTATGCGTTTAGGATGAAAGGTTGTTTGTTTATGAGTGCACGAATTAACGTCTGGAATTTTCTCTAAAACGGCTGGACCGATTTTCCGCATATTTTCTTCCTGCAATTTTGAACAAAAATAAATTTCGAGTAAAAATTCAAAACGACTGATTTCTTGAAAAGTGTGACGTCGTTACCGGCTTTCGTCTACTTGTCCAAGAGCACTTGCGGTTTCCCCAGGACTTCAAAATTCGCACTAACGAGGTGACTATCTAGTTGTCACATTTGAATGAAGGCAACGTGAGGTCAGCTGAACGTAGTTTGGGTGGCGGTATTGCGGTCGGGAGGCTTTCTAGTGACCATTGTTGCGCGGCGATAACGTCAGCAACTCGGCACGAAAGCCGCACGATTTGGCCGAATACATAAAATGAAAATGTTTTTCGGCCACTTTGGTTTCAATAAACCACCGATGTTTGTTTGTTTATCTTGATTTAGAGGTTTCACAATTTAAATGTTACCTTGGGTTTGACCAAATATTATGTTAAATCTTAATTTGTAGGTAGATGTAGGAATTATGTCATGGCCGAAGCTTTAAATACATTGCGATCACGCCAGTTTTCCCCGAAGGCGTCGATGTGTACTTCTTTATAAGGTGTCTTTACAACCACATTTCACAGCTTATAATAAGTCCCATGTAGATGGTGAGCCTATTGCCTCACATCGGGTTCATTCTAGGTTCGTCGCTCACGGCTCCCCGGCAACGGAAGAGACTTGTATTTTTAATCTGTCCCCGAACATATAATGTTATATTTTTTGTGGTTGATTTAAGAACCGTCGGAAACAAGTTTGGGTCAACATTATTATACAGCTAGCCTTGTCTTCAACTTCTTTTCACGTTTTTGTGGCAAAGTTCGCTCGGTCATGACGTAAAGCCCTACGTTATCTTGTGACAACAGCCGGTAGGTACTTTTTCCTTGTGGTATTCATGAAATATAAGTGTATAAGAATAACAAAGTTGTCTTTTATTCAGTCAAGAATTATAATTATTTTTACAACAGACTTCCAGAGTTAGGATTGGGAGCGTTGTTATGTATTACATGAATCACATTTTAAATTAAAATTTTAAAATAAAAGCAGATCTGAATACTTATATTAGCTACGCATAAAATTATGCGCATGTAAAATACTCCGTGAATGTCATTGGCATTCATTATCATCATCGTCAGCCGGCAGACGTCCACTGTTGAACAAATTCCTCCCCCTTAGGCAGGGACGCGGTTGCCATAATCTCCACGCTTGGCAAGCGGCTTGGGGATTGCAGTATTGGAGGTGAAATTACAGAAGACGTCGTGCCCATCTTCTGGATTTTCCCTTAGTAACCTCTGACGACACCCACGGGAGGAAAGGGGTGATAAATTCTAGACCACTCGGCGCAATTTTTTCAAATCATTTGCATTAAATGCGTTTTATTTTTCACTGTCATTACAGAGAGTATTAAGACAACTTACACCAAATTAGAATACTAAAACTAGAAGTCAAGACGCACAAATAGAAATCTTCAACAACTGGTACAAACCAAACTAGCAGTTTCTTGTATCTGGTAACATGGATTGTCTAATTTAACTTTGTTAACTCATTTGCCGGGGTTTTGTCTTTGTACAAAACACATTCACGGAATTCATGTTTACCATTTGAAAGCTCTGTTTAATTAATATTGTTAAACTTTGATCAATAGAGGAAATATCTACATTATTTACTTGAATATTCCCGATTTGTAATGTCATGGCAGCCTATCATATCCGAGACTAGCCAACCACGCAGCGGATGTTATAGTGCATAAGTATGCTTGCAAACATAGGTGCACTCGCTATACCTTCACTCTCATTGTTCGATGGGGCGGTAGACCGATACGACCGGGGAAATCAGGCGCAGGGCCAACGGCTTAACGTATCTATAATATAACCTTCCAACGCACGGAGGAATGCGAAAACGGTCACCTATCATGAAACTGACAACGGCGAGCACAGCTTAACCTCACAGGTCGACTGATCTGTGCGGTAGCCACATAGCTACATGCCACTCCCGATTTGTCATAGATAAATGAATAATAGAGATTTAATATCAATTTAAATTCAGATTTTTTGCTTTGGTCTTTGCGTCTATCAAATATGATTCATGTGGCAGGACGTACTTTTTTGCTAGTGCTCAATTTTCTAGCGGCAAGACCACACTATAATACAGACGAAAAAAAATTCAAGAGTAGTTAAAAAGGAGATAACATAAAATAAGAAATAAATAACATTTAAACTAGTTAATGTGGCATCTAAAAACATTGCTCTATAGGAAAATAAAGGCTATTATTGCTCTACTGACAATAGTGCAACTCTTGTCTGAAACAAAAGCAGTTGACTATTCATACGTTAGTTAGGTCAAGTTCTGCTAGTAAACACAATTCATTCCAATTCAATAGACGCTGAAGTATTCCCGATATTGGCAAATGCATACGTAACAGAAGCATTGCATAAGGAAATTGACAGAACTTCGGATATTGCATACCAATCCTACTGGAAATTATTATAAATGTTTTGAATCTCTAGTATATCGCGATGACATTGTTATATCAAAAATTATATCCAGATTAAGTTCTGCGAATATTTAAAATGATATTACATTGTATAAGTAGGCCAGTACAAGCCGAGTCTAAAAGGATAGATATTATCAAAATCATTTTCTTTTAAGACTTCATTTACACCGACCAAGTTTTTCAGAACACATTGAGAGGCCAAATGTTCCTTTTATCACTGTTCTAAACCGTTGAACTCACCTAAAACCTTATCGATAGAATAACATTTGCAGTATTGAAAGGCGTTATTATTTTTTAATTCGATTCTGAATCCCTAGTCGACCCTCTGATCTTATTTATATTTAATTTCGTCCGGTGAACAGCGTAGGCATCGTATTTGTATCTGAAATCGAATTGGAGCTTCGAATGGCGTTAAGAACGCTGAACTTTATCAATTTTCAACACTATAGCCCGAAATTAATTGGAATTGAATTTGCTGACGGTTCAATAAGACTCACCTTTTAATTCTCGTTTGGAAGATGTTTGTTATTCAGAATTTAGCGGTACTTTAGGTATTTAAAGAGGATCATCGATCTCCCAATTTGGATTTATGTTACAGTATTTGTGTACTGACTTGTGTTACTTAAGATTTTTGTAATGTTATTTGCTTTTTGTTCGATATTTGAGTGTTTTTTTAAAACAATGGTTAGCATAAGGTTCTCATAATATTTTAGGACTGTACTGTTGGTAACGAGGTTGGCTGTCCAGGGTGCACCTTACAATCACAGGAATTAACTAATGTTAAAAAAAGCATAAAATATCAGATACTAGTAATACCCATACTCGGGACAAACATCTACGGTTTGAACATTTTTTTGCCCCGTGTGGGAATCGAACCCGCACCACTTGGCGCAGCAGTCCAATTACTTAGCCACTGCTCCAATCAAGACATCAAGAAAGGAAGATATCATTCTCTCTGTTTTACAGTTATAGTTTATACTTTTTAATAGTTGAGCAATGTGTGCCAACAAAATGAACACACTAACTTCCTACCTTCCTACTACAAATCCTTGAACCTATAGCACCACAATTACATAACTTCTAGCTATCATATCCAAACTAAAAACAAGAGTAAACTCCCTTAATGTCGCCATAATACATTTAGAATCAAACTGGGCCGTACAGACCAACATTAGGACAATATTTTCGAGTCCCAACCGGCATCAGAAGGTCACGATATATTATTTCCCAGCGGCAACCTCTGGGCTAGTCCGTGGCTATTAATAATGGGTTTCCTTTGCCTACTGTACATGTGTGTGACAGTAACGACAATGCTTTTACTGGGTCATTTATCGCGTCGAGTTTTTTATTTAAATTATTTTATTCGTTGTTTCGTAATTTATAGGATGTAGGCTTTTGTTGGCTTATTATTTTATTAGTCAACGTACTTATGAATCCCTAGTAGTGTTTAACCTTTATTTCTTCTTTTTCCTGCCTTTTATTTTTAAAGGCATGAGTTTAAAGTGATAGTTAAATTATAGCCTAATATTTATATTGTGAAATACCCAATAGTAATCTAACTCTCTGACTTGTAACTGTTTACATTTGATTGGTTAATGGTGATTTCAATTAAAATAAAACAACATACTCTAACTGTCCCACTGCAAGGCAGGCCCTCTTCTCGTATAAAGAAGGATTTTATATAGAGAAGGAAATGTCTATGTTTAAAACAAAGTAGAATAGAAAACGAATTAAAAATTAACGTCAATAACTTGATAGGTAATTGTATTTTTGAGCCGTTTGGGGTTGAAACATTTGGGCCATGGGGTCCGAGCGCTCGTGCTTTTTTTAAAGAGTTAGCAAAGCGCCTAGTCGACTCCACGCGTGACCAAAGGGCTGGTTCATTTTTTGGCCAAAGAATTAGCATTGCCATTCAACGTGGCAATGCTGCCAGTCTTTTGGGCACGTTACCGGTTGACATCGATGGGGATGAATTCTTTGATGCTTTTTAACTTTTTATTTTTGTATATATTGTTTTTATTTTGTATTAGAATTAAGTTGTATATATTTGTAAAATAGTAATATTAATTCTAAATAAATCAGATTCTTACGTCTTATTTACTACGAAAAATATATTAGCAGAATAAGAATAGCAACGTAAACTTTACTCAAATTCATTTTATTTTAATACAAAATTTTCTGACAACAAATATTCAGGTAAGCATATCGAATTTCAACGGCGTATTCACCCCGTTAAGTCAAATAAATTGACGATTTATTTTGATTTATACGTTGGCCTAGTCTAGGCTAAGGTAACTAGCTGAAAATCGTAGCGATTAAACGTTTCGTGAATATTATACCTACGTTGGTTGTAAATTATGGACTAGAACGTTGCTTATTTTAATTTATGTATGTTATTATAGGATAATGATTATGTATTAACTAGTTTATAAAACAAACATGCATTGGTTTAATGTCTCATCTAAAAATGTGTCTTAGTAAAACCTCAATACGTTTGTCTGTATTTCCAATATTATAAACTGATGTATCTAAATTATTCTTTGAAATCCAATCTGTCGAATGTCCAGTGCGAGGGACTTAATATTTTTTTTCTTTTAACCTACAGCAAAACTACAACTTTTTAATTTCGGGTTACTTCTTGCCAAAAAATTCCAAACATATTATCGTTTGGCTATCCCGGATTTCTAATCCAAGAACTATTCCGCAGCAATAAAACCTATCCACAATCTAGACCAACAAGACAGTCATTCATTCTGAGTGTTATTGAGTGTGTGTACAATTTCATTATTTCTCCATTAAGAGCATTTTATCGAAGCGGTATCGGCGCTGAGCAAATGAACTTAATAGATACCGGCAGTTATGTAACTAAAAGCACAATCTGGGTTAAGCGTTCAGACGATATACTTATAACTAAGCTAACTTATGTTACAAGATTTAGTTCTAAAGTAGAACCTCTAGACATAACTCATCTTATGTTACGACTTGGGTATTGATTGGTCCATTAATTTGCATAATGGCTGCTAGTCTTTACACGCAGAGTCTAAGGTAAGTGACTGTCGCAGGATCGATCGTTCATGGGTAAGCTGTGCCAGCCGCAGTCAGTTTGGTGATGGGTGAATGTCCATACAGCATTTTCGGAAGGCACATTAAGCAGTCAGACTCGGTTGTCATTCAAAGAAATCTAGATCTGACAGTTGTTACGAGTAGACGAATCAGAAGTCGAAAAGTCTGATAACCAGTTTAACATACAGCATCCGGACAGGCAAATGGCAAGATGTCGTTTATGTTTATTGTGGCGTCCTAACAGTGGGGAGGTCTTTTAACAGTGGACGTGTTCTGAGAGGCTGGAAGCCAACGCATTTGTTTGGGCAAAGGCTAGGCTGGTGGCTCTAAAAACAAATCGTTTATGACAATGACAGTAAAAATCCCCTCAAATGGCATAAACTAAAGTATATAAAGGGAGCGTATAGAACTAAGACTATATAAATATTAAAGGTACAATCGCAGGCACAGAATATCAAGCACAGGCAGAGCATCAATTGGGTAATCAAATATATTACATAAATGGGTCTCTTTCAAACGCCATTAACTACAATATGCTCAGCCATTCAGCTTCGACAATGGCTGTTGAAGTGAATTCATCTTTATGAATGGTGATTAGAATTGAATATTGACTGCCAGCGGTTGCTTTAACAAGTTGGACTGGGTTTTAAACACTAAGGAACAGTGTCAAGGCTTATAAATGAAGAACTTGCTTCCATAAAAGAATAGACTGTTATAACCAAAATATTAGCTTTTATAAAACATTGACTTCATCAATGACCTCTAAGGCTAGCCAACTAAACTAAACTAGAGTTAATAAGGTTGTAAAAATAATATATAATTCAATAAAATAGCATAGTGTAGTACAAGCTAAGGTCAAGGTATTAATGGAGAATCTTAACAACGTGACTCAGTTATATCGCTCAAATATTTAATTCAGGTAGATTAGGTACAAAAATATTGTTCGGACAAAAATTTTAGTAATTCTCACAGTTCATGTTTTTATATAAATTTGATGAAAAGCAACAAAATTGTTGATTATACTCACAATATCCCAAAGCAAATAAATACTTCCATTTGAACGAGGCATTAGGACTAATAAACAAATTAGAAGTTTGATATTGTGCGTAATTGTTCAGGCATACCTTTGGCCTAACGGCTGAATAGGTATCCATTTAACTAAGCTTAATTTGTAACGTAATCCTGGAATAACAATAACTATATAACAACATTAGTAAGTTTGTATTTATTTGCCCTAACTGGTCTGAAACGTTAACTATTTGTGATAAAAATTTACTACAAACATGACAATATTCGCAATATTTTTCCGGTAAAAAATTGGTCAGTTGGCACGTCTCTTCTGGTTTTTGTCTGTTTACCTGCCTTGTTAACACCGGTGTAATTAAAACTCGGGACTTTTTGTAAATAGACAAAGGGCAAAAAATATTCATGCGCCTCATGATAACACTGACATTATTCCTCACTTCAAACGAAACGGGCTCAATTTATGCTTTATTTCTAAAAAAGAAAAAAACGTCTAAAATTGCCGCCTCTAAAATTGTACACACAAAGATGGAACAGGCTACGGTTTTAATTAATTAAAGCCCAAACGGCGGATGCATAACAAAGTAGCTTTTGCCACACAAAAATATCGTTGTTTCTGTGAGATGGAAACGAGCACAAAATGTAGGTCAGAGCGTCGCGAAGTTACTTACAAAGATGTAAAACGGCCTTCTAAGTCATAAGCGTCGAGAGGATTTGCACACATTTCTGTTATTAGAACAAACAACGTGGACGAGAAATTGTGTTTTCGAAACACAACTTCAAAATTATACATTTCATCAACACCGAACAAGAGGTGGGTATGAGGAGCGTTATCCTGGCAAGTAGAAGCTTTGCGGTTTTTGCCTACCCCTCAGGGAAACAGGCGTGATTTTATGTATGTACAAAATTTAATTTTAAATGTAATTCTTTATTAAGTGCTTCGCGGCTAAAAATAAGTCACCATTTTCCACCAGTTACATTATCGAGAGCACTGCTAAGACCTCCACGAGTGACTATACTCAAAAGTATTGATCGTGCGGCGCACCCTGGTAGACAGAACCACTTCCAACATTACTGACTAATTTCGTTCCCACGTCATCTTATGACAGTGTAGCTGAAAATCAACACAATAAAAGAAAATGTGGTTCCCTGTCCACAGACACGTGTCTGGGATGTTACCTTAAGCAACATAATTATACCAAAACCTGGAAGCGATTCACGAAATTATGCCATTCATATAAAATGAACTACTTTATGATACTCTCAGCAAGATTCTCGACACTTGAGCCAAATTTTAAAAGCTGCAAGGCGCGTAATTTCTCGTGATCTCAAAACGTGGGGCGGTTCGCCCGCCATTCCGTTTGTCTCCTATTTTGTTAATATTATGTGTTTACGTTGTTCATGCATACAAGACAAACGAAGAGGAGAATACATGAACATTTTTATACGTCTTTCATTCATTTTTTAGTGTATGTAACTTTGTTTTAAATGCTTACAACATTTTTCAATGGTCTTTTGGTACGGAGTAAATTTTAAACTTGAATTGTACCAAAGAGCTGTGCTTTTCGGTGGGAACAATATAAAATATTATGTATGTTTGGACTTATGTTTTATTCCAATATTATATACCTATCTACTATTAAGTAAGACGTTGATACTATTGATGGCTGTCGAGCGCTGTCGCTAATTACATTATGCACTATTGAATGATCTTAAAGACTGGATCATGTTGTATTAGTTCCCACAGTATCTATTTTGAGTTTAGTTTCGGAACATGTAAACAATTTTCATATTGCCAATAGTTTTAATACTAGCCGGCCCGTTAGGTACACTACGATTCTAAGGATGAGACCAATATTTGTATATAATAAGGGCAGTACCTACTTCTATTGTAAGTCGTCTATGTAAGTAAATATTAATATTCGTTCCTCGTTTTGGTGCCTACGCATGTGACATTTTGCTTTGAACTTTTAACACGAGATACGAACAAGATGCTTATATTTTAAAACAAAATTATTGTTACAAACAGGTTATTGTCCTTAATGAGATGAGTGGAATTTATAGGCGTATTAGCTTTTGCCTGTCCTTTTTCGGGTCTTAGACATTCTACATGCCAAATATTATCAAAATCCGTCCAGCGTAAAAGACAGACAGACAGAGTTACTTTCACATATTTTATAATATTAGTATGGATAAAGCATTTGTCCGATTTCGGTAATAATATTATAAACAACAATACTTCATTCTTAAGTATCTACGTAATTTTTTTTATCAAGGAGACCTGCCTATATGGTATCATTTTGAAGGTATTATGAAGGGGCAGTTTTAAAGCGAGTGGGCACGTCACAGGCCGGCTCAAGCAGCATTCGGGGGCAAAGTATCAACGTTTATCGCCCTGTTTATAGCTGCCCCCGACATGTTAGAGGTGACTTTTTTATAGAATGTTTATAGTCTGGTTTTAGAGGTGGCATCAAATGTTTTATAGTAGGTAAGTTCTTAAAGTATTAAACATGAAAATGAATACACGATATCAGAAAATCGTAAAACATTTTGTTGGTGATAAAAATTTACGCTGTCGTGCACGGAATCGATTCCGAAATTATGCTGAAATGAATAATTAGATTAATTTAATTTCCATCTATTTTAATCCTCGTCAAAATTTTTCCGCCTGAATAAGCATGACCGTTCCATCTACGTGTATCTTTGTTAATTCAAAGTTCCACCGAGTATGTACTATCACAGAGAATGAATAACATTTTGCTAACGGATATCCCTTTAATCAATTGTCATTATCATCTATAATTATAGAATGACTAAAGAATAAGGTTGTCGTGTAAAAAATATTACCATATCGCTGCAGACCTTTAATTCCCAATGGTATTAATGGTAGGAACAAGTATTTTGTTACGCACTTCTTGTCGCACTGTTTTGAAATAAGAGACTTTTTGCACTTAAGTGCTACGGAAATTCCTCTATATACTCTTTTTTGTTGGTATCTCTTTTACGGTCCTGGGAGTCGTACGTAGAGTTTTGTACCAAAAGACCAAAATAAAACCATCAGAAGCGATAGCTACAAGTCCGAATATATTAAAATATCCGTAAACAAACATATCGGGAGTCAATAGGACACGCCCGAAGCATCCGTGATTACGTCTCCCGGTGATAATAACAACTATGATTGATTGTCGATATGTTTACTTGTCACAAATCATAGTGACAATTTAGAAATACTTGATAATAAAGCGAAAGGAAAGTTCTGGCGACAGAATAAGATAAATGAACTTTATCGACCTAATGCTATTGAAATAAAAATTAAATTCATTTGCTTCACAAAATAAATTATCGTTTGACCTAAAGGTTCTGTGATAGTGTGTATTTTAAAATTATGGTTTTCGATAGTGAAGCCAACGTTTTTATGTAAACAATAAATAAAAAATTGATAACATCAACTGTACATAACGGTACATAGGGCGTAGTAAAACATCAGAACACACAGTGTGTTTCAGATATTTGATACAAAACACACATTGTGTGGTATATAAACCGACATCGATAAATCCTCGGTACTCATACATATTGTATCCCTCATATCAACAAAACATACATCATTTCGCATTACATTCGTGTCAGCCATATAAAAATAGCTTTATCGGCCGCAAGCAGACGTATACTGTCCGCCAATTTTCTTGAAAGCACGACGTATCTCGTTTGACATTTGATACAAACGAGGTCACATCACTACACTTTGATAAGTATGGATCGGGTTAATAGTTCTTGAGTGTGGTTACGATATTTGTTATTTTTGGAGTTCCCTGAATCGTGGTGATACAGAACCCTTGTATGTTCGCTTCCGTCTGACTTTGGTCAAATCGGCTTGGAAGCTATCAAGCCAAATTTCATCAAATTAAGATCTCTGTTTCTTAAGAAATTCGATCTTAATCATTCATAAATAAGTCTTTAATAAAAATACTTTACAAAGTATGTACTAAGAGTTTGGAGTGTTGTATTGACTTTTTATGTTTTATTACATGTTGTACTATAAAACTTTGTTATCACCAAAACTCACACGTGTTTAAAGCAAATAAATTATTTTGATTTTGATTTTTGATTTTTATTCTCATGAACTAGTACAAACTCCCACAGAGCATTTGTAATATTCAGTCAAAAATGTTAAGAACGATAATAATTCTTGAGAAGCCTTCTAAGTTTTGAGAAGAACTGATTGCATCATGCAAGCTTAAAAAGAAAGTTACATAGTCAAAGCAATCAAACACTTTACCCGGTCGTTGGCTCGACTCTAAGATTGAGCTAAGAGAAATGGGTCATTATAGCGCATGAAGTCGAGAATCGATTTTTAGTCGCAAACCGAGTCTGTGTGGCTGAAGTGGCCACACTAGGAAATGACGTGCTCCGAATTCTACCTTCCTTATAAAAAGAAATAATTATAATGAAGGCTTTATTTCCTTAATAACAAAGGAAAGGAATGAAAACAGGGCTAGCACTTACGTGTGGGATTGAAGTTGGTCGACTAGTCGCGAAACCACCCGGTCTAGCAACTAGTCTATCAACTGATCTGGCAACGCTGATTTTACACGTGAATGCTTGCGGCCTTACTAAAATTACTCACAAAAGGTATTATTTTAAGGTAAAAGCTTTGGGAGAGGCAGATGACGTTGTAAGTGTTGATAATGAATCAATGGGCAAGAGTAACCTAAAATGACCAATTAATTATTTAATTCAAGATGTCGTTAAAAGGTTTAGAAGAATGATTTTATACTAGCGCTGAATCTGTTAAACTGCATTATTATTTAAAAGTTATACCTGTATCAATAGTAGCTTATACATGCAAATATTACTTATAACTACATCATTTTATTTTTATTACTAATACATCCATACAATAGTTAGCCTTTCGAACACAGCGTATAAGCAAATAATATACACACATCCCCAGATTACCGAAAATAACTGCGGGAAATCTCTGTTAGAGACGACCTCAATCCCTTACCGAGCCGGAGTGGTGCCTAAATTATTAACATCAGATAGCCGACATTAGGAAACTAAGGATCCCACAGGAAATGAGAAGTAAATTCATTTTTCATGTCTCTATTTCAAAGTTTTAATGGGTTTCGTGACGTAACGTTGGAGTATCTAGATTTTTCTTTTAAGATAACAAGTATATAATTACTTTTCGTTCTACTTAACGTTGGTTAAAATAGAATCTAATAGAATGACAGTTTTTGCTTCGACTATTAAAAAACATATTGAGCAGAGTAAAATAGTATGAGAAAGTTTTGGAACGGGGTTCGAGAGCACGTCAAGTTTTGTTTTTATATTAAAAGTTGACGTGCTAGTCCTTTTTACCATTTAACTAGAGGCGTTTTTGTCCTGTTAAAAAGCCGACAGCCCAGCTTAGATTAAATTAAGTTACATAAACACTAAGTTACCTTCTCACTGAGTTGAACCAAATTCGAGTATATGCATGGTTAACCGATACAAAACCATCAATTACCAATCATTCCGAAACAACTTTCGTATGCACTTTTATTCTGATAAAATATTAAAAACCAACAAAACAAAAAACAACTTTCAAAAACGTCTTTTTCTACTATTTACAGATAGAACAAGACATTTAAAAATGACAATATTTTAAAATAATTCTTAGGTTTATGGCTGTAAGGAGCTTCCTTCATTGATACTTTGACAGCTTGCCACTGCTTGTCATTCCACCTCGGTGGCTGCGCAGTGATGCTAAAAGCTGACTACGGACCAACAAAAGAAATCGAGAGGTGTTCGAAATTCTTTTGTTGATTACTGCTCTTAAAAATTATATATCACAACAAGTATTTGTTTTGCTACAGATGTTTAGATTTTAAGGCCTGTGTTTTAGAGATTCTAAAATGTTAAGGTATCTGATATTTTTGTTTTTTGTTTTGTTGAGTTTTTCTGCAATTATGTTCAAAATTACTCTTTTTGTGTCAATGTTTTGCTTGTTAATATTGTAAACATCAAAATTATATTATTAACTTGATATCCATTTGGGTTATACAAAGGTTTTTTTTCGGGGATGCCCAGATATTTTGGTTTTTTTATAACTATGTTATAAGTGATCCTTCTGGTAAATTTATATTCTTGATTTAATATGCTTCACACATTTTACAAGTATTAGATATAACATGTCATGACTCTTTAGGCTATGTTAGAACCCAAAAATGTCATTGATGTTATTTTTAGAAATATTTTATAATGTATGAAGAATATTCACAAATTTACCTTTCTGAACCTAAAAGGCTACTAAGTCAATTGTTTTCGGACTCCTTAAATCCACAAAATTTATAAAGGTTGGGTGAAAATAAAATATGACGTGTTTGAGTTTTGCGTTAATTCTTTGCTTGACCTAGTTCCTTTCCTCTTTGTAACGTTGCTAGTTTTAGGTTTTCTCGGTATAACTAGACTGTTTCCAACTGCATTTGAGCTCATAATTCATTATTTGAGTTTTATACCATTTGGTCCGCACTCATCTCTTAAAATAAATCCTGTAGTACACTATATAACAGCATGGGTATTGAAAAATCTCAATATAAAATTTAGATGAAGATTTATATGTACCTAATATATATAGTCATAAATCTTTATATACAATATATAGCCCTCTTGTCGATTTTGACATCTGTGACCCCTTAAATTACCTTCCTTAATGAGCCCTAATGTGGTTCGCTAGACGGAACGTGAATATGCGGTCGCATGTACTGCAATAGAGTTGGCCCGAAGAATTGTAAGTATGGAAAGTCTTAGGTCTTTCTTTACGTAATTGGCGCTGTGTGTTCAGAGTTATAAGCCGCTCAAACGTAAACAGTCGTAAATACAATGTATAACAAGTAAGCAAACAGTTCTGCCAACCAATTAATAGGTCATACGATTTCGATCGGGACCAACGAACCTACAGCAATAGTTCCGCACGTCAACTTGTATAAAAGACGTTTTGCTGGCTCGCCTCCGGCCAGTTTAACTTAAGCTGAGCCATTCCTTGCTCAAAGGCTAAAAAGCTGAGCGTTTTATACTATCGGATGACCGCGGCGTGTACAGGTAAACCCCTCAAAGATAAAATTTATGAAAACACGCCAGTAGAGCCGTGTATGGGTTTAGTTTTATATGGGAATATGTTTTGTCGTGGTTTGTTTGCTATTTCTAGGTAAATTGAATTTGAAGGGGTGTTTTGTTACCGATTTGTTTGGTGTATGTAATATCAATGGTAAATAAGATAGATTATGTATTTATGAACAAATTATTGATACATAGATGAGATAAAAATCTGGAAATTATTATAATTTAAGCTAAATGTGACTACATACATTTTTATTTTGGACTAGCTGCGCCCCGCGGTGATACCCGATTCGGGATAAAAATAGCCTATCTATTAATCGAGGGTTTCAGCTACCTCTATACAAAATTTCATCAAATTCGGTCAAGCCGTTTAAGCGTAACAAACATACAAACACACTCACAAACATTCGTCTCTATAATATTAGTGTGAAGTGTGATAGTTATACAGAATTTTAAATTCAGCACAAAGTAAAATTGAGCTCTATAAATAGCCCGCAGTGTTTGCATTTATAATATTCCAGTTAACGTTACTGTCTCTTGTTTGCAGTGTAATTAGTTGATGACGCGAGCAATACAAAGTACTATATGCAGTAATAAAATGAAATTGCACAGCGCATTCAAACTAAAGAAAAACCAGCTACATACATACCTTACATACATTCATTTTACTCTATATTCACCTCTAAACACCAACGTACAATTAACCTGTTTATTCTAACACAGTTCTAGCACGTAAATGAAAATAAGATATCCATTCAACACTCATTCACAAAGTAACGCTACAAAAATTAAAACCCTTTCATCAACGTACTGTGACCATAATTTCCGAGCGCATATCAGGACACAAAATTAAATAGCACAAAACCCACTTTAGCGTATCAGTATTCAACACTCATGGCATAAGCGACTTCACTCTTCCCCGGTAACACGGGCCGAGCTAAAATGACAAGGCATGACGCTGCTCCGACTCACTAAGTAATTACATACACGTCATACATTAGAGCAGAACATATTCAGCATAAAGGTAGGGTAGCAACGCTCAAGTGGTTTAGGATACTGAAATGAGGATGTGTATTGCAGTATAAACTGTTATAATGGAATTTGGAGCTCCTATTAATCAGGCCTATGTACAAGTGGTCGTTTATTGTGGCGTTTTAAATGGAAGGCCTTTGTTCAACAGTGGACGTCTTCTTGCTGATGGTGATGATAAATTCTACAGACTAGAATTATAACGCTTGAATATATTATTTCAACAAAAACTAACTAACTCTTTATTACAAAGTGGAATAATCTCATTCGAGAATGTAATTAAGTAAGCGTTGAAGTGATAACTGGTGAATATTGTTTATCAGTTACATGCCATAATGAAACCAAAACTAGTGGCAGGTCACGAATGTAATTTGCGGATGGTGATTAAATCGTAACATAAAATACTGTTTCTATAAATACGATAGGTATGAAGTATAATTACATCGAAGAAAATGAACTTGTCTCTTAACTGAGCAATTGAATAAAGAAAATAATTTGAGATTCAATAAGGCAAGTAACTGTTTAAGGGAGGCTTATACCCAGCAGTGGGATATTGAAGGCTGTGGATGATGATGATGATGATGAAGGCAAGTAAATATTTTCAATCCTACACAAAAAACAAGCATTGTTATAATACTTTTCGCATCTGCTGCCATAATATTTTTCATCCCGTTTTTCCAACTCATGGTCACCCGTTTTATTTTACACATTATTCATTGGTTGTGAAAGCAAGATGCTGACTTGTAAATAAATAATGTAATGAAAAGCGTTCACTTCGTAACAACCAGATTAAATAATCAAGTAATTGGATTTTACGAAATTGCGAATTTTATCTCTAGTATAGTATAGCGCTCGATCTAAATGAAATTATAACTTAGGAGAAACGTACACTGTTTTTTTTAACATTAATTTTGTAGTTTTTCGTTGTGGCTTACTGTTGATCTGACTGTACATTGTTTTTCTTTAAACGTCGCCCCACACTTGGAGTATCACATACACAAACACCCAGACTTGAGACAAGCATTTGCGGTTCGCACAAATTTTTGCCTCGTGCGGGAATCGGGTTTTTCACCAACTGGACACGAGAGACTGAACACTTGTGCCCAGTTGGTGAAACTATAATGTATCACTTATTGTTTCGTCATCTGGACACACCAAGATTTTTACGTGTGTTCACATAGTGAAACTTAAATTAAATCCCTTTAATGTTTTCGCCGGTCACTTCTTCGCCGGATACCACTCGGCAAATAATAACTAACATAATAATAGAATAAATTATATCAAGACTTTCAAGTGACTTTAGGAGATTTAAGTGAAACATATATGTGACGTTCACATTTATATAAGTGTGACTTTTTAATTAAAATGTTTTCGACGTGCAACTGTCCCGTGCAAAAGTTTCAGTGCATTTTTCCAATTCCTTAGTGTGTAATTTATTTCCAGCGGGATGCAAATTTTCAAATAAAACCTACTTCGTTGGTAGAACGTTACCTCTTTAGTTAAGGCACCGTTACGTAACGATTCATGGCTTATAAGTCTGGGGGTAAGACAGTAGAAAGCACATACATCAATAGTTATAATACATACATAAAGTCACGCCTGTTTCCCTGAGGGGTAGGCAGAGACCACGGATTTCCATTTGCTACGGTCCTGGCATACTTATTTCCCTTCAATAGTTAATACAAATAATAATTATGTAATAATCAATAAATTGCTAGACTAGGATTTTATAAAAAAGGTATAGATAGGTACATTTTGCCCAAAAAAGGGAACAAAAAAATCATTTGGTTAATATATTAAATTACTTACAATCTAATTGAGAACCTCCTCCTTTTTGAAGTCATTAAATAAATACACCAACTGCTGGCAGTTAAAAGACTTAATTGTTTTAATTATGATAGTCATTATCGAATCTCAATGGATAGTAGACTAGGTATTAACACATAATACTCCATTTAAAACTTCTATATTCTACTCCCCAATAATTAAAAATGACATTTACCAGCAGTGGTATTCGAGTGTCATTAATCATAGTATTTTATTTATCGTCACCTAATATCGACACTGACGTCACGAGTAACATTTTTACTATACGTAAATAATTCACATCGTTTTCAACTTTTAACTGTAATGATTTCCAGCGGTACGTTACCCTGTACCATGAGATACACCCTTATTCCCTTATGTTCCGTCACTAACATGGTTTGAAACACAACTGTCACAACTTTTTTACAAAGCAACATTGGCTCAGCAATAGGACTGCTGCGCTAAGAGTTCGATTCCCACACGAGTAAAAATTTGTTTGATCCGTAGATGTTTGTCCCCAGGCACGGTGTTTGTTTATGTGACAATTCATGTTTGTGAAACGCACCTACGATACAGGACAAATTGCTAGTGTGGGCCACGTTTTTATAAAAAAAAAGTTAACACCAGTTTTACACCTAACTTACTTACCAACCTTGTTTAATGCGAAAAACTTAACTATAAGACATTCTGTTAAAATGTCTTATCAAAGGTAGAAAATAAACCATTGGTACATTTAACCATACTAGCAAAAGGTTCAAGTAAAGAAGTTTCCATTGGACGCCTTACTTTTCCTGTTCTCTAAAACATCGGGCGAACTTAAACTGTGCCGTGTAAAATGCGACGTGAACCGGTCCACATTTGCAAAACAAAGTAGAGTGTTTGACATTCAGTACCGCCAGCGTAAATTCATATTAACAACGCAAATATAGTACTAGCGGGTACATACTAAACTTATGTAAGGAGCGCGAAAAACAGAAACATATTAAAGCCTGCAGGTAAACAGTAGCAGTGCTTTACGTTATTCTAACTAGCTCATATTATAGAGAATAGATGTAGCTTTCCCAACTTCCTTTGATCGTATGGTCGATGAACCACCTGGTGTCAGAGTTTAAACTGTCTGTAGGCCTCTGACATGGCTTTATACACTGTTGAACAATCTCTCAGGTGAGCCAAGAAAACATAGTGAGTTTCCTCACCATGTTTTCCTTCACCGTTTCTAGCAATAGATAACTAATATATAGCACGCAGATGAATTCGAAAAGACATTGCGACAACTTGCGACCTTTGACCGGCTATCAGTGCATTCATTCTTGTTCGCTGAACATGAGATGATTGCTATATGGAAGGAGGTCATGCTGTGTATAGATTGGTGACTCAACTGATGATAGCGAGGTTGACCGTCTAGGGTGCGCCGAACGTACCTACTAGTTTAACGTTCGTGGAGTCTTTTCACCTTTGCACCTCAAACAACATCCGTATCGTACTCTATTTCTTTTAACAAATATCATGAACGTCTACCATAACTCCTTAATAAAAGAATTATTATTGATTGTAACATAATAACTGCAAGAATAAATCACTAACAACCAGCAATCTTGCGAACTAACACGCTCTATTTGGCTCCGAGCAATCCCACAGCTACTGTTCCATGTTGGAGTGCTGTCGCAGGGGAAAAGACGTTTGTACCAGTAAAGTTTAATACATTATTAATATCCAGCTTTTCCAACAGCTAAACGTTTGTGCTGCAATTTGGCTGACCAAGAGATTCCAACTGACCGAAATTCTGGACGATATTTAGTGTTCTAAGTCTTCATTGCGTTAGTTTTGCGACTCACGAGTAAATGTCATCTAAAACAAAATCAAATGTTTGCAAAATATATGGATATTTAGTATTTACGTATGTTATTTTGTTAGTGAATTTACCACTCCCTTTCCACCCGTGGGTGTCGTAAGAGGCGACGAAGGGAAACTCCAGAAGATGTACAGCAGCGTATTCTGTAATTTCACTATCAATAATGCGATCTCCAAGCCCTTTGCTAAGCGTGAGGACTGTGGCAATCTTCTTACCTAAAGTAGAGGCTTTTGTGGACGTCTTTCGGCTGACGATTATGATTTAGTCAGTCAGGTAACAGTCGTTGTCACTAGTAAACGCGCAACTTTAAAGCTAGTTCATAGAAAACCGCAAAAGTCCCTACGTAATAAATGGCATTGTAAAGTCACATTGATACACCAACCCATTAAACCTAGCTATCCAGCTGCAGAATTCGTCACTCTGCTCCAATTTACATATTAACGCCAAAAAAATATTCTATACCAACATCAGAAAAATTAAAACAAATTGTAACGAACAGGGGTACAAATCATTGTGCCGCGTGACGTCGTCCGTCCATGTCACCCCACGTATACATACTGTAAAAAACAAATGATAACAGAGAGAACAATGGAAAACAAACATCAATAACTCCAAACCACTCTGTTTAAACTCTAATAGCTTTTGATACTCAATTATTTCGGGCTTATTTGTGTATGGAATGTGTATTTGTTAGGGCGTTTATGGGATCAAGTTTGTAATCTGGGTTGTGGAAAAATAGCAGTGTATTCTGATTGTTATCTACGAGGTACGGTTGGCAACGAAAGCTTTTTTGCTTTTATTTTTATTTTTGCGTTGTTGCTGCCAGATTAATGCAGGAGTGTGGGCGTGGCTTTAGGTTTACGGATAATTACGGATTAGATTCATATGCGCAAGGTTGCGGTGTCAAACCTACGTAGACAAGGTGATTCAATGTTATTGGTATATACTTTGTTAGTTATTTATATACTATCTGACCCGGCAACCTTCATACCTCCTTCTCACCGTTTAAACCTTCCCTGGACTTCCAAAAAAATTTCAGAACCAAAATTAGCCTAGTCGGTCCAGCCTTTCACAAGTTTTAGCGAGACTAACGAACAGCAATTCATTTTTATATAATATATATAGATATAGATAGATATTACAACTGGCGACAAATAGCTAAAAGCCTCTACATAGGATAACTAAATACTGTTTAGCTTAACGAAATATTGTAGTGTAGTACGGTGGTATTCGTCCAAAAATATGAAGTGGCTGTAATGCCGACTGTACTATTGAACTTAAAAGCTTCCTGTAACTGTGACATTAGGTATACACACCCAATAAATGACAAACGTATAGTATTCGATTATAATGATGATTCCTCTGACAAGCTTATAATGTAAAATTAAATAAAAGTTATTATGTTTTTGTAATTATTAAATTGGGCACCACATAATAATTGCTCTTAACGTGAGAATATACCTAATTCATTGCAATTCTCACTAGTGATCCCAAATATCCTGACCTGACCTGACTATACTTGAAAGTGCGCCAAATGTAGCTGTTCCCTAAAAGTCGAAGAAGATGATAATATATTACACAGAAGAACACGATTCCATAAATCACTCGGTACAAAATTTGGCATGGATTCCAAACACTCAAATCTCAGAAATAATTTTCATGCTTTTACAAACACCACAAATAAGAAAAAAACTTTTCTAACAACTTTTAATTACTCGTAAAGTAACAAGCGCCTTACTATAAACAAACGTATTTCTTTCATTAAAAATGAGTTTTACAAATTCTGTTAATAATTCGTGTCAAAAATTACACTTGTTTAATTAATTAAATGAATGCAAAGTTAAGTCGTATCTTCAAAGATAGCTTTATATTTAGGACAGTTAAGAAATAAAGAAGAATGATTACGTAATTTCATCGTTAACACGACATACACTTATGATCTGAATGTCAGAAAATACATTCAGAATAAAACTATCTTACCAAAAAAATAGTCTTACATTATGAAGTCCGACGGCCTATCAGACTGATTTTAACAGAAGATAAATCGACTTCACTTTATACTAAAGCGGTTCCAATAGGTAAGCTTTCTTTGCTTTGATAAAGTCTGGTAGTAGAATATGTTAATTATGTACATATATTAGATGCCACTACGTCAATAAAGGCACCTACTCAACTCAATCTGGCGATCACAGTGAGCCAGCGGTGTCAGCATTATGTTACCCAACATCCTTTACCCTTTCCCAGTCGAATAAGCCATATATGGTACATTTACAGCAAAGACCGGATACGTCAGCCACCTGAGAGCACACCATCGAAGCTCTCACCAGTAAAAATCCTAAGTCGCTGTGGCCGAATACGGTCTGGATATATATATATATATATATATATGTATATGGTACATATCGATTGTTTACCTATAGTGTCTGCTACGCAAACAAAGTGTTAATTCTTATCATTATACTATTCAGAACCTACCGATATAGTACCTATGTACATAACTTTGTCAACCATCACGGTCTGACCAACTAAAAGTCCTGCGGGCACTCTAGCTTTTCACTTTTGCAACCCTAGTTTGACAAACCGGAGATAAGCCTCCAACTGACTCTCTAGGGTAATCCGGTACCCGGTACCGCTACTATCACATACTTTACTATTTCATAGACCATAATATTATTAGACAGGTCATGCTTCATAGAACTCACTTTTAATAAGGACTACTATGTCATAAAATTACATTATGTACTTCTTTTTTTATTACATCTAAACAGTTTTGGTCTATTATTTTCCCTTGAAAACAACAGTCAATATAATCCACATTCTGACACACAATTGCCTGTTCATCTCAATTTTCCTGACACTCATTTGATTACCGCGTGGGTTTCAGTTTAATGTTATTAATAACCTCCTTTAGCGTAGATATAAATATAATAAGTGTCTTAGAAGTTCGGAACCATAGAACGGATGTTTATACTCCCACACGACGGGTCGTAGGCAACTGTGAGAAATGCCGCTGAGCAATTTGTCACTATTTGAACCAATTTAATATTGAGTGTCTCGGCGAACTTGGAGCAAATGACGCAGTGATTCCGCGTCCGCTTGCGGTGCGCGGTTACTGGTTCGATTTTCGCATGGGAATGTTACAAAGCTTAACAACCACACTTTCCAATATTCGCCTCATCAAAATGTTTGCCTGAGGAACGGTTTTCTGTAATATTGTGAGCATTCTTCGCATGCAATGTCGTGATCGAAAAGAATTACCTCGAATGGTGACCCAATTGGTACATTATCATATTTAGGTTTAGTTCAATTTAGAGAAGTTGATCTTTTGGGCTTTTTACTATCAAGTTTTAAACTTTTCTCCCGTTACGCTCATGCTGTTGTGCGAGATTCTCTATTGAGATTATTTTCATCCATGTCTTTTTGAGTCCTTTTGAGTCCAAAAGCTTGTATTGCCATACAATCTATTTTTCTGACAAGTCCTATTAAAATTTTCAGCTAGTTCTATTACAATCTGTTTCGTTAAAACCAACGATCACCAATCTCCATTCTTAAGATTAATGGCCCACAAACTAATAACTCACAGTTTCATTTAACATTTAAATACTCTGACAGCACGACAGTCGCAATAAACGTGTCACTTTGTAATCGATAATCGATAAACAGCAGTCACATTTTGTGTAATTTATCATTCGGTGACGTGTTGTGCCTGTTTGGTGATTAGCACCCCTAATGGCACAAAGTATGTGTGTGTACTTTATTGTTCACTGATGTGTACTTTTTATGGGAGTTCTTCGTTATCAACTTTGCTGTCAATTTGTTATGTTTGTAATTTGTCTTAGGTTAGATCGGGTTGTGGTTGATAACTAATCGATTCGTTTTACTGCTAACTTTTTTCTAGTATTACTTTTAATAGGCAGTTTGTATTTAGTGTGGAGTCGGTTATCGAATATTATTTTGCAAGTTCATCTTATGTAATACTTGGTATAATGGACAAAATTTCCGCTTAATCACGATAAAAATTTGTTCATATTTTTATACGATAAATAATTGAGATAAGTCGAGTAGTAAATGAGTAATGTTGTTTATTAACTCGATGATTAACTGTATAGCTAGCCAGAAATTAATGAACCCTGACATTGTAGATTTATTGTAGTCACACAAATTTTACCTTTTTGTGCCAAATACCGCAGAGAACTTTTCCTTAAACAAGCATATTGCTCGAATACTGTACGGGTCAACTTATAAAACAAGTTCGAGAATTTTACTTGAATGCAATACACTTAAACGGTACACAGTTTTAATAAAGTCAAAGTGTAGTTCCAATACGACTGCAATGCAAATAGGTGTAGTTTAAAACTCATCGTAAAAGAACACAAGTCTGAACGGAGCTTCGCAGACATCCGATCACATAATCCAAACCACTCTATAATAAAAAAGTATTTTGGCGCGGAATAAAATGAAAAAAGAAACAAAGAGGGCACATAAAACTTTTGCCGGGCAACGGCCGGAACAGAGTCGGTCCGGGTTCATCGAGGCGTTAACGGCGCACAACATGCCGGATGCCCGTGTCCGGTACGACATTAAAAACGGCGGTCACGTTATCTCTGACGATTTTTTTGGACAGATACTGTTACCCCTTTTTGCGTTTGTTATCGGTTTCTGTTTTAAACGCGGGTTTGCGATTGTGACGTATGTTCAAATGGTTTTAGTTTGCATGTGCTAAAGGTTATAACAGTGTTAATTTCGACGTGTAGTAGCATTATTCACTATCTGTCAATAAAAAATCCGACAGTCTACCGTATGAAAAGGTTTCGCTTCTGTAGTACAAAGTGATCGAGTTTATTTAGGATAATTCAGGGTTAAAATGGAAATTGCTTCTTTATTTTTAACGTTACCCGTATCGTGTAAATTTATACAGATATAAAATATCATATTTGTAAAGGCCTAGCTTGGCACAAAATAGGTATTGCAAAAACTGTATTTTTTCTTATACCGGTTTCAAGTTACCTATTAAATACTTATTATGTAATAGCCATTTTACTAAAATCATAAGAAATATTGCAATTAAATATATAGAAAGCTCATGAGCACGTCCAAAATGCATTGAAAAGTACAAACAAACACTATCATATCATCAACATAGACTTTATTTCAGTAGAAATTTTATTATTCAGTGAAGGCCGTATGTCACAGATGTAAGCGACACATAAAAATTCGCATATCATTGCAGTGTGTGCTCAATTCCAATGCGACATCTCTCGCGATCGTTATTCTAACTGAAGAATGCAACTGGCCCCGGAGTTATTTGAAACAGTTATTTGAGCATAGTTTTTGGGAATTTCTCTCATGAACTCGGAGCTAGCGAACTGACTATACAGCGTTATTGTCTTGAGTTTACGGTATTTGTTTTCATACTACTTCTAGTAGTATACTCAGATTTTTATTACCATCATAAATCTGAATTCATTTTGAGGGTTCCGTCACTCAAAAGCAAAAACGGAAAACTTGATTGCCCGAATGTCTGTCAATCTCTCTTTTAACCCTTATTTCCCAAGAACGTAGACAAACTACAACATCACACAAATAATTGTGAACATAAATACTTTTGCATCGAAAATAACTATAATATAAGTATCTATATTATCAAACACAGTGCAAACTGTAAGGTAGCAATAGAAGAAAATTCACGGCTTTTTACTAAAAGAAGCTTTAGAACAAACGACTGGCCCTCAGTTTTCTTATTTGGACCTTCCTGCTGCCATCGTTCCTTACTTACGTCGACTGAATACTAAACGAACCAAGTTTCCATGTCATAAACGTTTATGAAGAACTGATACTTTCATTTGACGGTGTGAGATGTTTATTTTACGCGGTATAGGTATTTTAGGCTAACATAACAAAAGAATATAATTGCACTGCATTAGGTAGTTGGTCTTTATATTATCTGATAAACGATGCTAAAATGGAACATAACTACTACTGTTGTAGGACAATGTTAATGTATATTGTAACTTAATCATTGTTAGTTTTTCTTATAGATTGTTTACAAATCGCAAAGCTGTGGGAGAAATTGATAGATCGTTTTATTTCCAACACTATCATAACATGCTGCGAAGCCTCGTGGCTACATCCCTCGTGTTCACCTATAAATACATTCTTATAACGAATAACTAAGAATTCAATTCCGCTATCTTACATGAACATCTATCAGTCGATTTTGCGCATCAATAACAAGATCTTCAAGATAAAAAGGTAATAGCGCTCCGTTCCCCGCAAAATACGTACGACATTACCGTCTCATTTGCTATAACTGAACTTAAAATACCCAGCGATATGTAAAGTGACCGTACTCGGAATAAGTAGGCCCTGTACGGCATTATTATAACATATTTTATGGAGCGGCCATCTTGCTACTGACGTTAATGACTGTTCCCCTGAAATATGAGGCTTTTCAATCCTGACACAGAATTTTTGGGCGGTTAATTTAGAGTGCAATATTTTAAAGAGATTGCATGCAAATTAGTTGATGTGGATGCCAAATTATAAGATAAGCGGGGCTTTAAACCTTTAGCTAGCACGTAATTGGTATTACCTCGATGTAGGTAGAATATTCTCGAATAGAATTACACTTGCGTATACGACTATAGTATGTTGGATTACATGAGCAGGATTAAAAGAAATAAAATCTAACAGTGGAAGTTTTAGTACCGAAATTCCAGCTATCAATGGTCCCAAACACTACAGCAAAAAACGGCGAAATTGTGAAACTATATTGGTTGAAAACTTTAGAGAATTGAAAAATAAATGAGAGCTAGTAAATATTGACCATGATACCAAACCTTCAGAACCCATTTACTACCCATTTACTTCTTTAACTTACGATAATATATAGTATTACTACAAAAGTCTCTTCAGTGCCATTTTACACATTTACATACTTTATATGCCGCAAGGCCAGTTGAGTGGAGCAAAAGACCCAAGGTCACGGCCAAATGCGAATATAATGTTCAAAGTCGTATCCACAAATAACAAAAACAATCCTCTTTAAAATACAGCTGTATTCAAAAGCTCCTTAGTATGTTTCCATTTGAACCAATACCATTTGTTCAAATCGTTTCACCTGCTATTTTCTAGTACTCGACAATGATACATATTATAGAACGTAACATTTTCATGGACCACGAAATAAGAAACAAAGAAGTTCAGCTCCATTTTTCAACAATAAGCTATAAAGATTTTTCTTACAGATCATGACGTACCTACCCGAAACAATATTGATAGACTATTTAATTACATTAATCTTATCTATGATCAAAATCCTCTAATGACGTAACATGGTAGTTATTTATAAGATAATAATTAATTAATATTTAACTACTGTACAGACAGAAAAACAAAGTAAACTGGTAGCAGTGGATTATTTGATATTGATGACAATAATACTGGAAATTTGTATGCTCGCGTGTGAGTTATAACTTGATAGATAGTAATAATAATTCTTAACATGTTTTTTCTCCAAGCAATTTGCGATCGTTGTACAGAATTGGTTTTCTGTACTTTAATGTAGTGTGGCATTGGATAGTTCGTGTGGTATTCAGGGTCAATTGAGTAGGGACGACAGGGCCATTGACCTTGGCCGCTGTCTTTACATCGCCTACTTTTGTTACACTGTGCAAATTCGGAAGGTCTTATAGCCTAATGACTGCCATGTTGGGTGATCAAAAGACAATTTGACGAACCATTTGGCGCAGTGACTCTGAAGTTACGATTATAATGACTTCTTTAACTTATGATAATATTACATTCTTCTAAATTTTATGAATGAAACATTACCAGTGATTAACAAAGAAGAAATAAGCTTTAGTACACAAAGCAGCATCATCAGCATCAGTCGGAAGACGTCCACTGTTAAACAAAGGCCACTTCCTGCGAGGTGTAGCCATAATCCCTAAGCTTGGCAAGCGGCGCGAGGATCACAGTATTGACGGTGAAGTTACAGAAGACACTGCTGCCCATCTTCTGGATTTTCCGTCAGTCGCCTTCTACGACACGGGGCGAGGTGATGAGGTGCTATTATGGCCCGGCAGTCCAAATATCAAGTATCAATCCGAGTTTTTCTGAAACCTTTGTCAATTATTTAAAGTTCAATATCGTTTTAAGATCTAGAATGAAGTCACTTCATGACAAATACTCCCTGTAGGTACCTACTTATTAGGAAGTACGCTTGAAATGGCATAAAAACTAAGGAATTATGTAAGGTCTTTATAATTTTCTTTTTATAATTGCCTTTGTCCAGACTAGTAACTTATATTAAAAATGGATTATGGCAGTTTATGGCCAGGTGTTCCTTTCTTTTTTTTTGGTTTCTGGCCTGTGAGTTCGAGTCTGCTGTGTATTGTCACGCAAGAAACAGACGAAAGTTATTGGAGTGGTCAACTGAGTAGTAGACGATATTTATTACAAGCTTGGTAAACTTTTTGGTATATTCTTAAGTTATTGTTTTAAGAAACAACTTTTTCTTCGGTTTAGTTTAAAAACTTGAACAGTTGTCAGAAATTGATTTGAGATTCAGTACATTTTTTACTAAGTATGCTTGACCTGAAATCCGGAATGTCATGCTATGTAGCTAATGTGAATCATGAAGGTTGACAATAGGAATCATTACTAGACGGAAGGTTGTGCCATTATCTGCAATATTGATACCAAAGGTGGCAAATTTATAAATCAACGATTAATTATCAAACGCTTGCCTTAATTAACAATTAAATAAGTTAGTTAAGAAGCTTAACACCCTCATCCTCAAACCTACGATTACGGTTCTATTAATTCAAATCCATCAACATTAATAATGAAATTCAATAAAATACTGAGCAGTTAGCCGCAACAGTTACAATTTATACATTCATGAGCAAGAAACCTCGGAAGGTATTTAATAAGAAACTTTGTGTAAAATAACAGTTATTAGCACCTGAGCCGCTGGAAATGAATGGTTTGCCTCATAAATTGATAGGTTACGTAGGTGATTGGAGGAAAAGCTAGTTATTTAGGTTTAGTAGGTACAATCTTTCTTTTTTATTTCGTAACTAGTTGTGCCAGTGTTATTTGCGTTCGCATTTTGCTATTGTCATAAAATACTGAGCTAGACCATTATAAGGGAACAACGCCGGCTAAAAGTTATGGACGGTATAAAGGGACGGTTTTCTAATCACTTGGTAACTTTTACTACAGTAATAAGCTTGACGTTTTTGATAGATATTCTATTTAAGAAATTGACAAATTGTAAATCTTTTTCTTAGAACAAAAGTCCTCATTGTCTAAACTTTGTTGTAGTTCTCATAAGAACTGTTGTAATTGCTATATCATTATCCTTAGGGCAATAGATTAAAAAACCATTCCATTTCATCGTCGGGAAAGCTATATGCAAGAGGTGATGAATGAAGGCTAGATAAGGCCTATGAAAGCTGATAGACTTGCCACTTAAATAATATGGGACTTATGATGAGCAGTGAAATGTACGAGAAACTCCTTTGTCTTCCAAGTAGGTAAAGGTTGGTATTACCATACCAAAGCCCAAATTTTTACTTGCTATTAATTTTTTTACTCTCCACCAATAGCCATAGATAGGCTTAAACGCTATTGCCACGTCATGGCCTACTACAGTTGAAAGTAATTGCGCGTGGTAAATACAGTGAAGTAGAAACGTTTGCAGGTTTTACAGCTAGCTTTTAGGCAAATAATATATGTTTTAAAGCGAGTCATTGTAGATGAAAGTATTCAGAAAGATTAGAAAGCGGTGAATTAATTTGATAGTAGATAATGATATTAAGGTTTCTGTTGATTCATGCTATTAGGCTTTAAAGGAACCTAATTGGCGCAGAACCTACCTACGATTTTAGCAGGATATTAGTCATTTTGATAGTTGATTAAAATTTGTTTCAATTTTTTCACATAAAATTATTTAAGCATATAAATATTGCTTCCACTGAGTGCTAGAATAGATTTTTGACGTTTCTGGGAAAAGTGTTATGTGAGTTTACGAATGAATTTAATAAGCATAGGAGGTATACATTATAAAGGTATAATTAAACATAGTAAATCATTAAATAGACTACTATTATTTAGATAAGCATAATAAATGTATACATGTTTACATGGTAAATTAAGTAAATAAAAGAATAGGCCTTATCAAAAACCACTTTTCATATGCAAATTACATGATTATGTTAATTTCGTACATGGATATTTAACGCGGCCATTAATCTGATTATGAAGTTGTAATATTCGTGACAAGACTGCCTTATAGCGTGTATGTGACACATAAAATTATAATGTATTGTGGTATTGAATTTATTATTATAAACAACGTGTCATTATGAATGCACGGATGCCGACAGATCAGGGAAGATGGGAACATACGGCTAGCGTAAAGTGAACGGACGCGTTTTTGTTTGAACTTATAAGTATTCTTGGCACTGAAGAAGACAAAGGTGTCTTACTGCATAACCACATTTGATTAAATTGTCTTAGTAAAATGTATTTGAGATTTAGTACGTTCTTTTATACATACAGCATAGGTAAGGTAGGTAAGGCAACTGAAATGTTATTATACAGGTAATATTCGTGACGCACGTTGTCAGATACTGCAAAAGATAGAGTGGTTTAGAGGAAGTAAGGGCCCTTTGCCCAACAGTGGGAAATAGGCTAGGAAAAAAATGGTTGACCCCTGGAATTTTCGCCAGACGAAAAGAAATGTAAGACAAAGAGGTGTATTATTACCACCACATTTACGTGATAGTACATTTAAGTATCTAATACCTGTTTATGAGGAGCATTCTTTGTCTAAATTTGAAAAATGATGGACACCATCGTATCACACCCATTGAATTCAAGTTCCCTATATGTATTTACGTCTTAAAGGTGGTTGTCTTTATGTTGTCTCTTGCTTACTACATTATAAAGTAGAGGGTTAATTACCGGAACTGATACTTTGTAAGATCTAACAAAATGTCTTTATACAGAATAATGAGGAGTGCGCTGATTGTCATATTACCTATTTATCTACGTAGGTTTGATATGTAGTGCTTAAAGCAATCGTCATCAAAATTTCATACATATATACTTACTATAATTGGTTTTAATAAATCATGATCAAAATTAATTTACTAAGAAGCTTATTTGATATTACTTGGGAATTCCAGGTAAAAATAATGTTTATAATTGTATAATACGGGGAACGTTTCGAGTATTACAGATTAATATTGCGATCAAAAGGTTGAATTCAACTAAGATGTTATTTTTAGTCTTAAGAGATTAAGATTAATATATTATGTATATTAACTGTATAATTGTGTTTCAAAAGTTGTAATGTAGATCGTAATAGCTAATTATAAAAAATACCCGATCGAATATATTGGATAATTTGTCACCTGTATGAGCCGCAGTGGCATCCACAATAAGTGTGGGGCAACGTTTTTGTAAGAAAAAAATAATAAAAATACTATCTTATTACCTCCACAATACGTGTAAAAATTTCACACGACAATAGGTTTTTTTTTCATGTTTTATTTATCTAACAACATTCGTTACTAGTGATTTGTTTTAATCCTTATTCTTCGACAACGTCACCGCACCAACCGCGTCAATCTGTATGTTTCCACAATGATTTAACTGTTACGCGGTAGTCTGCGGTACATTATAGATGAGATGTGATTTCTTTGATCGATGGGACCCGATTTGGACTACGCTCGTTTAGAACCCTGGCCGAATAATATTTTATTCGCAAAATGGCGCCGTATACCTACCGACAGATAGGTACTTAACCTTGAAATTTTATGGGATTTTCGATTATTCATTTTCAGGATTTCGTTGTGTGCGCAGTTTTGTGTCACATTGCGAGTAATGGACAACGTTACGTTTAATATTGTTCGTTGTATGTAGTAATTAAATGTATTAGAATTGTTTTTTGATGGTTTTTAGTAAAAAGGTCAATAATAACTTGGAAAATATTTGTATTCCAAGTGAGGCGAAACATAGTGAGACTTTATTTTTTTATTAAGAGCTTTTATATATGTTACCTATGTTTAAACAAATAAATTTATTCTATTCTATTCTATTCTAAATATTACAACTTTTTTTGTGATATAAAAGAAAATTATTAAAACTTAATTATTAACACAAAATGAAGCCTTCGAAAGAACAATGGAAAAATAATGCAATTACTCAAAGGAAAAGTTAATATACGCCATGGTGCCATAAAAGTAACTTAAAACCATAATTCAAAACTAACATCCCCTTTACCCGTCTAGCTAACTAAAGGAAATGAATTGCGAGTTTTATGAATATTATGACTCCATTACTTTTTCTAACTAATAAACTCTGAATTCAATATGGTAAACGGAACTAAAGAATGTCGGAATAATGAATTGTAAACACCAAATAATGAAGGCAATATGGCTGTGCTCGTTTCTAAGGGGAATCCACCATCCACCATCTCATAGCCGGTATAGTTAAATTAGAAATCTGGCTAAATCATGAAACTGAAATATTGGACCAGCCTTATATCCACTATTTTATAGATCGATGGTAATAAAAATGAGCTTTATGGCAATTTTTGTATCATCAGCTGGATGACGTCCACTGTCGAACAAAGACATCTCCCCTAGAAAGCCGTAATGACCGCCAACTTTTGTAAGAATATGATTTTTTCATATCAGTCTAAGGTTTAGAATTAGTAGAAGCAGAACCAATGGCAATAGGATCGCCTTTGGAAAAATATTGATTCCTTTCTCCCTTAGTGAAATGTAGTTGTTCGTAAATATAGCTATTCTTTACAAAAAGCAGGTGGACACTTAATATTTTAAAGCTTGCTCCTAATTTAGTGACGTCAACATCAATCTCCGTGCAAAATGTTTAGCAGTGAAAAATAATTTTCATAACCCAACGAGAATTTTAGAAAATGGTTAGAATGATGATGATTATGAATATAATCATGTGCTGTAGTAATTAATAACCTTTATGCACGCACACGTGCAATTTGCAGCTGATTGATTACTTAGGTCAAAAGCCATCAACTGGGAATAGGTAAATAAAAACAAGCATGCAAGATGATAATAAAATAGATCAAAATAAGGTTTAACGAATAATATAGCTTTCAAAAATATTTCAATCCGTGCAATGAAAATTCTATAAATGTCAACAAATTTTGTATAATTATGGAAAACATATATATTCGTTCAGTTCTAAACTTGCTAAGCGAGGTGACAGCGAAATACAAACTATAAATAAAAACATTCAAATCAAAATAAATAAGCCTGCTACGTTGACGAGTTTTAATTGTAACAGGAGGATGCTAGATTTGGTCCCGAAATTCGAGACAACCAATCTCATTACGTTGATACAGAGAAATAAAGATGCTGAGACAATAAGAAAAGTATATACGTAGTACCGATGGGAAATAAAACTTCAAACATTAATATAATAAAAAGTTATATCAAGAAGTAGCCAAGTTATTTTATTAGTCGTAAATCCCAGTGAAGTAGTAAGATATATCTACGTAAGAAATTAAGTGTAGATTCTTTTTTACTACCAGCTGAAGTGATTTACGAGATCAGATAACTAGACGACGAAAATTACAGACAATTTTTGCGAAATTGTATCAACGATATCAACTTTTATAATAATATAATACAGAAATTCTTGAAGACTTTTATTAATACCAAAATGTTTTTATTAAGAAAGACATTCAATAAACTCTTAAAATTGAATTTCAATGACATCTTTTATATGAATACCAACATTTAAGGTGACATTCAACATTTAATTCTATAACGAAATATAAGCATATAAAAGACTGTTTTTAATTTTCTTTTCAAAAGAGATAAACACTGAATCAATTTAGTCTAACAAGATGTCATTTGATTTATCTTAATCTGGGGCGCTACCGGTTGATAAAACGATCTCTAAAATCTGGAAATTAAATTCTCTTAATCAATTTTACTGTAAACGACGTTGCGTAATTTACCTTTTTCGAATTTAGGAGTTTAAATTAAACAGTATGTACTTAATAAATTCTGTAGGTATCTAAAAAATTATAGCTAAACTCATTTCTTACGAAAACGCTATTTTTTTTAACATCAACACCTTTATTATAAGACTGATTCGAAAAGTTGTGAAGGCTTCACCGTTTAGCTTTTTGGGCACAACACAAAATATCAATTGTCAAAACTACGAAGTTCCCAAAAACGCCAACATTTCCTGCCCCCATAAAAACATTGCCAGGAACTTAGAAAGTTTTGATAGAGCAAGGAATAAAGGCGACACCTATATCAATTAGGCAGGGAGTCAATGAAGCAGACTTAATCTGGGGTCTTCCAATCTTTATGGGAGGTCGTAAGCTGATCGTCGTCTTAGCATAAAGTACGTACGATTAAATGAGGCTGATATGTTTGTTTGGGGGCAAAGAGGGACGGTAGCGGAAGAACGTCCGGTGCGCGATACTATAAATCACTTGTTTAAACGGCGAAGTTAAAATTTAAGGATTTATTACGGCCTTTGTTTTTGTAGTATTTAACCGTATTTTCCTCGTACAGTTTAGTAATGGGAAGTTGTTATGATGCGTGATGTGAATCACCCTTTATGATTATGGATCTCCTAATATATTAAACTTTCTTAGTTAAGAAAGGAAATTAATTAATTATTTGGTAATATTACTCGGAGTTATTATGCCGTCAATATAATAAAAATGAGGCTAATGTCAAACTAAATTATAAAGAAATACCAACGAAAAACTGTAATTATTTTACAAAATTCAATGTAAATAAAATTTTACTGAAAGTGTTATATTGAAAGAGAAGAGAGGCCTAAAAAGTTAAGAGTAATTAGAAGTCAGTCATCGGTTGTCCCGGGTGTCCCAGGAGATGAGTAACTTTAAAAATAAATTATCCTAATTAACAGGTAACAACAAGATACAAAAATAGGTATAAAATATGTATCAACAAGTACTAATAAAAAATGAGAACAGATCTAGACCATTATATCCATATTAAAAATATTCATAGCTCTTTTCACAGTATTTCCAGAATTTGACATCAAGATCGCTTTTTCCTTTTGAAGATCGTATCAATTTTACGGGAAAAAAAGTTGGCAACTAATTTCAAAGAGAACAACGAAAGAAAAGGTAATGGCCGAGCTCCTTAGAGTTTTGGAGCGCTCAATTTCAATATCGAGGATATTTATTGTCAAAAACATGAATTTGATATTTAAAGTGAAAACTCAAGAGAAATTTCTGGGCAAACAATGTTTAATATAGTTCCTTTATAATTTAATATTAGCTAAATTAAAATATCTTCATCGGCTTTTCGTTTATTAACTTCTTTGACAATGACTTCGGCTTGGTATATTTTGATGACTTTACTTTAAGCGTTTATGGACTAGAGTCCTGTATGTATATAACTACACAAAGTTTCAAGTACTTTTTTAGATAATCACTAATCATTGTGCTTGATAATAGGCTTGTGATCTAGAACTCAACTGCTCGGCAAAATGTGGATGAAGACTTAAAATACTTACTTTTATTAAATAAGAAATACAGACTACATCTGATATGACTCCAATTGGAGTTGGCTGATTTTTTTGACTCAAATAGACAAATACCTTAATTGCGTTAACAATTTATCTTTCACAAAAGATATTTTCTCTTGTAAAAGATAAATAAAGTATTAGTTTATATTTTTGTAGTAGACCTGTACAATGTACATTTCACTCAAACATTATCAAACAACATACGAGTCCAATCCATCACAATCATAATTTTATTTAATTTAACCCTAAAAGCATCCAATTTCGTTAGAGTGCTTTTTCTATTTTAGATTACGACTCTAGATAACACGTCGATTTATACCTAACGAAAGTACCCACTGAAATGGAAATGCATATTGAAAATTGTAGTAGACACTATTTCATTTTATTATTATTACCTACTTCCTTTATTAAATTTAAATTACATTTATAAATCTATATTATTAAGTAAAAAAACAGCAAAATAAAAATATAAAAAATAGTCGCCAACTAGCATCTGGGACAGAGTCCTAGCTGCTGGTGATTAGGGCTTCCGAGATCGAAGCCTGACAAACCGTACCGTCTTCTGCATCATAACTGAGCCGCCTAACGCAAGCCTCTTACGATTACTATTATTATCTGAATCAAGTTCGAAAATTCATATATACGTATAGATTAATATTGTTATTTTTCATGTAGCGAGTCCAATAATCTGACAAATTTAGTGAGGACCTCATGAATGGTAATAGGTTTGCTACCGATTTGGAGGTTCATGGCGTTTTATATTAACGTAATGTAGACTCCTTATACAGGACAACACATTAACCTACCCCTTCCATACAAGATTGTGTGATAAACGATCATAAAAATACTGTCTTTTATATTCTTATGGTCTACATTCAATGCCTATGCTAGCAAAGGACATTTCAAACGATAGACCTTAACCATACCCTATAATTGACAAACAAGACGAAACTGAATTTGCCTAATGACTATGTCCTCAGGTTAACATTGCTGAAATGTCATTCAACTCATTAATTTCGTTTTTTATAATACTTCTAATATAATTATTTTAAACCCTTAAAATTTCCGATAAACAGGACAGACATGACCATGGTGAATTTTAAGTTGATTGCGATAATATTCTGGCAACCTAATATTTTAATTGAAATATCTGTTATTCAAGTCTACGAAATGTTTAATAATATTATTCACGTAATTATGATTGTTTTTAAAATATGTTTATATGTTTTAAAAACAATCATAATTAGTATTATACTAACCCTAAACATCATAGTTGGTTGTCTTCTAATAAGAACGTTATAAATCGATATATTTATACGTTTATTTAGAACTCCGATATCAAAAGTCATGGTCATCGTAGAAGTTGGAAACTGTGATTTTAAATTATTTTTTAAAATTAATAGACAAAAATATTTTTCGAAATTCACTAAGCTTGAAATTTGCTTCCAATTATTTCAGTAAATGTGTTTTAGTACACCAAATTTTAAATTGAGCTACAATATTATAGTCACCAAGTTTCGAAAAAATCTTAAAATTAAATCAATCAAACCTATGATGTGGCCAGTAAAGTATAATTACCAAATTTTAATCAGTATTAATAACGTATATACTTAAAATGAATGCCAATACAATGTCCAATAAAGATAGACATAAAATTAAATGTTCGATAAACAAGTTTTCAATTACAAAATAAACGAACATAAACCTTTTATGTAAACGGTACACTGCAAACAGAATTTAATTTTCCATGCTTTGGACGATCATCGAATTTACGTTACTCTGAAAACATCCGATTCAACGATTATTCAGAAGGCCCAACGTTATTTATCGAGTTATCCGCTGACCGAGTTTCAAACTTCAAGCGATACACGGTAAAATAATTATATTACAAACATTTGTACGTTTTAAACGACAACGCTATTCAGACATCAAAAACTTTGTTCTAGAATAGAATAATAAGGTTAAAACTTTGTAACGGTCGAGACCACCGAACCGCATCGAATTACCCCACAACCCCTTTTTGTACAGTTTGACCCTGAGTACCAAAACTTACCGTTGAAACAGGTGACTAACCACAGCAGTGTGGTGCAGGCATGCATGATGGTCACTCGTTTCACACCTCGACAACGCACCATCGCACTTTTATCAAATCACCATCCCACAGAACCAATTTATAAACCACCCTCAGAGGGACACTATTATCTACAATCAGAATTTCACCCTCAAGCTATACGTGTGACGTAATAGAAAGTTCGTGTCGTCCCTGTTCTCGGACGAGGCAACCGCTCTCGTCGGAGCGTCCCGTTCGACTGAACTGAACACGCCGTTAAAGGCTCCAAGGGTGAGGGGAGGGACGATATCAAATGTTTTGTATCCTCACAGCTATTTCCCTCCAAGAGCGGGCACCACGTGCCGTGTTTAGACAATTTTGGTCTGACTGTCCCAGTGGCTATTTGTCATTTTATCGTTGTCATTAAATGTAACATAATTAGTGCTGGTTGTACTTTTTTGATTGGCGGCCACTGTTTGAATGAGTTTAATTGAACAGTTTTGCTCTCGTTAATTATAAATTGATGGTGTATTTTTATTGGTGAAATACAATGTTTTATTTGTAGTTTTTGTACTGGAGCATTATTCTAGTGTCCGCTTATGAAGATGTGATAAGGAAAAGAGAACACGTCTCCGATTTTATAATGATAACATCCGAAATACGAAACTCGTATTAAAGTCGTCGACGATGGGCAAAGTTTCGTCGGTTTCATGCTAGGCCGTCTTGATACAAGGAGTTTTAACTTCAAGCCCGGTGAAGACTTATACACGACTTTGGGGGTTGATACTCGATTCCGGAACTTTATGAACAACGAAAAAGTGCGAAGATATTTGTTTGGAAGTTAACTGAATAATTGTTCGGGTTCAAAACTACTTTTTTCTTTTGTTTCTACTTTTGGTATTATTCGTTCATTTTGTATGACTTTAAACCAAGTAAGTTTTTCATTTTTAATAGAGGCATTTTGGCAGAAAAATATCCAAATCATAAATGTGCCATTCAGAGAACTTGTTAATGCAGCTGACTTTATAACTTCTAATAACATCAACCCCCAGTTATCTCTGAAAGCCTATAATCAGTATACACACAGTGAAGTGTTAGTTCAGGGTACACTGATTCAAATTAGCTCCATAGCACCATCAATTAAGCTAGAATATGTCGATGACTATATTCCTGAAGCTTTTAATATAGTGAATATACAGATGTGTCGGTAATATTGAAAATCAGTTTTAAATTATTCTTGATCTAATAAGTTACAGAAGACCAACATTTTGAAAAGAGTTTAAACAAACATAACATCACGCCTGGAATGCCCACAAAAGTAAGCAGTGAGGTAAATCATGTAGTACCTAGATTATAATTCGATCACACACACAATTTTAAGTCACTTTAGTAAACATTGAATCTGCAAATTCTACAGTCGAAGTTAATTTCTGTATAAATATAGCATCTAAAGTTAGTCCCACTACCTGTGTGGGTTAGAAATCAGATGCAATCGGTACATTTTGATATAACAGTTATAAATTCGGTTTTTATGTTTTAATATTCTTGGGAGCAGAAATATACTATATAAAAAAAGATTAATTGTGTTATTTAATTCTAAACTGTATTCAATTGTATCATGAATGAAACCTGAAAAAGAATTGAAATGAATCCTTAGAAAAAAAACTAAAATGTGAAACTTTTGACAGTACAGACCTATTTAGGTTAGAGTTTCCAAACATACTAATACAAGAGGCGGCATAGATCACCCCATTTTTAATTTCAAAGCTTTCAGCATTCGGGCCTGTTGCCAGCATTCCATTCTGGGAGTCATCACTAAATTGTTCGATCTAGTACAACTTCAACAAATAAAACTTCTGCAGAATCTTCCTGCTAGTACTTTTAAATTAAAATAAAAATGTTACCAATTCGCACCTTACGGTCTCGTACAATTTTCTCGTTTTCAACGTACGATCTATAAGTATAGCGACGTGCAATCGCAGACCTCGTTTCAAATTCAAATGCATGTTGTACTTTGGTCCTGTAGATATGCTTCTGTGTACATAAAGGCGCTTCTACACCATCTTTGATGTTTGCAATAAATGTAGGATTTCGACATTCAAAAATTTGAATTTCTTCGAAATCATTTTTTACCTTCTTCATTTGTTTATAGATCTAAATTTTTAACTTACTGATCGTGTAGAAAAGCTTTATTTCATTCACTCGTACTAAGGGTGTGTCTGCGTGTGTTTGGTATTATATGTCGTGTAACCTGTCATTTGTGTTATCGACGCATCGTTTTATGACCTCATCGCATTTTTCCTGATGGGTGACATTTGTTTTTATATGGATATCGAGGTTTATTGGCTCGTCATCTGGTCAGGTATTTCTTGTTTTTTCAACTTCTTTATATTCTCATTCGTTATTATCGTTTGAATTGAATGATAAATCAGTAAAAGGTAAGTAAGATTAAAAATGGAAACACGCATCATGTATTATGTTCGACGAAGAGTTAATAACTGTCTGGTGGGTTGAATATTTTATACTATGACCTACTTTAGTTTTTTTTGTATGGTACCTGAGGGTTTACTCAAATTATTGTTATAGTAGAAAATGGACTTAATAATTTGAAAAAAATGGTTTGTTTTTCGGTCGCGTCATAATATTATCATTACACATTCATTCGCGTGTAACCCCCATATACAGAGGTTACGAGCATTTCCCAAAGATAAAAAAAAAACGTTTTACGCTCCAAAACAGCATAAAGTGCCGATTGATCGTCAAGCGTGTTTACGCACGAGATCACTTCAAAATGCAATCAGTAGAGAGAAAAACTCCACGTGATTAAGTGCGCCTAAAAGTATGAACAGCAATACTGGCTGTGACTGTACTTTGTGGTTTACAAACGATAAAAGTTATGCCGCACCAAATTTCGTTTTTGGTCTGTAGGACTGGAACCTTTGCCGTGTGGTCCTCTGGTACGAAAAGGCATCAGCCTCGTTATCGCTGTTTGCACAGATGGTATCAGCACATTTCGAATGGCTTTTCGAGATGTCAGTGAAACGCACCGCGTTGTGCCCCTTCTGCGCTTCCTCGAATTATGTCCCAAGGGGAATCAAATCGTTTTCTCCCGGCACTCCAGTAATTCGCTGGAAGCAAGTGCCACATCATGCTTGTCATCATTCTAAGATTTCTCAATCGACGCCTCAAATAACTTACCTGCGTGATAAGCTTGACCTTCTTAATATATTTTGGACATCTTTGCATATGTAATATTTCAGATTTGTAGACGGATATTCATTAAATCCACCTAAAAAGTCAGAAACTAAATAAACAAGTGACGTCAAAACTCTTTTTAAGTCACTTTTCTACCATGAAAATCGGGCTGTCATTCTCGATTAACAAACATGCGTAACCATTTTTCTTTATTTACAGGTGCCCGAAAAACCGCTGTAGTCGAAAAATTCTAGGTAGAAAATACGTCGTCACGTCACTTAAAAATATAAACCGCAACGCAGCCCATTCCTAGCTGGTCAGCTCGGACATTTATGTATTAGAATAAAATATCGCCGGACCCCATTACGTAATGCGTCCATAAAATGTTTCCGCGTAATATCACTGATATATTATCCGAAAAGATATATATTTCGAATAGTGTTGTAAAAACCGATGTACTGTTTGCATGTGAATTAAGCTGTGCGCTCTTTTCGGATTTTCGAGTATGCACAATACATGAATTGTGGTCATTGCAATGTTACCTTTGATTACGCTTGAACCTTACCAACAAATTCAACAAGTTTAATAGTAAATATGGTGTAGGTAAAATACTATATTTCGATACCACAATACCAATATGTATAACCTATTATGATGTTTTACAGTTTCCTATGATAGTACAAATAGTGGTGAGATGAAAATATCAAAAACTATCGATTATTTTACTTACAATGTCCTTCAAGCTCAACGCCTTACGCTTCCACTACGTCACGTGCAGCATTTTACCGTTATTAGTTGCAGTGCGCACCCATCCAAACACAGTGTTTAGTTATTTCTACGCAGCATTTGTCCACCGCGTTCCGCTTGGCTTGCAACCACCCTTATTGAAGGGTGCCCTCAATAACGTCACATATGGTGTGTCCTGTCAATAACAAATAGAATATATTCTTATGAAGAAGATGGACTGTTGTCGTGAACAGGTGCGGTCGCAGAAGAGGCATTTATCTTGTATGCTTGACTTAAATAAATTGCTGACAAATAAACAGACACAAAGAGGTAAATTGCTCTGGTAATGGAAGACGAACGTATTGGGCATAGAATTTACCACCCCTTTCCTCCCGTCGGTGTCGTAAGAGGCGACTAAGGGAAAGTCCAGAAGATTGGCAGCAGCGTCTTCTGTAACTTCACCATCAAAACTACGATCCTCAAGCAGTGTGCCAAGCGTGGGGATAATAGCACCCCCTTTAAAGGGGAGGCCTTTGTTTAATAGTGGACGTCTTCTGGCTGATGATGATAAGAGCATCGCTTTAAAAAGTGTCAGAAACCGATAAAACCAAAATACATTCAAGAATAAAAGCCACAAATGATACTGCAGCAAACACAACCAAAACAATTTCGAACCCTTTTATGACCCACGTACCTGAAACTATAAAAGTCAACGACCTTATAATACAATATCAAGGTGATAACAATAACAATAATTCACAGTTATAAATAGGTGGCGAACAATTGCAATATGACGCCCTTACTTTAAACACACCGAACGGACTTGGGAATGTTGTAAATGCCATCTGTGGCCCGTGGCAATTCTCCTTCCAAAAATAGGCAATATATCTTGGTCTAACGTATTATGGCTGTTAGCACCAAACATTAACAAGCATTAATAGCTTTTATGAAGATTAGTTATCTTAATGTTTATTTAGTTTATTTTTAGCTAGCTTTTAAAGTCGGGGTGCGTGATGAGTAACAAAGAGTCAGGTCGAACCTGGTTTAGCGGCACAAGGATGTAGTCAACGATATTTAAAAATAATTAAGATTTAAATTTGATGGTCCATTAACGTTTGAGAAGTATGGATAGAACGTGACAGAAAAGCAAAGCAAAAACGTGTGTCAAGAGAGTGGTTCGTAACATACGTAATGAGAGTAATACAACTAAATGGTTTGACACGAGAGTTTTGACTTAAGTAATCATTTCCTTATAAGTGCTATGTCGTATGTAATATTATTCTCCAGTTCCAACCTGCACGAGTACACCCACTGGCAATAGATAGTATGTAATAACGCGACCATTTTTTTATGAGCGAGCGAGTTTAATGTTATTAGTTCTGGACGGCCTGTGATTTACAAGGATAATGTCCCGACCTTAATAGACTGTTCCTAATGTTAAAGTAAATTGTGGGCACATGAGCTGTTTTGGGAGCTAAGATTATTTTATATGCCAGTCGTAGGCAACGATGAAATTGCACAACCACTCCATAATATGTAGAATAGTTCTAGTATTAGAGTAGAGTACCTAAGTGTTGTAGGCAAATACAAGGTATATTTTCATACTAACAAAATTGCTTCTGGGAATCCTAAAATTAATCAATAATAATAATGTGAATTTTGAGCCTTAAACTGCTACTGAGAATTTTCATACGGAACATCCCGAATACCATGTATTTCGACCTGAAATATAGAGACTAACAAAAATATTTTAAGTTTGGTTGCCTTGGTTCAAATTAAAAATCATTTTTTGAGATAAATATAAAAAAGGCTGGCTTGTTTTTTTGCCATTAAATTAGCATTGCTATTCAACGTGGCAATGCCGCCAGCCTTTTGGTCATCCTACCAGTCGACAGCGTTGAGGAGGAATACTTTGATGCATAATTTTTAGATTTAATTTTTTCTTCTGTATATTTATTTTTAACGTTAGTTATAGTGTGTAAAATAAGTATAAATAAAAATTGTAAATAAGTGTAAATAAAAATTGCTGGCAAAAAACAAAGATTTATAATTTAAATATTTGTGTAATTTTTGCCACTATTGCTAACAAAACAATTCTGATGTACTGCAGCAAAAGCCGCGGGTATACCTAGTAATAAATAAGCATTTTATAAGATAGTTAAAATGATACAAAAAATGCGAAAACCTACTTCTTACTTAGTAAAGCTACTAGGTACTAGAACGTATAAAGTAGTTTGCTTAATGGACTCGGCTCTTAGCCTTGGAAACATTACCTCAACCGTCTCAAATTATGATACGACTTATCCTTCTTCTCGGTCCGTACGGGAAAATATTCTCATTGTGGTATAAACTGATTATATCCCAAACGGTGGGGCCGAGCTCACCGTACAAAGTCCAATTGTTAGCTATGTTTATACATCAGTAACCGATATTGCTTTGTTCCCGACTAACGTTTAGTTAACGGTAATTAAATCTGACATCATTAACCCGAAGTATTTAATTTAAAACAAATGTTGATTACCATTTACATGGGGAATATAAACAGTTTTGTTTACGGGGTGGGTTAATTTTAATCTGTATTAACGGGATCATTATCTGTGTGCAGTGCAGATTAAGGCTGGCTTAGATTTGTGGAAGTTTAGACCTACACTAAATGTTTTTTTATTATTATTTTTTAAAATTGGACCAACCACCTTCACCACGACATGAACTAGCGTGGTGATCAATACTCATTCCCCAATGTAGGAAAAGTCTACTATACATACATCTCTATACTGATGTATAAGAACGAGACTTTCCCTGAATTAGGTAGTTAAATATTAGTCTTCTATTTAATTACGAATTTCATCACGAAATCATTGCATTTCCTTATTCGTAGGTTTTTACTATCTTGCTAATAAGCAATGCAATTGTGTATACAATTCACCCTTTTATCTTTTTTTATACAAACGGGATGAATTAAATTCTTCAATATAAATCATGCCTTGAATTGGTACTGGCTGTATAAACGTGTAAACCTTGGTCAGCCATCTATAGGTCATCCTAATATTTGATCCAAGGGAATTAAAACCGCAAGCCAATAAAGTGACCGCAGCTACAGAATTTTTCTGATTTTATCGGTGACCTACTTTTAATCGGACGCCGATATATTTGTACAAATGTTCTATTTGAATTATGGTGCTACCAATCCGTTATTCGGTTTGAACAGTCATCATTTGTAGTGACCTTTGTAGATGATTGTATGTTGTGAGAATAAAGCCTTCATTGTTGGAAAAAAATATTTTGTAGCTAATTAGGTATTAAATTGCTTAAATGTTGTTATAAATTTTCCGAACAAAATTATACCTCTGACCTATCCTACCATTTGACCTTAGAATCAGGCACTATGACGCGTATTCACGTGTATTATAGAGTTATACACCTACGTCTTTTGGGATCCCACTGTATTATTATGAAAGTTTTTCACAGAAGCTACAATCATAACTAGCTAATAAAAAACTTTTATGTAAATAATTATACTCTTTCCATCATGGTCCAATTTCTTACACCCACACTGACATCTGAAGTTATAAAGCCAAAAAAAAACACTACAGTGAAACATCTGGAAAAATCAATGGCATGAATATTATGATGGGCGCATGTTGACATATTTCGCCAGTCATGTGAATAAATGGGTCTAAAGGTAGTCATTACAGGATAATCTACAAATTATATCGGATAGAGTGTACGTGATGATAATGCGCATCTATAAGGAGATTGGCAAATTATCTTCTACTTCACGCTAATGACGTCAGATTTACAGTGGAAGGTGATTTTTAGTCTTGTAAATTAATGGCTATGAAAATCTAAACTCTCTTTGAACACAAAACTTTTAAACGTAAATCGGAGTATACTCATATTTAGTATCGGTAAACTCGCACTTACGTATCTACTGTAGTGTATAGTAATAGTCACAATACAAAAAAGGGAGCATTGCTAACAATTACATTTTCTGCTGCTTATCTAAAGCAGGAACAGAATAATCATAATTATGCTCATTGGAGTATTAAGCAATTTGAAATAATACTCTCTACTTAGTTATTTTCTTTGCTAAGCGTGAACATATAAAAAAATACTTTGACATTGACATGACACGTCGTATATAACACAGTATCTCTTATATGGCAATAACACCTGAAAAGAAATTGTTCAACATTATCCCTGTTAACTTTTAAATAGGCAAAAAGTACACGCGTCTGTCCTAAAAAATAGGTGTCGTACAAAAAGTGATGTAATACTTTTTAAGATGCTTTTTACTGTTAATATAGTCTTTTAAATCTAGCGAAGGGACGTTGTAAAAAGTGGCATGCGATTTATACCCATGCCACGGCGGGCAGCAAAGAAAGTCGTTTAAAAGATATATTAACTGAGAAAACGCAAGAGAATATGGGACCACGTTATGCATCACGAAAGCGCTTGATTTACAGCAGCTCTTTATTACCAGAATAATTGAGAACCTCAAATTCAATGTCCATTGAGATACTTCAGTAAACGATATAATTTTCAAGGGTTTTCGAAACAAATTCGGTAGGAATTTTCGCAACTCAAGCGAATTACTTATAGTAGAATTTACGCGTTGCAAAGCTCTTGAAAATATACACAAATTTATCTCAAAACGGCAACATTACCAAAAAACCATTGGAAACGGGCCAGGTTAGTACCATTTCGGATAAGCCGTAACGGCGCCGAAGGCTCGCCTGCTATTTGTCCACATAATTTGCCACCGGACGGCCAAGATAGTTCCGCATAACAAACTTTAAGCTTCAACAGTACATACGTGTTAAGTTGCGTCGAAACACCCAGGAATATCCAAGCCATTTCACACCCTGTAACACTACAGCTCATATAAATTGATAATATTGCGTTTCCTCAACAATAACCATATACAACGCTGCTTCTAAACAGATACAGACTTACGTATAAGGACAATAGCAGCAATCGATTCATAACTCGATACTTTGACTTTAATGTAATTTAAGCGGAACTTTACAGCTGTCAGTCTCGGGGTGAAGACAGTAGTATTAAAGTTACTTAAACGGTAGTTACAGTAAAATAAGTTAATGGTTCCGTGATGACTTTAAAAGAGTTGTTGGAATATTTTAGAAGTTTTATTTGAAATTGCCTTCTCAAAAGGGAAGTTGCATGACTATAAATGCTTTTAAGTGTACTTTTAAAAGCAAAACTGTTGAATGCTGAAATTCGTTAAGGTTTTTCTGCTGTGACGTAACTAATAAAGTTGGCAGAGCCAAATCGTGTTCGTTAAAAGCTTTTATCGTTTTCCATTTTGACCAATAAATTTATGTAAAAATATGCCGAAACGATTATTTTCTATTGCTCTTAGGTCTGTTAAAACTTGACTGTTCAGCGGTAAAATAATATATCTATACAAAATTTTTGCATGCCAAGTCACGCTCCAACTAAAATTTTGTGAATTTATTTAAAAATCAGGCGATAAAAATGCTATGTTGGTTTTTCGCTTTTGAATATTTGCTGTGCTGGCGATGTCTCGACAGATTAAAATCGCGATTTACATTTGGTCCATTTTGTTTCTCGTACACTGTATTTGCAAGCAGTTTGGAGTGTCCAAGCAAAGAAGTTTTAGATTAATAGAATTTACTATTACTAAGCAACTGCACCGGGGAATGTACATTGTTATATGCGTGTAAAGGCAGCTACTGCATACAACAGTTTCTCGGAAATAATCGTATCATACAATTATCTAGATCAAGAAATAGCTCCAAACATCCGTACAATTTTGTTAGAAGTTCTCAAATTACTTCGTTCAAAATTATTGTAGACATATTCCAGAACCATTCAAAATAACGGTCAGAGTAGTAATAACGCAACTGTTACAAATAATAAAAGCTCGTGATGTGCATATAATGCAGTAAGTATTGCAGCCATTATACAAATTGAAAACTCAACACCGAACGATGCCAAATGTCCTCCATTCCAGATGAAAAGATACATTACAGCGCATATTCACAAGTTAGCAGTTCGCGACCTCAATTCACGACCATACAGTTTTTTCGTACTGACAAAGCGACCACAAACTCGAATGTCGTATGTGGGGTCACGGCCTTAGTAAATCCTGCGGATGTATGCAAAGGCCACGGACGGTAGTGAAATCTGATCAAATGAAATGCGGAGGATTCAAACTTTGAGGTCTGATGCCATTTTGCGGATTTCACCCCGTTGATGTGTCCGTATGTTGGTCTAATCGAATCAAATTGTTTGGGACACACGAGTATCTGATACATACGCTTTGGGGATTTATACTGTTTGCGTACAAAAGGCCTTTTCACAGATGCTGGCAACCACTTATTATTTTGGTCGCATTACTCAAAATGGTCCTAACGTCTATGTGGGACCTGTGTTTGCTATACTTTTATATTTATTACTAACGTTTTATTCATTTTTTTTTAATTTGAATTGGCTTTATACATCGATCTTTACGTATAAGCTATACTCGAGATTTAAACTCAGTATCTATATATCTATACCTTCATCAGTCTGTGTCGAATCACCATCAGTAGGTCGACACAGGCTAATGATGATAAACTCAATATAAACGAAACGTGAAAAATCTAGGACATATTATAGTGTAATGGTCATCTTCCTGCACGTCTTACGAATCAATTGGAGGAAACAACTTTATTATTTAATAGGTATCAATCGTCTCGAATGATTCTTAGGTGCCGGCCCCGTGATAACACCCGCAGAGGTACTACGACCTTAAATTTAAACCAATTACGTTATTGAAACAGTCGCTGTGCTCTTGTTTGGAGTTTCGCCATTTACATAACATATTGAGCATGGGATCACACGATTGAGGAAAACCAGAGGTTCTGTGTATGCACCTATATTTTGTTGATTAAAGTAATTTGCAACCTTATTATTAAGTTATTTCGATCGAAAATCTAATTTGCTAAACAATTGACTGCTGGTAGTATTTCTATTACAATTTCAAAAAAGGAATAGCATTCTTATGTCTAGTGTAAGGATACATCCTTAAAATATTTTAAAACGTCAGTATTTTAAAACTAAATTTACGAACAAAAAATTGAACGTAAATAACAAAACACTAACTGACATTGCATTTGATTATGTAAGAGAGTAGTAAACAAACCTGATTAGCGCGGTGGCTAAGCGATTGAACTGCTGCGCTAAGGGTTGCGGGTTCGATTCCCGCACGGGGCGAAACTTTGTGCGAACCACAGATGTTTGTCCCGAGTCTGGGTGTTTGTGTATGTGAATATTTCATGTTTGTGAAACGCACCTACGATACAGGAGAAATTCCTAGTGTGGGGCGACGTTTTTTTAAAAAAAAAAAAAAAAAAAAAAAAAAAAAAAAAAAAAAAAAAAAAAAAAACCTACTTGCTCATATACTCGTAACTATATTTTATTGTTTTTAATTTGAATTTCAGTAGAGATTCATAAAATAAATGTCATTTTATTGCAAATTTAATAACGATCAAAACAGCAACAGATTTTCCAAACTCTACTATACTCAATTTGGTAATTGAAGATATTTTCATGAAGTTCTGCATCTGGTTACAAGATACCCGAGGTAAGAAGTAACAGTTCAGACAAGCTTGCATTATGACGTCATATTACTATACAAACGTAAAACGTTATTCGTATTCTACACTCGGTACAAATTCCACAACACAATCACAATGGGCGTCTACCTAACGGCTGTTCTGAACACTCCAACTTTGCGGGCCAGTTTGTCACTCCGAGTCAAAAGTTCCCCTCCACTTGAAACGATTCGACTCGGACTTTGCGTGATTCGGAACCAAAGTTTTCCGTCCTACGCCTTTTTATTTTATGACGGGTGTCAATTACTGGATATCTTTTGTTCTTTTTGAACAGTTTGAGGAGTTGAGCTTTCCGATTGCGGATGTTTTTATTTCAGTTCGCTAGTGTATTTTGATATCATAATAAGCCTGACATTGTTTTACAGTTTGTGTTTTTAGGACAAAGAAAATATGGTTTGGAAAGTTTTCGTATATTTGTATCGTTGGGACTACGAGTAGTTCGTAAGGCGACGAAACCCGGAACCGTGGAAGCTTCCGCTTTGAAAGCGTCGAGTCTTGCGGTATAGCGCTGATGTGTTCCGGCAGCATATTAAGGGCGCATCCCTCCAAATTGCCAGAAACATCCGCAGCCGTAGTGTGTGGTTCACTGTTATATTCCCGGATCGACGTGAACATCGTAACAAACATTCCGTATTATGATTACTTGACATTTCCACTACATATGAACGTGTAGTGCGTGTGTATTCCTAAGGATGCGGTCAGATTAAGTTATAGCCTCTAAATCACATTCACATAATAGAACCTTATACTTTGTATGTACATACACTATGAAATAGATGATATTATATTTATCGGTTTTGAGTTCAATAACAATCAATACTACTTTTCCTAGAATATTTCTCTTAAAGCAAAACTACTAGATTCTGAATTTCATTATTTTTTTTAATTGTTAATGAAGTGCACATTTTGTTCCCCAGATTCTCTACTGCCTCCAATTGATTACAACAATAAGCTCTTAATGACTAAGAATTTGCTCCCCGACCATGACTTGCTCTTTACTGTTCCTTTTACTTTACAGTTTGAGATCAAGACACGGAAGTCAATTCGGATTATTAATAAGCCATTACAATACCCTTGGAGCCATTAACCGCTAACGACTCGGACAGAGTGCATAAAGGCGGCGCGACGGATAAAACACCCCATAGTAGGCCGCCTCTATATAATCCTTGCAAAGCTGTGGCAGCTCCATTTTATTGTACATTTCCCTGCAAAGTGCCTAGAAAGGCTGAAAGCTAAGCGAACATTCATTTGCATAAAATGTTACAATATAATGTTGCTTTTAACTCGCCACCGCGAGTAATGCTTCATTTTGTTTGAACCAACAATAGGTTTTTCAACGAAGCTGATTGATGGTGATGAAATGGGGTGAGTTGGGTCAACAGAGGAGCTGAGGGTAAAACACACAAATTATTGGAAAGAAGAAAAATCGGTAGCGACACACAAATATGTTACTGTTGTTTACTTGCATCCTTTATTATTATATAGTCTTAACAGACTTTTGGGGTAAAAACTGTGCCATCAAACTCAAACATGTTGGTGAAATAAAATGAAATTATTTATTTTAATGATGATTTATGACCAGATACGCTAGTCGTCAATATTTGGTCCAACTGACTTTTACTAATACGAACTCAATAACAAATTCATTTAAAGCTCTGCAATAGAACATGCAATTGGATGTAATATAATAAATAACCTTTCGCTTGAAATATGCATGGTATGTCTAAGTTTCTAGATACTGTTGTGTTTTAGTGGTTTTAAATAAAGGAGATGAGTACAATAAAATACTGTAGGAAATGGATTTCTATCATTTAGGCACAAAGCTTAAAGTTACGTATTATCTTCTACAGATGTAAGTGTAAATAATTATGTGGATCCCAACCTTTTCAGCGCAAAACAAACGTATTGTTTTAGTCTGGAACTTGTAATAACCTATCGATAATCCATTATCAATCTTTGTTTCTTAGAAATAGAGGCCTCAACACTAGTATTACTAAATAAACCATCAATCTGATAACTACTTGGGAGTACTAAAATAACGAGCAACATTTCCCGTTGTCAAACAATAGAAAGGTTTGCTTCATAAAAATAAAGTTACATAATCAGTAATACAATTCTGTTATAACAAGTAAGCACAAATATAAGTACTCTACTAAATTTTTATGAAGCATAAAGGCAGTCGACGACAGCGGAATAGAATAACAGTAACTTGGTATAATAAAAAAATAATATCCTATATTTTTTTTTCTTGTTTTGGCAACAAGAGTTTTGAGGCATAGTTTTGGGATGTATGGCCGTATATATAAATATGGTGGACATAATAAAAGTTGTGATGAATCATAATACGAGGAAATGATTGAGTATTTTAGTGGTATATCACTTCGTATAAGTTGTAAGAGTCCATTGAAAGAAACGTGTTATTATTTCCTTTTGGATACAATCTCTTGAGGTAGATATTGTTTTGGCTATTCGATATTAAGCGTGTACTCTCTTTTTCTTATGTATACAATTGTGTATACATGCATTGAGAGAAACTGACAACTGCTATAAATAGTACACACATTATCTTCAGATGATTATTTAATTTAACATTTATTAGAGTGTGTGAGTATATATAGTAGTGTAGTGTGTAATGTGCGTATGTGTCTAGAAGCGCAATCAACAGAACTTTCAATGTTGATAATCAAGTTGAAATTGTAACACCCACATTTTGCCAGAAAGAAGTTATAGGATTTAATAATATACAAAGCGAGATTATGTAATAGCCAACAATTAAATTCCAAATTGTGTAGTTGTAACGTTCGTTAAGAATATGCAAAGCATAAAAATCACAGGTATGAATTATTTTTCATCATGTATAATTCTCCTAACTAATTTACGATAATATTTCAGGCTGTGGCATTTATAAAATCAGGTACTTGCCTGGATCTAAATTTGGTTCGACCCATACAACTCAGAGCGTGCCGTCCACAACGTGAAGAGTTCTTAAATATTCATGAATTGTTGGAAATGTTTTAGAATATTACGTCTGCTCCATGTCCCACTAATTGCATATGAATAATAAATAATTAAATACAAACTTTATTGACATTAAATTCGGCAACCCATATTAAAATTCACAGCCGTCTTAGAACAAGACAATAGTAGGCATTCGCACCGTATTATTTTAGGGTCCCGTAATAAATAAGGCCAGCGGCAATTTGCCTCGACCGTCTGTTTGTTTGTCCGGCCCCTAATTCAAAGTAACACAGTTTGCACGACAGTGGCGCGTTTATTTGTATTTGTGTTTGCAATTTACTGTACAACACGTAGGTTGATAATATCCAGTCTTCAGGTGTGTGGCTTAGGAGAATGTGGTCTTATTAGGAGTCCGCGTCGGTCATCTTAATAACGACAGAGAGAATATTTGATTTAAGAGATAGGGGACTGACCGGTCATCTATTTCGCTTAGATACACTTCTGACCATGATTTCTCGTAATAAAAATAATTCAAAATACGATTACTTGTGAATGAGACTCAATGTCTATTATTACATCACACTTCACACTAATATTATAAAAAGTTTGTGAGTGTGTTTGTATGTTTATTACCTCTTCACGCTCAAACGACTTGACTTATTTTGATGAAATTTCATATGGCGTTAGCTGACACCTTAGATTAACACAAAAGCTTTTATCACGAAAAAATGTAGCATGTAACACCGCGGGGCGCAGCCAGTGAAAAATAAAGTATAGCGATAAATGATAAAATTATTGTTGCTTTAATTTTTTTTAGTTGGTGTTGATAGAGATAAAAGTTATTATAAAGAATGTTAAGAAACAATTAATGATTCTGCCAATTTGATACCCAAATTAAAGAAACGAAACAAATATGTTTCCTAAATGCATCGTAGGATGTTCTCAGATTTTACGTAACCTACAAATAGAATACTAAAAATTTCGCTTCGCTGTCGTTTCGAGTATGCCAGAACGCATTATCCGAAGCACTGGCAGGCTAACTTCGCATCGTAGATGAACTTAAGAAGCCATAACCCGTTGTGCTATAGCGCTCGCTTGGTAAGCGTTTTCTCTGAAACTTACATACGTTTTATTACATATTTTATATAGTTGTGTTTTACAGCGACACGTTTATTGTTGAGCGTGTCGTTGATCTGAGTTTTACACGTAACTTACATAACATCACGCCTATATTCCCTGAAACGGCAGTCAAAGGTGTGCAGTACATCAAAAGGCGAAATGTCGATCTACTGCACACCTTTGACTGCTGCTTTTTTCTTATTCAATACATTGCTACATTGGGACCTATTCTAACGTAATAAAACCAGTGACACATTCGAACCCAGGACCTTATATCACTCGGCGGCCACTAGACCTCACTGCCTCTTCGGTCTAGTACTCAAAAAGTGGCAAGTGATTTTAAGCATGGCAATTGGTTATCACTCCGCATAGGTATTTTTTTCGACCTTGCCTCTCGCAGGTAACTCTGAAGGAGTGCATAACCTACTTAACCGGTCGTTTAGCGAGACCTGATAAAAGGCCTCCAGCCGGAATTCCGCATAGGCCTGGCAAAATGTGCAATTGTGCATTTTCACACTTTACTATCACTATCTCTAACCTATTGCGAACTAAACTTTGTCAACGTATAAAACAAATAAAAGTGACTAATCCCAACTTGTTTAACGTAACCAATATAAAATGTTTCAGTGGTATCGGTGACCTCCTGTAATTCAGCCTCAAACACGATCCTTTCACGGAAAGTCCACTCGAGCGTTTATTGAGACATTTTTATCAGTAAGTACGACATTCGCAAACACTATGTGTCGAAAAACTCATTAAACGCCAAACATTAAGAGAACTCGGAAAAATCCCATACAAATAGACCATTAACGTAACTTTTAATGGCTACTAAGGGTTACACGCGGTTAATAGAGTGCCATATTTGGCACCCTCAGTTATATCTTGAGCCGTTCGCTCCCGAGGATTATACGTTCGAATCCCGTGCGCGAAACTTAATTAAAGTTTTAATGAGCCACGCAATATATGTATTTCGGAATACTGGCACAGACTAAGTTTGGTTAATAGTGCAGATGAGGCAGACAATTAAAATGTAGGACTCGTAGAGTTTATAGTTTCAATGCAAAGATGACGATTTAAGCGTCATCTTTGCATTGAAACTATAAACTCACAGAGTTGATAGCTATATTAAAAAACTTATTATATTAGATGCACCGATTTCAAATCAATAATCGACTGTCATACTTATATAATTGTCTTGTGCCAGTATTGATTAAGGGCAAGTGTAATTAAAAATAAAACAATTTGGATCTTCTACAAGTTTACTGATCCCTTCATATTAATTACATTTGCCAAAATGCAGCTCGTCATGTTATAATCACTACGTTTAGCAAACAGATTGGTGATCGATTATTTCCCCGTGTAACAATCCCCATTCCTTTGTCAAACTTATCTAAACTTCATCGCGATAACTTGGCCGTTTTCCAAAGTTCGTTATTAGTAGCGGAATTTCGCAGATTCACCTGCTCTACATCTTAAGAATACTTAGCACCTTAACGTCTTCGACATGCCCAAAGTGAGAGACTTTAGGCCTTAATCAGGATAGACAAGTTAAATTTTAAGTGCATGAACTTATAATAGAGATGGGACTTTTAAAACATTTTTTTTAAGATCGTGTTTCTCATTTTTGTCACAGAAGATGTATTGATACAAAGCAGCGTTAACCTTCTCTTGAACCAATTAAAATAAAACTTTTAATCTCAACGTTTTCAAAGATTTAGCTAAAGATTGTAATCCCTAAATATTATCCATTAACCATATTTAATCTAATTGTATATCTACTATAAATATTTTCAACGAGGAGTCTGCTTAAATGACCAGAAAAGTAAAAATAAACTAAGATGTTTTCCACAGTAACAAACAACCTAAGCATGAAGCATGTCCTATCTACAAACAACTTCCGAACATCCAACTTAATCTATGACCCCAAGTTTAATTCTATGCAATGAGCGATATTCAAGTTAATTTAGATCAAATATTACAAAACCAATTTAGCCTCTAGTTAAGTTTAAAATTTACATTGTTTGTTTCACTGGACAGGATGATAGCATATAACTTCAATATTTTCTTTGTTTATTTTTTTGCCAATAGTGTTATAATGGTAATTAGTCTCCTATGTTAAGATATTTTTTAAGTTGCTTTACACTAGGAATTTCTCCAGTACCGTGGGTGCGTTTAACATAACATGAAATATCACATACACAAATACCCAGACTCGGGACAAACATCTGTGGTTCGTTCAAAGTTTTGCCCCGTGCAAGAATCGAACTCGCAACTCTTAGCGCAGTAGTTCAATCACTTAGCTACTGTTCTAATCTGGTCGTCAAAAGATGTGTGGATTTTATGAATACATGTAAACATAAAGTCGCGCCTGTTTCCAAGAGGGGTAGGCAGAGACCACGGATTTCCTTTTGCTACGATCCTGGCATACTTCTTTTGCTTCATTCACACGCATCACGTATGTATGTTAGTATTGTATGATTATCTATAATTTTAAGTACATAAGTATGAAAAGCATATTTGTAACAAAAAATCCAAAGATGAAAATTATAAAAGTAGAAAAATAAGGTTAAAAAATAACGCAATAAATGCATCTTTGTACGCACGATGAGCGGTAGTAGCTGGCAAGTTAATATAAGAGGTAGCCATAGGAGGCAAATTATTATGATGCTCGCGAACATAGAACTTGTACCTATTAAAACTTGGTGCAATAACGCAATGTCTTAGAATCCAACTTATATAAATAAAATAAAAATAAGATAATAATAATATACTTTAAGTGCTTGCAGAAAACCGGTTTAGTAAAAGAAACCTTGTTTTCAGTAAAAGTGTTCTATTTTTACGTTGGTTTTCTTTTAATTTTTTACTTTTATTCAATAGAATCTGTTTCAGCTCTGATACTTATTTTATTAAGTCTAGACGTTGACCTGTATTCTCTATTTTATTATAATACTATTTTTCCTCGAAATACTAAGTTTAATAGATTAGCCACTAGGCAGAATTCTAGTAAAAAAATGCCTAATGGAATTAAGATCGCCTTTGTACAAAACTGTGCATTATGTTTAAATAAAGAAATAAATTTAATTAGAAATAATTATCTACTGATAAAATATTTCAAAAATTTACTCAGGAATGACTTGTATCTCGTAAGTCGTACCACACCGACGGGTATCAATTAGAAAAAAAAATTACTTTGGTATTACCATGGTAAAATAATTAAGCTATCCAATAGCAGCTATATTTAAGTAACTCTTTTAAATCAATAGAAAACAATCAAAATTAAATCAATGTTAATTTGTCTCTGACGGAGGTGTGTTTGGCGTCCGTCCAATGTTTCGTTGCCTTCAGTTGCCAGCCATTTAAACCGGTAATTACACTGATATTTCATAATATTTACTTTAATATAATAAGTCAAGGAGCCTATGCTTTATTTGTTTGGTACAATTTTTTGTAGTAAAGAACAATATTTATCATTGCAGCACTCTTTTCAACATGTGTCATTGATTACTGGAAAGGACAATAAGTTGAAATGTAACAGCGGTAGCTGACGAAAGCTAGCCACTTATTGCAGTGAAATGAAAATACCTAAGTTAAAAGAAATAAAAAATACTTAGACTCCTATTACGGAGTAAAAACTCTGATATTAATAAAGCTCTCTTATAATTTTGAGGTTTACAGTACCTACGAATTGCAATTCGTTTTAAAAGGTACCTACAAACAACGCGCAATTAGCGATAGGTACATCCCTAAAGAATGGTTATGGTTAGCCATTTCCTGACTAACAATAGTTCACCCTTTAATACCCAAACTCCAACATTATACCAACAAAAAATAATGTCACCCAAAATGTATGAGACCAAACTCCGCAATGCACCCTCAATTTAGACTTTTTGTTATGTTTTTTGTTAAGGCAATTTCGGCTTTTTGTGTATAGAAAGTAGTGTCACCTATAACTATATTTCCTCCGTTATAGGCAATTAATTTGTAGTTGCAGGCGCTAACAACACTGGGACGATTTTAGTCGACCGTTTAAGGTTGGTCGACAGAAATATTGCTGGTCCAACGTGAAATACTTCTTTGTTACCTGGTGGCAGACGATGCAGTGGGTTACATTTGTACACTTTTTCGAAGCTTATGCTGTAACAGTGAGATGAACAAAACTAGGAATGATCAGTCCCCTTTCAAATTAAAATTAATTAGACAAATTGTGCAGAAATTTGTGTTTAGAAGCCAGTCTGGTATAAAAAACGAGCTAACAGAGGTGGTTTGGTTTCTATTATCTACTTAAGGCACCTCAGCAACTTTTTATCTAAGTACAAATATGTCAAGTCGGTGAACACAAGTCGGTAATCAGAGCAAAGGACATTTAGGGAGATTGTATTCTGGCTTGTCGGTCCAACGAAGATGGAAGCATTTAATGTCAAAGTGATTGCAAAGATCTCTCCTGATCCAGTTACAGAAGCTAGGAAAAGTAGAAAACAAAAATCAAATCTATAAAACTTTTGCTTATTCCCCGAAAAATCTCGGGCAAGTCCAAACCTAATACAAAACGTAGCGTTTAAAACGCAATAATCTGACGGACCGGAACCAGCGCGGCTGGCGCGACGCCAAACATCCGCACCTTCACGGGGATACGTACGTTTCCGTTTTGTGAACAAACACGCCGCGACACGTTTAAATGTAGGTCGGGTGCCTACGTCATTAGGACGTTTCAGGTACACTCAAAATGTATATAGACAGCTATTATGGAGGCTAAAACATTCCGCTGCATTTCCATCTACATTTAGAATGCACGAGTTTTGGGAATGCAGAAAAGTGAGTGACATGGTTTAGTTTTTACATTTCTTCATTTGAGAAACGGTATGATAATGTACTTAATATAATCTTACAATTAAATTATGCTCGGGAATATGTATTATCTTTTAACAAATAGCTAGAGAATTAAAGATAAAAATAAACACATTTTGTCTATTCCATCAAAACTCATATTAAATTGCCCAAAAAACCTCATCAACCAGTACTTACTTTAAGCTTCAAATGATTTTCAAAATCAATTTGCCTAAACGATTTTAGATAATATCGACGGACTCTACCAAATTCTTCAATTGTATGTTTCCAAATACATAATCTCATTGCTCCCACCATTAGCATCTTGATGCCGGTGATTATTGAAAATTGTTTGCGTTTGGTTATCTTGACCGTTGGCTTAATAGCTAACAACTGTATAAGGACAACAAGCTCTGATTAGGATATTTAGACGTGATATTATAATAACGTCCGTGTAGTCCGTAATGCGGGGATAAAGGCAACTTAGCTTTAAACCATCCAGTTATCTTTAGTACATTAGTATCTAACTAGACAATATTGTGGCTTTGAATGCGTTGATATTTTCAAGGTTGCAAAATAATATTACCGTAACAGGAAGAAGAAAGTAAGTGTATTCCCTTTCTTTACTGAAAAAAGATGTTGTCATAAGAGGCAAGGAACTCAAGGTTCTATAAATGGCAGTAGGCTCACTACTGATTTTTGTTGGGACTTATGATGACCGGCAAAACGTCAGTGTAAAGTCCTGATAAAGAAGAATACCTCTACCTTCTCCTTCAGAGCATGGTTATATATATGTATAGAGAACATTTATTTTTCATTTACTGCCCAGATATAATTCTACGCGTATTATTAACATTACTGTTATTTATTTTCATCTTCATTTAATTTCATTAAGAAACAAAATAAGATCAAGACTTTCAAACTCCCATTAGTGGAATGAAATTAAACCAAAAGAAATAAAGTTCGCTGTATTATTTATTTTTATATAACATTCTTCTTGAACACTATTACAAAGAACAATGAAGATTTTGAAAAGAATTGAAGCTATCTTTGCAGTGAAAAGATTGTTGATAAAAGCTTCTGTGAACTTCGTCTTGGTTATATGAACAATGTCTCACGTTAGGGTATGAACCATTGATAGTCACACACAGATAATTCCCTGAATTATGATCTACGTTATGGATACACGAAACGGTATTAACTTGTTAAAATTTTACTACTCAGTTGCTGAACAAAGGCTTCCCCTATATTATTTCACAAAGCTCTACTTAATGTATTAAACGATATTAAGTAGACTTATTGTAAATCGATTTGTCATAGTTGCTGCATTCACTCCACGTTGGGTCTCCCTGATCTTCTACAAAGTGTGGTGTAGTGGTCTATTAACTTTGCTGAAGTGTAAAGTACATACACTAAATCTTCGTTCCAACATTACATAAGTATTCCTACTTAGTTAACGTCACAGGCTGTAATAGTAAATTTTGGAAAACAGAATTGTTTATCCAATGCCAAATCCTGGCGCATAGCCAACGCATAGAACTGCCAACACCTGAGCTCGTAATTGGCCCGCACATTTTGGCCTGATTGTCGGAAACGGATACAAGATGATATTTCATTGCTATGGATTATTGCCATTATAGCTTACCGTTTGAGTACCTATTTGATGGGGATTTTGATTATCAAAACCAGGCTTGTATAACGATCAATGTTTGTCTGTGAATAGATGCAGATCGTGACCTTTTCCATGGGAACTTTGATGTTGTAAGTTTAGAAAGTGTAGATAACCTTATTAGTCTTGTTGTTGCAAACGTAAATGTAAATGCTTATGTTCTCTAGGTTTGATTCTTCCTCGAATAATTTTAACCTTTTTTTAACATTTCCAGGAGTTGTTCCAACTACTTTACAATTTTAGATTAAACACATTAAGGTTAAGGTCTTTTTTTGTATGCTATGTAAGCACAATATTGGACCAAGAAAATAAACTACATATCTACGTTTGAGTAGGCCAATTAAATAAGACTCCCTAAATAAGAATTATGTGACGTTATTCTTCATCTATTTTTGGCAGACAGTAATCGGGTCCCAACGGAGAACCAAAGCAATTGACAGGTAATACGTAAAAAACCCTATTCATTCACAATCAAATTAACATACTAATCAATCACTCAATAATTTAAGCCATCCGCGGATGGGAATTTAACGATGCCTGTTTTAGTATTAAATACCCCGATTAATATGTAAAAGTGAAGACAGATTCGACAACACACAGACAGCCAATTAAGCCATATCGCTACATAATCGTTTTATAAATGTATGTTTGAATTAATAATATCCCTCACACGTTATCCATAGTATGTGGATACTTGAATCATTGATGGGTAAAGCTTGGTACTATTTTTGGTGTCAATATACCTTAACAGTCCGATGGCATTTTTACGACTGGCCATTGTTTTCGAAAACTTTTTCTATTAGATTATTAATTAATCGCGAGATAACTTTTATTTTTTAATCAAATAAGTACAGAATCTGTTGAAAATTCATTCCTAAATTTAATTCCTAAATAATAGGTCCATAATGGTGTTGATATCATAGCAATAAATCTAAATATATGCTATAAACCGACTCTAGAGATAGTGAGTACCGAAGTTCGCCACGATAACTCCACCCTTAAGCCATGGTTATGTGCTAGTAAATATTCACTGCAACTCGGTCCTCCGGTATCGTCGTTACGACTACAGTACACAACTGAGGTTACGACCAAGCAATCCTAAACGCACTATGAAAATTAATAGCAAGACATCGATTTACGAGAATTTGAGTAGGTACATGAATGTACAATCAACAATACCTGATGTCTGAGGTCCCAGGTGGGAATTTATTAGGAGATTAAGCAGATTTTTTTACCGTTCATTATAAGTCTCATGTAAGGTGGCATGCTCATTGCCATTTATTGAGCCCATTCCAGGTTCGGCATCAAATATCTCATAGGTGCGTCATCAACAATAATCTCACAAGCACATACGACTATTTGTAGATTTTTTTAATAATGTTGTAGGTATTTTATAAACCGCGTTGACCAGATCGGACCATATACTCGTATACACACTTTAAACGCAATTTTACAAACACTTATCTACGCTTGTCACATTATTTTTCTCCAGCCAGCAGCATTTAACTCGCGATAAAATTATACCTATTTAAAAAACAATGTCCTACAACATAACAATATAAAAAAAAACAAACACTCATTTGCGCGCGAAAGTCGATTTTTGCGGACGCTCACTGGCGTCTACGTAAGCATTAATTACACGGCTTGACCGGAGCGTGACGTCGCATAATGTTTGGACAACCGGTGATCATTTATAACTTGAACACGTATGGCCATGAGATAAGCGGGTTGTCTGTAGTGTAGAGGAGATGGGGGTAATTGGAACGTAAGGGTAAATTTAATTCTTAGTCTCACCCTGTAGTAATGGACTTGTCAATTGTTCTGTTTGAGTAGTGACGATGGTATTGCAATGTCTTGTTTTATGACGTTACTTTTGTATTTATGTGATCATAAAAAAGATGTAGGTATCTAGTAGAAAAAAATATTCAAAACAATATTATTCTAATATAATAAAAAATAACAGGTTAAGTATGTAGTCGATTATACACAAAGTACTAAAAATTATGTCAAGAATTAACAAGAAACAGTTCGCAGATAAATAAATCCATTGTTCTAAAACAGACGTTCATAAATAGCTTTAGTATCCGTGCAATCCCATTACCTTTGCTAGAGTTTTATACTCATCCACTTTCAATCTTTGTTACTCACATTGTAAGTCAAATCTCTGAAGAAACTTCTCAGAGCATACGAAAATATCCTGGTTAGGTATAAGTGTTCGAACTAAATTGCAGAGACGCAGCGCCGTCTCACACATCCAACTTTAATGAACTCTCTCACGTCAGCTTGCTTCGTGGCTCCGAACTATAGTGAATTTGTTGGGACTAAATGTTTATTAATGTGTTTGTGTGAGTTGGTTTTGTTAGCTTTTATTTTGCAAGGGAAGAATGGTGTGTAGAATTACTGAGTTGATGTAGATGGAAACACAAAAAAGTTAGAAGTGGATTTGGCGAAATTATCTGAACAAAACCTTATCTATTATTAAAAAATGTTTTTTTTAAATTGAGTGCCTACTTGGTATTTAGTTCAAAATGCGTTACAAATAATTTAATATTGAAAAGGCAAAATCGAAATCTTGATGTTTCATAACTCACTTACTCACTCTTGTAAAAGTAATATAGTGTAAAGTCACTCTAGAAATCTTAACTGACATCCAAAACCATTAGAAGCCTATGTTTACTCTAACGTTTCACAGCACTGATACCCAACAATGAAAACTAATTAAACAATATAATACCACGAAAATACTAGAGATAGAATTAGGTACTATTGAAATTGATACGGAAGCCTTAGAGTGGAAGGGGCCGGTGTGAATCGATAGGATTATCCCGTTACGATGACACCTTGCCAACCTCTGCTTTCACACGAATATTGGGGATTAGGGCCCGTTAGGACAGTTGGAGGAAATGAATATTTTTATACGTAATTTTAGCTATTTGTATGGTTCTTGTTCAATATGGGGAGCGTGAGAAAGTCAATTTGGTGGATGTGAGGTGGGATTATGTTTTGATGTTTTATACGTTTGTGGAAATGAAAAGAGTAGCTTAAAATGGTATACCTAATTATATTTAAGAAATTTTCTCAAAATTATGGAAAGGACACCAATGAATCTCCACAAATAAGTAAAGGAACATTATTGCAATAATCATAATAAAAGAACGGACAATAGCCATAACAATAATTCTCAAAGTCTTCTGGCGAGTGTCCAAAAATTTCTATACAAATGAGTATTCTATGAAAAAACACTCACTCCCATAACGTAACTCCTCATTGATATTGCGTCTGCTGATGCGTTCAAAAAAGAGGAAATAAATGAAGGAAAATATCCTTTATATAATAAAGAATATGTTAGCAAAAGACAGCTGACAGACCTTCTAATAAAATATTATGTTTATTAGTCTGTTTTCTTTGGTCATGTAATGTCTACTGGTCCTATTCGAGAATTACATATGGGTGATACATTAGGGTAATAGGGTTTGTGTTACATCAGCGAAAATGTGCCTGGAAACAAAGTTTTTGGAGCGGACAATGAAATTGTGGGATCACTAGAGGCTATGGACATAGATATATACGGTTTAGCCAAAAGAACGTAATGAATTTGATTGTTTCTATCCTTCTATTCTTTATGTACTTAAACATCTAATGTTACATTTAATACGCTCTTATTTTATTGGCTTCTAAGGTGTTAAGCCGGTAATCAAATACTTCAATTAATGCTTAGGTACTAACGTAACGGTTGTATCGCTAAAATCGTTTTTAAGTTACCCATAACAATAAATATCAATCCGTCAAAAATAAAAACAGAATCGTTGTTTAAAGAATCCTTACGACTTTTTCTTTTCACACAAACACAATTAATCGCCTTAACTTCTCCATTTTCAACATTTAACGTAATAATACTTACGAAATAATTCCCTTCATAGTAAAAGCGTCTATTGTATTTCGAATTTATTTCCTTCCTCATTTTTCAAGGAGGATCAACAGGGTCAACTGCGTCTCGTCCATTGTCTGTGACGTCATCGTGTGGGCCCATTGTGGTGCCGCCCTACTTACCAAACTGTCTGTCGTTTGTGCTCTACGTCCGAATGTCCGAGACACTTAGTGCACTCAGTTTGACGGCCTCTTGAGCACTGGCTCGGATTAATCTGGGGAATCAAATACCAAATTGATTGGGGATCATGTTTTATTTGTTGAGGAAATTGGACTCGACGGTTGTAGACTCCAAATTCTATTAATGTTATATTTGATAGCGCAAAAATTGTTATTGAAAGATGTTTTGCGAGATAAAAATAAATGTTTGAAGTAATATGGTAAAGAAAAATATCGCTGAGTAATTTGTACTTATCCTTCAAATTGTTATCAAAATTTTGTTACACTGACTGTGTTTATAATTACGTTCAAGTTGCGTTGACCATCGTGAAGTCCGAAGTGTATTTAGTAAATGTAAACAGTAAAAAAAATTATTTAAAATGTTCAAAACATCTTATTTCCCCAGTAGCATTACAAACTCAAAATGAAAAGGCAGATAATTGGCATCACAGAACAGCACCAGCTAACAGCGGAACCCTCCCACGAAATCACCAAAACAAAACCCCAAATAAAAGTTAACGCTGATGCCCGCTTCAGTTCGTGCGAAAAAATCGTGTCGTATGACACTTAAAACATCTGAACACGGGCGGAGAAAATTAAATGGCGGCCGAGTAATAATAAAAACGAGTGTTTGTTACACAGGGGGCGTACCTGTGCTCCTTCAATTTGGCGACTACAGATATAGGGGCTGGTCAAAGTGGTCACTCACAAACTTTGTGTAACCGGTACTGCCTGATTGGTATTTTGTACTCAAATGGAACCATTCGGAGATACTCGTATGTGCCAGGAAATTCCCAGTTTTGGAAGCTACCTAAGAATATTAGATGGCTTGCATGCCAATGTCATTAATGTGCACTTTTACATTTATTATGTAACTTTACAATCAATCAGCGCCGTAGCCATTCAACTGTGAGACGCCCAAATAGTTTATACTGACTTAACGAAAATAAACGATTAAAACGAAAAATATTTATAGAACTGCAATTTATTCAACTGTTGAGCCAAAATACGTGTAAGCAAATTTTTCAGTTGAATCTTTTTTACGGAACTTGCTGTAATTATCGCTTACAGAATTTAATTAAATACAACAAAAGGTTGTTCAGAACTGGTAATTTTTGCGTAACGATTTTATAAAATCAGTTAACATTTCTGCCTTCGTTTTATACCCGGCGTGCTTTAGATAAAAAGAAAGAAGCCTCATAAGTTTTTCTTGATGTTTAGTTGAACAAATTGGTATTTTATCCTTATCAGTATAATTTATGAATTACTAATCATCATTAGGCCTGGGACGTCCACTGCTGAACGTCGCGGATTCAAATCCCGCTCGTGTCCATCATTTTTCAAATTTCCTTTATTAATTTAAGAAGGTATTTCTTTTAAAGGGAACTACTTATATGATGCACAAACTGAAACATTTTCTATTCAACTCAAATTTCCCTCGTACCGTATAGACGCAGGATTCTCAAGTAATTTCCTTCCAACCACAGATTATTTTTTCATGACTGCGGTTCAAAGAAAACTGAGCTAAGCTAATAATAGTTTTATTTGCGGTGGAAGTTCAGCATTAACTTGTTACCTCGTTACTTAATCCATATAACGCAGTATGGCCGGTTCAAAGTTTATAGGGGTGCTATTATTTTTATGAAAGCCTTTACGTTTTGTACTAATTATTGTTTTGATTTAATAGGTGTAGCGGATATATATTTTGTTTTAGGAGCAAACAGTTGGGTGGAATTGTGATTTTGGGAATTTGACCGAGGATTTTTCGTTTAATTGTTCACATTAAATGAATTGTTAAGTTTATTGCAACAGAGTTTAATTATTTCATTTTTATTCAAATTTCTCCTGTGTCGTTGGTGTGTACCACAAATATGATATAACTAAATATACACAAAAACACCCATACCCGAGACAAACATTTACTTCATTCTTACATACCGATCACACAATATTTTGTCCCGTGCAGGAATTGACCCGCAACCCTTAGCGCAGCAGTCCAATCGCTTAGCCACTACGCCAATCAGATCGTCGTATAAGGTAACGATTTTTTTTCTTTCCTTCTATCTCATATTAATATGTAGTAAGAAAATCGCGTTTACAAATAATCTCCAGATGGGAGTCCAAATGGTATCCCATTTCATTTTAAAACCACATACACGACTACAGTCTGCCTCTGTCTTGTCACTATCTGTATTCTTGCCTTCCAAAATGCTGGTTCTTTTCAAAGTATCCTTGAAAAGGCTACCGCAAAACATTTTATCCATAAACGTAATTTAAAAGGCATATTTTGGGAAGCAAGCCATAAAAGTTACAGTTTGTTATCTACAGCAGTAATTATTTGTTAATTGGCGTACATTTAAGGCTACAATGGCTATTGATTGGACTAAGTGATAGATACGAGCGATCAGTTGAAAATACAGAGTGCAAAATGTCGTTTGTAGGCATGTCATCGTTAATACATATTGAAGGCATTTTTCGTTAATAGATTGCCAGATTTCGGAATTAATATTTAACAAAAGATGACCGAATACAAAAATCAGTATTTTTATTATTAATTCGTTCATGTATCTTTGTTCCTGGGCCGGTTAAGCATGCTTCTTACACACGCTATAAATTGTATTTTTACTCTCACATGTATCTCGCATTGATCGTAAAATCTCATTCAAAAAATGTTTTTTGCATTTAACATTTTTTGCTTGCAACCCTACAGCTTGATAGCGTTTGTGCAAGGTATACCGTTACAAAAGATACCTGGTAACATCACTAGGGTTGTGCCTAACACGATCCAACGACATTAGAATTTTAAGCAGCGATACAACAGTGGAATTTTTATGTAAGGTTTTTTATCAAAGCTTTGGCTCCTAATAGGGTAGGAGTTGCGAGGGTATATCTGGTTTTAATATTATTTTAGGCGTAGGCTGACGTAGTAAGAGTAATAGAAGGATGAGCTCGTATTTAACAATTTATCAGTAAGAGATATTGTGTTTTTGTAATTCTACAATAATATCAATGACAAAATAGTCACCTTAAATAGTTTTGAGTAAATCCGCAGTTGACTTCTAACCTTCTATAGGATAAAAGTATGTTATTTACTTTTAATGTGGCAAATCGTGTAATGCTTATGATACTATGAAATGTTTAAATATTTAATTTTCCAGTATTAAATTCTCCAGTTCCTAGAACAATCGATTCGTAGCCCCAGTAAAATTTTAGGTCTCAATTTCCTATAGGATAAAATAGAATTCAAAATATCGCGTTAGTACATGGTAACGCCATATTTTTTACATTCTATTTTATACATCAAATACCATTTCCCCGGCTCAATTTTAAACCCAAAACCAACTGGGAATTTCCTATTGGATAAACCCAGTACTGGGAATCAGATCAAAAACTTCACCTTGCAGTCACGTTCACGACCACAACACAGAAGGGCGGTCACCTATGTTTGATATTAAAAAAGTCCCACTAACACTTCCGCTGCAGCTTATCACAAACTACCCACATTTTTTACCGGCACGCAAGCACTCGCTTCTTTAGGCTCAACGATTATTTCACAATAAATTATTCGTGCCACAATAAATTTACATATTCAGAATCGCCCACCGTTGAGTAGTAAATAAATTACGTTTCGTTACCTTCTCACTTGGTCATAATTGAGTGGTAAGGTGTATTGACGCGGTAGCGGGTTCGTGACTGAATGGCACAACAATCTTTTTGTATTTTAGCCTTTTTGAATATTTATTTTATTTGAATTAATACCTACTAAACATGTCAGCCTGTTTTATATTTTTATTATATCCATACTTCTATATTCATATTAATATTATATTCATATAAATGTGAAAGTAATTCTGTCTGTCTGTTACGCCTGCACGACTAAACCGCTGGACGGATTTTGATGAAATTTGGCATGAATAAAGTTTAAGACCCGAGAAAAGCTTCGATTTCGCGGGCGAAGCAGTGGGCAAAAGCTAGTATTTTATACGCCTAAAGTATTTTTTAAAATTTTATTAAAACCGCCTTCTTTCATTCTTCAACACAGACCAATCGTGGTCTCTTTTAAAGTTTATCCTTTTCTGTGTATTATAATTATGCGAAAGTAAATATATCTGTTTATTATTTCATCAGGAATAAACCGCTGAATCAATCGTAATCAATTTGGTTATAGACCTACCTTCATGGAAGGACATCCTACTATTTTACTGTCCCGAAGAACGACGAAAATAAACTCAGAATCCCGAGCTAAAGCAGTATATAGAACAACATGTAATATTCAACTAATGGATTCGATATTGTTCTGTGGCGGCACAGAGGTCACGGCCTCTTACCGGTAAAAACCACCGCTATGCCGAACTTTTTCAAGACAAGCATAAGATTTACTCGCAGAACAGTACTGCATAAGTACCTACATAATAATTAATATGCAACAACCTTGCTGGATTATGTTCTTAACCATAAATGACTTTGAATTAAAAGCATTGTAAACTAGCATTAGCCAGCACCAAAAAAGTTAATTAAAGAAAAAAGCACTTGAATTTTTTACGTAGCATGTAGACTAAATGATTTATATCCAACTCTTTATCATGACGCTGCAGATCTCCAGCCACTATTATTAAAACATAAATCAGTTGGAGTTCAGTGCGATACATGTCAAGCTTATAAAGGTTGAACATGAAGGTCTTCGGAGCCTAAATACTTTATTACACTTACAAAATACCTATACTGGCTTTATGTAAGAATTTTCTTCAAACATTGAACTTACAATTTATTCATGGGACCGCAACACGCAATTGCACGACATCCATTTTTCTTTTTATTATACATTTTGTTAGAAATATGAACTAATAACGGACTTCTTTTCATTACGCTGCGTAAGAAGCTTTTTGTATTGAATATCAGTTAATACATTTTTTTTATTACGTTCTAGGTAAAGGTACTGTCAAAGATATTGTAGAAGATATTGAATAACTTTTTATATCATTAGTTCTTGGTACGATAAGATGATATTATGAGACTAACAATGTCAGTAGGTACCAAAAGTTAAAGTGAAAGAATCTTTCGGGATCGTCCGATTGACTCTACCTACTTATGTTCATTGTAATAAGACCTGGGCTAGAAAATAATAACGAAAATAAATCAAATAGAATGATAAATTTGACTATTTAATCTATGATAATTGTGTCAATCCCATGCCTTTTACTATACGATTTCCATTCATCAAGTATTTTACCACTTATCTAGGGCCCCTCTACAATAGCTGCGTAGTGGCTGTGTGCTGGTTGCAAGCGCCCTTATGTAGACTGTATATTTCTGTACTATGAAACCGTTGAATGTATCTGTATCCGATACCACATTATTATTATTATCCTGAAGTGTTCCACTGCTGGGCAAAGGCCTCAGTAATCTCTTTCCAGATCTTTCTGTTACCAGCTGCCAACGACCAGTCTTCCATAAACAAGTCGAGTTCAACCCGCCATCTCTGTCTGGGTCTCCCTCGCTGTCGTCTCCCTTCTTGAGCGATACCACAAGGTCAACTTATATTTATATTATCCCAAATAGATGTTATCGAATCTAAATCTGTGTCAAACCATAAGGCAGGTAACATTGGAATATAAACATTAAAGAGACTCCATTTAGAGTCTACATTACTTTAGAAAATAAACTTATAAAAAGAGTTAATTAAAATAATAAATAAGAACTTGCAAAATTAACGAACAAAAAGTAGGCTACGGTAAACAATTTCCGAAGTTACAAACTTAGTTTTTTCTATTGCAAGTTTCTTACACGCCCTATTAACAGGAAGCAATTTTTGTCAGAAGGTACATAATAAAATCAGGAAATTGAACAAACTTAGGCGAAGAACTAGTGGAACAAGTTGTTCGTAAGTTTAATAACAATATGGGTATTGTAGTTATCACGCCTGATTCCGCTTTAGTATAAAAGATAGGAACAATTTACATGTGTATTCAACTCACAACATACAGACAATTATTTGAGTGGTAATTTGAGATAGATGTTTTTTTTTAATAATTGTGATAAATATTTTATTTAAACATAATCATAATATAACACCACACGTGTATTCCCCGAAGGGGGAGGAATAGGTGTATCTACAGGACACCCACATTTCGCCGTCATATCCACACGAGTCTATTGCCATCAACCGGGCACAAATCTATACTCTGTGCTACCTCATGGCAAAAACCCATTAACACTTTGCCCAACCTAGGATTTGAACCCAGGACCTCGGCTTAGCAGTCACGCTACTAAAACCAACGAGGCAGTCGTATCTTTCTTTAATCAGTGGCTTTACCAATATTCAGGCATATTCCAAACATTTTCTTTAAACGGCCATTTAGAGCAAGGTAGGGTGTGCTTTATTGACACCAGTCTAATGCAAATCAGAACCAGTTCCAACGAGACACTTGAGGACCCTGCTAATTTCATTCCAAAATAATCCAAGCACCCGCTCTTCCCCAAATAAAGCCCCCTAAGTCAACAAACCACAGTGACACGACGCATAAGCCCCACATCGCGTGACCACAAACCCAGGATCTAATACACTGGCCCACTTAGCCAATTATCGTGGACGTTGACGTGTCGCCGTGATGGTTCAATTAAACCAATAATTGTTAGCATTTTTACGAAGTTCAACTAAATAATTAGTTTTACGTGTTCCGATGTTCGATCTGTTGTTGTGTGTAATTGTCTGATGTTACAACTAAATTATTTATTCGCTTAGTTGAATTCCGCCTGCCTTCATAGTTTTTAAAACGTATAATTATTTTTATATTACTGCTGTTTGTTATTTTCTATTCTTTTTATTTCCTCTGATTTGGCTGTACGAGATAATTAGATAGTGTGTTTTTTTATTTATCTGTAGGTAAAACTTCTAGTAGAGCCTCTGGCAGCCCTCCAGCGATGTGGACGGATGATGTTGCTGTACAGGGAAAGACCTGGATGCGTTTAAGGGAGGAGGTAGGAATATGCCCAGCTGTGGGTCACATAAAAACTGATGATGATGATGAATACTCTCTTTATTATTGAAATAAACTCTTAAGAAAAATAATATAAATACACATGAAAGTAATAAAATTCTCAATTCTCATAACTTACAATATAATTTATGACGATAATATTTTGAGTGTGTGAAAGGAGTTTCAACAGGAGACTTTAAAATCTAATTGAGACTCTCTCTCATTCTCTCTCAGCCTATCGCGGCCGAATGCTGGACACAGGCCTCTCCTAATTGGCACCACAACACCCATGAGGCATGACACTGCCGTCATGATTTTTAGACTCAATGATTCTCACTGATATCCACCAAAACAACGAAGACCAACCTTTTCACTCCAATTTACTAAAAATAAATAGAACATTACAGAATTCCGAGCAACTATTGTCGAAGCTTATAATGGAAGTTTCTTCTTATTATCACGGAATCGCCAACAGTTATAGCCAATGGAATGCTGCAGTCGAAAACCCGATCAAAGGGGTGGCTTTCGAAATAGTTGAAGGCCGGTTTGAACTGGATCCGAGCCGGTACGTTGTGTAGTACAAGTAGAAGAGGATTGTAATTTGAGGAGATATTACAAGAACATAAAGAAATTGTTTAAACAATTGTTTTTTACCAGCTAAATGTATTACTATGGCCTTATTTTCTTGCCCTCCTATTATAAGTTTCAGTGTTCCATGATCCTGATATTTATAAATGAGTATTTAACTACTTCTTTTTTCATAAAAATAAAGGCAGCCTCTTGTATTTCTCCTGTGTCGTGGATGCACCCACGACACACGATAAATTCCTAGTGAGTTCCTCGACCATGAATTATCACATAAACAAACACCCAGACTCGAGACAAACATCTGCGGATCACACAAATTGTAAATTAATTTGAAGACGCAATTAAAAGAAAATAAATAATACCCAAATTTTATGAAAACCTATTTAATAATCGAACTCGGGAGTAATAATGACTTTGCTATTGTAAAAATAGATGTGGTATACATACAAGTATTTTTTTTAAATAAGGCTAAATGGCTGATTCCGATCAAATACAAAATTCCAAAAAAAATATGATATAAGAAAACACGACCAAAGAAAATCATCAACAGTGGACAAAGCTTCTAAATCCAGTCACTATATCCAACATACCGTAAAAACATCCGTGTGAACGTTCCCTGCAAAAACCTCTGGTAGATTGAAAACGTCACTCGAGTTGTACGACGCTCCGCACTCAATAAAACCATTTGTCAATCAAAATAAGTTCTTTTTCCTTTTACTTAAGGTACACTTTTATTATAAACGCCGAAGAAATAGACTCTACCTCGAACTTAAAAAATACTATGCATATAATACAGTTCTATTTAGAACAAAAATATAACAAGCTATAAGTAAACTAAGTACCTATATAGGTCTTGCAATCATCGATCAAATAATCATGTTTTAATGTTAATCGAAGAAATTTAGAAATAAGAGAAAACATGTTTGTGCAAAAAGGAAAAATACAACAGCCTAATACATCGGACCTGCTAAAAATATAAAACTCAATCGTGACGTATCTAATTTAGTGCATCTTAAAGAGTGGAAACAAAAAGATCGGCAATTAGGTATAGAAATTAAAACAATCAATATTATATCCGCTAAAATTCTGTTACTTAATCCAAGCCTTAACCACCGAAACTTTACTTAGGAATGCTGTGAAGTGGTTACCATAGTTTTTGAATAATAACGTTCAATTTTAATTCTGATAAATATTTTAATTAAAATACCAAACAATCATAATATCTGTTTAGTTGGAGGCTGGTGTTTCTAGATGATAATAAAATACGAAGCTTTTAAATATTCACCGCGTACTTACATAGATATCCTCCCATTTATGGCCACGTTCGCCAACAATATCTGAAAATCTTTTTAACCCACTTTTCGTTGAAATATACGTATATTATTTTGTGTATGTATTTGTGTTGTTATTATGTTGGCATAAAAGTGTGGAGGCAGGCACAAAAATAGCCTTAACCTGAAAAGAGTCTGTGCCCAGAAGAACCCTATGCCTCAAAGAGGTATGTGCCCAGAAGTCTGGCTGATAAGTGATGTTTTTTTAGAAAACTTTTATCAAAAATGTAGGTACCCAATGTTGATACCTATATCCAACTGAATATAAGTTATCAGCGTCCTACCAAGTTAGTATTCAGTATTTTATAGGTAGGGGGTTAAGAAAAGATTTATTAAACGAGTTTAGCAGGCTTTAGCAATAAGAACCTACTTTTCCTTTCACCATAACATGACGTCAACAATATCCTGCCCTACTTCCAATCTCGAATAATTCGCAAAAGGATTTCGGTTTTCCTCTGTTTTAATTAGTTTTATTTCGCGAATCCGCCTTTCGGATCTTAAAACGTTGTGGCCGAACAATTTTAATGAAAGGATTTACACCGTCAATTCATGAGAAAGTTGTTTAATTTAAGTCAAAATTGTGTTTTAACAAAGTGCAAAGCGTTAAGTAGTCAATCTGAGGAACGAACTTTAATTATTTTATTCATCGTCGGATGTGCTGACGGCTGCGAGAAATTATTATTTTTAAACAAACATTCTAATTTTAGAATGATTCTATTTTAATTAAGCCAAATTTCTAAAGGAATGTTTATGGTGCCGCCCTTTTCGTGAACAGCGAGGTTTATGTATGGAGGTTTATATAACACGTAATGAGTACAATTCGTGACTTTATTCGAACAGTCAATCACTTTAAGTTACGATACGCGCACACATTGTACGTTAATGACCTATACGTAAACGAAAAACAAAACGCCTGAAATCTATTAAATCAACTATGCAATAATATTTTAAAGTAATATAAAAACGAGTTTGGAATATAAAGGAATAAAAAACAAAGCCAAGGCTTAACGATTTGGGAATAAATCGTACTCAAAAATGTTCGACCACATTTCCATAATTTCACTATTGAACTGTATAAACCAACACTTTAAAAACCTCAACAGATTTAAAATGTAACAATTTACATGTTTTTTGTGAGTGTAATATTCGTGTACATATAACTATAATATTAAATGATTGATGATACTATCACTGTTTGATAGTCTTGGCGAATGAGGCATAAAATTTTTGCTTAGCTAATTATTTTTCGGGGATTAGGTAAGTAAATTTAAGAATAGATACCGGTACTTACGGTAGATACGGTAACGTCACGCCTGTTCCCCGAAAGGATAGGTAGAGTATCTAAAGCACTCCCACATTTCACCAGTTATGTTGAAGTGCCAATATAATAGGGAGCTTGCCTATCGCCATTAAGCGGACACAAATTCAGACTCCGTGCTGCAACTGAAAATTGTATAATGAAAAAACCCAGTAACACTGACCGACCAGGGATTCGAACCCCACTAGACCAACGAGGCAGTATGGTACTCAAAAGGAAAAAATACTTTTTTAAGTACCCACTGTAACTGATGCTACACTCAATTCTGTGAACGAAATAGTGTTATAAATTAACAGTCGAGTAAACGTACTATACAGGTATGCAAGGGAAGTACACGCTTACTCGATTGTTAGAACCTGTACGATTACTTGTCACAACAGTCACAACCCCTATTTCCGTGAATAAGGCACCGTGAGTATCTGTTAATAATGCATAGCTTTCCTCGTAGCGTTTCTCTTGAACTGTCTGAATTTAAATGAATTTAACACCCCCTTACTCCAAGGGGGAGGCCTTTGTGCAACAGTGGACGTATTCCGGCTGATGATGATGATGAATTATCTAAATAGATAATGGAAATTTGAAAAATGATGGACACTAGCGGGACTTAATTCCGCACCCTTCGCCGTACCGTGGCGCAGCTCTAACCAACATCGCTAATTATGTCATGAGGCTTTATGAGTTCGGCTTTCCGTAAATACTCGGAAACTGAAATAAAACACATACGCTCGAAACAAAAAATAAACACACGCAAGGCCTGAGCAATGTCTATGAAAGTCCCATGTCGTTCCAACTTTTCACCCGAAAATTTGTCGTTCGCGAGATAAACAAAGCCTCCAACGATACAACATGGAGTTGGCGCTATGAATATAAACAGTTAAATTAGGAGCGCTCCGGACGGGCCCCTAATATGATAAACAACATATGCGGCTAATTTAATTTCACTCGCCAAATTTAGTGCGGTCCCTTGTCGGCGATAGTTTTTTTCGAGTTCCGTATCATAAATTGTGGCTCTGGGGTGTAATCATTAAAACTCTATGACATTTGAAAACAGAAAAATGTTGATGGTTGGTCATGAATATCATAATAGTAATGGGTTTTTTAAAGGTCGTCATGCAAAATTTTACCTCTATTTCGTCTTTCATGATACATCCTTGGTGATGTGACGGCAAAACAATGACTCGAGTTCGCAATCCACATAGGACGAAATGTACCCTAGTGTAGGACTTCTCGGCTTGGAAATCCATATGCGTAGTTCAAGGCCCAATTTCCACACGACACAATTATGAGCCAGACGGATTGTAAACTTAAATAGTTTTTTTGTACTATTTTTACAAACAATGGTTCACAATTATTTGTAGACTAGTCCAACTAACCATTTATTATTCTTACCTATAATAACAGAAGCATCAACATTACTCCTTCCTTCATTATTTCTGGCCTGAAGCTGGAATCTGAGCTTCGTAGCTATCCGTACTCCTCGGTTTTCACATTTTCAGTGGTTGAATACCTTTCATATCGGCTTTAGCGAAATCCGGCGCTTTTAGATACCTTTATTGTGGACACCGTTTATAAACAACATTGTTGTATTCACTGGATGGATCTTCTGAAAGTTTAGTTGCAAACTATGAAGACTTTGGTTTGACAACATTTGTTTAAAATGTTGATGACTTTCCAAATTGTAAACATTAAATTAAAACAACACATGACAACAGTTATTTTTAATTATAATTACTAAATCTCTGGATTCTAGCAAGTCTCGAACCATAGAACGTGTACACGTGTTGATATGAGTGTATTATTCAAATCTAATTGGTGTTTTATTTCTACAGAATTCTGTTTCTGTTAAATTAATGGAGTGGTAATGTCACATGTGTTTTATCGAATAATGTTCAATAAATAGTGCCATAATAACTAAATAGTAGGTACCTAGCTACAAGCTAATGCAAAAAAACCCATTCACTAAAAACATAATTTACAAGTTACGAAATTAAAAATGAAACGGATAACTAACTTAATAGGTGCCTACAATTTATCGTCATCGACGCCATTAACACTATCAACTGAAACTCGCTCAACATTCCATTTTATATCAGTAGCTAATAATATTAGTTCGTAAGTTAATTAATCTCATTTCATAGAAGTTTTAACAAGTTATCCATTATCTCCTGTTGGCCTTTGCCCGTGATCATGATAGTTCTCTATCTTAATTGTTATTTGAAAAGTTTTGGCGTATTATATGAAATTAGATATACCATTCTACTGTTCTAGATTAAGACATTCGAGACAAAGAACAATGTCGCCGAAGAGTCTGATATTTACAAAGGAGTCACTATTTTCTTTTGTTGTGTCCTCATAATTGTTGTTTGATGTAACAATACAGCTGTTATTACATAAACATTAGCAAATAAATATTTATGTACTTCCAAATCAGTTCTTTTAACGGTCTATTTGCTTTGGTAAAATTGTATATTATTTGTTTTTCTCGTTATATTTACTTTTAGTAGCTTGTCCTACTTTGTTAAAGAATAATGGAATCTTGAAGGATAACAATAGTATTATACAAACTTATTACTTTAATAATCAGCTGCTCGCTTGTTAAAGTAAGACTAATAAAATTAAAAGGTTCAGTGGTATAAAATGCAGCTATTATATTTATACCTATTATTTTATTTGCGTAGTGCACCAGTAATTACGAGTATTAAAGGCAGCACGAACGTCTTAATGCAAAGGTTTTTACATTCCACTTTATTCAAGAAAAATACATTAATAGACTTCAAAAAGGCTGTTGTTATTCAAGAATTAAAGGCAGGAATAATTGTCAGCGATAACTCTAAATTTAATACAAAAGGAGTCAATGCTGCGATTTGTTCCTTAAATGAAATCCAACCGCAAGACAAAGAAGATAGATTTACGTGAAAACGTCCAAGTAATTGTGAAAAATGCGGATTGTACGAGTACCCAAGCAAAAATAAAGGCTGAAGCCTTACATCGACAATTGAAATTTAAACTTTGAGCCGAGCACTTTGGATTTAATTTCAATCGCTTGCTACTGAAAGGTGCCCTTCAAAACATGTTTATATAGAAATCAGGATAAACCCTAAACGTTTTTGTTGGCGCGTTTGTTACTAAATCCAGCCGAATTATATCCCGCAGGAATAAATTATGAAGGCGGGCCATTCCCTCTCAACAGCACGGCTAAACTTTAATTAAGCTGCATTTCGACTGAAATGGGTTCCCCTTTCAAACATTTAGAGGCAACTTCGTACAGTCAAATGATGCCCAACTTTATATTAGACCTGGTGTTCTGAAATATTAGACGTTTTGTGGTCGTGCAAAAATGCAGGGTGGTTTGGTTTCCCCCTTTGCCTCCTTATAAAATGACTTCATTTTTCCACGTAATGCGATGAAAGAATTCGAATGGGCTCATTAGGGCTTTTTTCGAGTTGCATGTCGAACACAGTAAATAACTTAAGAAACGACAACTTTGTTAATGACGTGTGAAATACAGTCTGTGGTGCTTTATGTTCTGTTTGGAATGAGCGGTGCTTGATAAATATGTTAAAATGGAATCAACAATTAATTTATGATCATGTGTTATGGTCATGACATTTACAGTAAGCTGCTGCACATTATTTGTAGATGGACTATCAAGTAGAGTGAGCGGATAACTTGGTAGTTTCTTATTTCTTGAGGGGCTCGTAGCTACGCGGCTATCGCGCGGATCGGTAAATCTGCGAGGTTAAGTCGTGCTAACTGCGGTCAGCCGTGTGATGGGTGAACATTTTTACTCCGTGCTTCGGAAAGCACGTTAAGCCGTTAATCCTGAGACTGATCCCTCTCCGTCTTACCTTACTATCGGACTATGGCTAGTCTCAGCTGAGAAAGGTCACCGTGTCTGAAATTCGGTCATGAGAACATTATATACTATTCGTTTCTTATGCCTGGTAAATATAAAAACAGATACTGATATAAAGCAATCTGTATCTCAGTATTTGAGTAGCATTCCATCAAAATTCAACAAGCAATCGGGCTTAGTTAAAATAACTAACCAGAATTATGCTATTATAGTATTGCAAAGTACGTGTGTTGCATCAAGCAGTGAAAAATATTGATGTAGGTACTTTAACAAATACATCTTCACTGAAAACGCTTATCATCATTTAGAAAAAAAAACAGTCTACCGCTGATCTGGAATATCCCAATTAGCTCTACACACCCGGTTCTTTGCCGTCTGTCGTCAATTCAAAGATTTAGGGAGCCTCCATAAGTGAAGACACCTGAGCACGTCCTGACAAACCGCCAGTCCAAGCGCTCGACCATCTTTCTTGTCCAGTCAATCCACCACGTCATTACTTGAAACATTATTTCGAAAGAATTCTGCTATGGGTAAACTTTATTTAATTTATTTACAACATCAGAAAGCAGGGTAGTAGAGCAAAAAGCCTCTGTGGTAGACGGGTCGCAAGTTTAATTTTATGCAGACGTACCCCACTCAAGAGGTCCGCACAGTAAATTGGAGCTCCCAATGCTGAAAGCCTGAGTGCACAAAAAGACATTCAGTACAAATGAATGAAGATAATCTTATTATCTGTTTTAATGAAAGGGAGTTATGGATTTCATTTTACTAGAGGCGGAAAGGAAAATGAATTAGAAGCTGCTAATGCTTAGTGTTACCGACGATGCAAAGATTAATTAACAGAAATCAGATGCAGTGACGGCTATAAATTAAGAATAAGGTTGAATAAAAATTGTTACTTATTTTTAAGAGAAAATTATGTTACTTGAAACATCGCCTGGATTTATTTTTTCCTTTAAATGATAATTAAGTTTTTCTTCTATAAAAAATATTTAACTTTATATTTTGACTACAACAGCTTAGACATGATAGGGACTGCTTGATAATTCTCTAACGAAATATAACTCTTTAATATCACGTGCAATAACAACACCGTACGTCAATTCCACATCCTCTAAAACAAGTAAACATCAACAAACACTATCAAAGCGGATATTATGACAATAATAAAATATTATTTTCATGGAAGGATCACGAGAGAGTCGAGTGGCCCGTCTGGCACTAGACTAGGAGCCCAACGGAATTCAAGCTACATACTTACAAGTTTATTATTGCAGTTTAGACACGCGATTTTTGACCTTTCTACTTAGATGATAAGAATCCAATTAGGTGTGCAGATATGTTTGTATAAATTGCACATTTGGCTGGCGCCCAGCAGAGATTCGGTACGTTTTGGAGACAAATCATTGAGAGAAAACAGATTCGCGCCGCCATTGCACGCGACTACAGAGGAAATATCGTTTGTTATTGTTGTTTGCTTTCTTCCATTTCTAGGGGGCTTCATGAATTCGCGCAAATCCAGTTTGGAGTGGAGACGAAATATTTACTGGGAATATAGTGGTCTATTTGTTGCCATTCCGCTGGTTTTAATTAACAATAGTAGCACTGTTATTACGTTTTTGAAGCCTCTTGTTATGGTTTATGTTTTCATAGCGTACTGAATAATTACTACTTCAATAATATGCTTTCTGTAATAAGATTAAACGTCGTTCTTATAATAATCTGCACTTAGTTAATTAGTTGGCATTGTTTAACTTTATCATTGTTTTGTTTAATATCTAGGATATTTATAGTAGGTGTTTTTTATTAGTACTTATAGTACCTAATGACATAGATTTAAAACGAGTTACGTTATTACCATTTTTAATGTCTAGATGTCAGACACTGTGACGTCTATTTGCCCTTCTACACAAATGGTTCTATGACCGACAATTTTGTAGTGGGGCCTTCTAAAACATTTATAAACCTGGGCTGTAAAAAGTAATCATGATTAGAAAGAAATACCTTGAGTGAAGCACCTACAAACTAATCATTTATCATTACAGCCAAAGTACTGTGAGTGCTGTGACACAACTATAAAAGAAATGCTTAGCTGACATATATTATTTAGAGTCGTCACAAACTAAATACGAAGTAGTGTGTGGGTTAAACTCCTCACGCACGCCATACGAACATTAATCCATACGTTTCTAAACTAATAATCATTCGATGACGACACTCAAACTAAGTTTACTCAAAACAAAATTACTTCGAAGCGATGACAACAGATAGAGTGACTCATCCATCACGCAGACACGCCACCATCATTTTGAGATAATTACATTCGTTTAATTATTAACATGCCAATCATTACTGATTCCGTTTTACGATATAATTATGCATATGTTAAAGGTAATGTTGTATATGTGATAAAGTGCTGATCACCACCGCGCACAACTGAAGGCAGGAAAGAAAATTCACGCGAAATAGTTTAACATATTTATAAGGTGGTAAAGACAAGTACACAACACCTTTTAAGTTGGTCTTAAGGTATATTCTGGATTTGTTATAAACGGTACATTTTGACATAGTATTGGGCTTTCAAAGTCAGACGTACTTTTTCAAGGCAACTGTGCCATTTAAATAAATTTATTTAAATTAATTTAAACATGGTTTGAACGAAGCATTGTCTATTATACTGACCGGATAATATTCGAGGCGATGATAAGAAAAAAAAAAATGATCTTTTGACCGGATTTCAGTACGGCGCGGCGGGCTATCTAAGTTGTGACTAACCGACTACGCAGGAGATAATAATATAGTACACAAGTATGCACGCAATCATAGGTGCACTCTATTCTCTTACTCTCATAGTTTGATTAGACAATCGACCGATACAACTGGAGAGAGATTAGACGTAGGACCAATGGCTTAACCTAAAGAAATAATATTGAATTCACAATTTTTTTTTCCAATATACCTACATTAAATCAATGTAAGGTTAAGGTTACCCAATGACCTTCACTACATTTCCATCAAAAACATTTTCCTTTACAAACAAGACATTATCATAAAACCTAAACATCTAATCTGAACTTATTTCAGACGACTCAAAATATAACCTAATAAAACTAATTTAACAGTCGAGAACCGCTGTTCTTTCAAAAATAACGGTTATTACTCCAACAAAATTGGTGTAAAGTTGTCGAAACAAACGTCCCTAAATACAATCACGCGAAAATAAAATAAAAAAACGAACTCGTTAAGACTTGTTAAATATATGGGCGTATGCACCAAGTTTCTTTTGGAACACTCCAAGTTTACTATAATGGCTCCTTATCGATGGGGCGATCAGCTCTTTCCATCGAAATTTTCTTTTCGTTGGCACACAATTAGTTCTGATAGCTTTTTGTACCGCGTCATGCTTGCGTGGCGGTTTCAGGTTGCCGATAAAGGTTGCTGTATTAGACGCTTGCTGAAATCTTCATTATTTTTATTTTGACAGATGCAATGTAGGAGTTAGTGGTAAAATTTAGCTCAATTTAAAATACTCTGAGTTTATTATGATGAATAAGTCAATATTTTTGATAACACTGTTGATGCTGATATAACTTTTTATACGCAGAAATGACATAAAACCCACTCAATCCACAAGTTTTAATTTAATTTCAGTCTGCCAGGCAATGCATTTTAAACTGAATGCATAAAATTTGATTCGTAATACTTCGACAGGTCGATTCGATTGATATCGATTCAATACTTTTTGAATAAACATTTTTTTTATATCATCTCATTCTCCTATAAATTAACAAAACATCGTTAATTACGTCACTTCAATACACTGTAACTGACAATCAGATGCACACAAGCATACAATGTTCTAATTTGAATATAGGATCTAACACACTAACAATAACGCGAATACAATTTCATAGCGAGCTTTTCTAATTGGTTCAAGGGCTCTCACTGTAGGTTTAGTTTGTTGAAACCAATGTGAAAAGTAAATCAATCATGGTACGCAGTTACACATTAGGTAATTTCAACTTATTTTCTGATTATGAAATCATAAAAACGTTTTAGGGTAATTGATCAAATACAATTTTAGTTTGTATTTTATTTTCAGTGACGGCTGTATTATGTATATAATTGCCGCCAATACGTGTATGTAGACTGTATTGTTCGATTCTATTGTTATCATATATCCCAGTAAGGAGGTCCGATATTGTTTGGAGCGACTGCCTACACGAGCCCAGCACAGCAATCTAGTAACTGTAACACAAAACCCCTTATTAAGACTTGCTGTTAGATCTTTAGCCTTCAAACCATCCTGAACTCACGTCTAAACTACTAACGACAGCCGGGATCGTCGGCCTACCTATCCAAGTTATGGAAGGATCTCGATATGATGAAGGCTAGTTACCCATCCCCGGACCAACGGCTGAAAGCCCAGCTTTCCTTGATGGACCGAACAACGCAGTTCTCAACTCAACCATGGTAGATAACGTGTCATATACATTGTGGGATACACACTGTAATAGTTACCTACAAAACGAAATCGAAATGTTATTTTTGGACAGCAGAACATTGCAATAAGATCTCCAGAACAAAAGGTCGGTTTCTTAAAGGCTGATTCTTGTAGGTTATTTATCTATCCACATTGTTTACGAAGAGAAATTTCTGGAGAACTTTTCTGGGAACAATAAAATAAGGAACGTGACGGCAGCGCGGGAGACGAATGGCAGAGCAAAGGCGTTATTTCGGAAACTTTCCACCGTTTTACCTTGAAATTGCACTTGGTGAACGAATTAAACAAAATTTGTTTTTTTTTAATGCTATTGCCTTTTGGTGCTTCTTATACGGAACCACAAGAGGTTATATTAATGGAGGATTATTTATTATTGGCCTCAATTTTCACTAAGTGTATATTATAAGTACGTTTAGACAACGCTAATCAAGCAATGACTCACGGAGCAGCTGTAGGGAAATTATCCATAATAAAAACTATTCTAGAGAAAAATTAAGTCAGAATATTACTACAAAAGAATTATTACTGATGACCCGGAATAGTTTTTTTATTTTCACCAAACTTTCTTAAGAAAGTGGGACAAATTCTACCTCACCTATTTTAAGAAGTAGCACAAAACATACCTTTTCCAGCAATAACAAATGTCACTTAGCATGTACCGATAAAAACTTAACAAATAACAACATAGGAATATAAATTCATATTAAATAAAAGCAGTGTTTAAGTCGCACTTAAAACAGTCATGTTTGCAGTAGAAGTAGGCAGCAGTTAATCAATCCTCAGTCATGGTGGTGAATGCTTGGCACTCCATGTATCCACGTCGCGTAGTAATTTATGGTCGCCCTGATAATGCCACTGGGTTAGAGTTTAACGCTCGTATTAATATTTTCTGTTCTTTATTACGTTTACATTGAAAGTTTTAGTGCTCCTGAGGTGTAAGGAATGGAAATATTTGCTTCAATTGGAGTCTAAAACTAGCACACTTTATTTTATTTTAAACTCTTAGGAATACTATCAGCTATACACGTATAAATAGGTAGTTGTATATAATATTAAAAGCTTTTGAATAGTCCTCACTAGTAGTCTTTATATTCCAGTTTTAGTCACGTGTGTATTCGGGAATGGCTGACAAGTTTTTAGTTTAGTTAGTGGCACATATTCATATCAAATTTTAGAACAACATACTGGGCATTTTAAATAGATGGGATTTTTAATTTTAGATTTGATGTTTGTTAACCAAAAATACTATATGAAGAGAATGCTAAACGACTTGTTTTGAATTATGCAACGCTTACTGCTACTCACGCAACATGGGAATAGTTACAGCATAACAACAGTCTCATTTCCCGTCAGTCTCATATAAGTTAACATTGAATGAACCTAAAGCGACATGTAAAACTAAATTTACTTCTTTTTAGTTACAGTTAGAATAAGGTGCATCGCAGATCTACCGTATAAACAGCATTGGATGGGTCGATCTGCTTCAAAAACATCGAATTAGTATGCATCGATTCACAAAACAGCGGAGTCTCATATTGAGCAATCGCACCGTGTGAGTGGATTCACCCTATGATATTTGCATAGTTATTGTAATGTCGCATTCATAGGAGAACTTGGCTAACAGCGGATTCGAAGTATTTAGAGGATGCGTAGGAATTTAAAAGAAACCTGCAGAATACTTGAGGAGTCTGTAGACCAAAACTTATCAAGCAACCAGTTTTGTGTGAGCTGATCAACTCGTTCAGAAACGTCATCTCTAGTGAAGTGTAGTTAAATACAATAATAGTAAAACAACAATATAAAAAAATGCAACTGAGAAGCATTTTTTAAAGTATCGATACACAAATTATGGAATATTAGTATAATTTCCTTTCTCTCTTATTTGTTAGTTTCTTCATAGGTACTCTTTTTCCCCAACATTATAATGACAAAGAAATATATTATCAGCAATAACTTTAGTTCCTCTTAAATCGCTTAGACACCTTATGTGATTTGCACAAAATATATAACTGGCTCCCCAAATTGATATTCGGCGTATAGCGTAAAGGGGAGGATACATTATTCCCAATTTCGTTCTCACAAATCAGATTGATAAATAAGCCATATTTATCGGTTCACTTATGTATCGATATTGCTTCAGGGATAAATAAAATTCAATAGAAAAGTCACAAGTCGCAACATATGGCCCAGAGCGAGATGTTGGACGGTGAAATTCAATCGCTTGAAAGCTTCCACTGTACGTAAGTAGTAGTAGCGATAGTGTGAAATTTAAAGCAATGGATGTTTGAACGAATGGCGTTTTTAAAAGGCATGGCTGTTATTCTGTTCGATTTTTAACGCTTGCGTTTTATAAAAAATTGCAACGGTGCTTAAAATAATGACGGCCAACTAAAAGCTTTTCCACCAAAACGTAGGCTACATATACTATGATACAACTCTATAGTGCCGGTTCTGAGGTTATTTTTCTTTAGTATTTACGTGTTTTCTACTTTTATTTTTGATGCCATAAGTCACTTCTTATATAGTTCTTCAAGCAAAAATATTTACGTCTCTTTACTTTCTGTTTTCCTTATCGCACAATAGATAATCCTGCCAATAATACCATTGTTATAAGTCACATATCAATATCACACAGTTCCATAACTGTATCAATACATAAATATGACTTTCTATACGCCAAAACTTTCTTACTTATTCGTTCTTTACGATGTAATTTGGTTAGAAAACATTTATCTAACAACTTACGTGAATGGGGCGTCAGAATCGACCACTCAGTTTCTTCGACCAGAAACAAACAGATTGCAAGTTTCCAACTAACAAGAGTTTGGTAAGGTGTTAGGACTTTACGCAGGATTTCGAGGAACTTTGTGAGACTAACAAGAATCTAATTGGAGATGTAAGGCTGTGTCAGGAATACACTTACGTTGATAGAATAGGAGATGGTGTGAGGAGTTAGTTTTAGGTCACTAAACCAAAGACTAAGTACTCGTTTAGTAGCTCTGAAGTCATGATCTTTGATCCTTATGAAAATAATATTTATTTCATAAAAGGCAAGAAATATTCGGACAGTCATTACGTAAGACTTAGTCCATGTTCTTGTTTGTTATATTTCGAAACAGATTAAATTTCGGAGCCAATTATTTCAGAATCGATCGAGGTCCCCTCATTAGGTTTACTAGAATCGTGAAATGGTATTCTATATACTGCTTTCTAGTGATTGATTTACTAGGTTAGGTTAGTTTAGATTTCATTGTCCTTCAATGTAAGATTTACGTTTTCTTTTCCAGTAATCCAATCTGTAGTAGGCAACACGCTTTTATTCCTACTTCCGTACTGTATAAAATACACATATCGTTAACATTGATTGAAGCTCGGTTTTTTCTCTCAGTGAGAGCCTGTAGTGCACTTTAGTATGTTATTCCTGAATACTCATTGGTCATGAGTTAAAACGCTATAATTAATGGTCGTAAACATTTCTATCGTCATACTACTAGCTAGGTGTTATCAGCAGATAAAAGGATATTTTTGCAGATCGTTCAGCAATAATCCCTTTGTCAGCACATTCGTCGAAACATCGACCTTTTTAGCCTATTTACTTATTTTTTTATGTTAAAGCAGATCCTTACTCATCATTCACTCCGAACTCTTGATTTTTCGAAAAATACGAATTATTTCTGGTTACGTCATCAATTTACAATAATTATGGTTTGATTCAAAAGCTTTGACGTGACGTTAAACTTGTTTGTGGCTATTTAGTGTATGTGTGTCACGTTTGGGTTTTCAGTTTAATTTAAAATTCCCTTGTTCGCGTGCGTTATAATGCACAATGGGTAATCAACATGCTAGACGTCACAAAGTTAAAATAAGTACGTACCTACGCCAACAAGTACTTGCCAACTATTAATTAAATAACCCAAAATTTTATGGCTTCTATTCCGAAGATTGTTATCGGAGTAATTTACAACTTTTACAAGTTAACGACATCATAAATAATAAACATTTAGTGGGCCGTTTTAGGCAAGGGGTAACTTAACATGTGGGCATTAGTTATTTTTATTGTTATTTTATGATAATCTATGGTCGAAAACAATCAGGTTGTGAAACTTTATTGTTATTCGATGTGAATGGTATCGGAAAATCAGAAAAACACAATTGATCATTGAAGTTATGAACAAAGGCAGACCATAAAAGATTTTTTTTCAGTATTCGCTGTTACGAATGTAGGTGCATGTAAAAACATAACACATAACATAACATCACGCCTGTATTCCCCGAAGGGGTAGGCAGAGGTGCACATATAGTACACCCACATTTCGCCAGTTATGTTTTTAGGTCCCAATGTTATAGGGGGCGACCCTATTGCCATCAACCGGGCACAAATCCAGACTCCGTGCTGCTACTGAGAATTACCTAATGGAAAAACCCAGTAAGACTTTGCCCGACCCGGGATTCGAACCCAGGACCTCGTGCTCAGCAGTCGCGCTTAGCGACCACTAGACCAACGAGGCAGCAGCATGTAAAAACAATTTTAAGTTATTATAATAAAATATCATCATCATCTTCATCCACAGCCTTCACTGTCCCACTGCTGGGTATAAGTTTCCCTTAAACAGTGCCATCCGCCGCGGTCCTGTGCCAATCTTGTCCAAAAAATTGTCTTAATAGAATAATATAATTATACTGTATAATGATTGTATTGAAATAGACAACCAGACATAGGGAGAAGATTTAGGGGTTATGTCAGTAGCAAATGCCAATTTAAGTATCTGCTAACCCCACTGGTAAACCACTATGGGTATGTATGCGCCTTATGCGGGATTTAAGGAGAGCATGGTATCAAAGTAATAAGACAGCGAATCTATTACGTGTTTCTAAAGAAAAAAAAATTGATCAGCTGACAGTGTTTTAGACAAAATATTTTGTATTGAGAAAACTGTCATAGAACGTCACCTTTCTGCATATTACAGATTTAAGACCATCGCTTAAACTCACCTTTCTGGTCGTTGCCATGGAAATAACATACGTTTTCGATAACCGTACAGGAGAGGCGTATACTTTACGTCCATTATAAGTTATTGCAAACATTCGACACATATATTTTTTACTAAGGCAAATGATTCGTATGTACCACAAACATTTGTACAAAGTCTTATCAAACATTTGTACAACAAATTCCGAAATTCGTTTTTCAAACAAGAAAAACTTTTCCTTAGCAAAAAAACAAAACAAGTTAAAAAGCTCACTTATAAAATTTGCCTGTCACTTATCCACTTTCCGCTTATACAATTTGGTTGGTGTTCAACTCGACCCCGTTTCACTCGTGGCGTGTGAAACAGGCGTTAAGGTGACCCCACGTTTTAATTTTCACATATCGTCCATATGCTGCCTCCCTGCTTGTACTGTTCACACGCGGATTGGGTGTATGGGATCGTTTCGTACTTGTATGACTATTGTTTAGTATCAAATATGACAGTTTCAACTTTAATATGTATAGTATACATTTTTTACATACCTAGATTATATTTATTTTTATTAAGGAGTATTTTTATTTAATGTCTTTAAAAGTACATTCAGAGCGAAGGTTGACTGCTTTGTTTCTTTATATTTGAAAGTTAATTTTGTTAAAAAAATATATGTAGTTTTATTAAATTATCAGAAGGGCTTAAAATGGATTTTTAAAGGATTTCATTGTCTCTTTTTATTTATAGTCACCATCTTATTAGAACGTAATGGAGTTATTTATTTAAATCATATTAAATTGGGTCTTAAGTGGCCCCTAGAGCCAAACAATACAGCATTAGTTTCCTTATGCATTCCTTGGAATAATGCAGATGTGCCAGTAATACTTGGAAACTACCGTCTTTGTCTAGACTGTTCTAAAATCCTATTTGATCATACTTCGGATAACAAACTCCATCTACAAATGAGTCCAAACTTTACCTAAGCAGATGCATCTTTCACTAAACTACTAACAAGAAGGATTGAATTAAAATTAATTTAAGCTTACGTTGTCCGAGTTCAGACAACTTTCCAGCTGAATCCTCTACCTAAATCTACATTCAAACTTGACGTTTTACCTTCTAATTAACTTAGATTAGAATTATTCTACCATTTGCTGCACAATGCTGCGTGAATTAGAACGTGAAGGAACGATTTTGAATTTAAACGGCGATGTATGTGCATTAACGGAAAGATCGCGTCACATTGCGTTCCTTGGTGAACGTGAGAAAGATACTACAAAATAATTCAAGAGCGCTGAAGCTCGTTCTACTTAATATCATCTTAAGGCTTAATTGCTTAGCAGTGAGCGTGTGTGTGTTATATTAAACTATTTTGTCTTTGCCTCTGACGGAAGACGTCTGCAGATTTAATTTTAGGTCTTTTGTTCCCCAGCAATTTGCTATTGTTTCTATTGAGACGATTCATCTCTCACAGCAGGGCTGAACAAAGGTTTATAAACTGGTAATACAATACAGCCCCTGGATCTAATTAGTTTGATGTAGCACTCTGCCCCGTGGCATCATGTGCCATTTTTAGATAATAAATGATGGGTCTGGATAGATTAGACTATTGTTGAGTCTAGTTTTGGTAATGATGTCGAGATAATTGTATTTCCTTTGATAATGTAAAATACGTGTGTGTGAGGTTCGGAGATATGTTTTGTATTTCATTAAGTGCCAAGTAACATAGCTATTTAATCCCACTAAAATATCATTGTTTATTTATGACGTTGGTGTTATATAATTTATCTGATTATTTAGATAAATATTTAATTCTACAATTTCTGTATGTAATATAGTCAGCATCATAAGTAGCTGAACATTTTTTATAAACTAATATATTTTTTTATAAATTAATAGTATTTAATGAAATAATTAAATAGTAAAAAGGCAATAAATATTCTCAAATCATAAAGTGAACGTTTCAATAATTTGACACAATAACTTATGTTCATGTTTATTTCTTTCAATTATTTGACATAAGGTTTTTTTAAATATTAAGCTATATATATAATTATGATACTGACTACCTATGTGAATCATGATATACTAAGGTACAAAATTAATTTTAAGACGCATTTTCTTTGTACGCTTCATTATTATACCTCAATGTTGTACTTGCCTATTTGTTACAGGACAAGAGCAATATCTGCCAACTAGCTTTGTCATGATTCACCACTAATAGTTCTCCAGACAATCACTTACTGGGCAACTACAAATTATAACCATATTAATATTATAAATGTAAAAGTAACTCTGTCTGTTACGCCTTCGCGACTAATTCGTTAGACGGATTTTGATGAAATTTGGCATGTAGAAAGTTTAAGACCGAGGGAGGACGTGGACTACTTTACGCGGGACAAGCCGCGGGAAAAAGGTAGTTATTCATAGTTTAATTGACGAAAAGAAGAAGATTATAAGTTATCCTGATTAAAGTTGAGCAAGTTAATGTCGGTTTTCGGATTAGATACACAAGCCTGCGTCGAGTAACGTCTCTAATTTTAGCCGTCTGTAATCAGCTTATGTCGGCTACAGGAAATGCCCTTCCGCCCTAACATGTTACTATTTCCGGTCCCCCGCCAATGTCCTATTTGCTGAAATAATTTAGTGTTTAATTACGTACATGGAGCGTGATATCGGACATGCCGAATAACATGCTTCACTACGTTTCCCAAAGGGTTCGCTTTATGGCGTCCGGAACTCTCATTGTAATTAACTTTAGGAGTAATTGAATGCCAAAAAGTCAAAGATCTATTTTTATAAATATTCAAATGTCAAACCCTAAAATTTCGATTTCTCTCACATTAAAAGAGACCTTGACCCCTGAGTTTGTTTCGGTATTTCTTCTCAGAGGTAGCCAGTTAGGAAATGCCGATGCCATCTAGTTTTAAAAAAGAAGACGTGTAAAAGTGTTTTTTTAAAACCCATTTGCAGAAATAAAATCATTTATCATTTATTAAATGTCAATGGAGGAGAACGGGCAAGAAATTCCATGGGTCCTGAAGACATAGTTTGACAGTAGTATTCAAAAAATTTGTAAATTTTATTTTTTTTACAAAGTAAATACATTTTTTCATAAGCTCTGTAGTTAGTTTTTACAATCAGCTTTTACAGAAAGTGTACCTACATAGGAACCGTCACGGCTCTTATACATATTTCTTTTTCTTGTGGCGTAGCGTAACATAGCTTTTTACAGCGTGTGTGTTATTTGCAGCCACATAATATCTCCAAGATAGCGCCTCACACCGAATGGAATAATACAATTTATTTTATAAAAGTTGTTTTTGACGACGGACAGAATGTACTACCTACTGCTTTTTTGTTGCTTTGTGTTTCTCTAAGATATGTAACGGGCTAGGAGATAAGAGGAGATGAAGGTAAAATATTTTTGTAAGGTCTGACAACCCAGAGAATCTGCAATATCGGCTGCAATAAAATGGCAGGCTGTTTGAAATCTTAATATTTTAGTAAGTTTATGGGACTCGAAATGCTTGGCTTGTGATGTAAGTTTTGAAGTAAAGGATTAATGGACCAGCGATCCTCTTTAGGAGCCACGTGAAAGTGCATGTGTCTGCTTTGATTAATATTAGCCATTTGCCAAACCATCAACAATAGTTTGTTCCTTGCTGTTAGCTGTAACGACTAGCAGTTTCAATTAAGAACTGATACTTGTTCCAATTTCAAACTAATTATACTTATAGCGACATCTACACATCCACATCCCTTTCCCCACATACTTTATGAGTACGGTCAATAGAGTTCTAGAAATTTATTTTAAAATTTATGTTTTTTTTTATTACGGTGAGGATGAAATTTTGTTTTAACTTGAACGTCAGAGCTAAAAATAAGCGGTCGGCATCCAGTCGAAGCACTCCACACAACCCAGTTTTTGTATCACGCGTATTTTTTATGACATACAAACACAACAATAATTTTACTGTATTACCTTCTCTCGCTGTTTTTATAGCCCAACGCTAAGAATATAATGTACTGTGCGACGACTCCACATAATGTTAGTCCTTACTTTTGTTTATTTTTATATTATTCATTTTTATTTTCGTTCACGGTGATGTCCAAACAACAATACTCCATGGATATTAGGAACGCGGTTTGTATTTGGTTTTCTTACTTTATTTATTATTTCATAAGAGCTTCCGTTGTGTGATTTCTGTTGGATATAAGTAAATAATGTTGGAATTGGTTACTTGTTTGTTCTGGCGAGTTTGTCATTTTTTTCTTGTTGTATATTTTCTTTTTGCGGCGTAATTTATGAATTTGTCGTATATGTCAAGAGACAGGGGAACCTTTTTAACACTCTTGTCGTAGAACATGTTGCGATGCGGGAGGTTTTTTTTCCTGTAGGTATTCATATGTCAAGGTTAAGGCTGAACTGCTGAATCCACATTGAAGTCAAGAATTGATGGAATTAAATTGTTAAGAACATTTGAATTATATTTTAAGGAAGTACATACCACTAAGCGCCAGTAATCATTGTGCAGTAGTACTTAAGTGGTAATAGGATCAAACCTTATTACATAAGACTGTTGTCATTTGTACCTAAATGTTAGTATCTAATTGTACCCCTTCCTACTCTTTCGAGAAACTCATGAGAATTTTAATATTAATACATTCCATAATAATTAAATTCTAGAGTCAGAATTATTACTTAACTTTACCCGCACATATATTAAACTTAATTGATAATTTGTATTCAGTTTTAAATAAAACATCAAATTGTTCACCAAAATAAATTTTGTTACCACGAATTCTGGTTTCCTATCCGCAGTAGGTCTAAATTAACAAATATTTATTCAAACAGAAACAGGATACTAATAAAATGTACCACAATAATGCTTTTATTCAAATAGGTTTACCGAATTACAAATAATTCAAATGTTTTCACGGGAATGAAATACTAACATAGACAGACAGTTCAAATAGAATAAATAATTAATTATATTACTGGAAAATATATTATTTTGGGCCTTGTTTTTATGTGGGTCAAACCAGGGGTGAGAGTCCAGCATCAGCTGCAACATGTTAACGAAGCCCTGCAGAGATTCATCCAGTATCTGTCGTGGCAAATGTGACAGTGTTTATGGCCGGGATTTTTTTTTCACTTCAACACATATATTTTAAAAAACGATCCTTGGACTGACCTCTTCCTTTTGTCTTTGCTTTCCCAGCGTGAGATGTTTGACCTTCTTAAAAAGGTCTTATACATAATTATATGTTTTTATGCCAACCCGCAGTGAGATAGCATGGTGATTAATGCTCAGTCCATCTCAATAAAAGAAGAGGCCTTTTCCTTGCACTGGCACAGTTATTATATACATGAAAATATCAGCATTACATCAATAAAGTTATTTTTGCATCATAATTATATTAGACGTATTCCTTTATCTCAAAGCAAGAATAATTCTATTTAGAAGTAAGGTTATATAATATGATTATTATCTCATAAAATGAGATATTTGTACGCCTTATGTAGGATAAATATAACGACCTATATTTATAATTTTAGATATGTTTTCCAAATAAATAATTTGTTTTGATCAATGCTTTTTAATACAATTTTCTTTCTTCAAAAGCGCAAACATTTTCTTTCTTCGACGTGCCGATGCTGACAACATTTTTAACCTCTACGCTCTACAGGAATCATTATCATTAGTGTCAACCGATATGTCAGACTGGAATTTTAGAGCACCTCGTTCACCTATAACATAAAGAAGACAAGCGGTAGCAGTAAGAATATGTTTTGGCGTATCTTCCAGACGTAATACTAATAGGTAATTGCTTTTACAGGAACTAATGGAAAATGTGTTATATAGTCCAATGTCTAATATGTATATTTACCTATATATCAGTTTAATTATTTTGACGACCTGATGGGCGCAGTGGCTAAGCGATTGGACTGCTGCGCTAAGGGTTGCGGGTTCGATTCCCGCACGGGGCAAAACTTTGTGCGAACCACAGATATTTTTATTTCCCGAGTCTGGGTGTTTGAGTATGTGATATTTCGTGTTTGTGAAACGCACCCACGCCACAGGAGAAATTGCTAGTGTGGGGCGAAGTTTTAAAAAAAATATATATGTCAAGATTTGTTTCATATTATTTTAATAAGAAAGAAAGAAGAGAAAGATATAATTTATTTGTTAGAATATAGCACAATTTAGTTTCATATATTCTACCAGTTCTGGTGTACAAATATTTAAATATCTATTAATTACTTTTATATACACTTATCACTAAGGTATAATCATTTACAGAATAGTAATTTGTCTAATAGTAAGTCAAACAATCTGAGTTTAAACATGTGTACATTAAGGGCTTTAATACAAACTTATACAATAATTAACTTATAGTCAGTAGATGGTGTGAATCACCTAATGATGACTATTTATATAGACTCTAAGCGTGAGACCTATTTTCTAGATGGCACTATTAAGATTCTCCGGCAGATAATGACCTCGCGACCCATTGACATAATAAACGTCTAACTGTGGAACGAGATTGTTGTAATCCTTAAGGGAGTCGTTTTTTAAACGTGAACATCCATTTTTAAAACATAACATCACGCCTGTATTCCTCGAAGAGATAGGCAGATGTGCACATATAGTACACCCACATTTCGCCAGTTATGTTTTAGGTCCCAATGTAATAGTGGGCGAGCCTATTGCCATCAACCGAGCACAAATCCAGACTCCGTGCTGCTACTGAGAATTACTTAATGGAAAAACCCAGCAACACTTGCCCGACCCGGGATTCGAACCCAGGACCTCGTGCTCAGCAGTCGCGCATAGCAACCACTAGACCAACGAGGCAGTCCATCCATATCCATTTTTTACTGAGAATAACACAAAACATTACATAAAACAACAGCGGCTATTCATGGAGAGTCCAAGAGACACCTTGTAAGTAGTTATTGGAGACAGACCGAGCGATCGATCTAGTTTTGATTATTAAGGAACTTGTTGGCTACCGGCGTTGCCCGGAGAAGTGAAGACAGCTTGTAAATAAATAAACATACAACGATTTTCGAATTCCAATGCCTGCATTCTCGGGTGAATAAGTATCTACGTGATTTCAATCTGCCCAAATGGAATTGGTGACTTATGTTATTGAATTTAAAATGTGTGCACTGAATTGGTTGAAAAGAGTAAACCAGAATAGCAAATGGGAATTCGTGGTCTTAACTTACTGTTCGGGAAAACAGTCGAGACTTTTTGTATGTTTTAAAAAAGCATTTTCTTGAGTAAAATATAACTGCTAACCAAACAAGTACAGTATAATGCAAACATGACACGATGTTCTCGTCGTTCCAAACTTTGTGTTCCAACTATAGTTAAAAGAAAATTTAAAAATACATGACCAAAGTTTATTGTCGTAAATAAAATATCAAATTTGACTCGGGAGACTATACCGTGCACAATACAGCCCAAAGCAATAGGGGAGTGCTACTAAATTTCTAAATTTCTCTCTAGATGACACTAACAAAACTTCGGCCCCATCGCGTCTTAAAAGAAATATACGGGACGAGGTTTCGAACCGGACCGGAACGTTAAACGTGTTGGAAAATTCATTATTTTAGTACTTATAATAAAACCGATAACATTTGTAGGACTAAATGTTTTCTTTCCTGGTGCAGGAAAGAAAAAGTATTGAGAACCACGCAATTAGTGTAAAAGTTTCAAATTCTTTTATTGGCTGCATTACAAAATTCAAAATTATTGTTGAGTACTATTTGACTTCCATAGATACAATAATATTTACGAGATACAATTTTTATTTCACGATATCATAGTGTAACAAGCACACTAAAATTGCTTCTAAAACTATTTAATTATTATAATTTTCGGACCGCACGCGCCTTAAGCCCCTATGTTTCCATAACACAGTGGTGCAAGTTTCGCGGCCTGACGTCTATACAACCACAAACAGATGCAAGTTTAATGTCTTTCGCCCCACAATACGCTTCCTACACTCTTGTACGTGAACTACAACAGGATTATATCGATTTCCGTTTGAGCGTACCTTCTACTCGATACAAAGACCAATATTCTCTTCCGCGAATGTATATGATAGGTGAAAGCAACAAGCAGAGCTAGTTAAAAAGAAGGCGTTCCCAGAAAATGTTGTTGACAATCCCGAGAGCAATGATAAAATGCCTGTTTTGGAAAGCGGCCAGTTCTAAAAGCAAACCCTTTCCAAATAGCCTAATAAATTAACAAATTAGGTGGGAAAATGCAGCGACAGCGTAAACTAAGCTTATTGTAATAAGAATTTAAGTAAAGATAAATTTATATTGCTTTTGTGCTCATTTACGATCAAATATTGCCTCAAAATTGCTTCTAAAGAGTTGGTTTATTACCAAACCTCGCTCAACGTTTTACATGAAAATATTAATAGAAGCATTTTTTAAACAATTTACATGGCGCAAATAATCTCAGCTATTTAAAATCACGATACACGTTGCGATTTATTAACTCATTCAGCGTCGCTCGTAAAAAGCGGCGGGCGGTCCATTCGACCCAACTCACTTGCTAAATCATCCGTTAAGTTTCGCGTTACGGCAATAGTAATTAACCTGCTACCGTACACGGCAATGGAGAGTGAATCATTTATTAGTGCCGCCCGATTTCTAGCCGATGTGGTCGGTTATCAATCTTAAGTTAATATAAAGTAAGTGCTGCATTCAAGGCGTGTCTCCGCAATTCCTATAACATTCGATTAGTGTTACCTACAACTGCTAAAATAGAGGAAAATGTTTTATATATGACGCTACCCACACATGCTTAAGTAGCATTCTTTATACTGTTAGGTAATAGTGATTTGTAAATTGTATGTATCTTTATCGTGATTTATCCCATATTTATGTAAATAAGGTACCAGTTTTTTGCCATTAAAACTATATAAACAATCCTTAATCAAATATTACAGTACCTACAGTGACATTACAATTAAGTACCTATAAGTTTTTCAAAATTGCTTGCTTTAAAAAAATTGATGTTCGTAAAACTTAACTTTAATATTAAAATTTCAAAGGTATAGTAAATCAATTTCATTCAATCTTACAATATAGTATCGATAAGAGTTCTCTCTGACCGAGTTTTGATTACGGAGCACATCACTTCGAAGTAGAATGATTACAGTTCTGCTGGCAATAAATAGCCCCCTTTGATTGAACATAGTTGAAGAGTAATTGCAACGGACGTAGTACGGAGTCCGTATTCACAAAGTGCATGTACTTAACATTCGTATGTGTTTGAAATGAAAGACTTGCACTTAGAGGCTTGTTTTGTATGGCGTTGGCTGATATTTATATTTTAATTTCAATGATCAAAGAGGTATCATAATCAAATACTAGGAATTATAAATAGTAAAAGGCTATAATAGACTGCCCTGGTCTAGTGGTCGCTAAGCGCGACTGCTGAGCACGAGGTCCTGGGTTCGAATCCCGGTCGGGCAAAGTGTTACTGGGTTTTTCCATTAGGTAATTCTCAGTGGCAGCACGGAGTCTGGATTTGTGCCCGGTTGATGGTAATAGGCTCGCCCCCTATTACATTGGGACCTAAAAAAAACATAACTGGCGAAATGTGGGTGTACTATATGTGCACCTCTGCCTACCCCTTCGGGGAATACAGGCGTGATGTTTTGTAATGTTTATGTAATGGCTATAATAGTGCAAAGAAAAGAGATGGTGGTTTACCATGGATCACCAATAAACTTGATTAAAATAAAGAAGATTCCACGTATAACTTTAACTGCATTGAAAACCAATTTAAGGAAACCTAACCCACCATTATCCTTTAAACAATAAACTTTCAAAGTGTAAATGGAATGCTATGGAAATCGCTTTCCATGAATTCGCTGTGTAAACTAGCCATTAATGGGTATCAGAAATCGTTATTACGTTTCAAAGAACATTTTAATAACTCAATTCAGGGAGCGAACAGGGTTCCGTTTAATGTGCGGTCATTTTTCGATGTCAGGGTGCAGTTCCATTAACTTTGTGAAAAACCCGATGATTGCTAGTAATAGAACTACGTTAGCGGTGTTAATTCCTTCGTAGATTTCTTCGGAATCTTCTTTAAGTGGTAATAAATCAAGCTAGCTTTCTATATTGTTACAGAAATCTGAGACAATTTGTTGGAAATATTTAGGCTTCTCAATCATCTGCGCTTCAGTATTCACGACAAAGTAAACTATAGTTTCGGTTCACTCTCGGTTATTTTAATATATGGAAACAAACGTTTAGCGATAAGGCAACTAGTGCCATAAAAAATATACATAATTACTGCTCCCCAACAGGAACTAATTGTTTTGATTACTGTAAAATTTATTTATAATCATAGCTAGAATAAAAGTATGAAATTTAGGTTTAGCTATAGAGAAGAAGCGAATGATCTCTAAAAATAGATTTTTATTTCAAGACTGATGTCTACTAGGCCCCTAACACTGCTGCTTAAAAGCCTAAATTGTATTATTAACAAAAATCGTCAATTCTCTACAATGAATATTTAACAGCAACACCTACTATTCGTCTTACCGAAAATTATTAAAACAATAAATATCAAACTTAAGCTCCTTCCAATTTAAGTTCCATTAAATTAAATCCACTAAATATAAAAAGTAAACAAGGCTACGTTCATGATGTACCCGAAGAATCGTAATAGAGACGGAATTTATTAAATTTCGTCTAAGCTACGTGACCGGCCTGAGGCCGTGGGGTTTCAACCCCATTAACCTTGTCTCGCCATGATTTAGGGGCGAAATACGAATTTCCCCGTATTTCTGCCTTTCACCTTTTTGTTCGAAACAGATTTTTACTTGAGGTTTAATAAACTGACACTCAGTAATGAAGGGAATTATCGCTCATTTGTACATTTAGAATTTTAAATTGGTTCGGTTTGGTCGGATTTAATGAATACGTCCGAGGCATCGGATTTTAACGATGTATTTTTGTTTGAATTTAAAGGCATATTATTTCGATAAAATAAATTACAAGAGCTAAATGGGGCGGCCGCAATGAACAGATTTTGGAGGCTTTTAAACCTCCACTTTCCTGCCTAAGAACCACTGTATTGATGAGGTCTGAAATAAAGTAATCAAACAAAAGGACCTAAAGGCTAAGTCTTACTTTTTTCAGGTTTTTTTTTTATTTTTACTTAGAGCACTGTACTGTACGAAAATAAAAAGTAAGCATTTAGAACATTATTTAGATAAAAGCAGTAAATTAATACATTTTTAGATTTTTGGCACATATATCAAACCTAATGCCAGTTGTGAAAGCTCGCAAGCACGTAATATATTCTCCTAAAATAAAATACATATCCATTTAGAAGTGCAAAAATAATACAACTTAAATCTCTCATATACTACAAATAAAAAACTAAAAATTATAAGTATAGCTTTGCTTATAATTATCTTTGATATATCCAAACTTTGACTCGGAATAAAATCGGACCTCAGTCATACACGAATTTTTCACTCGTGCAATAATCAAAGAGTTACTAACGGTCGTGTTTGAACTCAATAAAGCCAATCTCCAGTTGGTTCGGTAAGCAATATCTGTGCTATTTAGTCCTTCAATATTCTGTACAGTGTACACATTCGCAATAGCTTCCATCCAAGACTTATTGGCATCGTAAATACATACATACTTAAACATCTAATCATCATCAAAGTATAAACTTTCTAGTATTACTTAAGAAAACTTAATGTCGTCTTATGCTATTGTAAAATGCTGATCAATTCCAAATCGTAAGTCCACTTTTGTAATACTGATATTCCCTAGTCGAATTGTGGACACCCAGAATAGATGAGAGAAAGCTATTCTCACCCGGAACCACACGAGCAATGAATCAATTTATAGTTGACAACAAACACTATTTATAAGTAAATATTTTGGTCCATCCATGTGTTGCTTTAGGTAAGCTTAATGATAAATCAAAACCGCCTTTAATCATGACTTTTGGTTTTGTTTCTGGTGCCATCACAATTGATTTCGACTGCCTCCTCACTATTTTGACTGTTAAGGTCCTGGATTAAATTATTGCGATTAGTACTGGTATTAATGAGACTAAAGTAAGATTAATTTGAGAAGACGGATAACCATTAACGAATAGGTCTAGTCACTGTCTTTTGAGAAAATACAAACATGAGATAATTGAATGATAAGGTATATTGAGCAGATGTTAGTCAAATGCCAGATAAAATGGTACCATTTTAGTATATAGTTATAAAAGTGTACACAAAAACTATGTACAAACAAACAATCAACTCGGCTTCAAACTGGAGTCAAGCGCGACGCAGGATAATCAGGCATCGCAAGGCCGGAACTATACTCGAGCAGAGGATATTAACAGGGAGATAAGGGGAAACAACTGATTGTCGAGGAAACGCTAGCGTATGTATCCTACCCTATAATGTGGAAGGGACTGGCTATTTTGTGTACAGTTCGGTGATTTCGAGTGTGGGAATGTTCTGACGTCATAGCGTGCTGCGCGGGGTTATATGGTACTGAGAATCTATTTGGGTTGGCTATAGAAGTATGTATAGTAACTGTAGGTTATGTTTATATGATTTTAGCATATTATTCAAGTAATTTGTGAGTATTGATTCGGACTCATTATAATTTTTATTTTTGCAGTGACATTAATAAAGAAATAAAATCATATTTTAGGAAACTGAACTCGTAAAACAGCAGAACAAAGTTACCATGGTAAAAAAGTGGTACTAATTAATAAATTCCTCTGCGCCGGTGTATTCCACAAATTTTGATAAGTTATACGCGCATTAATTACTTTAGGCTTGGCTCACACTACCGGGCTGCGGCCGTTGTATTAACCAGCTGTGAACTTCGCCTATTTACAAATACCCTCATGCAAATTGTAATGACGTAATCAGTAACTTTGTGCCGTGTGCTATCCGGCCTAGAATTTACCACCTCCTTTCCTCCCGTGGGTGTTGTAAGAGGCGATTAAAGGAAAATCCAGAAGATGGGTAGCGGCGTCTTCTGTAACTTAACCACCAGTACTGCGATCCTGAAGCCGCTTGCCAAATGTGGGGATTATGGCAACTCCCCCCTCCTTACCTAAGGGGGAGACCTTTGTTCAACAGTGGACGTCTTCCGGCGTGATAATAAATCAGCACCTTCACATATTCTTCGGACGTTTCGTTGTCTGTTCATTAGCCAAGAAAGCATCTAAAATATTCTCGTCCATTACGGGTCATCGCTGGGAGGAGGCATGTATCAACATTTATCCCCGTTCTCCCTTACTTCCTGCGGGCCCGCGCTCCCCGCGAGATAAAAGTTAATGGGCCAACTTACCGCGAATTATTCCCTCGGCGCGGCATATTTTTTTCGGTATCTCAACAGTGTAAATGTTTCAATAATTTAGGCTGTTCTCTTTTTTAACGAGCGGTATTTATGGGTTTATGGTAATTTTGGCCGGTGCTTGCAAATTGGTTCGGTCTCGAAAAATAAATCCAATGTTTTTTAGGGCGAATATTGATAAGTTTCAAAGCAACCTGATTTTTTCTCTGTCGTTTTAAAATTATTTTTCTATCTCTAACTTGCTGGACCTTCGGGTTTGTTATTAAAATAATAAAGTTGTTTTTATGGCTATTAAGTTAAACAGTCGAATGGGTTACTTAACTTTTTTAAACTTATAAATCTATTTATTTGCATAAGAATAATAAGTCCTTATTGCGTTCTTTTTTTACCTGTTCTGTACTCGATATAAAATGTACGTAGAAATAATAATGGTACTGTAACAACATGGAGTAATTTTAAGCATCTTCGTTCGCATTTTAAGTACTCCTAATACTTATTAATTTCTCAAAATTAAATGTACTTATCTAAATATTGTAATTCAATAAATTAATCAATTACCTAATTTTAAGTAGACTTAACAGTCGGCTCTTATAATACCTCAAATGAATGCCGCTGGCTGAGTCGTTAAATACTCGCATAGCATTAAATTAATATACCTATCAGAAAATTTGTTTATGGTATTAAAATGGTTTATCAGTGAGCTGTCATGAAAGTCAATTGTTGTTAAAATTGGTATACTATTTCGTTTCCCGTCTACTGCGCAGATCCATCAACCTGCGATGTTAAGTAGCGGTTGGTGAGGTCTGCTTTTGGATGTGTCTCTATTCTTTATACCCTAAGCCCCGACGCATATTTGAAAAAAGAATGGTTTCTCCTATGCATATATTTACGCTTATATTTCCAGTCAGGATTTAAAGAGGTATGCTGTGTGATTGGCGTTAAGCAGGTATTCCTTAAGGTAATTATAACAAACGCTTGTTAGGACCCTAAAGCTCATGAGTTTATGCACCTTAGCATTCAAAACATAAGATTCATTTTTGTTAAACCAAGATTTGAACAAAAATAACTTGTGCCTATTTCTATTCATTGGAAAAGGGCCTGATAATAGAGGTATAATGTAAGTAAGACGGGATACATGTGGAAACTGACATAGTTATTTTATACCTACAATGTACCTTCGGAGTCACGTTTCAGCCAAATTGATTTTTGCGAGAAAAGTCACGTGTTTGGAAGTTGAAGGATCACGTTTTGCAACACGGAGAAGTAGTTGTGTCTATTTATGGTATGTGTGAGATCTATTTGGGTTTACTGTTTAATGGTTTAATGTAAGAAGGCAACAGCGACCATGATTATTATTATATTAGGCCCTTAAAAACGAATAACAACACTCCTGTATATTCCGAGAGGGTAGGCAGGTCCCTATAATGTGTAATAGGGGGCGAGCCTATTACCATAAACCGTGCACAAACCCAGACTTTGTGCTGCTACTGAGATTTACCAAATGGAAAAACCCAGTAACACTTTGCCCAATGATGCCGGGATACAAACCCAGGACCTCGTACTCAGCAGTCGCGCTTAGCAACAATCAGACCAACGAGGTAGTCCATTATTTTAGGCATTAAAACTAGATTGGTAGGTATTCTTATCCGCACAAGTTTTTTTACCAAAAAAAGTAATAAACTAAAACCATATTTTATGCGTAGGTCCGAGCAGAAGATTTCAATGCTTAGGTATTTTCCCCATAATATATCGAATTCAGGCTATAGGGAAAAAGGATAACTCTATCAGAGTTTAATTAATTTAAACCGGTTAATTTTCAACACGATAGATCAAAAACTCTAGTTAGTTGACAGAGACCAAGTATAAATCTTAACATAAATCCGTAGTGACATAATTATACAAAATAGTCTCATAAGAAAAGTTAATTGGGCGTACAAGGTAATTAAATCCCTAAATAGAGGCTGATTACGCTTTCAGTGCTTCCAAGTTTCACAAGAAATGTAAGTAAAGCTTTGAATTGTTAATTATCAACATAAAAAACGAATTACATTTGTATCTCTCAAAGCAGGGATGTTTTCTTAGTAGGTATTTTTATCAACGGTGTTGGTTTAGGACTTGGAAGTATATGTATAAGCCTGTATTCCTTCAACATTTAAAAGGTGGATAGGCCCACATCTTATCGGTCACAAATACGTCGAACAGTTAATAAAAATTAAGACCTAATTGGCGCAGTGGCTAAGCGATTGTACTGCTGCTCTAAGGGTTGCTGGGTACGATTTCGGCACGGGACAAGCAATTGTGCGATCCACAGATGTTTGTCTCGAGTCTGGGTGTTTGTATGTGTGTTATTATATGTTTGTGTAACGCACCCACGATACAGAATAAATTCCAAGTGTGAGGCGAAGTATTGTCAAAAAAATTGTACTATTCTTGATTCAAGTACACGCTAAATATGACAATATAAGCAGTGATAAATATGAGAGAGGCGAAAGGGATACTATAATCATGGCAAAATAGTTATCCTAGGTCTCTGCACTCTCCTCTGATAGAAGTTCGTGACTTTATTATGTATTATTATTTAAGAGCCTGGTAATATTATTATTGGCATAAAATTTAAGTTTCATTTCTACCTTACCAGATAATCATATTTAAAAAATACAATTTTTTCCTAATTTTATCTTTGAAAATAATTTGTACATGTAAAATAGTTGACATTATAGAAAGTAATTAAGCTCTTTTTCATCTTGTTGTAAAATACAAACATGAAATTAAATTTCAAACAGAGTGACGTTTCGTTTTAGTTTCGCTGCAAATATTATTTAGGGCGTTCACGTTCAAGTCCGGAACATTACAGGACTATTTACGGTTATAACCGACCTTATCATGAACCTTATGTTGAAGGAAAGTTTTATAAATATCACGTAACTTAATAACATTATAGTTATATTGCTGTATGGCAGAATAAGAGAGTTTACTAGATCAATGTTGGGGTGCCAGTAGAGAGCCTCTACAACCTATCTGCCTACCTACGTAGGATGGGTTGCATACCCTGGGCCATACTCATACCATCCTTGGTTATTCGTCAATTTTTACTCTACGATATGTCTTATATCAATGATGGAATTACCCCATGCCTTTACGATAATAAAGAAGGATATATAAACTCCTTTATTTCTTCTGATAGTCAGACTTCTGCCAACAAAGAAAACAGGTGTGGAAAGTTGGAAACACATTCAAAGAAGTCCGAGCATCTTCCAGCAAATGCAATCCACATGTTTATCGCCAACGTTTTTAATAAACCGTCTCAAAGAGTGCATTTTAAAAATACAGAAAGTATTATCTAGAACACGGATTGCATTTTACGTTCAAAATAAGCAGCACGGAAATAAAACACTAAAGTGTAGAACCGAAGCGTTTCTGTTTATTATTCCATTTGAGCAGTCACTGTCGACGCTCAAAGACATGCACACATCGGCAATTATGCAGCAATTAGAAGACCAAGCTTGTTTGTTTTGCTGCACAATGGTGCTTCGTAGTTAGCACGCCATCTGCTCTTGATTATAATTGATTTTCGTTAGTAGTACACTACTATATTATAATCTACACGTTATACTAACTATGACGACCTAATTGGTGAACTGACTTGGAGAAGAGAAATACTGAGAGTTGACTGGTTCGTGGTAGAGCACTAGTATTTGTGAACTGTAGATTTTTTTGTCTCGTGGCGGGCGTTTGTGAAAATGATATTTTACGCACTTACGATGCAGGAGAATTTCCAAGTGCGGTGTACCACACTAATATTATAAAGGCGAAAGTTTGTGAGTGCGTTTGTATGTTTGTTACCTCTTCACGCTCAAACGGCTACACCGATTTTTATGAAATTTCATATGGAGGTAGTTCACACCCTGGATTAACACATAGACTTTTTATCCCGAAACAATATAGCGGGTAACACAGCGGGGCACAGCTAGTTGATTAAAAATAAGAACATATCTAAATACACTCCAAAATAAATGAAGTAAAATGAACATAAAATCAATCTATTCCATTTTCAAAAATCATTTCAACGCCAAACTATGCAAATTGAATCGATAATAGTTCGAAAATGAAAGAAAAAAAAGTTTATTTTGCGATAACAACGAAAAATGTTAAATTGAGATCAAACGTCACTAAATAATGGGTAATAAGCTCCTGAATTTCCATCCAAACGGTTATAGTCGACGCTGATAGACATGCACACATTAGCAATTAAAAAACAATCAAGGGAACGAGCTTGTTTGAACTGCACAACGAATCGTTGGTTTCGAACTGTGATCACGTCGTCTTGTTTACTATATGAGCAAGTATTAATGAAATATGCGATGTATTTATTCTGCAAATCTTTCTACTTAAAGTTTCATTATTTCGTTACCACAGGACGAGGGATTTGCAAATGTTTTACACTTAAAGCGTCTAATATCTGCTGTTGTTTGAGGTATTTCAAAATTGTTCTTAAATAGGCAATTGTGAATAATAGCTATGAAAGTATTAATGTACATCAAAGAACTTGAAATTTGGGAAATGGTATACAATAATGCGTCATTAAATATAAAGCCTTTGAGTTTAGGGTTAACATTAAAGAACTATCTGAATGCAAAACCATACAGTGAAACCACCAACTAAGCTAACAATTCTGTTGAAGTGTCTACGTGATTGCTCAGCCTAAGACATACATCTCTAAATTCTTAATTTAATGTTTCTTTAAAACGTAATTACTGTATTTAACTTCCGTCTGCAACATAACATCTTAGCAGACGCCATTCTAGCTCAGACAAGCGAAAATACAGCGCAATATACTTTAACACCACACTAAAGATACGAGCAGTTTATATCCGTGCCATCGCGGCCGCATCATACTCGGGGAACCGCAGATGGCCATGTAACAATCTCTATAACAATAAAGACGAAAAACGTTAAATTCTGCCATCTAGCGGTGAAACAGCGAACTATTATGGAACAATAAATTAAAATTAAAATTCTGTAAGATGGGTTTTTTTATAGGATATTTGATTGGATTGTTAATTTAAAAGAATAAACTATAGTGTAGGTATTTCTATGATTAGATTTTCATCATTAGGAATTGATAATAAAAACATTACTTACTGTAATATTATGTAAGTAGGTACATTATTTTATTTATATAGCTATGGGATCAGGGCACATATTTTACAAAACTCAAAGGAGCATGCGTCGTTAGAAACGCGATTTTCGTTTGAAATATTTTTGTAAAATAAAATACGAGCTTAGACTTGGTTGCAGCACCGCCCAATGGGAAGCGAGCGGACATTGACGTACATTTTACTTATATTGCCTTAACGATACTTCGCAAGAATATAAAATTGAAAATTTGTGTCAGATATTACGTGTATTAAATTTTAAGTTCGACGTTTGACTCTGGATATTTTGAATTTCCCTCCACTGATTTTAGGGGTGAACGAATGTATAAGTTGGTAGTTTATAAAGGAAAATATTGTATACTGTTATGGGAAGGTAAGAGTTTATTCGTTGATAAAGTAGTTACAACGCTTTAATATAATAATCGTCCTTTATAACCACGTGTTAGTACAATATCATCACAAATATCAACAAAAATAGATATAAGAGTAGCATCGGTCGAACCTTAAAATACTGCTTCTACTAGCTGCTAGATATCTGTTGACCTGTATTCATACTTACGACGATATTCAAATCAGGTCACACTGAAATCCAACTAGTTTCCAATCGAGCTAGATAATCGTTACGGATTTATTTTTACCAAGAAAGTAATAATAAGAATATAAATACAGTACTTTGAGTCGACTTGACTCTTAGATTCGTTTTAATGCAGTGCCAACAGCCCCCTTACCATGAAGTCTTAAAGCAGGACAGTTTATGTTGAGAAAGCGGGACGCCGCATTACACTGCACGTAGCGACGTCTCACTTATACATCTTAAACTGTCCTGTTTTAAAAGTTCATAGTAGGGGGCATAATCTAACAAAAAAGTACAGAGCACTACTAAAAGGCGTGACCATTTTCTTCTTCCTCATTAAATTTTCACACGTGGTGAAAGAGTGGTACGAGGAAAGGGGTATTTGCGATAGGAGTTACGAGTTTGAATAAAACTAGGAAGGGAGGTAGACGATGTAATAGTCCGTCTAATGGCTCTGAGTAGTTCGGTTCTTAGATTACATTGTCGACATGTGGGGTCTGCGAACTCGAGTTTATTTGTGTGAGTGCAGATGTAGTATTGATTTTAATGTTCGACTTATATGAATAACCGAATAGGTACGTATTAGGTATTCATACATAGGGGTGTTCTCATTTATCTATAACACACAAATTTGGCCGCTCTTCATAGTTCCATGTAAAAAGTGGCCAATTAATTGCCTCTTATATACTTTTTTATATTCTTTATTGCACATAACATAAAGAACATAATATACAGTTTAAATGCTTGTATGTACAAAGGCGAGTTTAACTCAATTTTGCGTTTTCTACCAGCAAACCTATAAATAATACTTTTGTTACGTTATTTCATTTGTTTTGTGAATGAGGTCACAGGTATCATCTTAGCAAGTGGAGATCCATGGCTATCATCCTGGCAACAGGCATGACTTGAATGTACCTATATAGGTATGATTTCATGTTTATAAAACTCAAGATACCATAGAGTTTCTAAGTTTGATTGTTAAATAAACTTAATAAGAGGTCGTTTTAATGATGCAGACATTTGTAGCTCTAGTAGACCGATTACAATAGGTGACCCATTTCTCAGATGACGTAAGAAACCAAGCGCCGTTCAAATTTCACACGCAATCTACACTGATTTATTGAATTACCCAACCTCTCGATATATTGAATAGTCATTCTAACTTATGAACATTACGACCCGAAAACTTAAATGAACATTTCCACATTTGTAATGCAAATTTGTAAGCTTGTTAGGTATATTTCTTCGTTTTTATTGTTCGAAATGTATGACATTTTGTGCGAGTGAGGTGTAATTTAGGACGTATACTTGTACAGTGATTTGACTATTATTATGAGGTACGCGAGGTTTTGGATCTCTTGGATAGACAATGTATTTTGTTAGGTTTTTAATAAGATACCATATACTGTGTATGTCTTTATATGAATGCTAGGGTTGCCCGCGATTTCCCCTGCATTAAATTGTTCTCACAGCGCCATCTAGCGGCCGAAATCGTAGTGACAAAACAATGAATATCAATATTGTTTTTTCCGTTCGGAACAGTATATTTTTTGGATCTAAAAAATATATGCAAAATTTAATGATGTATGGTTTAATTGTTTTCAAACATTCGTCAAACAAAACTATCGCATTTATAATATTAGTTAGGATGGCTTTAAGATTAACTTATTCTTTAGTTTCAACTAGCCATAGACCTAATTAAATTGACATAATGAACACTTAAGACTTTAAAGTGCGTAGGCATCACTCTTGAACCACTTATGACTGCCATAAGGACTAAGGTTTAATATTTGCCTAAATTCCAACAACGTAACATGACATTCTTCAAAAAGGAGCTTATAACAGAATCGCTTTTACAGCAAGCATCGGGTCAGAGCCGCTTAATCGTTCGGAACACTTTACGAGCAGTCGTTCCATTCACAGCCGGGGCTCCTTCCGAATATTTCACCCTCACATATCCGAAGAAAAGGTGCATGTACGTACTAACAAAATTAGATACCGCAGAAGGGCTGTAAAGTCTACTAGCGCCGTGTTTTATTATTATATCCGTATTGACTTATTTTACGGTACATAAAATTTTGGATTGTTATCGTTTCTGTATAATCAATCGTATTGATAATATTTGCATGCTTCGAAGTCGTTTAGTTCCGTGACCTTCTTCATGTTCTCTGATGGTTCGGTTTTCAGTATCGTGATATTCGATTTGTTTAACAACATTTTGATTATGCCTTACATTTAGAACATGTTTGTATAATAGGATACCAATTTTAATGTTGGACGTTATATAAATTGTACTACCGATAATAACAGTTGGTATTAATACGAGTAGCACAAAATCCGTCACGCAAAAGCTTGTACCGAAATAAGTTGATAGGATACAATTTGCCTATTGCTAATAATCTCAAATATACATACTAATATCGAGTGAACGTCTTTGAGCTTCCATAATATATTTTACGATCGTAAGCATAATGATTTATGTCAAGATAATATCACTTAAAACGACTGGATGGGTTTTATAGAGATTTTTGCTGAAGTATCTTTACAAGTAAGAAATCAATACCACTTTATATGTTCACATAGGCTCCTTTTAGACGTGCTTATATTGTAAGTCTGTTGTTCTAAATTGATGTAATCTGGAAGAAAAATCGTTTAGATTTTTATTTAGATGGGTGACTTTCAAATTAAGAATTTCTTCAATAAGTATTTTAGCAAACAACTCAAAAAGCCCTTTGATAGAACACCATTTCTGGAAGCTCCTTGTTAAACTTTTAAATACTGGTAGACTGCCAACTTTAATGTGATTCCATCTACCTCACACATTAAAGATACATGAAGTCTCAAATTTCACGGTCCCTATTAGACATAAAATGTATAACTGTATCTACTGTTTGAGATAGCTCTATATTCTCAGAGGGTAGATCGCGTGACGGCAAAGGCTCTACAATCAACGTGAATCAGTGCACGTGAAAGTTTGGTACAAGTTTATTGGGAACGTTACAGTTTTGAGAAAAGATTATATTTTGAATTCTTGTAGAAAGGTGGTGTTTTCTCTAACCATAATGAAGGAGTTGCTTTTCATGATGATGTATACGTCGTAATTTGATAATTATTTTGTTTACAATTTTAACACTTTGAGTGTGCGCGAAGCAGACACAATAGTTAAAAAATAGCCATGCCCCATATGTGGGTCATTACACTGAGAAAGGGTTAAACAACATAGTCATAATATTATATTTAATCTTTATACCTATACTTCTTGTTATTGTATTGTTGATGAACCTGGTTTCAGAGTTTAAACCGGCCGTAGGCCTCTGATATGGCACACCGTTGAAAAATCTCTCAGGTGTGCCGGTTTCCTCAAGATGTTTCCTTCATCGTTTTTAGCAACTGATAATAGTTTATACCCAATGAAATATAATTTTATTATAATGACCAAGCATCCACCAGTCAATTTATAGAACACGCTAAAGGCAATGATGATAAGCCACTTGAGATAAATTCAAAAACTATTCAGCATTGTCTAACAAACTTATTTTAGGTAAATGAAGCTTTTGTTCGCGACAATCAGATATCGACAATGAGCTTAAAATAGGTGTGAAAACAATGGTATCGTTCAAACCGTTTCAAGTAAAAGATACCTGGGGAAAATTTGGCGAGGATCTGGAATGGATTGTTAGGTATGCGAGGATACTACTGGTCCTGCATATTCAATTAATATACATTACATTTATTTTTGCTCTAAAAGTTAGAAAATAGAGAGGAGGATCTACTTCGATGCTGCTGAATCACACAAATTCTTGTAAAAGCAACATTTAAAAAATCTAATTAACCGCTTGTTCTTCCGTTTTATCCACGTCCCATACACGGGTGTGTTTTATGCAAAGCAACCGGCTAATTGTGCCAGCTCTCTAGAATTGTGGCGATGGAGTGAGCACGCCTTTTCGACCCGTCGCAACCCAGCTTTATGGGCTCGTAAAATATGGGAAATTCAGACGTTTCCGTATTAGGTTCTACTGCACTCGCGGCTTCGTATTGAAATTTTATAGGCGGCTTTTTATAGATGTAGATTTGATGTTTGGTAGATTGATTGACATGGCCTTGGTTTTTAGCTTCGAGTAAATCAAAGTTTTATATTTGCTTGTTAATCTACGTAAATATCGTTATTATCATTATCATCAGTAATTGTGTTTTTAAATATGTTCACAGCAAGCATTGGCTGCATCGAGATTAAGATAATGAGCCAATTAAAATTTAACTGTTTTATGAATATGAAAGCAAAAATAGATGGTACTTATAAAGCGTCCTGTATTGTGTTCTGTCTTGATGTTATGACTAGGCAAAAATAGCGTTGATATAATGTCCTTGTTTAATGTAAGTGTTGCTATCGTAATGTCTCTGATCTCCTATTTTACGGGTATTATTTTACCAAAACAAACTTTTGAGCCTCTGACTGTCCATAACTAGCGAATACAATGCACTTAGGTAGAGCGATTTAACGTGCTCACTGCGAGTAGTACCTAACATTGCAGGTGCCCATTACTAAGTCAACTGCATTGTAGGCTAACACGTCTGCACTGTGACCATTCATTTGTTAAAATATTATAATCCCACAACCATATCACAGTAATAAGCGTTTACATTGCCTTTTTTATTGCTATTTACAACAGCTATTTCCATAAAACTAGTTCCCCTATCCCAACATTATGAACCCAAAAGAATGTAACGTTATTAACAAAGCTGGCATCAAAACTATTTCAAATTAAAATTTCTTTGAGATTAACGAAAGGGAAATGGGCAAGCAAAATTCAATTTAACGCCAGCCGACCTTTCGTACAAGGCTCCATTAAGGGAGTAACTGAAGAAAAACGCCGATAACAGATGTTAATTAATCGTATAAATCTATAAGAGAAAAGCTATCTGGGGCTTGTAATAGAATGATATTGCTTGTTAAGCAATTAAGCGGTGTTTGTTTAGTTTGTGTACTTGGATGATGTTATTGTTTGTGTTCGGACCGTTTGGATTTATAACAGCTTTTATTGGCTTACCGAAATTGATTTTTTAACTGTTCGTTTTAGTGTGTCAGAGTTAGTACCAAATTCAAATGTATTAAAGGGTTACCAGTTTTTGGATATTTTACTAAAAAAACACATTTTTTATAAAACTACCTAAAAGATAATCTAGTTTAATCGGTTTTAAAGATATTTTTATACATCTGTCCGCTCATTTCAGAACGATATCAAATCCCAAGAACGCTTCACCTGTATCTTTGACTAGTAGTAGGCGGATACCACTGATTTGTACTTCTCACGATTGTTATACACCTTCGCTTTACTGCCAATATACTTCTGCTATATGCTCTTTGGTAAACTCCACTCATGAAGCAAACGGTATCTGTAATTCAATATAAAAATTGGAAGTATTGTGTTAAGCTCAAAATCCAGCATCCGAACAAAATAAATTATCAGTCACTACCACGTCGCCTGATCAAAATATAAATTAACCTTGCATTAACCGTAAGTCACTCCATAATATTGTGCGATCAAAAACCCGCCATGATATTGATATTAATTAATTTAAAAGCTTACCTACGGCCCGTTACCAATGTGGGGGTTTTACTGGATTTCCATATATTTTCCGCGCATATTAATTACGAACGGTTAACGTCTGGCGTCGAGAAGCATTAGCTTAATTCGATGTCAGATACGATTTCGATTTTATTAATTTTTCCGTTCACATGGGACTGGGGATGTAAAGACGCTGGAAGTGTCATAAGCGAGAAGATTATCACATCAGGTTCATCATTACTTGGTGAAACTTTCTTGTAATCATAGTCGATGAATTTGATGGTGTTAGTATAACCTGAAACTTGAAGGGTCATTAGAACAAAATAATTTATGATTTTCGAGTAACAAACAAATATTATCCTAATAAGACAAGGTTTCGACTTCACACGTCATAAAAACGTTACCAGGTTATTCTTCGCAAATGTGTAAGTTAACGATAAATTACAATTTTATGACGCCCTTATTCAATCTCGAAAAAATTAGAAATCAGCCACAGTACTCCTTTAATTGAATTATTGTTTACTTTCCTAAACCTGGACCGAGACAAGCAAATATACAGCAGGGTATCCACCGATGCTTAGGCTCTTTAGTTTAAAGCCCATGCATCTTCCAGTGACTGTAAATCAACGTCACGCAAGGGTCGCGTGGGAGACGCACATTACGTATTCGTTGCGGTGAAATACGACATTCGGTATCAGCGTGTCACAAAAATTGGTGAGCGCGTGCTTTTTATTGGCCAGCCCGGATGTTGCTGAGTAGGATCTACCTGTATTTATTTATCACGAATCATAAAATTTGAGAGCTTGTAGGAATTATGTTGGTACGGTTTTCTGGCTTTGATAACTATATTTGGCTTGGATTTTCAGTCAATGGTTTTTGGTTTATCACATTTACAGGTTTAGTCGGATAGACTCGGGTTTACAGCCACACGTTAGGCAGTTTTGTGTTGAGAATATTTGGTTTGATGGGATATAGGTATTTCTAAGTCTGGTATAGGTACACTTGTATTTTGTAAATTGTTTGGCTTAAATCTCCTCATAATGGATGAATGGATAAGAAACCAAAAATCAGGGTATGTAAGTACCCAAAAAAATCCTAAAAAAATTAAACGTAACACATTTTAAGCAATACTAAAATCTCTGAAAATTGTTTATCATATCTGGTATTGCAAAATCCCCAAAATATCATATAGAAACCAAAGCTCAATCGGCTTAATATTCTCATACATATTCATAACACACACAACAGTCCACAAGTGCATTACCAACTAACCAGGAAAGGCATACTACATAATTTTAGTTTGCTCAGCGGTTGATTCTTATCCAAGACTTACGACTTACTTGAGTCATTATAGGTAAACACTTGAACAATACAATAATATCGCTCCAGTAATTATGTGAAATTAGTTTTTTTCAACACGCTCATGTTTGTAGTCGTGCTTTTTGTGCGCCGATGAAGTTATTTTGCGTGACTCTAATGGTAACTGACTGGTAGGGATGTGATGTGAATATCCGACATAATCGATTTTTTAAGTGGTCTTGAACACTATTGTTTAAATTTTACTTTGTAGTGTCTAAATAAATGTTTACTTTGAAATGTCCCTAAATCGAAATTAAATGTGACTTAGGTATGTCTTTCGAATTTTTTAATTAATTAATGTTTTCAGGACCTTGAAACCGTTCTTTTTTCTCTTAAGCTTCGGTTAGCGTTACCAAATATAATACTAGTGCCTACCACATATTATGATAAATATAAATGGTAAATAAGACTAAAGGCATCATGTATTTTGTTTCCTTTACCATTAATTTTAAAAGTTTTTGTACTTATAAATTAATATTAAATACAAATAACTATTAGTATTGTTAGGTAGCACCCAATAAAAATACACGAACTTCTTGGAACTCAACAAGATCCTCTGCGGTCTCTCGTATCCGCACCAACATTATCCGCTCGCTATTTATCCACCAACCGTATTCTGTTTCCCAACACTAAGCTAATGGTCGGTTAAAACAGTATGTAACATGTTTTTATGCAAAAACGCTAATGTTGAAAGCCTCAGTATTAACTAGCACTCAAACATAATATTAAAAACTTGCAACTCTTTGCTTTCCGGCCTCAACTATTTCATAGCCGGTTTTGAATACAAATCCTTATTCTGTGTATTTTCGAAACACCACTTAGGATTATAATTTAAACTGTTTACCTGTTATGTACTTTTACTGTAGTTAAACTTTTCTGATGCAAATACCTACTTAGATATTTTTTTAAAGTTAATCCTCTCTGTTATAATTATATAGTAAATATCCGTTTTTTGTCACGTCATAAAAGCAGAACACCACGCCTGTCTTCCTCAATAAGGTAGGCAGAGGCGACCGTTAAGGACACCCACATTTTGCCAGTTATGTTTTAAGTTCTAATGTAATAGGGGGCGAGCATTTGCTAACAAACGGGCACAGATCCAGACAGAACTACCTAATGAAAAAACTCAGTAAAACTTTGCCCGATCCGGGGTTTGAACCCAAGACCTCATGCTCAGCAGCTGCAGTGAGCTACCAATACACAAACAAGGCAATATTTATAAGAATAAGTCAATTAGAGCAGAAAATTAATACCAAGATTTCATTACAATCCCCACTTGATGAAAAAGGCAAAAAATGAAAGGAAAACGCAGTAATTAATTACTGACAATTATATTAAATCTTTATTTTCCCTCTAGAGAAACCATTGAAAAGTAATTGTATGGATCTAACCAAGGATAAAATAATTATAAGCCATTGTTGCTTGGACTTTGTTTTTGTAATGAGAAGCGGATCTATTAAGGGGAGGAAGTAAAAACAGGTAAATTGTCTAATATTATCTAACATGAACATATACTGCCATAGACTGCCTCGTTGGTCTAGTGGTCGCTAAGCACGGCTGCTGAGCACGAGGTCTTGAGTCCAAATCCCTGGTTGGGCAAAAGTGTTACTGGGTTTTGCCATTAGGTAATTCTCAGTGGCAGCACAGAGTCTGGATTTGTGCCCGGTTGATGGCAATAGGCTCGCCCCCTATTACATTGGGACCTAAAAACATAACTGGCGAAATGTGGGTGTACTATAATAATATGTGCACCTCTGCCTACCCCTTCGGGGAATACAGGCGTGGTGTTATGTTTTTTATGAACATATAAATTGTAACAGGAAGAATGACATTCTTAAAATCGTAAGTGACATTTGACAATTGGACTGCTGTGCTAGGGGTTACGAGTTTGATTTCCGCAAGGTACCAACATTTGTGTAATCCGCAAATGTTTGTCCCGAGTCTGGCTATTTGTGTACGACGTGATATTTCATGTTTGTGAAACGTTTCCACAATACAGGAGAAATTCGTAGTGTGGGGCGAAGAACCTATGAAAAAATACCAATCTATTTAAATACAAATGAGTCACGGCATCACGCGTTAATGGCTGGACCAATTTCGCTAATTCTGTATCTGTTGTATTTTTGAGTGTCAGAAGAAGGTTTTTATGAAAGAAAAACATCTGAAAGTCGCACAGAATATTGGAATATTTGAAAAAAACTTAACGATTCACTTTTGTTATATAACCTTTTTAATGCTTTTGACAATATACATTTTTCTTATGGCGTTTGACGTAACTGTCAGTCGAATTCAGTATTCATACAGTTATGACAGGACAACGTTGGTCGACAGCTATATTATATAAAATCAGTGCACTGTGCTTTTGTTGGTGCCAGTCTCCACGCTCCCGCCATATTTATTTGTTATGTAAGTGAATTATTGAACCCAAATCATGTTTGACGTGAGGGTGAATTTGAACATAGAAATATTAGGACCTGACAGCGCCTATAATTTAAGAAGAAATCTTTACTTTACTTTGTGATCAGCCGCGACTTTCACGCGGTAAATTTCGACGCGTTATTTTCGAGAAATAGCATGTTAATTTAGATTTCAAACGATCAGTAGGTAAACAAAATGTCATCTAAATCCGTTCAGCCGTTTTTGCGATTATTGAGTAAGAAACATCCAAATACATAAACATGAAACTCGTTAACATCCGAACTTTTACAGTTATAATATTGATAGCTGACCCGGCGAACTTAGTACTGCTTTCTTACCATTTAAACCTTCCCTGGACTTCCACAAATATTTCAAAACCAAAATTAACAAAAGCGGTCCAGCCGTTCTTAAGTTGTGCCGTGACCAAAGAAAAAGATCCGTTTGTATATAATAATTAGGAATTTAGATTAAGAAGTAGGAGGAAAGTATACTAGTACAGTCGTGTGCGTTACCCACCTCATTATCACCACACACTCCGGCAAATAACTAGTGCCATCACACCAACGACCTAAAAATGCTTCCTTCCACTTTTATATACAAGCATACCTACATCAAACACCTGAAGATTTGATACCTTACTCTATCTCCCTCACAAACACAGATAAGGAAAGAGACAGCAGTAATTCTTGAGAGATAAAACGTCTCGGTGTCGTATATTCAGGCCGTTTGTTCTGAACGGCTCATGTACTTTTATGTTCGTAGTCAAGTACAGTACCGAGTCAGTGTACTCGTACTTGCATCGCTCCTTGTTATCGGTTAAGCTTTTAAAATTGCTACATAAAATGTATTTGTCTCCCTGTTATGTTTCTACGGGAAATATGAGGATACTTGTGGGAGTATCAGAGATTTATGAAGTAAAAACTCTCTATTTGTGCCCAATATCAGTTGTTTTTACGCCCCTATTTTTTGTGTAGAAATAACATGATCTTCTAGGTTTGCCTAATTATTAAGTCTTACGCTGAACTTGGAGAATTAATCCAGAAGATGGGCAGCAGCGTCTAAAACTTCACTACCAATACTGCGATCCCCAAGCCGCTTGCCAAGTGTGAGGATTATGGCAACTCCCCCCCACCTCTCTCAAGAAAAGGAAGATGAAGATATTTATGTATAGTACCATGGTCTTCATGGTCACATGGAAGTCGGAACTAAATTTATATTCCTACTTCTCCAATATTATTGTACGATTAATTTAGTTGCGGGCTCGAAGACAGTCGAATCATTTCATTGCCTTGATGGTTCTCAATGGTTATCATTGTAGACTCTAGCTTACAAGAGTCACAGTGATGGGAACTAATGGTAGGCTAAACATGGTATTCTGGTTTCGCCTGGAATTGTTAAGTCTTAAGCATACTTAACCTCTCAAGATACTTATAAAAAGAAGACATGCTACCTAATAATAACCCTTAACACCTTGTAATAAGGCAGAAACATTAAATTAATAGGCCGTTGACCCAAGCAATTTCTTCTTAACAACTAAAGTGTAAGCTGAACGTGAAATAGGTGTCCAGTAACGTACGCCCATTAATAACATTATATCGGCATTACTTTCTATTTATATCGGATCGTTATAAATCTCACAGGTGCTGGTTATAGGCACTAAATCGCAAATGGGTTTGAGACATAACATTCTGAGACAATGTACTGAAAACTTAGTGCTGAAGATATTCACAAGCGTAATTCATTTCTTGATGATTCACTTTGTTATGCTATTTAATTTTCGTTAGGTGAATGCCAATCCTTACATAATATAGTGGATATACAGTCCTGGCACAATGTAGTAAACATTCTTATATACATACAGGATAAAAAAACGAAAAGGCATACACATACGAGTAGATATGTGGTACCTATACGATAGAATATAAGATAGAAGATACTATTTCTTAGATAATACCATATTTTTTCTAAAAAAAAGTAATCATTCAATTGTGTTTAACATTACCATTTGTAAATTTTTAATCCGCAACCAAAGATCCGGTCATCCATGTGTTAGAGTTTTAATGTATAACGGTATGTGGAGCAGATATTTGCCCTCATTCGTTCCATATAATTAGTTTTAGGCACAATACCAAACTGACTTACAAAGCCTTTACGAAAGTTGAATAAATGATTGGAATCGATCGACACGAATTCTTAGTACGGAATTCAAACTTTAAACGTTCACTTGTTTGAACAAATAGTTAGCGGAATCAACATTAAGTTTGTATTAAAATATACATTTTTAAGAACAATGTTTTAGATTACTTTTTGATGCAGTGTTGTTTAGATCAAATTTTGCATTTTACGACTCTATTAATGTTAAAGTGGAAGTTTTTTCTTAAAACGTCGCCCCACGCTTTGAATTTCTCCTGTATCGAGGATGCGTTTCACAAACATAAAATATCACATACATAAACACCCAGACTCGGGACAAACATCTGCGGATCGTATACATTTTTGTTCTGTGCGGGAATCGAACCTTTAGTGCAGCAGTCCAAACTTGTGGCCACTGCTCCAATCGGGTGGTCGAGATTGTGCCTAATACACAAGAAAAAAATCAACCCATTACTTTGATGAACATTTGTAATCTTTGGTCTGGCATTTTTTTTAGATGATGGATGAATATTCCAGCAAAAAGGCCCTAAATAACACTACCCTATAAAACATTTGGGTATAATAGTACCAATAGACAACGGACTAAAGGGATCCCTCCACAAGATAAGAGCTAGTGGAGTACAATGCATAGAGAACGATAGAGCGTCGTTTCGAGCGACGTATCTGTCACTTGAAGTCATTGAACGCGATATGGAAATCAGGTTAGAAACGCTAGTGTTCGGTACACCGAGCCGGACCGAGTGTGTAGACGTACTAACATTGACACTAGGGGTCCTATTCTATAAATATAACGCCTCATCTCTCGTCGTGTCGGTTTGCCATCCCATCGGAATGTGAGTGTGAGGGGATAGAGTGCACTAGTGTTTGTGTGCTTGTGTACCATCTCGAAATTCGCTAGTCTTATATATTTGTAACGGTAATACAGTCTAACAACAACAAGGGTTAAAAATTGATAGTGTTGAACAATTGATAGGCATAATTTGTCAGCGTCGACAAATTATACCTTTCACTGTCGTTTGCATGTCAAAGAATAGAGATGTCGATAGACTTAAGAAGTAACTGCCCTAAAACACAATATGTTAACCACGTTTACAAGTACGGGGTCAATATCTATTGCATTCTACAGTGTAGTGGTGGTCAATTAAATGCAAAAGTGTAGTCAACAACAATTGTAGCTAAATATTTAAATGTTTATACTTACAATTAATTGAAGTACCTACAAGTTGTTAGGTAATAAAAAGTCTAAAATATTCATAGATAATTATTTGGACAACATGACTTGATGTAAATTACTGTCAAATATTTGGCAAGCTGTCGTTCATTGTGGCGTTCTAAGGGGGAGGAGGCCTTTGTTCAACAGTGGACATCTTCCGGCTTATAATGATGATTTGACAATTAGTCTCTATACTCTTAAAGCTATTATTGTTCACAAACTACAGACTACCCCTACAGAGTACAGACAACCCCTACAGAGTACAGACTTTACCTCTAACCATTAATGTGAAAAATAAAGAATACACGTTACTTAGCATACACTCACGGAGAGACAAACACAATAAGAACTCATTAATAATGAAGCGGAAGACAATACATTTGGAAAAATAGACTGGTCTGGATTAGCTGAATCTACTACACTAGGTACTACTCTATTTTACTATCGATCCACGAGGTTTTATCATGGGTAAGTGGAAATAGAGCTGTACAACACCTTCATTTTCTACTCAATATAATTCATGTATATTTTATGTGATGATATTTTATGTAAGTGTGATTAATTGAAAATTATTAACAATTATCCATCATTATTAATAATTACCTTACAATTTGGTAATTTTTTTTTTAAAAAAAAACGTCGCCCCACACTAGGAATTTCTCCTGTATCGTAGGTGCGTTTCACATACATGAAATATCACAAACAAACACCCAGACTCGGGACAAACATCTGTGGTTCGCACAAAGTTTTGCCCCGTGCGGGAATCGAACCCGCAACCCTTAGCGCAGCAGTCCAATCGCTTAGCTACTGCGCTAATCAAGTCGTCGAAATACACATCTAAAATTCATCACTTTTAGCAGTTGTTATTAATCATTCACTACTCTCTTCTACAAATAATGTACACTGTTTGACGACGCTTAAAAAAAATCAAAATATTATAAAGATAAATACTTTGCATGTTTTTATGCAAGAAGTGGTCTTAAGAATTCATCCATTTTCTAAATTATTTCACCAATATTTAAATTGGACCTTCAAGATAGACATACGCTAACTTAATGCCAATTTTTTTCCACGCAGATGATTTTGCGGACTGAATCTTGTTAAAGAATAAACGACCAGAAAGGATATATAGACTCAATATTTTCTATCAACATTTCACAAACCTAGATTCGCAAAGAACGTCGGTGAGTTACAAATTATACACACATGCATATAGTATACATAGCCATTACTTGAAAGCACAAAGCGACTGCAATTCCTTTGCAGTTGCTTGCTTTTATGCAGTCGGGAATAGGGTAGCCATGTTAAAAGTTAATACTACCTACTAGCTTTGTTGATATTTTAATATTAAATTGGTCAAGTAAAGTTAGTCATTACAGTGTATTTTTACGTCTTTTCATACATTACTGTAGACCATAGTCTTATATCGTAAAATTTCCGTAATGGATATTTATAAGTAAAGTGAATCGATTTTGCGCTATAGTTTAAATAAATTACTGTAAAGCTCAGACTTACTATATTGGCAGCTTAAAAAAAACATTATTTCAATTGACCGACCGATTCTCGAAAGAGACGAAATAATGCTACATTTAAAATGAGAATGACAGGGCATTCTTTTTTAATTCGCCGGTGACCTATTTTGTCACGTCACATACAGAATCAATGGGCAATTATCGGACTTACAAAAATGGGTCGCTTACAATCTCCAATGAGCGCAATACAAAACTGTTTATTAAATTGAAAGCGAGCAAAAGTCGGACTTGAAGTACGCAAATAATTCTCAGCCGGCGCGTAACCGATCTACGATCTGCTACGATAGAGAATTCGTAGCGGGCGCGTAGTCAATAAATACGTACTAGTAGCTATGATCCGCTACGAGTAAAGTGCCTGTATAATAAGTTCAACAGTACTGAGTGAAATCGAGTTGGGTTTGGCTCAGAAATTAATATACTTCCAAAGGTAAATATTTGTATTGGCTTCGAGTTCTATTAAATATGTTTGAATTACAATATTGTAGCTTTGCTGTTCAATGTCAAAGGATATCTGCTAGTGATCCGCAAACTCTGTCTAGAGATCAATTCCCAGGTTACAAAAAGTGGCCCCTTTTTGGAATTTTTAGTGACTATTCGGAGTGTGAAAAAAGTCCAATATATTATGCTAGACTCGCTCGATGTTATGAAGCTGCAAAAAGGAATGTGTGCCTATTGTGATACACGTTTGTCAAAAGAGTGTGCCTCTCTTTGTGACATTTTGTAGGATATTTTCATGTATTGAATGCATTTTTTAACCGACTTCAAAAAAGGAGGAGGTTCTCAATTCGATTGTATTTTTTTTTTTTTAATGTTTGTTATTCTTCACAGCCTACATAGAAAACCAGCCAGAAGGAAAAAGTTAGATCACAAAAACGTTGCAAAATAGGTTTACTATTTATCTAATTAACTTAACTGTTTTTATTCAATTATTTTTCTGTACTTTTTTTTTATTTACAATACGTACATATTTTTTACAGGTACCAATATAATAATGTAGCCACAGTAAACTCGGAGAGAAATAATTATGGAATGTACTCGTAAGTCTCAACTTTTCCAATTCCAGGACGAAATCTCCTTATCCTGAAAACATAGTGATCCTACCAGAGCGCAGATTATTTAATAGTTTCTTAATTACTGCTAATCTCGCTGCACTGTATCCACCCAGTAATTTGCTCTATTTAACCCGTCTGACGAACTGAAAGGGCCTTCTCACTAAATTACACGCGGGAGGAACGGACTCCGCTGAACACGATGAATTTTTATTTGTGTTTAGTTTAATGTTGTGGATGAACGTGATTATTTTGAGGTTAACGTTATGCTGGATTCTGAATTATGGATTCGTTATTCAAGATAAACACAGGTTAAAACAACCTATGTTGACTCTGAATGTCCATTCTGTGACGAAAATATTCACGCGGCCTAAGTCGGGAGAAAGTAAGTATATTATAACTAATACTAGCTGCGCCCCGCGGTGTTACCCGCTGCATTTTTTCATGATCGAAAGTATAGTAAGTAAGTGACCTATGTTTTAATTCAGGGTGTCAACTACCTACATCTGAAATTTCATTAAAATCGGTTCAGGCGTTTGGGCGTGAAGAGGTAACAAACATACAAACACACTCACAAACTTTCGCCTTTGTAATATTAGTGTGATTATGTAAATTAGTTTGACTAACTTTCTAAAAGATAAAATACATTACCTACATCATAAGTAACAAAGATATGTTAGACAAATTAACACAAACCAAATATTAGATTAATTAATTGTTTTAACTCTGCCTATCTACCGTTGTTTAATTAGTTTTGTGTTAAAATTCGATTGATCTACGAATCATACGGTTTAACCACGTTTGTGGTTCATTAGTGGTCAACCGATGTCCCTATTAGAACGACAGAGCCACTGTTCTTTATGCCCGCACAAGCCATGTGAAATTAAAACAGATTTTTACTGTCCTAATGAACTAACAATTATACTGGTTACCTGAAGAAATGAAAAGCGGTATTAATGTAACAATAATAGAGCAAATATAATTATTTATTTGCACAAAACAAACCAGGTTTTAAATACAATTGCAGAGAAACAAAAAATAAAACAGCATGTAAGAAATGTAATTGATAAAGAAATAGTTTGTGTTTAGAATATACTTCATAACATCACGCCTGTATTCCCCGAAGGGGTAGGCAGAGGTGCACATACAGTACACCCACATTTCGCCAGTTATGTTTTTAAGTCCCAATGGGGGCGAGCCTATTGCCATTAACCGGGCACAAATCTAGACTCCGTGCTGCTACTAAGAATTAACTAATGGAAAAACCTAGTAACACTTTGCCCGACCCGGGATACGAACCCAGGACCTCGTGCTCAGCAGTCGCGCATAGCGACCACTACACCAACGAGGCAGTCTAGAATATACTTATTTGTGGGTATCTATCTATCTGTAGGTTAATTTTATTCAGCCCTATATCAAACACTGCTGCATATACGACGCCATTTTCCTCTGCCATCCTGCTGCTCTCTGCTTATCTATACTTAATATCATAAAGCTGAAGAGTTTGTTTGTTTGGTTGAATGCGGTTATCTCAGGAACTATTGGTATGAATTTAAATTATTTTTGTGTTTGGATAGTCTATTTATGAAGGATGGCTATAGGTATAAATCAATTGCAGGCGGAATCTACTAGGTGTACAATTAAATAAATACTGCTAATACCCATGCTTGCTAGGACATACATGCAACTGTCACTCACTGTTATAACTGTCTTTATATACCAAATACTAGCCCATCTTAATTTGAAAAATATCTTTATCATTGAAATACCATGTATATTCCATTCTATAAGTAATTTGCAGAGTTTTCCACTTACTTACAAAATTTGATTATAGTCTACTGGTGTTTTTACCTGAAATTCACGCGGACGAAGTCGCGGGCAACAGCTAGTACCAAATATAGTAACGCCAAATAAACATAGAATTAAGTAGTACAAGTGTACAAACAACCCACATTGACATGTTCGTTTCCTACCTACACTTGCAACTTGTTAGTTGATTCTTAATTACATTTTAATTGCATTCTAATGTACCTAAGAGGAAATTTAATTAGTGCAACGTTAAATAAGCCGGTGGCAGTTTACTTCAAAGCTTATTAATTCAGCATTTTTACTCAAAAGTTTTAATTACTTTGACTTACGAAGCCTCGTAAATGATAATTCTAGCCTTTGAATTTTTTTCCGGTAACATTTTCCTGGTTGTAGAATTACTTTGTTTTTATGTCCGAACAAGATATTCCTCTTTAGTCAAGTGGTCGGGAAGCGCGACTGCTGAGCTTAAGATCCTAGGTGCGAATCCTGGGTTGAGCAGCTTTATTAGATTTTTACATTAGGTAATTCTCAGTAGCAGCATGCAGTCTGGATTTGTGCCCGGTTGATGGCAATAGGCTCGTCCCCTAATACATTGGGACCTAAAACATATCTTACGAAATGTGGGTGTACTTTACAGTCTCCTCTGCCTACCCTTTCGGGGAATACAGTTGTGATGTTATGTTTTTAATTCTAGATAATATCTAGAAATCCAGACTAATTTTACAAACAGTAAAGATATATAACCAGGCACCCAACATTCACTAAATTACTGCGCTACTTTCATGAATTCTCCCGAACAACATAATTCCATTATTTGATACAACAATTAATAATGACGTCATAATACGGCCCATTTGTGATCCCAACAATAAGGCTTTGTTGATACCCCAATAACGCGTTGAAACAACACTGTACAGATATTGAAATAAAAATAACACGGGCGGCCGAATTCATCCGACACCGCGGCCAATTCATTGTAAGCCTTCCCAACGATTTAGAAATTTAAATTAAGGGTAGACCCACTAATTTTAATATTTCACTTCAGCATAGCTGTGTGTGAGAATTAATTATGCAAATAGTTTGCGGCCACATTGAAAATTAGCTAGCATTACACGCTTAATAATGCGTTAGATTCGAATTTTGACTCTCATTTTGCTCAAAGATCATGTTTGTTGAAATCATTTGAGTGAGGCTCATTGACTGCGATAGATATTACAAATTGCCAACCAAATCTAGACAAGAGATGGCGAGATGAAATCAATTATTTCATGAAATATTGGACTTAACTAGCCCTTGAGAGTAAGAAGTGGAAAGAGAGTGCTTGTCCTGTAGTCGGACACTACTTGTTCTTATTATAATAAAAATGCCCAGTTTAACACTCGGCATGCTTCAAAAAGCTACCATACTTGCCTGTCGCATCGTTCGATAGTATTTAACTAGATAAATTTCGTTCAATTTCACTTTATAATTAAGATATTCTTCACACAATCTTGCACACTTGGCTTTAGTTTCTAAGGTTTTTAAACTTTCTCTTATGGAGGGAAAAATAAATATAAAACTAATAAAAATAAACCAACCTGTTATAGACCCACATGGGCAAAGATTTTTTTTTATTCAAACTATATTAGTTCATGCGTTTAATAAAATTCTTCCTCATTACCAAGAAGGAGAAAGCATTAATCACCACGTTTGCTCACAGCAAGATTGCCGACTTTGAAAAAAAAAATATACTAAAATTAAACTACGTTTGCAGAACCATAGAGAAATATACTTCTTTCCTCTATAGAAAAATAAATCGTTTTAAAACCATTTCATGTTTTCTTATACTGGCAATCATTTCTATCTTCATAAATTTTAGTTTGCTGTTTCAGTAAAATCAATAAGCCATTAAAATTCCCTAGCCAGTGAGCTGAGAAGCTGAAATATCTCTCATTTTATTAATCACACATCAATTTACGCTGAACTAGAATTTAAAATAATATCGAAGATATATTTTGTTTAATTTGCTTATTGAAGTAGTTAAAATTTTATTAATAGTAAAAATATTATACATTTTTATAAAGCTTCAAATATTTTCTAAGATGGTTTCAAAGAATTATGCTTTTGTATAAGCGACTTTACTGTTTCAATTGAGAAAGAACTTAAGGCCTGCATTATGAAGTAAGCCAAGTTCCTAATTAGGTTTCTAAGCTAATTATGAGTAGTTGCAATTTTAACCACCGTGGTCATTGTTTGAGACAAAAGTGCAAGCGTGAAATTGTTTTGTAGGAATTATAATTTGCAGCTATTTCTCGTTAGGGTCTTTGAACAAATTAGCTCTGTGTTCATTCTTTTGTAATTCTTTATTATTCTTGTACAATGACTTATTTTCATCTTTTCTTGTGATCCTATAAAAACTAGTTATTTAACATGAGAATAAGTCAACACATAGAATTTATATTATTTGGCCATTTTCAAGGGTCATTCGGACTTGCTTTGTCTGCAATCTCTATGACGGAATATGATCTTGCCTTCATTAACATTCGTTTAATTGCTAGCTAATAATATCAGCTATAGTTTTGCGGTGACATTTTTTTTTGCGTTTAACTGTTTGCACTTTTGTTATTTAACAACACTAAATGATAATAATGGCATACATTCATGTGGCAATATTGCCTTTAACGGCCTACTAACAACAATGCTCATTAAGCCGGTAAATTGATGATGATACAACGAATGTGTGAATTCCTTATTCGCCATATCTATAAGTCATAGAACCTATACACAAATGTCATGAAAAAGTCTTGTCTAATCCAATTGACAAAAACTCATACACGCGTTCCGTCACGTTGTTGTGACATAGTAAAATGTCCTGCTAGCCCCATCCCAGGCAATTCAGAGATATTGGCTCAGAAATACGATATGAGAAACGTGTTTTGTTATCACTCTTATTAGATACCTTATTTCATACGCATTTCGTTCCTTCGAGTAGACGTTGGAATTCTGGGAACGTCTCAAGCTAAATATTCCTTTGGGCAGGGTCGATTTGCATCTGTATTGCCGACAAGAACAGTTGCTCCGTAGTATTAGACGGTTGTCGAGCTAAATTTGCACTGGAAATGATAAACAGAAAGTTAGCGAAGTGTCTTTTATAGTTTTATGTGGAATTGGAAATGAATTCAGGGTTGGGATTGTCTTTTACGTGTACTTTGAAAGTATTAAGCCTTTATTTAGTAGTAGTATGGATTTCTTGGATTTATAGGATACAGTTTATTGCTGGTTTAGGAAATTGATGTTTAGTTTGTACTTATATTAATTCCCGCTACAATAAATGTTCAGGAGAATATTGTAACAACAATTACGTTTGACAATTTGTGCCTATTACCTACCTAATATCAACTTCGTCGTACAACTTACCTATTTGTAGATATCATTATTAAAAATCTTTGAGAGCTAGCTTTATGTATCTTATCAGAGTTTCTGCTTTTGTTGGTTTTATAGCAATTTTTTTTCTAAATTCATAATAATTTTTTTTAGAAGATATCATTTTTATGTAGATACAGTTGTTTGTATGACGGCATAGAATTGTAAACCAACATTTTTGGTACAATAGTTGTCGCAATTTTCAAAAGTACAGAAAGTCCTCATTACGGTGTACCGCAACTAAAATAGCTTAAAATCAACACCACATAACATTTCTGACTGTGTAGGTCACTATTGACTTATCCCAGTTAGTTGTATTGACGCGATTAACAATTCCATTTGAATTAATTCCCCTCTATAATTTGGTAGAACTAAATTCTCCTAAACTTGAACCTGGTTGAATGTAGCCTGGAGCTTAAGCCAAAACTATGTTCGCGTCTCGAGCCGCACGCTCCCCACTATTTAACATGACTGTTTTAATATTTGTATAGACACGTATTATAGAATATAATAGAACGTATTGTTCTGCTTGAGTACGAGGTAACAGCTGTCATGAATAATAAGTGTTAGACTCTTGTTAGACCGTTATTATACCCATATTGTAACCTTCTATCTTAAATATTTAAATTCATTATTAACAATAGAAAATACAGTGACGCTAAAATTGCTGTAACGTTAAACCTACGTGAAAGATCAAAAAACTCTTAGACATTTTAAATACAAAATTTGCTCTTAAAAATCCATGGAATGTGGATCTCTTAAAACCTTTTTACGAGCAATAATTGTTGAATATCATTTTACGATTGACCTCTAATATTATTAATGGTTAATGTCTCCTTTGTTTTAAACACTAGACAATGACATAAAGTGTGTAATTAAGTGTGATGATAGTAAAGTGTAGTTTGACCTTGATGAAAGTGTCGTAGCAGTTTGGGGTTAACCTTTCTGAACAGATGGTGTGCTCCTTTCGTTTTACGACGGTCGCTAGACTTTTTCTTGTATCGATGTAGAAATCCTACATACCACCTACTAACCCAAATACTCGATAGATGCCTCGCCAAACAGACGTATTTTTGTAACGTATTTTAATTAAAAGTTGTATTTTGTGTTATGTTACAACCAAATTAACAAAACCGAAATGAAAATAACAAAATGTGAAACAAAAAGTTTGCTCAAAATAAAATACTTATTTTGATATTTTTTTGCTATTTTTCATAGTGGCATAAAATGTTATTTGAGACCATCACGATGTTACTTAATTTGGTAGTCAAACATTAACAAATTCTAAAATATTATATATATATTCTGCTCTTTTTAAATTAGCTACAATATGGCCGACGTATCTTGGCGGTCCTAAAGCTAGCCGATTAACAGTGCAGTAGACAATTTCGTCCCAAAAAGATTCATTGCGCAGCTAATCGGCGAACTGCAGGACCGCCAAAACACGTCAGTCGTATTGTACTATAAATGACATTACTTAACTATTTACTCTCCCATTTCCCCGTTCCAGCACAACAGCAACATACCCGGTATCTTTATTATCTCCTTCAATTATTCTTTATAAAATATTACGTGTATAGAAAAACTAATCCCCTTACAGTGGCCAGTAACACAAGTGGTGCAGGACGCAGTAATGGCGACACTTTGTCTAGTGACACGCGATGCGGCTGCACTTTGTCAGACCGCGTCAACGCATTTTTTATTATGTACCTAGTTCGCTTTTAAGAGAATTGCTGGTGTATGTCCTTTAATGTTGCTTGCTGGATATTATCGTTGGTATCTACTGTTGTGTTGATAGATTGGACTTAAAATGTACTGTATATTGTTATTTAGTTTTCCACTTTTCTGTAATGGCATATAATTTGCATTTATTAACAAAGTTAAACAAAACCCTAAGTGCTCCTTTTTATTTAATTTGTGTGGTAATACTAATATTACATTAGAATTACCATAATCTTCAATCGAACATAAGATTCAAACCTAAGAATCTAATTTACTATTCAATCAATCAATTATATTATAGTGTTTCCCTCACTAAATGTAAGTCTTTATTTAATGTCCTTGCGATTCCCGTTCATCGTTCGCCAATCCCTCAAAACGTCTAATGACAAAACAAACAAGTCTCCACGTAATCCAATAAATCAGACATCCCTGTCTAAACTACACGAAAAGAAACACGTAAAGCTCTAAAACTTTGAACAACGAACACCCTGTTGTCTACATCTCAGTTTTAACAAGATATCCGTAACAATTAAAGTAGGGCCCGTCAAAAAGTTTTAATGACTGCTCCGATCCAATTTGTAAAAAATACAAAAAACAAGGAAGGAAACAACGATTGAATTGAAGTCGTCAAAGAAACGGCTACCTGCACTTGTTTCTGTATTTTATTTTAAAAGCAGAATTTTTACTGGACAAGAGTCTTAACAGTAGATATCGTATCGTTCTGACCAAAAACACCGGGAGTCTCCTGACGTTTTGATTAATTCAAATTGTAGCTAGTATCAAATTTCATAGAACTAATTAAGGTTAGGCTGGCTATAATCAACTAAATGTTTAAAATCATTTAAGTTGCAAAAAATATTTGGACATCTTCCAAAACAATAAATGAGACCTGGGCAAAAATCAGAGGATTTGAAAACTTAAGAGACTGACTTTTACCCAGTGGATCACTCAAATATAAATATAAAAAAAAAAACGAAAAAGAATATGCATCACATATGAAACTTAAATTGGGTTCAATGTGTGTGTCATCATCTGATCCTACTTCAACCATTAACCCAATTAAACCTTTCCTAGCTATTAATCTTAAAGAGCCAGCAATTTCAGCGACACAAATATGATAATGGAGATTTAAGGATACGAATATCCATTTGTAAATACCATATAATATAAAGGTCACATGTACAGTTAATTTACGTAATAGCTCAATAAACGCCCTTGTTGCCGCTAATAGGCACGGTTTTGTATTTAAAACAAATACCCTACTGGGTAATAACTCATACGAAGCGCTCTGCTTAATTCCAAAAATGTTGGGAATGACCGAACTTTTGGCTTATATAATAGCTACTGAATGTGAATAGTGTTTTGTTTTATAGAGATTTGGTGGTTGTTGTTTGTTAATAATTTGATTGTTATGTGTGGGACTAAGTCACAATTTATTATTTAAGGAGTATTCATTGCCTAGGCCTGGAGGATTCTGTAAAGTCCCTGATAGACCTCCAGCGAGCTGGACTGATGACGTTGTTGCTGTACAGAGAAAGACCTGGAAGCAACAGGCCCGAAACAGGAAACAATGGCGTTTAGGGAAGGAGGCTTATGCCCAACAGTGGGTCACATAATTAGTTGATGATTAACTATACGTCCTATATATAGACTTTTTATTAAATAGCTTTTCAATACAAAAAAACTATCACATATTTGTCAAGACGAAAAACGAACAACAAAAATATAATTAGATTTAGATGTGTAATGTCCAATGTATTTAAATTTAGAATAAGTGCAGCTACGTAGATTGCACGCTTGGAAGTAATATAAATATGAACCAATTATGTACTTTTATAATTTTATTACGAAAATTTCGTATTATATCGTGTTTTTACTCTACACTGAACTTTGCAAAATTTGCACGTTGATGAAAAATATGTTATCTGATAAAAGTTCAAAGTTCTTGTCTTCGCTTGTACAATTGCTTTCTTTATTATTTTAATAAGACAATGAAAGTTGGATCTTTGCTACACTACACCCAAAGGTATAGTGATAAGATAAAGTTACGTGCAATAAGTTTTTTTATCTTGAACAATTAACTACATTAGGTAGATACGTCTGCTTCTTCATATAGGTAGGGATTAAACTTAACCGTTTGTCTTTTTTTATTCCTATTGAATTTTAATTTCTACTCATAACTTATTCATTTTATGGGGTTAAATCCTTTTTTTATCCGATCTGAATCTTAGAATATATTATGAACCTATTATTTACAGAAATAAGAGCGTTTTATTATCAATAACATTTAGTAAATATTATAGCCATTAACCACCTACATTACTTAATTTAATTCACAAAATGACAGATGTTATGGTTATGTTTCATACATAATATTCAAAAACATAATTTTAATTATAAAATTCGATTTAAAAAACGAACTCTATTTTATAAATTAAGAAAAGTTTTAAAGTTAAAAACGTTCTTAATTTGGTTTATTCATCGGACGCCACTAATACGGCCAGGAACTGTGTGAATTAAAAAGTTCTGAATGAATCGGTCAGTTTTACGTTTAATTTAACCGAGCATTGTTTTCGAAGCAATTTATAACGTCATGGAGTTTGGAACAACGGACTGTCTGCTAACTTTGCGTAGTTTTCAGTTGTCTTTTAAAGGTTTCGAGTTTTAGCGCTTTTTAACATTCGTTTTTTAAATAATTCCTTAACTGTCTAAATGTTTAAAGGTATTTAAAGGGCCAGTGCTTATTTATTAACATATATTTTTTTAATTTATTTGTTTACTGAGCGCGGTTGTACGCGCGTAGATTTATGTTCTTTTTTTCAATTATGTAGTATAATTGTAATGTTATATTTTATAATACCTAGTAAATTGATATAACTTTACCAAAGAACACATTTGCAACTAAAATAACAGCAAGTAACTATTGGATAATTTTAAATAACCTAAGAGATACTCTACTGAGTCGAGTGAGTATACCTATATAATTAAAATCATTTTCCAAAGTATAATTACTGCAGCATAGGATCGCAATTAATAGTCACAAAATAAACACACCATGATAACGTTACCACTACCTCAAAATAAAAACCAAACGCGTTCGCTTCGAAATTTAAAATACTTATTCTGTAAACGTTCCGAAGTTAGTTGGCGAGTTGAGATAACTGGAGTGCTGAGTGAGTATCCATCTATCTGTGTGCGTCAATCGCGTGTGGAAAGTGAAAAGTTTCACGTGATAAAGTGAACGTAAGTAGAAGCTCAGAAGTCAAAACTGTTCTTTGACATGGATGTGGTATTTGTAGAAAATTTACCAAAAAACAGGCAAGTGACGTCTTTACATTGCAAAGTTTATGTCACAAAGCGTTTTTGGCACAGTTTAAAAAAACGAAAAGATGAACACGAATCCAAAAAATAAAGGTAGAAGATTTAAACTACTTAATAGATACGTACTAGAGTTAAGTATATTAAGTAATTTTCACTTTGGATTTTTAAATTCGTTGAGGCTATTATCAGCCTGTTTTTTTCTCTTTTTTATTTTAGTCATACATTATATAATAATAATAATAAGTATATTTGAATTTTGAATTTTGTACGCCCGTGTGGGCAAAACATGTAAGGACGTGTCTTTCTATTGTACCATCTTGCTTGCAAACCTGTTTGTACTGCATACTCGTGTTTTTTACAAATAAACGATCTTTATCTTTATCTTTATAATAGTAACATAATACCAGCTTATAGCTGTCCCACTGCAGCACAAAGGCCTCTGCTTTTGTAGAGAAGGATTGAGCATTGATCTTCACGGTGGCTCACTGCTGGTTGGCCATGCATTCCACATGTTATCAAGTTTATCTTTTTTCCAATGAGTATGTTTTAAATCTTTGCCTTGTTATAAAGAACTCTAAAAATGCCACATCCAAAACTTACACCTCAACATACAACAGCGGTATCACTCTTGGCGTTCTGAATTTTTAAGAAACCCAGTTCACCGATGCTTTCAACGAGTTCGTCAGAAGAAGCCCTCGGTAACTCGCCACGATTTACATAACACGCGTAATGCAGAACTTTGGTTTTCTTTCGACATCTCAGCTCTCTTCCACAGTGTTTAATGTGAGGATTTTGCAATTGAGATTTAATGGTTGTCATGAGACGGTCTTTTTGTGGCTTTATTTCAAGGATATGAAAATTACTTGAGAGGTTACACTTTTAAGAAGGTTTCAATTTACATTCATATGTCATCACGCTTTTATTTTCCGATAGAGTAAACAGAGGTCCGCTATAAGATACTCAGATTCTGTCAGCGGGTATCTAAATTGTTATAATTATAGAATCTATCCCATAATTATAATAGGTGCAGGTGTGCAGGTGGAGACCCTATTGCAATTTATCCAAAGGCAAGTGTGTATACCTAAATTGCTAATATTTACTATACCGTATAATAAAACTTGATATTAAATGGACATTTGAATATAAAACCTACATCTTTGTTAACGTTAATTCGCGATCTTTTCATCTCTGATTACTACAAACGGAGATAAAGTAAAAGAAGCAACATTTTGGCAAGTGATTTGCCAAACATTGCCAAAATGGAAACAAATCTAATAAAACCAACATGTCTGTGCAACTATCTTAACTAATTCTGGCGTTCTCATGATGCACAATAATAACTATAATTGTTATTCCAATAGCAAATTAGCGAATTGGATTGCACAAAGCGCAATATCTAGTTATGAGTCGGCTGGATGCTCATTGCTCGGGTTAATCAACAACGGAGACAGCCGAATAATAATTCTGCAACTTGCTTCTTCTTCTTATCGTGTGGTTGATGCACAACCTGGTGTAAGAATTTAAACCGCCTGTAGGCCTCTGACATGGCTTTACACACTGTTGAAAAATCTCTCAGGTATGTACATACATTTATTTATTAGTAAGATGAATGCTTGTTTAATAAAGAATAAAACTCTCTTTATGTAGAAGTGTATCAGTATCAGCTCTCGTGGCTATTACTGGCTTCCAATTCCGTAGTTCACGCCTATATGATCACAGAATCGTTACGCTAACATACTAATACGATAGTGCATAATATGCTCTAGCTGCAAAGGTCAGATAGCGAGTAGATAATACAGGATGTATGTTTAATACTTTTATATGTTACCATACTTCAGAATTCCACATGAAGAGAATTCTCTAAAATGGTAGGTAGATTTGACGGCTTTGCAGATTAACTTGTATCCACGTGGGCTTAGTACAAAAAGCTCGTATCTGCTTGTTCATGATAGTCAAAACAGATATGATTTATTTGTCCAAATATGGTTCATCGCTTCATTAAAAAGAAATTAATAGTGCATTGTGTTCGTAATATGTATTTACTTTTACCGATACCATATTATCTTACTAGGCATCGCTTTAGAATGTTTTAGTGCATGCTTATGATGTACTTTTTCCGATTAAAATGAGAATGCATGTTTATAAGCCATGTGCCTCTTGAAATGTAACTATTTTGATCCTCCATAAGGTTTTTGACTTAGCCAAGGATTGATACAGGGCTCAGCAGCCTTACATTCCTCCACACACCCTGTACGTCCTACAAGGGCTGCACGATCCGATGGAGTGTCACAAATGAGACCGGTCAAGCGGCGTTGCATCCGCCACAAGTCCGGAGATAACGACCAACAAGGCGAAAGCAACGGCACATTTTCAACAATTTCTGGACTAGGAGCAAACTAGATAGCAAATTACGTTTTGCTTCGGTAAATCGCTGTTCATTTCGATTGAGTGGTGCTTACTTGATAAAGATTTGGGTAATATTTGGAGTATTTTGGAAGCATTGCGTTTTGATATCGAATAACCTGTCCGCTCGAAATTAACTTCATATTTCTCCTGTGAACGTTTATAATTTTTATATACCTATAAAATTGATATAGGTATTATGGGCTAATGTAAAATGTCCAGTGGTACTACCAGACAGTAGTACCACGGGTAAGTAGTCATAGAAATTAAATTAAGTCTTTTAGCGTTCCTCGTATGTACATTTACTTAGTCTACATAATGCTCTGTCACCAATCTTTAAAACAGCTTGTACTATACTACACAATACGAGTAGGGGCAGCAGTAACAAAAAGTTTACTAGGCAAAAATACTTAAGTTATTGATACAATAAGCGTATTTTTTTTTCTAGTTGGTATATTTCTTCGCAAATTATAATCGGTCAATGCATACCCTTGATTATTTTTAAAATTCACTCATCATCCGCAATTCATATGATAGTAGTCAAATAATTCTCTCAAACTTATATGTTATCGATCTCTGCTTCCGTGATTTGACGAATATATAGATGAATAAATAGAAACCAGTAATGCTGAAATGATACATCTCCACCTGGGTCTCGAACTAATCTGAATAGTGAATAGAATTCACTTCGATTGCGACGGGGATCCGGCAATGAAGGTGATTTGTGGAGCCTATTGATTGTTTACAAAAGTAGTCGCCATGAATGAATAATAGCCAAGAAACCCCTATACGTATTTGCCTGTGGTTTGACCCACTGAAAGTTCATTGGGTCACTTTTGAGATCAATTTAATACACTTGTACCTATTAGGATTAGGATTATTACCTGTTCCCAACACGCTCCAGATTTTCGAGCGTGTTGGGAAGCTATCAAATGTGTTTGTTAAATCGTATAATTTTTTTGTAATTTGTACTATGTTTTCATTGTATTTAAGGCTAAAATAAAGTGGCAAATATTTTAGTTGACGTCCATTTATTAAACTACCTTAGTTAAACAAATTTTGCAATAATATAGATGCCAGATAAATTGAGCTTTTATCGTGTCGATTTAAATCAAAATTGTCCCTATCGCAATTCCATTGACAATAGAAAGGCTTTCAACGGCGTCTTAAGAATCGAACTCGAATTACTTTCCAATACAGTCCTTTGTTTTAAATTGAAAATTCCTGTAGAGGACGTCGATGGACAGAAATAGTAAGTGGACGGCCCAAACGCCTGACTGACTCTTATAATTGATAACACTCGAAAACTCGTCAGTGGAGATTTATTTCAACGCTAATTGTAAAACGCTGACATTCGAACGGTCTTTTGTTTCTGATCTCTCTTGATGTTTAAGTTTATTTCTTTTTTATTTTCTTCAGTTGTAATCGATGACTGATTTCCAATTAGGACGTTTATTTTTATTGATTTTATACCTTATCCTGTTACTAAGCCAAGAATTCATATAGATACCTACCCTATCTCATCGTGTAGGTAACCTACTAATTTCTGCATTCACCTCACAAGCTTCACCTACGACTGAACTAAAATTTCACCGTAGTTTGGAATCTGTTCAAATGAAACAGTTCACTAATTAGAAATGAGATCTGCTGGAGTCCAAAGGTTCGATTTATCTGAATGCACCGAGCTGTCCACGTGATAGATTACAGTATTCAGACAGAAGATTGAGTGAAAGCTGTCGGATTCGTTTTAGTCTCGTTCTATCAGATGCTTTATATTTTTCTTTGCCTCTGTACCAGGTAACGCAGGTAGGTCATTATCGATCGAGGAGTCAGTAACTTTTGTATTGGGTTAATGGACAGAAGAAAAATAAGGGTACCACAGTAATTATTGCGTTTTCTAATCTAGTTGAGAGTATTTTTAGTTCTTTTATACATACATGTAATGAAGCTGGGCTCTTTATCAAAAGACTGTTTAGCCAGCCCATTGTCATTTATTACGCACACCCCGGGAAGGCGACCTGATTGTCGCAATGGCTAAGCAACTGCGCTAGTGGTTGAGGGTTCGATTATCGTACGGGACAAAAATTTGTGTGATCCGCAGATGTTTGTTTTGAGACTGCGTATTTGTGAAACGCACTCACGATACAGGAGAAATTCCTAGTGTGGGGAAAAAAGCAATAACATAATCTTGTAAAAGGCAAATATAATACGTAATATCTTTGTTTCCACGTGAAATGCGAAGCTATACAGGTATTACGGTCATGTAAGAGTAACTTTAGTCTCATAACATCATTGTTATAACGTTATTTATCTTATGTTGTATAATGGAGTGTACCTGACGACAAACAGAAGCTAAATCTGTATCCGTTTATTACCCTTGTTAAGCAGAAAGCTTTCTATTCCGGGAACTGGTGCCCGACCAAACAAATACAAGTCGAGTGAAATAATTATTTTCAGTTGACAGGCATGGTAAGGTTTATGTTGTTCTTACTCCGAAATATGTTTCATTACATTATGAGGTGTTGAGCTGCCGACAGGTTTCCGAATTTGATAGAAATAGGTGATGATATTAAAAAAAAACAATACATTAAATATCTATATAATATATAAAACAAAGTCGGGTGTTAAAACACTTATAACTCGTGAACTGCTGGACCGATTTTTATGGTTTTTGATTTGTTGGCTTTGTGTCCACTCCAAATAGCAGAAAACTATTAACATTGAAACAAATTAGATACTAGTACATTTTTAAATAAATTAGGTTTGGTACTCCGCCTTACGCAATTAACAGCTCACGTCATGCTGCTTTTCCAGGCTGAACGACGTCTGCCGGGTCATGCCAGTGGAAACAAAAAAAACTTATTTTCATGCAGTTTAACTGTTTTTTTAATGCAATGAAGTTTTATTTCAGAAAAGTTAAAGCTTTAATTTAAATAAGATTTAAAAAATGACAATTGCTTCAACGTTTTCTTATACCGTTTGTTTCAAAGTATGGTGTAAATGACATATTTATAAGCATATTCTATAAATGCCTGTTTAAAAAAAATAAGTGTAGTACGCAGACCAGCAGATAGAAACGTTCGCCCAGTCAAAACATTGACCAATGAAATTAGGAACTTCTAAACCGGTCAAGAAACATACTGAGACACATAACTAAAAGGGACAATCCAAGGGTTTTCCCTACTAAATCCACACGAGTAACGCTCAACGGTAATATAAAACAGGCTGTAATGGCCACTAAAACTTTTCTAATGACCACGATGTCCCGAAACTGTCTCCAGAGAGCGAAGTTCCACGTAAAATATTTATGATTTTTGCCCGTTCCTGGCATGTTTTTGTTCCCGTATTTTATTTATATTACCTCCTTTCTGCGACTTTGAAGTATTGCCGCAGCGAAAAAATTGTCCTGTTATACGATTCGGGGAAATTGTTTTAGTGCAGTGTGTGAATTATGTTTTTTGTGTGGGAAAAATAGAAAAAATGTTTGCTGTTTTTGTTATGGATAGATCTGGGTTTGGAGAGTGTTATTACGATAATTACAAGAATTGTGATAAAAATAATCCATTAAAAAAAATATTACGGCATTTTTTAAATTATTATAAAATCAACAAAATCCTCTTAACCTTAAAAATAATTTAACCTTCACCTTGTAAATACTTTGCGTTTTAAAACCACAACCAACCGAAATTAATAACTTATTGCTACCTAATTCTTATAAACAATTGCTTAACCATAAAGTGAAGAGTTTATAGACCATGTGAGATCCTCTGGACCTCGGCTCGTATTATACAGATTTACAGAATGTGCCTCCAAGAGTTGTAAGCTCCGCGCCTTTGGGCTGAATTTGTATTACTTTTTACAAACAAAGTAATAAAAGTGTTAGGTTTGACATACATTGGTATATGTTTGTTTGATTCATACTAATATTAAAAATGCGGAAGTTTGTATGTGTTTGTATTTTTTACTTCTTCATGCTCAAACGGCTGGACTAATTTTGATGTAATTTGGCATGGAGGTAGCTGACACCATGGATTAAAACGTAAGCTTTTTATCACGAAACAATGCGGCGGGTAACAACGCGGTGCAGCTAGTGTACTATTATAAATAATATAGTATAACGTTATATGCACACAGATTGAGTGGACCTATAGTGTGGTGAAAATGTTAATAATGTTTCCATTAGTGACAATAAAAGTAAAAATCCATTTCATCGATATTTCAATATTTAAAGTTATAAGTATACAGAACATACAACAAAGACTTCACTAATAATATTAATCTATTTACGTCACAGCTTCGTAATATTTTCCAAACTATGTGACCGTTATGAGACTGCCTCGTTGGTCTAGTGGTTGCTAAGCGCGACAGCTGAGCACGAGGTCCTGGGTTCGAATCCCGGGTCGGGCAAAGTTTTTTCGTTAGATAATTCTCAGTAGCAGCACGCAGTCTGGATTTGTGACCGGTTGATGGCAATAGGCTCACCCCCTATTACATTGGGACCTAAAAACATAACTGGCGAAATGTGGGTGTACTGTATGAGCACCTCTGCCTTCCCCTTTGGGGAATACAGGCGTGATGTTATGTTATGTTCTATGTGACCGTGTTTGATTTCAGCCTTAACTTTTATGGTTTGACATTGGAATGGCAAGGCCGTATACAGATCAAGACGCTATATTGATCTGTATTTTACAATCCTATGCTCAAAGGTTAAAATTGGGCAAGTGATTGATTTACATCATTCTCGAAATTTGAAAACAGTAAGGACAGAATTAACTGTGGTATAATCCATAAATTTGTTGCCTCGTTATTATTTATTTCGTTTTATTATCCTCGTTATTATAAAAAGTTGTCTACTCATTTACCATTCGTCATTGAATTAGTGTACTCTTCTCTTTTTATATTACTTGTAAAACATATAAAAAATAACCTTGCAAATTTTTAGATTTAAGTACTCTCTTTAACAAGGTAACGTTGCAGACTGGAAGTTATATTTAAATACGAAGCTCCTTTTCCAAGCTTCGAATAAAATGGCGAAGCAAGCTTAGACAACACCAAGAATACAAATATAAGTGTTCGTGTCAACACTGGAAATAGAATAGAGAACAAGGGAACTTTTTCTAAGTCAACAAAAGTGCACTTAAAGCTATATTGCTTAAGGCTCCTATAAACGCTTATAAGACAAAGATTAAAAAAAACCGAATGACCATTACTAAACGCATTACATTTTTGCCAAAAATTAAAGGCGTATAGAAATCTGCCACAAATAGGTACATTTCCATAAAATGGCATTTAACAGACGAATGCAAACCACGACTACAAAACATTAGCACCTATTATTGCACAGTACCCAATGGTGCTAAATGTTTTATGGGGACACAACTTAAGGCGTTAACTTCACTGTAAATTTGTAAAACGTCCATTGCGGTTTCTATTCTTTTATTAGAATTCAAGTAGTAAAAAGGCTCCATTTTAAGCAATGGATATCGTTACATGCGACAATGTAATTTATCACGAAGATTTGCAAAATCTCCCGAACTAGAAAAGTAACTAAGCTTTATTAAATAGTAACTAAAGATACATTTCATGGCTCACAGTGGGTTATCCATGAAATGTATCTGTAAAAGAGAAATCCAAGCTGAGTATCATGATTTATAAGAAAAAACAGTATTATTTTCGTAAAAGTGACTGAATGACAAAAACAGGAGAGCGGGCCTTGTGGCGTACCCTGGGAGATGCCTACGTCCAACAGTGGACTGCAATAGGGTCATGTGATGTGATAAGTTAAATAAATATATGCTAGAATACTACTGAAACCTGCCCACGCTCCTAAAAAACTTGACTTTATTAGTCTCAAATGTATTTACAGTATCTAAATCTCTAATAATCTGAACTATAATAGCTGATCGGAAACAACATTTGTAACCATATTTATAGTTTATATCTCATCGAACATGCAAAAGTATTCTGTGAAATCATTAACTAAAAGATATTGAAGAAAATCCAATAAGGATTTATTTGCCAAAATTGTTAGAATATTGATGTGGTTGTAACAGATCTTCAGAAAATTCCAAATGTTCTTAGAAATTTATATTATCGATATTTACCATTCTATCAGGTGAAAAGGAAAGGCTTAGATATGATGCTCGACTACATATCTACTACTCTTTCATCAATCGCAAACAAGGGAAACTCAATATTTACACGAACGATGAACGAGCAGGATTGTAACCAAACACGGAACGAGATACACAAACAAAAACTAAACAGAAAAAGAACTGCAGTACTAAATCATCCTTAAAAAAGGGAGCAACAATTTAATCAAACCACAAACACTGTTAACAGCTAATTCAGAATATACTGCAAACAACTTCTAGCAACTATTAGGTCGAGAAATATGATTTCTGGGCCTCACCCCGGGGGATCGCATAAAGAAAACTTTAAGGCGCCATTAGCCCCGGTTTTATTTGCCCCACGCCCAGCGGGCTCGCTGTGAGATTTACGTACGCACCAACGTCAAGATTTAACACAGTACTACCCATATTTTAAACTGGGTAAATCCCTGTGGGACTGAAATATTTTGTTATATGAAATCAAATGCTGCCTCTGTTTGAGTTATTGAAACTTTAATGTCTATCAAAAGTTCGTGTTGCGTTATAGTATAAGCCAGAGTTTGTTTAAACAATTTGATTGGCTTTTTATAATACAGTTAGGATACTTATTACGCAAGTTTTCCAATAGTTAGGTTTTTGTTTGAAAATGTTGCGATTTATTAGAATTTAAAAGTTATATTTAACAGCACTCGAAAATTCAAATCGAATTTTCCGATTTAAACAGTTAAAAGTTCGTAAAAAAACTAAAGCCTAACAAGCAAACACACATACAAAAAAACTGACGTCACTTCAAAATCTCGTCAGCAATAAAACGAAATAAACAGCTCTTAAAAGTGTATTGACGCAAATAAAATGCCAATGAAAAGTTCGAGAGGCTGGCTGTCGGAGTAACGCAGCGAATTTCGCATGTTTATAGCACTGTGTTCGCATTTAATATTTTAGACGTAGCGGAACCCTTCGCTATTGTTCCAACCGTACTTAAGAAAGACGAAGTTCTGAATAATTAAATGTGTCAAAAGTCAGTGTTCTGCGCTGTCCACCGAGACGTTTCGTTGCTGGGGTGCATAAAAATAAAATTTGATTTAAAAATTCGAAGATTGTTTTTGATGATAATTATCCAAAAAATTTGAACTCTTCAAAACAAGTTTCTACTAAGGGAGATATTTCTGAATCATTGTTGCTTCTTGTGAGTAGCCCTAAAATATGGCTCTTGGGAAAAATTTTACAGCATTGCTATAAAAAAGCTTAGTTACTAATCCATTCGCATTTGATTTTTGGTTCTGACCGGAGTCCTCGTGTAAAAGGGCATACAGGTTTGTTACAATTGAAATTCAGACGTAAAAAATAATAGGCAATAACGGAGCGAAGTGGAAATACATTTAGCTGAACCCAAATTTACTAATTACTCCTTTTCGCTCCTTCGCCTCGGGGAAAAACTACCATTTAAAGTGCAAGACCAAACATTTTTTGCGAAATCTTAGCTAGAGTTAATTGCGAGACTGGAAATAGCCTTCGAATATGAATAAGTTATGCTCGGGCCTTGTACACACGTATTTCTAATTACTGCTTCAAGGGACTCTAGTTAACTAAATTAGGTGTCGCCTACGACTGAGAATTCGTGATAATTGAGAACATTTTTCACTCGCACTTAGGTTTGCGAGATTTTACGTGTTATTTACAAATGGATTCTTAATTTACACTGACTGCTTGTAGGTAGCAATAAAGTTAAATAAATACTGAAGAAAATGCGCCTGTTTTTCAGAAGAATAAAGTCACTGATTTATTACTAAGTAGGTAGTTAGGAACTTGGCGTACCGAACAACATCTCTGAAGTTTTTATAAATCCTCTTTTGCCTCTTACTTAGAACTATCAATATAGGTACCAACCCATATTAATAGTCCTTAGTTGGCTTTGTACATTTGTCATTTTTTTTTATAATATTCAATTAAAAACTAAATACATTAGGTACAAGTATACTTATTACTTATCTGCATTCATCAGGAATGAATTATTTATGAATTCAACACCAAATCACGAATCAAGCCCAAAGACCATTCATAAAAAAGATAAAGAAGTGAATCAACTTTCATATTATCCGCGATAAAGATTACCCAGTTAATACGCATGCGTAGACGAACCACTGTCTCTACACACTAGCGACTAGTGACGCCATTGTTGTTAATATTTACTAAATCCGCGGCTAACAAAGCTTATCACAGCTTATGCATAAATAAAGAGATATAAGTCGTTTCGTGTAAAGGACTGCCCTGAATGTACAGGCCGTGGAGCTACGAACACTCATTATAGAGCAGGCGATAATGATAAAGCTTAATAATACACTGGCCGGCAAAACTAAGGAATATACTTTAAAAGGTATTTTTTTTTCTAATCTAGAAGTTATTAATTAAAAATAGAACGTTTTCTATCAACTACTTACAATTTCTTATTTTAGTCCTTTTAATTTACTTAGAAATTACTGTAATTTTAAAAGTGTGGTACTTAGTTTTGCAGGTCATTCAATGCATGCGGCCTATATCAATTTGAAATAATTATTATAGTGCACAAGTATGTGCGCAAACACAAGTGTATTCCCTATTCCTGTATTCTCATAGTCCGATGGGACGGTAAACCGACAGAACCGGAGAGAACAGGCGAAGAATCAACGTGTTAACGTATACAAGTACTTACCACTGAGAATTACCTAATGGAAAACCCCAGAAACACTTTGCCCGACCCGGGATTCGAACCCAGGACCTCGTGCTCAGCAGTCGCGCTTAGCGACCACTAGACCAACGAGGCAGTCCGTGAAATTGATGTAACTTTGAAACCTCGTGATAACGCTTACGAACTATATTACTCAGTGACTATGAGCTGTAATGAGACTGTTATAGTCTCTGCGGACGTAGAACTAGTGCTTACATGAACGTTAGACATTCATTACTGGCACATCTAGTTCAGAACTTAGGGCACATTATGGTCCCCATTACCGAAAAGTATCCCCTATAGACGTTTAACTTACAATCTAGGTTTAACCTAACAGACAGGCGTTAGAAGATACGTACCGCAAATATATATATATATATAATATACATATATCCAGACCGTATTCGGCCACAGCGACTTGGATTTTCACTGGTGAGAGCTTCGATGGTGTGCTCTCAGGTGGCTGACGTATCCGATCTTCGCTATAAATGTACCCCAAATGCTAGTTCAATGTCTATGATTATTAACTTTGTTAGGAAATAAGTTATTATATTTCTAGTGTCAGACGCGCCGTCATGTTAACAGTGCATTGCAGATGAAGTAAGTAGACGTGATCACAAAGTACAATCCTACAGACTTATTTATACAGATACAACAGAATAATTATGACTTTGAAATACATTTTACACTAGCTGCGCCCCGCGGTGTTACATTTTTGACGGGATAAAAAGTAGCCTATGTAAGAATCCAGAGTGTCAGCTGCCTCCATAGTACCTAAACTTTATTAAAACTGGTCCAGCTGTTTGAGCATGAAGAAGTACCAAACATACATACACACTCACAGACGTAGTATTAGTGTGATTACCTAGTTACGAAAACAGTATACCTGCATAACATACTGCTGCATGAATAAACTGCAATGTGAGTAATGTAGTAAACATTTATCAGAATTGTCTCATTCTATTTCTAAAGCTTTCCTAACTCAACGTGTACGTCTCAGAAATAATTCACACGTCCCTCGAGAACAAAGCGTTGACTAAAGGGGTATTTTATACATATGAACACTACCTAAGAGTATATACATTATGTACATTAGCGTGATGGCCTAGCAAGATACGCTTCTAATAGAATTATGATGAAACAGTGCCCGATATATTATATGCAAACCCCGATGTGTTAAACCTCGTGTACCTTTGTCTTCTGTACCTCATATGTACTGCTATTGTAGTTGTATTTTTAGAGAGCTGTATCACCCGGAAGGTTAGGTGGAGTCATATTAATGTTTGAAACATCTGTAGTGACATCAATTGTAAATCGTACTTTCCAAAGAATTAAATAGGTATAAAAGTTTCATTTAAGTTCTACAAAATGAATAACGAATTCAGTACTTTTATACACGGGTATAACAAACATAGATGCATCAATGTCTCCAAAAACACAAGACAGCCAACATAAATCCACAAACCCAGTAAATCACAACAACCGAAAGGAATATGTTAAAAACAACTTTGAACCGTCCCGTATAACATTCACCTCAGAAACACGCTGTATAAAGACATTTTTTGCGTAAACTGACTTTCCTCCAAGTGTGGCGATTCCGCAAAGTTTAAGTGGCCATTAGCGAACTTGTTTACAGCTGCCCCAAGGCAACTGGTTCTGTTCCTGGCTACGGTTTTATTACCAAAGCGTACGCTTGTCAGGAAATCGAGGGCGAAATAGTAATACAAGTCAGTTACTAAAGCTTTCCTTAGGCGTAGCGTATAAATGTTAATTATGAAAATGGAGGGCTCTTCTGTGTATTAAAGTTGGGTCGTCAGATACGATCGTTCGGGTCTAAGTACCTACGGAGTAAAAGTTTCTGTCTATATCAAGATGCTCGTGTTCTTTTATGGATGGAGCAGTATTCCAAGCGGGCCAATCAACCAATACCAATTATGTTGACTTCGCTCGGCTTCCGATTGGGTAACTGGATTGTGCCTTGGGTGGTGTGACAACACTTCGCATAAACGTCATCGCAAACTTAGTTATAATATGCGGCTTTAACCTACTTTTACAGTAATGCATTCTTTCTCCCGTCGCTATGCTCTCTTAACGAAAACGTGCACAAATGCTCATATTCTTATTTATTGTTATGTGGGTTGCAAACCCAAGTATCTTACATACTATGTACCTATAGCTCACTAGTTAATAGACTACATGTTGTCTGACAAGACTCAAAGATCGCTTAATAACTTTCCGTCAAGACTACTTTCTAATAATAAATCTAATCTGTGTAATAGCTGTAAGTTTTCCTAATAAAATAAAAATAAAATAAAATAAACAAAAAACTTGCTTTTCTTATATATTTTTTTAACTTCCACATTAATAAATTATATTTTAATTTATTACAAGCTTAATTTTAATATGCGAGATTTCTGCGATAATTGTGTTCCCTTTACCCATCGCACTATTGTTCCATTTGAAACTGAAATTTTGAAACATAACTGTATAATATTATGGTGGGCACCCGTTGTGACACCGTTGTGTTAAATTGCTGCAAAGTTAAGGGTTAGTCCAGTTGGGTCACTTCCTTACTATTCGCAGACCTCTTTATAGTGTTAGTTCCAAAACGAACGAAGGGACAAAAAACATAAAAACATACCGTCACGCCTGTATTCCCCGAAAGGAAGGCAGAGGTGCACATACAGTACACCCACATAGAGGGCGAGCCTATTGCCATCAACAGGGCACAAATCCAGACTCCGTGCTGCCACTGAGAATTACCTAATGGAAAAACCCAGTAACACTGCCCGGCCCGGGATTCAAACCCAGGGCCTCGTGGTCAGCAGTTGCGCTTAGCAATCACTTGACCGACGAGGCAGTCAGAACGAAGGGACATTGATGGGATAAGTATCAGTTCATACGTGAACACTAAACACTTTTAGGTGTTTGATCACGGGACTAATCCTGTAATCCCTAAGGATGGAATAACACAGACAAATCAAATATCCAACGCCGAAGCTCAGAACAAATAATAGGGCCGAAATTTAGTCACAGTGCCGATAAGACACGTGTGAGATTCTCCCAAAACTAGTAGGTACTGGACACACAAATGTATAGTGTGCTTCTATTTCTGCTCCTACCTACGTACTGGATTCGGCCTCGGCCTGCCGTTCCGTGCAATTTGGCTGGCCAAACGTACGTTACGTCAACACAGAACGTTTGTGTTGGTATGGTACGACCTGTTATGTTGTGATTATGTTAGTGGAGTAAGGTAAATAGCGAAGGCCCTGTTCTGTAGTCAGGGTCTAGTTTGTTGCTTGATGTATAGGATGTGTTTGTATGTAGAATAAGTTTAATCAAGTCAATTGCAGCGATCGTTTTTAAAGTTGAAAGTTAAATGGATGTGATTTTCTAGCTCTCTTACCCACCTGTGTCACAGTATTGTTCTAAAATATTACATTTAAATACATCTGCTTCTTTTTCTTTGTATCAACATGAGCTAATTGCTACATGGAATTAGGTCATGCCGTGGTGTAGAGATTGGTCAGTCAACAAGGATGGTAGCGAGGTTGACCGTTCAGGGTGGGCCAGACGTACTTAAGTATCGTCACTCGTGGAAGCTCTCTATTGCCATTCCAATACAATATCTGTTTCTACCTCTACTTATTCTTTTATTTATTAATATTTGTACCATCAAAACAATTCACTTAGCCTTTTATTTCCTTCTCGTTAACAACAAACTTCTTCCAAATCTTTGTTTCATGCTACACGTGTAAGATATCACTTGGATCATTCTAAAAATATCCAATATCATTCTTGAAAGCAATTAAAAGATCCATTACCATGAGGAAATCAAATACAAAAAAACACGAGTGGGAAATGAAAAAAGAAGTCTCTTTATCCGCGAAAAATATTAAATATCTGTTGACGACACGGTAGCGTGGGGCTTCGCGAAGTAATCGGTGTCGATTATCACGTGATATCGGAAATCTGTCATGCTCACGTCGCTTCCGCAACATGTGTTTAAAAGCGCGAGATGGTGGCTTAAAGGTGTGTTTACAATAGCGTTTGTACACCTATGTTGATTTACTAAGTCTGTCTGTCGAAAAAAGATTACAATTCTTATTGCCAGCAAAATGAAGTGAGAAAGAAGAGTAACAGAAGATGAACTACTAACTACTGGTAATAGGCTTGGAATTCGACTGATACTGATTAGACATATTGACCAAAACTGACAGTGAATTCTGATACAGAAGTCAATATATTCCAAGACTTTTATAAATTACAGGTGTATTAGGATATTTTGCAAAAAGCATGGAAAGAATCAGCTATGTTGGTACCTAATGGCTAGTAGGCACCTAATCACTGTAATTAGAAATAGGCACTTGAAAATGAATGAGCAGTACCTAAGCAAGGGTTGAGTCCAAGATTTATTACAAGTGAGATATTTAAAGGCTAATGTTTAAATTAGGCATGGTTATGTTAATTATAACATACCGTTTTCATTTATAAATATCAAAATTATCATTCATTTTCTCAGTTTCTCGTCACACACTCTTTTCTTCACTCCACCTACATTTAATAAAACTATTTAACAGTTTTGAAGTTATTTGTAGCCTTTAATTTAAAGCAACAATTATTGCATTCCTTATATACAATTAGCAAGGGATCAAAAAATACTTTCATGTGTACAATTCGTTTCTAAATTAACAACGATTGCCGATAAAAAGCCAATAGCAAGTTAACCCTATAAACCCAACATCGCTTCTAAATCCACCATCAGATTTTCAAACAAATATTCGATGAATAATATCCTTAATTCAAAGCACGTGCCTTCTATATGACACGGAGCCGGGCGCTGATTAAATTTGAAACCATAAAAAATCATGAACGCCCAAACAAGGTCCTGTAAGAGGGGTTGCGTGTTCATACATTGTTAAATAAATTTTACCTTTTACCGGTAAAGGTAAACATTTGGATCGTTGCATGTCCCCGAGCAGTATTTGGCTCAAGTTACCAATTCTAGATTGAAAGATATTTTTTATAGATTTCGTATTACGCAATAAGTTTTTTTTATGTTTGCTTTTATGTAATTGTCTTTTAGTTGGGAGTGGGTTTTGATGAGTTGCTTTTTTCTGGCTCAAATAGCAACTATTTGTGGATGTTGTTTGAACCTACACGATGTAATTGTGATGGTACCATCATCAACATAAGTCCAATCGCCTCCATTGGTGGTTGCTGTCAGAAATTACTGCTTGTGTTCGCGTTAATTCCCGTGTTTTTATTTTGTATTATAATTATGAAACGCGATAGTTTGAAAGCTAGTAAATACACTGTTGTTATATCAATGTAGTTCATGCGCTATTATGAATGTTTAATGGTAAGTAAGAACTCATTCCAAACGGAAAATATTAAATAGTCTTTAAATAAAATTCTTTTTATTATATCGAAATATGTTTGTATAGTTACCTTAATTAATCACCCACAAAATGATAATCTACAATCACTAGTTTTATGTGCCAATAAACTATGAGCCTCAGATTATTTAATCTGCGTAGCTAATAAAATACAGATTGTTTCACAAGATTAACTATAAATAGACAATGTGACATCTTTTTGAATATAAAAAACATTCCCTTTACAATTCACACCTACCGTCATAAATTTTATAGGCTTTATGAAAATTCAAAGCAGCCATGCATAAATAAATTTAAAAATATATTTTCACAAAATGTTTTTGTTAGTGGGAAAGAAAAAAATCACTAAAAAGTCCGCATATAAAACGCACAGCCACGGTTTATGACGTCATCTGGTCGACTAAAAATAATTTATCGTACAGACTGAACACTGACTTTGCATTTACTGCCAACCAGCTCGAATAAGCACGGCATTCAAGATATACGGCCTTATTCTAGCTATTAGGGTAAACCTGAATTATTTCTTTTTTCGTTTAAGAGAAATATTTATGTTGTATTTTGGCCAGAATCGTTTATTGCATGATGCAGTAATGTGTTACTTTATCCTTTAGATTATGTTCCTAAGCTTTTACGAGTTTGTAAACTAAGTTTGCATCGAAACCGTGTTGCTACTAAATTTTGATAGATGACAGAGTAATATCTAATGATCGAGACAGATAATTAAACAGTTGTCAGTTGTTCAACAGTGGACGTTTTCCGGCTGATGATGATTATAATAATGATGGTCAAAGATGGCTTGTCACTTATTAACGGGCTGGATGAGGAGGAAACAAAAAAAATATAATAAAAAATCTATCAACTAATCAACAATAATTATTGTACCAGAACGGTCTCGTCTCCTGAAGAAGATACAACCATTGATCACCGCATTTTAGCTTTGTAGGATGTTGATTTTAAATTCAGGTTTCATCACAATATTTTTTTAGACAGTATGTCAAAGCAAAAGTAAACTTAAAAATGGGTCTATCGCAATTTAAAAGCATTAAAATGATTCAATAGGCATTTTAAGTTCAACACTCGACTCGAAATATTAAAGTACACCAGAATAGGACCCCAACATTAAGAATGCCGGACACAACCTGCAAATAGAACTTGAGAACTGCTGTAAAGATGTACACCAATCCAAGGACGGGATTATTCCGGGACGTGCGTCCCTAGCCTATTGTGGAACAATCACAGATGCAAGCCGAAACTTAGGGACCATTGCAACTTAGCGATTGTATCTAGTTGGATAAACTTGGGGTACATCGGTGGCGCTGAATGAATAACCATGTTCAGTTGTGGTCTATAAATGTGTTGACTGGTCGTGGGTTTGTTTCGTTGTATAAATATACACAATTATATATGAAATTATATTTGACGACCTGATTAGCGCAGTGGCTAATCGATTGGACTGCTGCGCTAAGGGTTGCGGGTTCGATTCCCGCACGGAGCAAAAAAACTTTGTGCGAACCGCAGATGTTTGTCCCGAGTCTGGGTGTTAGTGTATGTGAATATTTCATGTTTGTGAAACGCACCTACGATACAGGACAAATTCCTAGTGTGGGGCGACGTTTTTTTTTTTTAGAAAAAAAAAAAAAACTACATGCATTTTGTTAGTGGATGCAAATCCAAATTGATTGTCAAACAATTTTACCTAATATTTTGATTATGTCGAAAGCTTGCCATACACATTGGACACAACAAATAATTGACAACTCCTCAATCGTATTTAATCAGAGTATATTTGGTAAAACACGTCCTATACTTTAACGCACATTCATCAAGGTAGCATTGACAAACGAATCACATTAAGTAAATTAGAAAATCCCAAAATCCACGAATATATAGAAAAAATAATAAAATTGGGTCACTTCACTCCATTACCGTGCAGAAATCAATAACATAGGTAAGTACGGTGAAGCTTTCAGTCGACGACGTAATTGCTATGAATATCGCAAGAAAGATTTGATCAGAAGGTTAAAACTAGTGATATCAAAGTTGTGAATGTTTATATGACTTTTTGTACCTTTTTGCATGTTGCCATATAAACATACAATCACGCCTGTATTCCCCGAAGGGGTAGGCAGAGGTGCACATATAGTACACACTGATTTCGCCAGTTATGTTTATAGGTCCCAATGTAATAGGCGGCGAGCCTATTGCCATCAATCGGGCACAAATCCAGACTCCGTATGCTACTGAGAATTACCTAATGAAAAAACCCAGTAACACTTTGCCCAACCTGGGATTCGAACCCAGGATATTATGCTCAGCAGTCGCGCTTAGCAACCACTAGAGCAACGAGGCAGTCTAGCATGTTGCCATGCTAGGCTTAGATCTTGTAATTTTTTTTTTGTGTGGGGATGCTAGCCTAAACATGTGATTTCATTATGACTTAAGGTAACATTAAACAAAGAACGTTAGATGGATGTACAAAGTAGCAGCCCGAACGCTGTGGTGTACCTTGGAAGACGCTTATGTCCAGCAGTGGACTGCAACGAGCTGACAATGACGATAAAAGAACGTTACAATTAAAATTCAGACTACCATTCTAAAGAAGTAAGTCTATTCTATGAGAAAATACAAGCGTCTTACATAACATAACATAACATCACGCCTGTATTCCCCGAAGGGGTAGGCAGAGGTGCACATATAGTACACCCACATTTCGCCAGTTATGTTTTTAGGTCCCAATGTAATAGGGGGCGAGCCTATTGCCATCAACCGGGCACAAATCCAGACTCCGTGCTGCTACTGAGAATTACCTAATGGAAAAACCCAGTAACACTTTGCCCGACCCGGGATTCGAACCCAGGACCTCGTGCTCAGCAGTCGCGCCTAGCAACCACTAGACCAACGAGGCAGTCAAATACAAGCGTCTATAAGTATCTTAATACTATATGACTTTTTGTATCTTTTTTGCATGTTGCCATGCTAGGCTTAGATTTTAAATTGATAAAGGAAACTTGAAAAATGATGGACACGAGCGGGACTCGAACCCGCGACATTCGCCGTACCGTACCATAATTTTTCAAGTTTCCTTTATCAATTTAAAATCTTTTATACTAGTTGGTGCTCGCAGAAGATAATTATTTGTCCTAGGTTTTGTCCAAATGCAGGTAATTTGAGATTTCGAATTTAAAAGTTTAGGAATTAAAAATTTTCATAATCAAAGGGAGTTTTTGTACAAAATTTGTGAGCGTTGCTCTAACTAAACCTTCTGTAACTTACTTTTGTATGTCAGGCCCCCTTAGCTAAAAGGCATTACGTTAAAAGTCATTGCTTTTCTCATGTGAAACCGTGAGAGCGGATATAAAGACTTTTTTAATATCTACCGTATTAGATGAGAAGAATAAAGCGTTGGACAGAAACGCAATGGCGTAATGATGTTTACTTCGGGGGTGCGGATGTCTATTTTCGTCTATAGCTTTATTATTCTCATCTTCTTCTTATGATATGGTTGATAAACAACTTGGTGTGAGAGTTTAAACTACCTGCAGGTCTCTGACATTGCTTTACACACCATTGTAAAATCTCTAAGTTGCGTTGATTTCCTGTCAATGTTTTCCTTCACCGTTTTTAGCAACTGATAACGAACTTATAGTACGCACAGGAATTCGAAAAAACATTGTTGCGTGCCGTGGTTTGAACTCGCAACCTTTGACTTGGACATGTATATAGTTTCTTTTCTTTATTGTAGTCATTACTATAAAGAAAAGAAGTCATTAGGAGTTGTATGAAACCACTGTATAATGGCGTTCCTAATTTAATTGTTATGAACATTATCTAATAATATGTCCAAGTTGTTCTACTATTGCAAAATAAACACAACCACGATTTAATCGGATAAACAACGATCCTTAACAACGTTAGGAACTTGCACCTAACACTAGACACAACAGCGCCATTCAATTGAGTTATGACGCACTACACTATACATAGAGGAAACATTAAAGGAGCCAGCACTAGAAATGCTCATATCTGCACTACGTTTTCCAGCTACAAACACTGTGTCTGACAGGGTTCAGAGAAGTTCCAACTCTGCGTCGGAATCCCGAATATCTTTGAGCCTCAGTTGCCAAATAGAAGTATGAGAACTATAATTTAAACTGTTTGTGACGTCAATAAATACCTAAATGTAGTTATTGTAGCGTGCTTTGTGTGTATTTATAATTACAGGGTTAATATTTGATATTAGGCACGTAAAACCCTGAATCTAATTACAGTGTAAATAATTTCTAAAACCTCGTTGCGGGAAACCAGCAATTTCAGAACTAATGATATGTGGCAAATCTAGGACACAAAATACAAATATGGTAGCTATATTTATTTGCACGCAGTGTATAAATGCTTCATGACTACCAAACATTGCATGTCAACAAACGTAAAACTAAATATGGTCCGCATCACAACCAAAACAATCAAACGTTACTCAAAAAAAATCAAATTTTAAAAAAATATTCGTGAATAACGGCTAGGAAATTTGTAGGAAAACAAAACACTGAAAATGTTGCGCAAACATTTTTCTAACGCACTACAGTGTACACGTGAGGCACAAAAATATATCCCACTAAAATGAAATAAACGGAGCTTTTAGTTGCGGTCGCAAGGGCGCCTACAGAAATATATTGTATGCCGCCCAGATGATGTGCACAAATTAAAAATGGTCTGATGAATGATGGTCGGAATAGCGTGCGCCATTTTTCACGGAAAAACGGTGTTTACAGCTTTTCTAAAGGCAAACTGTTTTACGGACGTGTAGATCACGTATTCTATCGCGCTTGCAGTCGCTGGAGGGGTCAGTTGGAGTTTATTGCATGTTTCGCCTATCTTGTTAGAACGTTTTATGTATGAATGTGTGTTCATGTGATCGCCATTTTTCACTAGCTGTAACAGTATTAGTTATATAAGGATTATTATTGCATAACAATATGGCTGCTATTATAATTTCTGATAAATGCCCAATAAACGCAAATATCCCGAGGAGTATAGTCTCGTGAAATGCTGGGCCAGAATACCACCTCCATATTTCGTACCATAATTATGTTTTGTAGACTAAGAGAAAAACCAGAAGATGGGCAGCAGCGTCTTTTGTAACCACACCACCAAAACGGCGATCCCCAAGCCGCTTGCCAAGTGGGGCGATTAAGGGGTCGGCCTTTGTTCAACGCTAGACGTCTTCCAGCTGATGGTATTGAAATGTGAATGAGTTCGATTTTAATACCTTACTTATATACCTATATATAGCAAAATATCAGTATATACATATACATAACATCACTCCTGTATTCCCCGAAGGGGTAGGCAGAGGTGCACATATAGTACACCCACATTTCGCCAGTTATGTTTTTAGGTCCCAATGTAATAGGGGGCGAGCCTATTGCCATCAACCGGGCACAAATCCAGACTCCGTGCTGCTACTGAGAATTACCTAATGGAAAAACTCAGTAACATTTTGCCCGACCTGGGATTCGAACCCAAGACCTCGTGCTCAGCAGTCGCGCTTAGCAACCACTAGACCAACGAGGCGGTATATAGTTCAGTTATACCAACCCTTACGGGGAACACAAACATACTGACATAGGTAGGTATTTATATACAATTTTATACTCTACACTGCTATTGAGAACTTAACGGCAAAGTCCTGAAGCCTGCCCAACTTTAGAACTAAACTCAGTCCGTAACAGCAACAGTAACGTGCCAGAGTTTTTCTCAACTAATTTTATTATTTGTAACATGAAATATCTCGACGGGAGGAATTTCGGAAGCTGCTAGTTAATTAAATGACTAAAATTTACCAGGCGAATATCGCTTATTATGAGGTAGGTACAGGATGTTGTCTAGTAAAATATATAACATTTAACCTCTTTAAATGAAGGAGTATTTTGACGTTAATTGATTATATTTATAATTATCTACTCGTATTTAAAATTTAAAATTTGTATATCACGCCTGTATGTCTAAGGGGTAGGCAGAAGTGCAGATATTATTGTACACCCACAATTTATTCTCCAGTTATGTTTTAGGTCTCGACGTAACTAATAGGTGGCGAACCTATTGCCTTGCCATCAACCGTGTCCAAATCCAGACTCCTCCTGCTACTAAGAATTACCCAATAACACTTAATTGACCCTCGATTGAACCCAGGACCTCAAGCTCAGCAATCGCGGTTAGCGACCACTAGAGAAACGAATCATCAGGTGTTTATAGTAAGCAATCATTTTCTTTCGTACAACATGTAAGAAGTACCTACCATTAACGCTTCAATCTCTGTATGAAAGAGCTTTGAACATTTGAGTAGGTACTGAATTTGATTAAATGGGTAGGTAGTATATAATAGGATTTATCCTATTCCAAACAAAACCTAAATATTTACATACCATATTCTACCAACAAACTGACGCAAAATCTCAATTTCGATGATCGTTACAATCGAACTTACGATCGAACTCGTTACAAAAAGTATTGAATGCAAACACTATCTTCGAAGTCAATCACAGTGTGCTAGCCCATCAAACAAAGTGTTCAATGATAACACCCGCATATAAATGCATTGGCTCAGTATAACCGTGTCACCGGGACATTCACCCAGCCCTATGTAAATAAAGCCCCGTTACCATAAACTCTTAAAACGGTACAGTTTACGTTGTGGGAGTGAGACGCAGCTACACGCCGAGAAATGCAGCGTCTCGCTTCCACCACGTCAACTGTCCTTTTTTAAGAGTTCATGGTATGGGGCAGCTCACTTTCGTTGCATTACATAAATTCTAACTAAACTCACCTTTTTTAAATGTTACGAATAAAAACGAATTATGGATGCCAAATATTAAAATTCGAAAGGTTTAAAAAGGTCAAAAATGATTATGTGTATTGCCATCTAATATTATCGTCTACGTCTCATCGTAAATTAAAAAAACTAACAGATTTTACCTGCGATTTTGAAGACTACTATTAAAGGAGTAACGTTAATATTTCCGAAATCGGTTAAGCCGGTATTAAGAAGAAACATGTATACATATATGGGGCTCTTCACAAAGCTCTAGGTTTTTTTTCAAAGGTCTAATTTGTGTAATGTTCGGTCTTGTGTGAGCTAAAGTTACGACTACAGGGAAGGAAATCATCTTTTTAGTAAAATATTGTAAGACATACGGAATGGCAAATGTGTAGTAGGTAAAGTAATCAAGCTTGGCGATTTGGGGTGCTAAGTAAAGTGGCTCCACGTGTGATACGAGTAGTACCCAAGTACGTCCGGTGCACCCTGGGCGGTCATCTTTGCTACTATCTTTGATGACTGTCCAATCTGTACACTACGGCATGAGCATGACGAGTTCTTAAGGCGATGGAATCACATAAAAAACGTAAGACGAAAAAGCGTCGCGGGCAGGGCGCAGACATATGCCCCTGTGATTTACTTTCACACAACATGTATAGAAACGTCGCAAATCAAAATATATAGAACAGACGGGGCGTAGACACGATGTTTATTTGTTTTCTGTCTTACGCCTCTTCTGTGTGGTTATCGGCTTAGACATAGCTTATGTCGACACGAAGTAAAAGAAAAGGCGACTGATGCTTGTTCCTTCACTGTATTAAAATAAGTCTTTCTCTTGAAAAGGAAAGTTATCAGCTGGTAATTATTCTTATCTTCATGTATAGATACTCAATATGTAAATAACAATACATTTTTATATTACCTTTTTGATAATATTTTATCTATAATATAGAAACGAATCTTTGTTATAATAACAATGAAAACTAAAAACATTTCACTTTTTGAATTTAACATTTCACATTAATTTTCATCACGTAAACTTTAACTTATTTCTATGAATTGATAATTTTGAAAGTATTGAGTTCATTGAAATGTCTCAATTAAGAGCTCTTCAATCTGATTTTGTGAAATAATTTTAATCTACATTTTTAAATCTATTCAATAAGAATATATTTATACATATTTTATTTTTTTCGTTGTATTCACTTGTGTATTTTGGTGCGTGGTCTGTACTATCGACTAATCACTAAGGCATAGCGATAATCTTCTTTGTTATTAAATTATTTAAATAGAACAAAAGAATATTCGAGAAAAATTGTATACCTTGGATGATAATGTACTAAATTAGAAGCACTCTGTAATAATATGTATAATTTAAGTTTATATAATATCTCACAGCCAAATAGTCTGTACCATTTTGTGAGACACTATTTTGTTTCATAAATTTACCTTGTTCTTTTTGTACGTCACAATGACGAAATAGTCACCCAAGTCTACTAAGAACAACAGGGAAACAGTACAGAACATAACTTACGATGTCTATGCCTAACTGTTGGGGTATTCTGTGCGGTACACTTGCGGACATAAAAACTGGGCTAACAAAGTTTTTGTTCTAGTTATTAAATGAGAGCAAAAACCTTCTAGCTGGTGTGGCGTTTATTAAAAATATTTCGAGTTTTACTTTCGGGACGGAATTATTTTTGTGTGACTTTATATTCGTTTGGTGTTTACTGTCTATAAAACAGATTTCGTTTTAAAAATAACTGAAAGACTAATAATTTTAATTAATAGCCTGTTTATTGATATACTTATTTTATTATCGTTAAAATAAGTTTTCTATCGTTATTTTTCAGTTAATACTTTAATTTCGAGTATACCACAAATTCACATTGTATTAACATTATAATAATTTTACATAGGTAAGTAGTAACTCCTCAATAGTATCCACACAAAAATAAAGTTTTATTTGTATCAAATGGTTGATAATACAGACGCAGTGGCCTAGTAGTTGACATACCGGATTTGAATGCTCAAGGTTGCAGGTTCAAACCCAGACGTATATAATGTAACTTTTTCAATGATTAAAATAACGCGAGGAAACATGTATTTAATTATCTGAAAATGCTAAACCGCGGTGCGGTAACGTGTTGATCAATGCTCAATTCATGTCTATAAGAGAAGAGAATTGATAATAGAATATAAATATAAACAATTTATTGCAACAACTTCGAGCAACATCAATAATAACACCCAAAAATCCATATAACTCCATCAATTAACAAGCATTCGTTAGCAAAATAATTTCGCACCCAACATACACCAAATACCAATCCCACTTACAACTAAAACCACAACATTTAAACACTTTTATTCGATAACATTTCAATTCCAATTTTATGAAATGGCACTATGCTTCTCGCTATCTGAACAGTTTGGAAGCAATATAACTTTTAACTTATATTGGCCTCAAGTGTATAGAGTTACAGTGTTGTATGGCAGTGCAGTGCAAGTCATATTGTAAAGAAAGTGTAACAAAACAGGTTTAAATTGAGTTTTAAAATACCAACAAATTTTAAAACTCAATTTAAACCTGTTTTGGTGTTTTGTTATCAATAGTTTAATTTGTATGTAAAATGAAACCTTAATGTAATAAACAAATGAAAGTAAATGAAACCTAAGGTTAATTTAATGCTTTAGCCTTAATTGTTTTTAGACAAAATAAAACTAAAGTTTACTTTCATATTAAAAAAACGTCACCCTTAAAGATTTTTCTCCTAAACATGGAATATTACATACACCACCACCCAGACTCCACAATTGTTTGTGGAAATCAAACCCACGACCACACACACCCGGGCACCACTACACTCGCTAGGTCACTGCGCCAATTACATCGTCACGTCGTTAAGTCTTGTTTTCAATTCTAACATCAGATTAAACTTAATATTGTGTTTGCTAATTTCTATGGTCGTTCCATAACGAAAACATTGTTTGCCATCAGACTTATCGGCCACTTAAGCGCTGTTAATCACACAGATATAACACAGTGTCGATAAGTACCTATACATAAAACACCTCTATCCCCCGAAGGGCAGAAGATACCCACAGGCAAAATACCCACTATTAGCGACCCCAACTATAAACCCTCCCCTAAACTCACTTATCAAGTTAGACCTCAACTAAAAAGGTACCCAAAAACAGTATCACTCAAAAGCGGCCGGTAATCACAAGTTTATAACGCCACCCTATCGGAATGCGGCGGGCGTTCCGGCCGAGCGGGCCGGAAGTCCGCACACGGCCCGCTTCCGGTACGTCACGCCGGTCCGCGGGCAAGCTTTGAGCTTTTTTGTTAGACACATGATACGCTATGACAGATAGTCTGCGTGTATTTGACCTTAAACCACGATTAAAAGTGTATTAGTAAAATCCGAAACAGAACACACAAAATTAAACGATAGAAAACGCAGGGTTCATATTTTGATATAAAAATTGAAACATATTTGATTGATGAAAAGCTAGCAACGTTTTCAAAAGTGTCAAATATTCCACATGTATTAAAGAGATAAGTGCATCATGGGGTGCAAGTAAGTAACCTCATCGCGCATCTTATCTGTCAACCTTATTCCCATTCCTGTAGGCTTACCAAACCACCACATAACCTGTTTCCATAATAACAATTAGCTCATACGAATAAAAGAAAAAAGCAGAGCATCATTCTTACAGGAATCTCCCTTAACGATCCCCCAGGAAGCCCCGATATTCTATTAGCCAAGAGAACACGACAAATCCTTGCTCTACAGTCAATAAAGTCCCACATCTTGTCTGTTAATACCGTTAATCGCCCACCAAATCTAATAAACGAGGAGAATAAGGAATCGCCGCCGTTCAATAGTCCCTACAATAAATAACATAAAGGCGTTTAATTAATATTTATGGGGGAATGCGTCCGGCGTGACTTTATTGAATCAAATCATTGTCTGTACTGTTTTCTATGGATAATGGTTGTGTATGCAGTGGCCATTGTAATTTCTGTTTTAAAAAAAAGTTTTTATGTAATGAAATACCCGATGGGATATTTATATGGTTGTTTTTTTGGGGCTATTTAATACATACTTAATTACTTATGTTTCGCATATATGGAAACTTAAAATAGTCATTTGTCTCATAAAAAAAGTCAATTGTGAGGGCGTTTGGGCGAGTAAGAAATAAATTTGAAGACTTATGTAGTCCCTTATCTGTAGAAAAATGACGAGTATATTTTAAAAGTGACATGGCCTGAATTTAACCTTACAAAATAATGTTGAATCCTAAACCATTGAGCTGTAACGACACTCAGTAAATAATCAACTTTCTGGATACATTTTATATAAGATAACATGGAGTAAAATAGAGGAAACCAATCAAGAAGATGTGCGCGAACCTAAACAAGTATTACATATCGCGACAAATCCTTCATCGCTTTCCAAAATCGTATAATAACTAAACGCTGACTTTTAAGTAAATAAGCAGAACTTATTATATTCCCGAGCGATCCCATCAAAGCATAGTACAGAAATAATTCCGGAATTCCAATTTATTATCTCGAAAATGCTTAATAATAGAAAGTGAAACGATACCTTGACGGTGAGTTTCGCAAGAACTAAGTACTCAACAATTAATACAAGTTTAACTATGAGAATTCTTGGCCTGTTTAACTGAGAAACTCCGAGACTCATTTATATTTAATTTACTTCGAGATAGACACGCCTGGATGTTTTATAAGCAATTGTTTTGAAGGAACTTTTAGTTATCCTGTGTTTGTTTACGAGTGCTACGTTGAAGGGTCTAGAAATCTTTTATAATTAACATCGAATTCTAATAACTTAGATCTTAAAAGGACTCTTCTTGTTCGTGACTACTTTGCTAAATGAAACTTTTTCTGTTTGTACCGAAGGACCAATTTTATGAATTGCTATTTTGGAATGGTAAATAGGTATTATAATGGCGTAGACAAGAGCTGATGTTTTATAAACTGCTGCTACTCATTGTAGCCTTCGAAAATAAGCAATATACATTTATTCCACTATAAAGTCAGAACATGCATGTATATAATGTATAATTAATAGATTTAATCGCTAATACATGATTCTTAAGTGCGGTGGCGTCACTTTAAAATAATAATTTAGGAAATACCTGTACGTACCTACTGCATGTATTACATTTTCAATTACATTGATTCTGATTGACATCTGAATTGATTCATTACTCTATGTTTGAGAACATTCAGGATAAAGTTAAAAATATCTCTAAAATTGTGATGCCTGAAGCCCAACATGACATTTGTATCCAATCAAAACTTCACAAGAAACCCTCGAAAAAATTCCCCAAAATAGAACTAAGAATTCAAATCGCGCCTGTAGAGTGTAGACGAAAGATAAAATTAAACCAGAGGTCTTAACTCACTTAGAAATGTTATACAACCGGCGTACATTATTCGCATACTAAGTCTGCAATGCAAATGAGCGTAAGGCGATGGGTAATGTAGCGATAGCGGCCGGAAGGAGACTGCTAGGCGATTGTGACACACAGCCGACGAAATTAATGGAATTAGACAAATTGTTTTGTACATGATGTATTTAAGAAATAGGCACCTACCGGCTTACGATTGTCTTTGTAGGAATGAGGCCTCTCCTTATTATAGACAAGGAACGTGCATTGTATACGTGCTCAAAGCAACTAAAACCAAAATATATTAGACGTATGACGTATTATCACGCAATTATTACCCGATGGGGTTAGCAGAGGTGTAATAATAAACTCACATTTCACTGTTTTGCGTATGAAGTCCCATGTAAGGAGGAAGGAGCTAGCCTATAGCCATGAACCGGACATTCTCCCTGCCGCTACTGCGTATAACCTAATACCTACATAAAACAATTTGCGTAAGCCGAGAATCGAACAAAGAACCTCATGTTCGGTATTCGCGCTCGCACTAGACGAATGAGGTGTATTACATTAATGAATAAATATTGTAATTATTGTATTTTCATTATGGATATTAATGACCGTGCATATTTTTTCTAATCAATAACACAAACAATGTTTATTCAACATTATAATTAGCGGAATTTGAAATATTGAAAGTTAAATTTCTTATTTATTCTCCTTTATTGGAATGACATTGTGAAACTATGCAATTGGCATGAAATTACCAACACGTGTTTCTAATGATGGCGAAAACGGGAGAGCGGGCCCAGTGGGGTACCCTGGGGGAGACCTACGTCCAGCAGACGACTGCAATAGGCTAATGTGGGTTCAGGAAAACAAAGATAATATTTTATTTGTTTAAGCAACTGCACCTTAATTCTCCTGAAGAGTACCTAGTCAGAAGGGTGCTGTAAGTTGCATTCACATTCTAAAAAAATGAAAGAAGGCCTCAAACCTATTACGAATAATTTAGTCATAGATTAAAAAAATACTAGTATGAATTGGGAATCGAAACGAAGCCATCGTGTTCTGTATTCATTTGTTTCTTGCAGTCAAGAAGTGACGGCATTTTTTAATACTTTTATACTGTTCTCTATATTCGTGAAAGTAGGTAGGTATTAGTCATTTTATCAATTTCTTTTACGACGCATTGAACAATTTCGAACAAATTACCAATTCATCTTACTCAAAGAACATAATCGCAAGCAACACTTACGTGAAGTATTAGAATAAATTACCCAATAACTACACAATACACCGAGTGCTTCCGATATGGTCGGCTTGCTACCGGACGCCAGTTGGTTGCGTCGGTTAGTTTCCAGCCCGGGTTCGAACCCCACACACGTTGGGACCGCAGTTTAAACTTTACGCGCACCTCGACGTTACGGAGTTTGTAATATATTCTCTTTGCGGAGTATAAAGATACTAGTTTATAAGCAGTTTATACCAGTTTGTACCAGTTTTATTTTTGGGATTCGCGCGTTTACGAGGCGCGTACGCAGTGATATATTGGTTCGTGTTTGGACAAATGTTGGCGGGATTTGGTCCATAATGTGGTGGTTGTTGAAGTTGTCCATCGTTTTGCAATGTAAGTTGTTTGTAATATAATACAGTTTGTTGTTTTATTCTAGAAAAAAATAGAATTAGAATAGAGACAAGAACAAGAGCTCTCTTATATTTTAGCTCAATCCTGACGCAAGATTTTTGCCAATCCTTTTTCCTGTAGACATCGTCCAATAATACCTAAGTATTTTTTTAAATATTGTTTAACTAATGCATTACCTAGTGATTTCCTGTCTGTTGTTTAATCGTTAACTTCTAATTCACCATAAAACTGTATCATTTTTCTTCATCCTAACTAAAATTCCCGCGAGAATTTGCTTGCGCAGAAAAAAATCGTTTGTATTTATTTGATTGTATTTGAAAAAACACAGTATATTTCGTTTAGTCAATATCCTCTATTGTTTGTTAACAAGTATGACAGTTCAGTGAACGCAATATGTGCGATAGCTTCAAAACCAGTGGCCGCAAACATTTTAACTATCGATCAAATATTCCCTTTGTAACTCTAGTTTGTGATAGAAATGCAATGAAAGAGCTTCCGCTTTCTGTGTTCGAGCTGTGGACTCGATTTTGCGCTGATCCGGGCGAGACTAGCCTTAAACGTAGGTAGAATTAAATTTGTTAGTGTTTTGTCGCAGTTTGAAAGATTATTTAATATTAATAGATACTATAAACAGCTGAGGTATTTGTTATTGTTTTTACGTCTCTTAATCCTTTTTGTTAAATTATTTTTATTTAACTTTGCTCGTTTTTATATTGTAGTCAGTGTGATACTTGGTATCAATAAGTGCATGCTGTAGTCTCCTATAATTGAAGGAGTACGCCTACTAATAATTATTTGTATTTAATTAAGAATGATTGTGTATGTCCTTTGTTGGAGGCCCAATATATAAATTAATTAATATATAAATATACCTTATGCTAAACTAGCTCGCATTTGGGAAAGACTAAAAGGAGGCCGCTCTGCACTGAAATGTATAATGATGATAGCTGAAATAACAATAAGATTTATTACAGGTAGTTACTTATGAAACATAATACATGAAGATACAAAGTTTCTGAATCAAACGGCATTGACTTCATTTCCATGATACACACAAAATGCACATGATTCATCAATAACTAGTACGTAATATAGAATAAAGCTGATTAAAACAAAGTACCTAATCGGTTTTCTGCCTGTCCAACCAATCTGTCTCAGTAGTCCTTTATTAAATAGACAATTAGGTCTAATTACCGCTTTAAACACGCCTGTTGAACGGGGTACCAGGAAATGCACCACAATAGTTCACAGTGGTTAACTTGACCCGCCGTGTATCGATCGTCCGTCGACGCCCGATTGACAATCAGTAGCCAGGTATTAAAGACATCGAATTTGGTCCTTTTGGGAAGCGGTAATTGGTCCTAAGGGATTAAGTATAGCAAATGCTCATATTTACGTTTTATAAACATACAGTTGTTGTCATTAACACTTTCTTTAAAATATATAAATAAGAGGAGGGATTATTTGATATTGAATTGAGCTGATCTCATTGTTAGCTAAAGTAAATTAATCCGTTAAGCCTATTTAATTTCTTATCGATATATTCCAACACAGTATTTATTAACTTACTTGTTCATTCACAAAACAATGCCAGTATTAATGGGGCAGAATGAATCCGTACATGTGGAGTCTACCACTATACTCTTACATTTCACTACTTAATTACAGTATACCTACTTCATACGAAAAAAAGTTATTAATAAACAACTCCTTAAGTCACTGTCATTTCTTCCAACTTCGACAATTCAACTGGACAGTTTTACCATAAATAATAAATTAAAAAGAAAACAGTTGTCTAACAACAACAATAATTCTAGTTTTCGATTCTTGATATCGAAGCAATATAAAATTCAAATTCAGAACGCTATAGGAAGCGCCAATTATCGAATGAATTATTCACTAGTGCAGCGATATTAGTGTCGTGCGCACCGTGTCATAATGTTACCAGTAAGTACTTAATTTTTTTATGTGTTGTCAAGTGTTGGGTGCGATTTATGAGTTGAATCAATAAAATTAAACTAGGTATTAGAAGATCGATAAGAAATATAGTGCATTGAATTAGAATTTCATAAATAATACTAAGATATTTAATGTACCTACCTAATATTAAAGATTATAATTATTGTTTAATGTATTTGAATTTACTTGAGTAAAACAATTATCTTTTTATTTTTCTGCTAAATTTACCTTATTCTGCAGAATTAATCTGGTATATTTTGACACTTTTTTTTCTTGTTAGAAAATGATAAATTTACGTTAGGGTAGGTACTACTTTATTATACTAGCCATGTTACTTAAACTTGCGAATGAATGATTCTTATTCTCAAAATTCATTTATTTCCAACATATTCAGCGAAACTTTGAATAAAAACTTTTTGTTAACTGTGACAGAACAAATTGATTGAGTGATGGCCTACACGGCCTGTCGCGTAGAAATACATCGTTTATTTTAAAGAGTTTCTATGGCTCTATATCTAAAGTTGCTTTAAAAAAATGTAAAAGCTTCGTCTCAACGTTCAAATACTTTAAAAATTCTCATTCCATTAACTGAGCAATAAGAATTTTAATTGAGAGGACTAAGTACCTATATTTTTGGTGTTGCATGTTAAGATGTTGTTTTTCTTTATTCAAAATTCATATTGTTCGATCATTTGAATTTAGAATTTCTCAACGTGACTTCTTTGACGTAAGTAATCCGTTATAACTGTGACATTTATATAAAAGTTAAAGAAATGCGCTGTTACCTTTGAAAGCACCAATTCTTCATTTATTATCGTACAATAAAGTTTATGTTGAGTCACTATGTCCCAAAATGTAGTCATGATACATCACTTATTGTACAGAACTTGCACGAGAGGTGACAAGGAAAACGAAGATTGAGTTTAGTTTTCTCCAAATATTTTATACAGGCGTACCTAACTATTGTAACATGTATGTATTTTGAGGAGAAATTGAACATAAATCATGTTTACTAACACTAATTTAAATAAAATTATAAAGAAGCGCAAAATATGAATTCGTTGGACGATAACTTAATTTTTGTAGTGAATCCTCCGTGAATTTGGCTCGTAATTTAAAATGGCCTAATATACAAGAATGCAGACAACTCCAAGAGAGGTTCGCATTAATTTATTCATTCGCCTCGCAATCAAGGCTTGGCGGAAGCGTGAATTACGATTAAGATGTTGACTTACCGAAAAATTCACTTACCCCCGAATATCAGGACTCGGGCACCGAGTGCTACAGGTGGAATTCTAAATAATTGAATTTCGAATACCGAGCGCTTCTCGATCTTTGAACCGTGTAAGTGTTACCTACAATGATAAATCATTGTCGTCGCGTATTTGGGAGGAATTTTGTTTTACCCTACGATTTGAGGATGTGTACGTAAAAAATGTTTAACACGTTTTTGCATATCGGAATCATCGTAGAGACAACCTGTCATGGCGAACGTACGAATGTACAATTACATAGTATTATTATCAGTCACTGAATGTTCAAGGCAAAAATAGATACTTTGTAGGCAAACGTAGTTTCTGTTTGTCTTTGTCCAATGTTCATTATGTGTACAGTAAACAAATAACGACGTGCCCCGAACACAAAAACTCGCAGCTTCATAAAACTAATAACGATAACGCGTAACGTCAAACAGTTGACGCACTACATTCTCTGTCCATTCTATATTCAAATTTAATAAAACATAACAATAAACTCGGACAGCAATTTAAACAAACGCCCCGTCCATCCCTTCGTAAGTAAATCTCAACGAGTCAAAGGCGGGCAAGAAATTTAATTGTTTCAGAATTCTACTCATTCCAACAGTAGAATAAACTTTAACATTAATGGAGTTTTACATTAACGTCATGTCGCGTGCGGCAGATGCCTTGAGCTCAGTCCGCTTGACTGCATACCACCAACAAACACGTACCGAAGGTAAACTAGTTATTAAAAAAGCGCTTGAAGCTGAACGTAACGATTACAATGAACCTACTTCTAGTTCAGTGGAGTTGAAAACACTACGAAAAATTGCTAAAATGCCACTAATCATTACGGTATAGAAACAAAATCGTATCATATCCCCTAAAAAGCACACCAACATAATATTATTATATTTTATATTTCTATCGTGATGTGGAAGCTGGAAATAAATTCGGTTTAAGAAATGACGACCTGATTGGCACAGTGGCTCGACGATTGGACTGCTGCGCTAAGAGTTGCGGGTTCGTTTTCCGCTCGGGACAAAAATTTTGTGCTATCCACAGATGTTTATTCCGAGTCTTGGTGTTTGTGTATATTTCATGTTTGTGAACCGCACCCACAACATATGAGAAATTCCAAGATTGGGGCGACGTTTTCAAAAAAGCAATGTATAGCTTTATTCCTGTGTTTTCCAATAACTATAGAAATTTAATTCACTATTAATTCTTCTATCGACGTATAATCTGGGTGAGGAAGTGTTTAGTTCGCGTGATTTTATGTCTGGAACGCACCAACAACACGAGAGAAATTCATAGATCGAGACGTATAGTCAGGGTTTTCGTTCGCGTCATTTTCGAAGAATATTAATTTTTTTATACCAACGTACATTTTACGACGATTACGAGTAGAATGTTAAGTAAACCTTCTGGTATCCTGCCTCTCATTGACACCGCTTACAACAATATACACCTCGCTTCAAAATACCGCTGCTAATTAATGTACTGGCTCGTTTAGTGGGGAATAAAATGACGTTTGTTTTATATTCTGCTCATCGTGTGAATGATATTTCATCACTTTATTATGAGTGACGAAAAAAATTAAGAATTGTCGTGTTACTTTTGACGTTCGCAGCTAAATGTTATATAGAGCGCGACGCCTGGGTCTGGGGTTTTTACAGCGTGATTATACGTTTATAGACACGATCGTACATGAGTTACAGGCTTGGAATACTTGTACCGTATTGGTAGTCTAAGCCTTGAGACTAAACTGACGGTATCAGGCACTTTATGTATTTTATTTAAGAACTGAAATGTTAAATCCAATTGATTTCTCTATAGCGTCTTCTAATGCTGATAGTAATTGTATACGCAAGGAAGAAAGTAAAAGATGTTTTCTATGTTGTAGGTAATTAATGACAATGTTATTACTTCACGTAGTGTTTTATCTCATAAAAAGCTGATGACTATATTGCCTACAGCGTAAAACAAAAACAAAAAACACACTTTTTAAACCATTACTAAAAATTAGGATTTCTTGTCAATCAATCATATTATAACATAGCTTTTATGAAAAGGGACAGTATATTGATTTCTATTTCAGTACAAACTTTTTGGTGAGAGTCAAAATCACGTGTTATTGAAAACGACTGCTATACCCAAACAAAGTTTTGATTGTGTTACGAGATCCATTGTTAAACTAGGACCAACTTTTGATTGAGCTCCAATTAAAAAATTGAACGTCGGATACAACAAATACGCCAGTCAAAAGTTGCTAAAGCCATGTCAGTTGTGAATAACAAAATGAACGGATGTAGAAACGTAGTTACTAACTTTGTTCGTGGGATACAATTTTTCGAAGGTTATACATACGCAAAATCACGCCTGTTTACCCCGAAGGTGTAGGCAGAGGTGTACTAATAGTACACCGTCATTTCACCAATTATGTTATAGGTCCCAATGTAATAGTGGGCGCACCTATCAACCGGGCACAAATCCAGACTCCGAGCTGTTACTGAGAATTACCTAATAGAAAAACCCAATAACACTTTACGCGACCTTTGATTTGAACTCAGGTCCTCATGCTCAGCAGTTGCGCTTACTGGCCACTAGAAAAATGAGCTTATAATAATATATTGCAATATAAGTAAAAAGGGATGGAATTTAGGGAAGCAAAATGTCTATCACATTGATTAACAGACACGAGTATAATTATGTTCATTTGTGTTCGTAAGTAACAATTTGCCAACTTGTCGTTTATTTCATTTATCAAGTACCACTCGATAGATTCATGTTATTGCCCAGACCTAAAGAAGCACAATACTTCCCCGAATGATCAAATCGCTATACATTATACCTACCATGTTTCGTAAAACTCCACCTCATCAGCTATTAATAGCAAGAGAACCTAACTTTTGATGGTGGGGTACAAACTGAGATTGACGTTGAAACATTGTCACGTGTTATGCAAATCATGGAGGATAACTTCCTCGGAGTTCGTCACTCACCTCCTTTCGGGACTTACTTTGGTAGGACGACCAAGCTTCAGCTGACTGTATAATATTGTCTTCGTAAATTCTTACAATATACACGTAGTACTTACATAATGTATTTCTTACTTCAACAGTTAAGTTATAAAAATCATCTTCTTTAATGTTCTAAAGTTTGATTATGATCTCTACATATTCTCTGCCTCCTTATTCCCATTATTTGAACATTATTGCATCGTTCAGTTTAAAAAATAAAGCTTCTCTATCTGAAAGCTCACAAAAGTTACTGCTACCATTATTTTAAATGGAAAAACCTTCTCCCAAAATAAACTCTCAGTTGAATCCTTAACGACGCGCTTATGACTTAGCTATTCCTTAATACGAATATAAGATCACAAACGGAATATCTGATCTATCCAAAGAATCATGGCCGCAGTAATGTATGAGGAACTTTTAACTCGGAGGCTTTAAAAATTCAAAGGCAAAACTGACATTGGAGTGTCGAGCCCCTATTAACATTAAGCAAGTCACTTTCACGATGTTCCACATCGGAAAACTTTATATTATTCTTTGGAATTTGATACTGAAGATTCTTTAAATGTGTATTTAAAGGTCCTTCGATCCGTTTTGGTTCATGAACGAATTTCCTGAGGTTTGGATTTGCGTAAAATCCTTCGTCGTATTTAACGAGGGTAACAATGTTTTGTGACAACTGAGAATTGGCGCTTCAATTTATTCGGTAGTAATATTGTATACATCTGTACCGTAAATTTTTAATTTTTAGACGTCCCGTTTAATTTAATCGTACAATATAGTAAAGGTACGTTTCTTTATAAAATTAAGTATTTATTTTTCTTTGTTGTCATAAAATATGATCTATAAGCACAATACAAACGTAATAATCAATTCATTATATCTACGATAACCAATTCTCGTTAATCACAGCTGACCTTTTCATAAACATAAAAGTAAGTACCAGAAGCATAAAAATTATGTTTCTTCCTACATCTTTGCCCCTTACAAGAAAGCGATGTGCACAAGAGCGGGAATCCTGTTTTTTATGATCAAACACCTTTGTCCTAAGTGTGGGCCAGCAGACCGTGAACACATGTCTTAGTCGCGTGCCTTACGTGTGCTGTTTTTGTAAAGTAATCCAGAAAAAAAGCTCAAGTCGTGAGGTCATTGCGATCAAATTATTTTCATGGTAGTGGTCATGGTTTTTGCGGCTAAGTAACTTAACTTTACGTATGTAGGATTGCGAGTTTCTTAGCACTCAAATATCGATACACATTATATTGATTTGAGTAGCCTGTAATTATCTGGAATCATAATTAAATCCCACCTGTGTAAACTGTTTTAATATTGTATCCTTGTCCAAATTACAGAAAGATTCTCATAACTTATAGAAAGTAAAGAAGTACAAAAAATATGGCAACAAATAAAAAAATACGTTTGAATAAAAGTAAATAAGTTTGCATTACTGAATATTAAAAAGTAAAACCATGACGTAAAACATCAAATACATTACATACTAATACGACCACAGAACGCACCGCATCCGAGCGCAGTCTCCGGATGAAGCTGCCGTTGTAAGACTTCAAGTACTACCTACACCTCACCTTGATCAGACGGCGCAGTACACATGCCTTCACCAGTCTGTGTTAAATATTCGATGATTAAAGTAGTTTTATGGTATCATAACATGACGTCTTAAATTCTATAGGTACTAGGTATAGTATCTACTATAGGAACATTAGAACGAGTTATAAAATTATTTCGAAATACATTACTACTAACATTTAGAAGATTTGTCTATACATTTTTGATCGCTACATAAAATGTAACCACGTTTCCGTATTTCTCGAAAAACCAAAAGTTGAAAAGAATCAAGAACTTGGCCTAATGTGGTGACCATTTATCAAGCAGTTCAGGCCCAATACTTAATATCATACAGCAACTGAGAATTAACAAATCCAATATTATTTTAAAGGACCTGACCCTCGAAGTAAACGGTCTAATATAAGTTAACCTACCATTGACGATAAGTAGGATGGTGAATAAGAGCCCAATAACAAAAACAATAGAAAGGAAGAAGAAACGAACAATATAAGAAGCAATCGGCCTGAGGCATAATTCACAACACTACTTCCTCATTCCTATTCGCCGAATATACGGATTATAACTAATGACATCCTTAGGAGTATTATGCAGATCCGCACATCCGTTGGTGGCGGAAGAGCGATGGTTATTTTCTTAGAGAGGCCTCTACTCAGTATTGGGTGAATGTGAATTGAATAATTATTCAGCTCACGTTCGTCTTCATTTATGTGTCTTTAAATATCAGCCTGGAATTGGCATGTTGGCTCTATTGGTCATTAACGTTTGACATCTACATAAAGAATAATTCTAAATCCCGATTAATATTAAGGTCATTCATTAGTTTACCAAAGTTCTACCAACTTAAATATTGATGTAGATTTGTATTCGATAGGATTGTCTAAAAATGTTAGTTAAAAAAATGCAACAAATAAAAAGTAAAATTTTCATAAAACACCAGGTCCAAAATTCAGAATCGTCTTAAATGCGCCACACATAAAATTACACCATTACAAACGAAGCATAAAAACCCAAGACAATGGCCGAGGAACAATACAGCGCCAACAGTTAGCCACTATCGCTACTATCAGCGGTTTATTAGACTGCGCACGAGTCGGTCACACTCGATGATTCCGATACAGATGTCCTATACCCATCCCACTCTCTCGTGCACAAAAATGAAGGGTCCAATATTGCTTTCTCTGTCTTACGTATAACATGTGATTAATTCTTGAACACGTGCCGGAAGGTGCGTGTTTAAATATTCACGATGGATGAATAAATTCGAATTATAAAACGGATCTTCGGTTAATAGGGACGTGGCATGCAATTAAGGTGACATAATCGCAAACTGTTTTAGGTTAATTATTTGTTGTTATAGGTACTACTTACCTTTTAATTGTTATTGAACAGGAAATCGACGTTGTAAAACATTAATTGTGAAGAATGAAAAATGATATTAGTGCTGTTTTATCTGAAGCGACGAAAGGACTCTAGACTAGTCGTAAAGGATTTTAATGTTCAACTCGATTAGTATATACGTACTATCATCCATCTATTTCCTCGAATAGTTCAATAATATCCTAATTATAGCGAAAATTATCACAAAGTACTTCTCAACTCACTTATTCTAGTAAACCATGAACGTAAGCCGTCAAATCAGAATCAGCACTACTTATAACATTGTCATTTTTTCCAGTTCCTTACCGACTTTAAAACACGAACGTATCAACATTATATCTTGAAGTAAAAAGCATAAACTGTACTAACATACCTAGTTGCATAGCGTGACGAGGGTGGGCAACGAAGCGATGCGCCAGAGCAACGGCCTGTGCAATACTTGCTGAGGCTTTCTTGCAAAACATGTATTTGTTTGCTGTTATTATTATGGCATGACTTATGATGGTAGGGTTAACCGGTGTGCTGATGTTGACAGAAGGTAAATTCGTTAAAACTATAGGGTTTATTATTATTTTAATGTGTATATAATGTCATTTCTCTTAATGTCCTATAAATCGTTAGTAATTTCCAATTTAATTTAATTTCATGCCATGCTAAAGAATAAACATAAACTCTCTATATGTAACCGCATAGATAGTTAAATACACCATATTCTTCTTAATCCGATGTAGTACATATAATTATGGACTTCTTTTTAAAGTACCTACTTAACAAAATTAAGCAGCTTTATAAGATCCTGACCAATGTTGTGTAGATGTTTCTCAGACTAATGCGAGAAATGCACAAACGGCCACATTCCCTGCATTAGTGCAATGTGGCGGATTAGTGACGTAGAGGTATCATCTGGTGCGCCTAATACAGATTGTAACCCGAGCTTTGTGGTAGGTGCAAGTATAGCCAAGATTATTATTTTCTTAGCCTACGATTTGTCAGTCTTTTAGTTCCTTTTCTAACCGACTTAAACGAGGTTCTGTTTTTGACCGGTATGCAATAAGCACAACTTTTATAGCATTATGTTTGGGATTGTAAGCGTTACCGTTAGCTTCAAAACTATTTTTATTTTCATTGAAGCTTTAAATAGACAGCTTTCTAAAATTACAAAATTTCATCCACATAATATTGAATTTAAACCTTTGAATTCCAGTCTCGATATCGGTACTTAAAGACGTCATAATTTAATGTCAGTATGGCGCAGTGCCAACAACGTCTGCCATATTGCCACTTATATTGCAATTTACTCATTCTTACGGCGAAATGTCTTGTCGAAGGTGTTTACTTGGCACTTCCTTCAGATCCGAGAGGTGGTCCTTCATAATAGATTAGAATTTTAATGGTCTCCAGATCGAACCGTTAAGCTTTTATCATTGTGATTCTATGTAAGATATAGCATTTGGGTCCAGAAGAAAAATTGAATTAATATAATAATAATAACAGCCTATAACTGTCCCACTGCAGGGCAAAGGCCTCTTCTCGTATGGAGAAGGAAAATATAATTGACTAATTATAATTTATTTATTGCTTACTTAGCCGAACGATTCGCTACCTGCTTTAGTAATTCTGAAATTAGAAAGCATATCTATTTAAGCTCTATCAATTTGTATCAAAAAGCCAACTAAGAAAAAACAACAAGTAATTCATATATCTTTTTGAGAAAACAGGAACATGCGTGCCGAACTTGCAAAAGAATAAAATGCAGTCACATTTTTTAGATCCAAAATCCGAGCAACACATTCAATGTTTTTGACCACAACAAAATAAAAAGTCCTTTGACATTTCCCTCTCACATCAAACGTATATTTTTAATTCCCTTTTGTGGACGCAAATATACTGAAGATAGTGTAATGAGTCCGTCTGCTCACAATGGTACTGTTGTCACGGTTGCTGACTCACGTAATATAGCGCTGGTGTGCAACACGGTGAGGGCAGATGGCAACTTTCTGTGATATGGACTCATTCCCGCACCAATAAACTGAGAACGTGTTTTATTAAAACTGTTGGTTTATCATTTCAGTGATGTGATTTCACAAAACTAATCAACGACTTAAATAAAAAATACGTAGTGTAACGTAACTTAATGGAAACCCTTAATAATAAAACCGTAGCTCAAATTGATACCCTCAAAAAGACAGCATAATGTCTGACCATTATCGAGTTGAACTCCCTAAAATTAATTTCTCGGTGGAGATTTATACAAATTTTGCGCACCTTAATAAATTAATTTTCTAACTCCGTACAATTTCGTTAATACAGAGCAAAAACGGTTTCCAATAATAACAACACTGAAATATTTGACGTAAAAACGGGCGAGGAGCTCAAAGGCATCCCCGGAATTGATAGGAAACCACGAAACAATATTCCGGTGGATTCCTCCGTCGATAATATGATGTTTCCGCTAGAACGGCAGCCTAATGCGTCCTCCCGGAATCCCTTCAATTTTGTGCCAGATTATTTTGGGTAAAAATAAAAACCGTCTATACAAATACCGACGTAACTGATTTTCTTTAGCTTTTGTTTACTTTGAGATTAATCTTGAAGTGTCAAGTCGGAACAGACGTTGAATTATCTTAATTTTATCATTACTGAGAATGCAATTTCTGAAAAAGATCATAGATTCATTTTAACCAATAATATCATTGGAATAGAAATAAAATTTCGTATTCAAACAAATGAATAAGTAGTTTAATATCAAATCCCTTGACATTTACAAAAGTTTGTCAAAGAGTGAATAAAAATAATTTTATTCGATATATTGATGCCGCCTAAAGTTAACGTCCAACATGACAGGTGCCTACCGATCATCCGAACCAATTGGCTGGGTATTTATAAAACCCAACGGGTTTGACCACTGACGCGCGAAGGTCCCTGGGGTGTTGCGGCTAACTCTCCCGTTAATATTGATTTTGCCAATACCACGGAATGTTTTAATTTTTTGTCCTGCCTCATCGGAATTATAGCCATCCGGGACACACTCCAGTTATTGTGTTCCGTACCTTGTCGAAATAAATTGGCTTTTACTTTTTCAAAATGATTTAATTTGATAAAATATACGTACATGACTATATCTAGAATTTTTTGGATAAAAATATTTGACAGCACTTTGACATGTTGAAACTAATTGGTTCCTCGAATGTGAAAAGTTGTTAACTTTCAGTTCATTTTGTTCTAAAAAAATATTTATTTTTAGTTTTATTTATTGCATACATAAGTAGTTTATGTTTTAGTGTTCATTAAAAAAGTTATTAACACCATTTTATCGTAATTAATATACTAACTGATAATAGTTTTCTAGTTTAATTGCCTAGAATAATTAAGAATCCATTAAATAATGTATCTATTTAATCATTGGGAACCAAAATTATTTTATACCTTTCAATTGTTTCAGGCGTCCATTCAGTTCGGATCGTCAACATCCGAGTGCCAGATGTGATTCAATACGGAACTAAGGACTCTGTCGTACTGGACTGTGACTTCGTCACCAACAATGTCACCGGTCTAGTGGTGAAGTGGTTTTACATGGACAAGACGCAACCGGTGTACCAATGGATTCCACCACAAAAACCACAAGCTTTAGGAATTTTAAGAAATAAGGTAGATAGTTTATACTATTGTATTAAGAGAGTAAAATATACTAAAAACATACACATACATAAATCAAGAAATTTGGTTTTGGATACTAACAAAACGATTTTTTTTCATAGTCTATTTTGTATCCCACTGCTGAGCAAAGGCCTCCCTTTTCATCCTCCACATATGCGGGACGCACGTGGTCAGATATTGCAAAGGATAGAGTGGTTTGGAGAAGGAAAGCGGAAGAAAAAATATATAGGTTAGAAATATTTTTTCAGGTGGACCTAAGTTACAAAGTGTCGCACAACCCGTACACACAACATCGAGCGCTTCGCATCACATCATTGGAGCCGGAACTGACTGGAAACTACACCTGCGTGGTGTCAACATTCTTGGCAGAAGACGAAAAGACAAGGCCGATGACCATCTTCGGTAAGTTGGATCTTGACTTTTAGAACTTACTACGTAAAATTTTCTTAGGACATGAATGTGAACAAAACAATACTCAGATTAATACTTACAAGAAAGTGCAATGATTCCGTGACAAAGTAATTCCTTAATGCAAATGAGATCGTCGTCCAGGCAGGTAAAACATAAAATTTTAAATTACCCTACCTCTGAGGAGATTATAGATAAAAGGGTTCGAAAATAATCCTTATTGAACAGTAATAATGCATCAATGCTTTTTAAAATCGTTGCAGGAAATTACAGTCTATTAATAATTTACACACAAATTAAATGCAGCATACAATACATAATAACGAACGGTGTTAATACTGCAACGGTAGCCAATGCCGCCCGCAACAATATGCTTTGTGAGCTGAGACTAAACGGAAATTACTTCGCACAAGTTTATCTGCAGGTGAATGCAGCTCGAGGGATCTCAATATTATATAGTTGGCTACCTATGATAAAGTAGACGGAATTGCTTGTAAAATATTAGTCACTTTTTCCATAGACACAATTTGAAAAAGTGCTTTGTTTTTAGCATGCCAAAATGACATGCGATTGTTTTTTGACAAAGAGGCCAATCTTATTTGCTTATTTCCTCAGAAATATAAAGTTTATAACGAAAAAATAATGAATCAAGTAATTTAACTAGTAAATAGTTTTTGCCTCTGATTTTGTTAATAAATACATGTCCCCGTAATATAGCACAATCCTTTAACAATTATTTTGTAGAAAAAATCAAACCAATTCCAGGTTCTGGAACACGTGTAACATCTAATATACAGCACTGTAGTAATTCTATTTTTATGCCACCATGTTCTCGATCTGACGTATTAAAAACTATAACATGTCTAAGAAACACCAACAGCGTTGGCCATGATGGGATTACAACTAAGGTAATAAAATATGTTGCTGATATTTTAAGTCAGCCATTGTGCCATATTATTAACTTATGTATAAGTACTGGAACCTTTCCTGACGAACTAAAGACTGCTGTAATAAAACCGCTATTAAAAAAAGATAACAAAGAAATAATGGAATCCTACAGACCAATTGCGCTACTCCCAGTATTCTCTAAAGTGGTCGAAAAGTATATTTATGCACAACTATACCAATATTTAGATAAAAAAACATATTAACCGAAAAACAAATGGGTTTCCGGAAAAATAAAACGATCAATATGGCACTCTATGATTTCTTGAACAATGTTACCGACAATATTGATAAAAGGATACCTGTTTCTGCTATTTATTGCGATATGACGCAGGCCTTTGATTACGTGAAACATGACATACTACTTAGTAAGTTAGACGCATACGGTATCAGAGGAAACGTGCTTCAATTAATAAACTTATCAAATAGACAACAGTACACTGAAATTACACACATCGATTACAAAACTAAGAAAGAAATAAATTGTAAATCTGATCTTCGCAAGATTATATACGGCGTACCACAAGGCAGTGTACTCGGTCCCTTGCTATTTATTATATACATTAACGATTTACCTAAAGTAACTAACCATCCTATGTCCCTATTTGCTGATGATAGCACAGTAACCATTGAATGTATGAATAAATCACACTATGAAACTGAAATAAATAATACTCTTAAGTCCATAATTTCCTGGTTAAATAATAATAATTTAAAAATAAATATATCCAAAACCAAATTAATGCAATTTAGTCAACGCATAAACGCTCCTAATCTTAATATACATTATCAGAATGACATTGTTTCTCGCGCTAACACCTCTAAATATCTTGGCTTAAATATAGATGAGGACTTAAACTGGAAACATCATATAGAAATTGTCTCCAAAAAACTAAGTAAATCAGCTTACCTACTCTTCAAATTATCTGACCTATTGAACACGGAGGGGCTGATAACAGCGTACCACGGCATTGTAGATTCTATCTTAAGATATGGCATAATTTTTTGGGGGAATTCGACTAATAAAGAAATAGTCTTTAAAATGCAAAAAAGATGTATCAGAGCCATGTTCAAACTACAATGCACTGACTCCTGCCAACCATATTTTACCAAATACAATATCCTTACTATTCCTTCTTTGTACATTTACGAAGTTGCGGTTTTTGTAAAATCGAATCCGCACCTATTTAGCCGTTTAAATGATATTGTAATAAGAAACCGACGTGATAATGATATATTATGTGTAAAGTTTTCAAATACCGCCCTGCTACATAAAAGTGTTTTTTGCATGGCACCCATTTTATATAACAAGATTCCAAAGTCTATAAAACATCTAAATATTAATCTTTTTAAACGAAAACTTAAATCTTATTTATCAGAAAAATGTTATTATAATGTATCGGAGTTCCTAATAGAAAAAACATTGTAATAGATATTTATATTTTTAGTTTGTACTTCCTTTCTCTTAACTTATAATATTGTACACCCTGTGGGTATGTTACAGTGATACCATATTTGTTTGTGAACCATCTGAATGTTATATTTTCTTTACCTGTGACAATCAATAAACATAATTCTTATTCTAATTCTAAAAAAAAAAAAAAAGATTTTTCATCCAGTACCTAAGAAAACTTGTAATCCACAATACGCAGTGCTAATGAAAAAAGAAAGCCTGTATAATCAGATTCTTTTAAAACATTAATGGACAACACGTATTCAAAAAAATAATGAAATGAATATGCAATGGACTGGAAAATTGAGAACTTTCCTCAAAACCTCATAGTAGAATTTCAAGCGAAACTACAGTTTTAATAAAAGCTAACTTTAAGTATATTACGAACAAAGTACGACGGACTAAAAGTCAAAGAAAGCAAGCTAATGGAATACAAATGGCTGTTTTGCTTATATTAGAAAATCCATCAATATTTGAAGCCAGAGTACTGTGGCCATGGGGTAATCATAGAACTGGAAGCGACGCAGACGACGAGTGAATCACGAGTCGTAATCAAAATATCAACTTTGTTGAAGGCTCAATCGGGATAATATAAATTAAAAGCAGTGGACTGTATATATGGTTGTATTGTTTGCTACAAAGTTAACGCGACCGTATAACAAAAGAGTGCCCGTAGCGGAGCGCGTCTGAGAGCCGAGTGGTCGAGTGGTGGCGGGGCTGGCCGCGGCGCTCGCGCGGAGCCGGTTCGGTCCCCGCGACCCCTCGCGTTCCCCGCGGTTGCTCGGTGCGTTTATGATGCGCCGACATATTCCCCGGGTTGAAAGGAACTCTTCAATTGCTGACAGGAAGGGGGCAAATGCAGTTGAAGGCACGACGTATGGTGCCCCTCTTCGTCTTCAATTCTGCCACTCTCGTGACCCCGTCGACGCCGGGATAGGTCTGTATGACCCGGCCCAGGGACCAGAGCAGAGGTGGCGCTGTTTTGTCCTTGATCAGGACTAAGGACCCCGGCTGCACTTCGCCTCTGGAATGAAACCACTTCGATTTCGCCTGCAGCAGAGAAGTATATTCGTTATGGAATCGTTGCCAGAAATGCTGCCTGATGAACTGGATTCTCTTCCAACGATCCAGCCTCGTGATGTTGGCTTCAGTCACCTGAGGATGCGGTACCGATAAGAATGGCCGTCCAATTAGAAAGTGAAATGGAGTGAGTGCCGAAAAATCGTTAGGGTCCGAAGAAAGAGGAGTAAGAGGGCGTGAATTTAAGACTGCCTCAATATGAGTGAGGCAGGTAGCCATCTCCTCAAATGTAAAATGAGTAAAATGCAGTAACCTTTTTAAGTGATGCTTACAAGATTTGACAGCAGCTTCAGCCAAGGAATTAAAATGAGGGCTGTACGCAGGAGTGAAAATGAAATCAATACCCTGCTGCGCGATTTCAGATGCAACATTTGATGATTGTAAAAACCTATACATCTCATTTGATGCACCTACGAAATTAGTCCCGTTATCGGACGTGATGCTTCGAGGCTTGCCACGACGCGCCACGAAACGATTTAAAGCGGCCATGTAAGCCTCCGTAGTGAGGTCGGAAACGAGTTCCAAATGTACAGCTTTCACTGCCGAACAAACAAAGATGCACATATAGGATTTTGTCAGTTTGCATCCGCGGCCTTTACGATTGGCCACCAATACTGGCCCGGCATAATCTACGTAAGAGTTTAAAAAGGGGAATTCAAGATGAGTCCGTGAACTGGGTAATTGACCCATTATAGGCTGTACGTTCTGAGCCTTGTGTCTAAAACATCTAAGACGTTTATTCACGACAAACCTAGACAAATTTCTACCCCCTAGAGGCCAATATGTTTGTCGAATATTTGACAATAACAATTGTGGTCCTGCATGTGCGAGCTTTAAATGTTGCATTTGAAATATAAGCTTTGTAAATATGTGCTTACTGCATAAAACCATAGGATGTTTCACATTAAAATCGTAGGGGGAGTTATCGAGCCTCCCGCCCACGCGAATAAGGTTGTGATCGTCTATGAACGGTGTCAGAGGAAGCAATCTACTTTTGCGTGGTAATTTCTGTCCAGACTTCAACAAACTATACTCGTCAGGAAACATTTCAAGCTGGGAATGATGTATAATTAAATTCAATGAAGTTTGAAGTTCTGTAGTCGAAAAGTTACCACACAATCTATTATTATTTTTTATGTTGTAAATAAATCTTTGTATATATGCTACTACATTTATAATTTTTGTTAGGCTAGAATACCTTACTAATAAGTCATGAATGATGGATGAATGAATCGGTACGTCTAAATGATTGATATTTAATGAATGATTACTATCATCACTATCACCACTAATGAAGTGAGTCACTACTTCCGGCAGACTATCTTTCCCGGAGTTTGGCATGTTGGGCCACTCATTTTCACTACGTTGCAAAAATGAGGGTCCAGACCACCATAGAGGTACGTCATTGATGACGTCAGCCCTAAGACCACGGGAAACAAGATCCGCCGGGTTGTCCTTCGACGGTACGTAGCTCCAGGTATGACCACACGTAATTTCCTGTATTTCGTTGACTCTGTTTCTAACGAAAGGTTTTAATTGATTGGAAGGACTACCGAGCCAACCCAGGACTATAGTTGAGTCACTCCAGAATCTACATTTATGAATGGGCATGTTAAGTGATTCCTGAACCTTAGTACACAGCCTTGCACCTAAGAGAGCCCCACAAAGTTCAAGCCTCGGTATTGTAGTAGGTTTGATAGGCGCCACTCGGTTTTTGGAAACTAAAAGCTGTACACCTATCGATCCACTGCCATCAAAAGACCGAATATACACGCAAGCACCATACGCCCTCTCGGACGCATCAGTAAAAACGTGTACTTCGTGTGTGACAGAGCCTTCACGCAAAACCCAACGAGGAATTTTTAAATCGTTTAAAGCTGGTATTGAACTTTCGAATGTAGACCAAAGGTGTCTGATGTCGTGACATACTTCGTCGTCCCAGTCATACTTACCAAGCCATAGACGCTGCATGATTATCTTTGCTTCGACGACGCACGGACCTACGAGGCCTAGTGGGTCAAAGATCTGACTGATAACAGAAAGGACATGACGTTTGGTGACTTTAGTAGCGGGGGTGATATTAATAGAATAAGTAAGTGAATCTGTGTCACAAACCCAGTTAAGACCCAAAGTTTTAGATTGAGTTGAGGTTGGACCTTGTTCAGAAAAATGTAATGTATTATGTAAGTCACTATTGAGTGTTAAATGTTTAAGAATTACAGGATTATTTGATCGCCATTTACGTAAGTTAAATTTTGCAGATGATAGAACCGTATGTACCCTGTTTGAAATGTCAACAGTTTCAGCTATGGTATCCCCTCCACTGAGAAAGTCATCAACATAAAAGTCACGTCGTATAGCACGTTGTACGCGAATGTCGTCAATGTTATCAGCCAAACTCACAAGACACTTAGTGGCTAAATAGGGTGCAGAAGCGGTACCATAGGTAACCGTGTTTAACGTGTATGACCTAAGAGGAGAAGAAGATTCGAATCTATATATTATTTTTTGAAGAGGTCGTTGACTTGGATTTATTTCTATGGCCCTGTACATTTTTTCCACGTCACCTGTGACCACGTACCTATGCTGACGAAAACGTGTTAAAATGGAAAACAGATCGTCTTGAACTACGGGACCGACCATCTGAATATCATTAAGTGACATTCCCGAACTGGTAGCGGCTGATGCGTCGAATACTACGCGTAGTTGTGTAGTGGTGCTAGAACTGCGAATGACTCCATGATGTGGAATGTAATAAGTTTTCATGGAGTGTTCGAGTGATGGAGTACAGTCAGAGTCTAATGTCATATGACCTAGGCGCTCATATTCCTTCATGAATTCGTTGTATTTGTCATGAAATACTGGATCGCGTTTAAATCGCCGTTCGAGGGAAAGAAAACGATTCCTAGCATTGCTAAAAGAATGCCCTAATGTACTAGGATCCCCTTTTAAAGGCATTGTCACGACAAATCCACCAACTTCGTTACGGGTGGTGGTTTGAGCAAAAGACTGCTCACACAATCGCTCTTCAAGTGAGAGTAAGTGTTTTGATGAAACATTGTCAAGCTCCCAAAATTGAGTAAGGTCGGGAGTGACATTGGAATGATGGCATAAATGATTATTGGAAAAACATGACTTTTGCGAAATACTACCTGAAACTAACCATCCTAACTTGGTCTCGCATAGTTTAGGTAGGTTTTTCCCTAAATCTATCGTTTGGTTACCTAAGACATTCCAGAAAACTTCGGCCCCTACCAGGATGTCTACGACCGACGGAACGTTAAAGTTCGGGTCTGCTAACATAAGACCTGAAGGAATAGGGACATGGCTAACATGCACGAATGAAGACGGCAGGACCTTTGTGATTTCAGGCAAAACAAGACACTCGACATCTGCAGTAAAGGCACAGCATAATGACTCTATCGAGAGGTGGCAAGACTGTGTACTGGTAGATGTGTAATTATTTATACCCGTTACCTTGGTGCTCGTACCGCGTCGTAACAAACCCAGCTTCTCCGATAAACTCCGCGTAATAAAGTTGGCCGTACTGCCGTTGTCCAGCAGAAGGCGCGCTGTATACTTCTTACCCGTCACGCTAGTCACGTTCACCATAGCTGTGGACAGTAAAACATGCGCAGAAGTAGCAAGCTGCATAGAATTGGCTGATAGCACAATGTTTGAAGAAGGTGAAGCGGAAAGCAAGGCAGAAGGCATGGCAGAAGACAGAGGATTGGAAGCAAGTTTGGGCTCGTTATTATCTAAATGTAAAAGCGTGTTGTGCTTTATTTTGCAATACTTGCAATGTGAAAGTCTGCATTTTTTTGCATTATGGCCAAGGCGTAAGCAATTAAAACAAACATCATAATCTTTAGCCTTTTGTATGCGTTGTTCGATTGACAATTTCCTAAATGACTCACATTTAAACAAAGTATGTGCTTGGGAGCAAAGTGGACATTTACTGTTATTTAATTTTTTATTGTGTTGTGCAGGTGTCGAATCAGTTTTGTTAGTGTGACTATAATTTAAGGCAACGATAGTACGACTTTCTAAAGGAAAATGATTCGACTCCACTGATTCTAACCAGTCCGCTTTCCTGCTTAAAAAGGAACAAAATTGAATTAAAGTTGGGTCGTCCTTAAAGGTGTTGTTTCTATGTTCTTCCCAGTCACGACTTGTTACAACGTCTAATTTTTTAACCATAAAGTAAATAATAATGTCATCCCAATATTGTGTAGGCCTTTTTAATGTAGTTAGTGCCCTCATATTTTTATTAATTATATTAACAAGGTTTCTGATGGAAACACTTGACTCTTGTGCTATAGGTTCACTATCAAATAAAGCCTGGAGATGATTTTTCACTAAAAGCCGGTTATTATTATAACGTTCGCACAATAAATCCCACGCAAGTGTATAGTGATCAGCTTTAAAGTCAATATTCTTAATTATAAGCGCTGCGTTTCCCTGGAGTGAAGCTCGCAGGTAGTGGAATTTATTAATATCACTTATGCTAGTGTTGTCGTGAATCAATGACCCAAATGTATCCCTAAACTCAAGCCAGCATTGGTAGTTCCCATCGAAATGAGGCAAATCTATTTTAGGCAAACGAACAAAGGAATTCCTATTTGAAACATGTGCACCTGAGTCAGCATCTTTGAAGCACGCCTCCGACGCAGCACCGTTGGCCGAGACACCGAGCAGACTGCGCGTGAGTGCCACCAGGTTAAAGAACTGGCGGTCAAAGTCCTCACGCTCAGCTAACGAAGACTCGTCGTCATCGGAAAGCACTTCGATCTGTGTCTGAAACGCATCAAATTCGGTGTGTAGGGCTTGGAATTTATTAAAACGTTCTTCTAAACCTAAACGCTGCAACTCAGATATGTCGGAACTGCTTTTTATTAAATTTAAATAGTTGCTGTAAATAGTAAGCTTCGACTTAATGGAACTACGTTTCTTTATTAATGTTTTTAAATTATCTGCCTGCATTGTAAAAAATATAAAATCACAGCTGATCGTAACAACACTAATGAGCTTAATAGAAAAAAAACTGTCCGTTAGAGAACAAAGGGATCAAGGTCAACTACGTAACACGTGTTTACCTCGTGCTAATGACCGAGTGTTTTGCAACAAAATTATGCGTATTTCATCAAGCACTTAATAAGTATTGTATAACTATAGAAAACACTGGAAGATGGGAAGGAGAAACAACGATTTTTGGCAAATTAGAAATTAGATAAAATACTAATTGGAACGGCTCACTCAAATACAGTAATACTCCCAGAGAATGACATCAGCTCCCACGATGATAATGCAGGCTTCCTCGGGAACGACTTCTTTGTTTCAATCGGCGTGGTCGTGGCACGTGGTGTCCGCGAACGGCCAAAGTCCACACAGGCAAGCACGGCGACCGATGACGATGACGGCGTTTACTCGCGGCAAAACCGGTATTATTTCGCGATCGAAGGACCAATGTTGAAGGCTCAATCGGGATAATATAAATTAAAAGCAGTGGACTGTATATATGGTTGTATTGTTTGCTACAAAGTTAACGCGACCGTATAACAAAAGAGTGCCCGTAGCGGAGCGCGTCTGAGAGCCGAGTGGTCGAGTGGTGGCGGGGCTGGCCGCGGCGCTCGCGCGGAGCCGGTTCGGTCCCCGCGACCCCTCGCGTTCCCCGCGGTTGCTCGGTGCGTTTATGATGCGCCGACAACTTTCCATTATTATCTATTCAAAGGATATTAAAACATTGGACACCGTTAATCACGAAAATAAGTGGTTAACGCTTGTTAATTATTATTGAAACAACAATTTCAATACTATTAAAGGATAGACAGTGTTTATCTAGTATTGGTATAAAAATAATGATTAAGTTTTCAAAAAAAAAAGTGTAGCGCCATTATGTATGAATAATAGTGACATATCTATTCCAGACAAACAATGTATTTGTGGATACAATAGGAGCAGTATCCATTACCGTTCGCGTGATCATAGACAGTAGATATTGTGTTCCTAAAACAGTCGTTCGTGAACAAACAGTGCGACGCGACGACATTTACAATATTACTCTTGGGGTATCGGGAATATTTTACTGTAAAACAAGAGCTTTAATATCGACTGCATTCACTTGAAAAATATCATCATCAGAATGAAAACTAGGAGGTTTTTGGAAACTAAGAACAAATTACTATGATCCTTTTATCCATATACTAATTCTATGTTATGTAATATGATAAAAAAGAGATTAAATTTCAATTTCATGTCCGTCCCGTCCATTGTTTTTTCAATGTCATCTATTATTCAAATTGCAAATCGGGATAAAATTTGTTTCAATCTGTCTGATGTTTTTACAAATTCAGCCAAATAGAATATGAATTTCCAAAAATATTAGCTTTGTGCTTTTTTGACTATATGATTGTAAAATTTATTGAAATCGTTGCCTGACTGTTGTTTTAAGAGAGGCTAATTTGTCTAGCCAAGCATTAGAATATATCGTAAGGGTCATTTAAATGTTTAATAAAAATACATGTTTCAGGGAATTTTATGAAAATATTTGCTACCGTTGTGGTTTCCAAAAGATTTTGTATTAAATTTGGTGATTTTTTGCTATTAATTTATTGAATTCATCATCTGATTTAACTCCAAATGTTTAGCAAAATTGTCACTGGCATTAATTTTTACAGTACCAGAGACGAAGTTCGACATGATTCAAGACAGACTGGATGACAAATACTTGAACATTATTTGTTCAGTTGAAGGAGTTTTCCCTAAGCCGGACTTAGTCATCTTGGCTGGAAATAGGTAAGATTTATTTGTGTAATAAGAGTATACTGTTTTTTCATTTTAAAAACAAAGGTTAGATACATAAGAATAATATTATTATACTCGCTGTATCTCTTGCAATAAAGCATACACATATTAATTCAAAACCACAAGTGAGCTTTCAAACAACATCTTTATTACAATACAGTTGCATAGCTAGCAATTGGTAGCAAAACAATTGATATCGCATTCAAATCCACAAAGCAAACATTCCTGCACCTCTTCTCGAATCTTCATCGAAACAATCTTCAGATTCTGATCCAGTTATAACTAGTTCAAACTAGACTTGCGAATCAAATCATGCATCTTCTAATGAAAGCCTCCAATCGATTCCAAGGATCAAAACTCAAAGGCTAACGTGGCTGTTGTGTGACAGAGCTTGAGTTACGATGCTACGCTAAATTGAACTTTCCGTTCTGTATTCGCTGATAGGTTTATATCAATGGTTGTAGACTGTTGTGTGGTGACACGTGTCAATTTTAGCCACTGCAGCAATATGTTGTTGTAGTGGCTAAATTTGACAAGTGTATGTGTACTAATCGATTTGAAACAATATTAATTTCTGCCAACTAGTAGTAGGTTGAAGTCAATGTTTATTTATTTATTTAAAACTTCATGCAACAATAAACTTAACATAGGCGGACTTAATGCCTAAAGCATTGTCTACCAGTCAACCATAGGGTGGTGCAGAGACCAAGTGGTAAGTGAAATAATATATGATAGATAGTAATGTTTTTTAATGTTTGCCTATTCTATTATTGTATTCACTTGTTTATTCATCTGTGATACCAAGGATCGACCGGTGTTTAAGGGCGGACCTAATATATTCAGTAGGTATTACTCTATTTATAAACATACTCCCTCACAGTCTAGACACTATTGACTATGCAAACTCCATATTATCAATCACTGAAACCATTCAACATCTGACGCCGAGAGAATAAAACTATTTGTTGTAATATTGATATCCATACTATTAAAAAAGTTCTTGAAAACAGAAATCGGGTCCAATATGATGTAGTAGAAAATAAATTCCAATGAATTGGTTGGAATGGGGCACAACGGCTGAAACTTCCGGACATCCGATTGGTTCGTGAATAATACCGGATACGATCACTTGAACGTTCCTCAATCGCAAAACATAAGGAAAAATATTGGGTAGCGAACCGTTCAACTTCGAAACTACCTCATAGCATTACATGTAAGATTATAATTGCTTATCTTTTTACCTCTCTTACCTTTCAAATTACTTTTAAATAACTACAGACTTTCAATACCTTATGAACATGCAATATCATATCGTATTTCTATCTGCATAACAATGACAAATTTGTAAATCCTTCTCTTTCTGAAAAATCTCATAAGAAATTAAGCGTTCACATTTGTCGGTTCCAAAAACAAAAGAAACATAATTAAAATAATTTAGGAGTCAGATCCAGTTTTGAAGATTATACCCTACATACAAGCAAACAAATGTTACCTCTTTGTAATAAAACTGTAGACATACCCGCAAATGTTACATTATAGTATCTTCTAGCGTGCCAATTCAAAATAACCTTCCATATGTTTACAAACCTTAGAATTTTAGACTGAATAATTTGGATGCTCCACGAAAGTTGGCTAACAACCCCGACATCGGGCTTGCGATCACATACCCACCCGAGTGGATTTAGTTTGTCGTACCGGTATTACCTCCATTCAGTAATTCTTGTACGAGGGAATCATATGGAGGGACTACCCTTTAATCTCGGATTACGGCGAGCTGTAATATCGACGTCAACTTGTTTATTTGCTGTTTTTATTTTGAAAGTTATTTATACAGCTGGTAAGTTTCCAAACAAAAAATAAAGTGGACATATTATTACACCAGTATTTTTTTGAAAAAGAACTACAAGGGAGCAATTTATAAGCTCTCCCAAATTTTGCCTGACATCATAATGCAGTCTAGTTTTTTTTTGAAAATCGAAAATATGATTTTGAAGAAGATTGCGTTGCGCATTTAATTATGCGTGTGGAAATTGATAAGTTAAGATTATCATTGAATGTTCTCATCACAAATAATCCAGATAGAAGTAATCTAAGCAAGCAATCGCATTGTCCTCAGACCACTAAACGCCAAGTCGTCGATCAAAGTCATTGAGGGCCGCTACACAGCCCTAACGAGTTCCGTCGTGAGGATAGATGCTCTGCCCCCCACCGTGGAGATTCTCTGCGACATGCAGGTCCCACTCGCCAACTATTACAGCAGGAAGAGGGATCTATTTTATAGAGGTGAGATTTTGTTTCGAATAATCCCTACTAATATTATGAACGCGAAAGTTTGTAAGTATGGATGGATGTTTGTTACTCTTTCACGTAAACACTACTGGAATGGATTTGAATGAAATTTAATATGGATTAACACATAGGCTACTTTTTATCCCGAAAAAATGTAGCGGGTAATACCGCGGGGCGCAGTTAGTTAATCATATAAACTTAATGTTTTATTCTAAAAGTCTGACTTTTGTATAGTAGAAGGGATAGGTACATATATGTACGCTTGATAGACATCAGATGGACACACTTTCCCGGTCTTAAGGGAATTGTCAGAATACTTCAAACCACAAACATGTATTATAAAAACATTTTCTTTTAAATACTATCTCATCATCCAAAAAAAGGAACTAAATACTTTTTGAACAAGGAGGTTATTAGGGTATTTAACGTAAAGCCTCGTTCTCAATACGCGACGAAATTCTCAAAAAAACTTTTTTAACAAACAATCACCTGGCGTTATTGCCTTTAATGAATAATTACAAAGGATATACTTTATTTATTTATTTATTTATTTAAACTTAAGTACAGTTGTGTACAAGGCGGACTTAATGCCTTAAGCATTTTCTACCAGTCAAACCTTCAGGTAGTGCAGAGATAGAAACGGTAGATGCACAAACGATTGTAAAAAACAGGAGAATTCATAATACATAATTATTATCTTATAAACATACATAAATTATAATACTTCATTACATATGATACATACATAAATACATACATACAATATAATAATATCCGTAGTTTGGTCGAGATACATCATGAATCCGTCGTCTTGTCGAGTAGGTATCGTTTAATTTTCTTTTTAAAGTTTTGCCGATTATTTACCATCCTGATCTCACGAGGGAGCGCGTTCCAAAGAAGAATGGATTGAATGAAGAAGGTAGAGTGAACGAAATCAGAGTGATGGGAGGGACATTGAAGAAGACGATTAGTGGAAGAACGAAGATGCTTGTTGTGGTTGTCACAGAGGTATTGAAAGTGAGATGTAAGATATGTAGGGCAGTTTGGCAGAAATAATATGGAGAACAAGGTGGTCAAAGCCCTCATGTTTCTGCGTTCGCGGATAGGCAACCAGTTCAATTGCGACCGATACACAGAAACATGATCATATTTACGAAGATTGAAAACGAATCGAATGCAGTTATTTAGAAGTCTGTCGAGTTTGTTGAGTAGATCAGCATTCAGGTCAAAATAGCAAACATCACCATAGTCGATTATAGGAAAAACTAAGGTCTGCATAAGCATAGCCTTTGTCTGAGTGGGCAAAAAGTTTTTGAGACGGTAAAGCGCTCGTAAGGTACCCGTTACTTTTTGACAAACATTGGCGACTTGGGGTCGCCAGCTGAGGTTTGAGTCGAGATGAAGACCAAGATCTTTGACGCTTGGGCTCAGAGGGATTACAAGGCCATTGAAAACTACGGATGGAATAGTCACACTGCTTATGTTGCGGATGTTTCGATGGCTACCTAAAATTATGGCTTGGCACTTGTCCGGATTTACTGCAACACCGAACCTCTCGGACCAGTCCCTAATTACCTCCAGGTCCCTGTTTATAGCAGTGATGGCATCCGACAGATTTTCTAACCTAGCTTGTGAGTATAGTTGCAAGTCATCGGCATAAAGATGATACGCACACTGAAGTTTTTGGGTAATCAAGTTAATGAAGATAGAAAACAGAAGAGGAGAAAGTATGCCGCCTTGTGGAACGCCAGATAACAGGTCACACCAAGTTGAAAACGAATCCTCAACATGTACTGCCTGCTGACGTCCTTGAAGGTAGGAAGAAAACCACTCCAGCGCTTCGGGAGAAACCATGAGATGGGTAAGAATGGATAAGAGGATGTCGTGGCTGACGGTATTGAAGGCATTGGAAAAGTCAATCAATACTAGGATTGTGACCTTGGAGTCCTCCATTCCAGTCCTAATATCGCCAGTCACTTTGAGGAGGGCAGAAACAGTGCTATGTCCAGGTCTGAACCCAGACTGCAGAGGACTTAAAAGGTTGTTTTGGAGTGTAAATAGCGACAACTGTTTATGAACACAGGCCTCCAGCACCTTGGATAGGAAGGGAAGGATGGAAATAGGGCGGAAGTGGCATGGAAGGGAGGGATTCGGGATTTTAGGTAAAGGAAGAACATAGGCTTTACGCCACAAAGATGGGAAATGTCCTGATTTTAGGGAATAGTTAACAATATGGGATATGGCTGGGAGGAGTTGATCCAATGCTGTGGTGATCATGTTGCGACTGATGTTATCGCAACCCACAGCCCTGGATTTGATGGACAGGATGATCTTCCTAATCTCTCCCGATGCAACTGGAGTGAAGCTGAAGGGATTTATGTTGAGACGCGTGAGACCTGCAATGAAATTGAGGGTATCAAATTTAGTTAGACGATCTAGTTGTGGAACGGTAGAGAAATGCTTGTTTAGTTCGCCTAAGCTCACTGAGTTAGGCAGGTCCAAGTGACGCGATTTGCCGATACCTAAAGTACCAAGGAACTTCCAGATATCGGCAGAAGATGAGGAAGAAATATTGTCAAGGATATGACGGCGTTTAGCGTTGCGTATCATCTGGTTGCAACGATTTCTAGCAGCCTTGAAGATGACCCAGTTGTCTTCGACACGGTCCTTTTTGTATCGACGGAAAGCTCGATTCCTCCGTCTCATCGCCATCTGAATTCCCTTTGTCATCCAAGGGGCAGGAGGACGCTTGATTTTAACTTTTTTCACTGGTGCATGAACATCATAAATCCCCATCACTGCCTGATTAAATATGTGTACCTTGTCATCGATAGAAGTGGCCTCTTCGAGAGGTTTCCAGTCTATCCCGGCTGCTACTTTAGTGTACACAAAATAATATCTTTATGAATCCTTATTAAAGAACAAGGAATTAATTTGTATTTTTCTCACAGATCCCCCGCCTCCGTCAGAAATACCTAACATGGAACAAATTGCTCCCGATTCTGGTAAGATTCATTGAATTTATTTATTCGTAGAACTCATTTCGTACAAGTACTTCACCTTTTTGAAATATTAAATAGACATCATTTCAATTTATTCGTAGTAATTAACATCAGATTCACTTGAATTCACTAATTGATCTCTTTACCTACTTAAATAATATTATGTGTTGGAAAGTCACAGAAAATAAAAAAAAATGTCTCAATTGTAACGTGTGGACTTAAAACCCAATCTAATTACTTAGCCTTGACGCAAATTCTTAACTTATTGTTTTACCTATAGTTATAATGTTACGTAAATTTATTGATTAGTTATTTATATTTTTTTTTGTTTTAGGTCACCAAACAGTGTCAACCATGATGCTCTTACTCACATCGTCAGTCATCAGCTTGCTACGGTTACATGCGACTTGACGAAAAGATCTCAAAATATTTGTTATGTATTGTAAAAGGTTCGAGCACAACGTGAAATATAACAGTGTTGTCATACTTAAAGGAGTGTGAGTAAAACTCACGGTAGGCCCGTAGGTCTTCCACACGCTACGCTACATGCCGAGGGTCAAACATCATCGTTGTTCTGCACCTTGGAGTTCAGTGTACAATGTTCACGATATACACGATATTTTCCCAAAACTTTTTAAAAATCTAAATGTTTATTTATCCATGTGAAGTCTGGCAGACATGTGTATTTTAAATATTGACGATTCTTTAATACGGCCTTTGTTGCAAGATTCAAGCTGACATTGATGAATAAGTATTTTAAAATAATGATTAGAATGCATTGTTTGAATTTGTTTTGTAAAAGCTTATAAATCGAATCGCAGTGTTTTTACCCTTCAAAATAATCGTAATTCCATTCATTGTTTTATCACACTAATATTATAAAAGCGAATGTTTGTGTGTTTGTATGTTACATCTTCACGCTTAAACGGCTGGACCGATTTTGCTAAAATGGTATGCAGGTAGCTGGGACCCTGGATTAACACATAGGCTATTTATACCGAAAAAATTTAGCAGGCAAAACCACTTGGCGCAGCTAGTTGTTTATAATGTGTCGAAGATTAAAGATAGAAAAACTGCCAGCTATTTAGAGCGCCAGTAATATTTTATAGTTGTAATATATTTTTAAATTAATATAATTATAAAAAAACTACATGTATCACAGATAAATTCTAATATAATTTCATAATAATATTTTCTATATCTATTTATTGTAGGCACTAATAAGTCCCAAACAGCAGATTTACTTCTGGAACAACCCAAAGTTATTGTAAATACAATATTTATAGTAAGAAAGTTATTTACATAGTTACAGTAGAGTTAAAACCTTGTACATGTACAAGTAAACTTTGTAAACGAAAAAGGCGTAAAAGTTTGTTGCTTCATCGAGTTCGAGCTAACAATTGGACCGCCATGCCGTCCCAACGATGTATCTAATACGAATTTGAGCGGAATTGCCACGTGCCTTGCAAAGTTGTCTTTTAAAAGTAAATAAGTGAAGTTGTCATAGCTTCGAATTGACCCAGCAGGGTTTAATAAACAAAATTTGTGTCTAAGGCTTGGAAGGTACTAATGCGAGAATGTAGCTCTACGAAATCGTGGAATTAAACATCGAATTTCATGTTAATGTACTCGTTGTAAAACGCAAACGCTCGTCAATTTTCTATGTTGTATAAGCATGATATAAAAAACAAAACAATTGCAAGTTTCGAACCTGCAAATAGCAAGTTGTCGTTTGTGACGTTCTAAGGGTGAGGCCTTTGTTCAACAGTAGACGTATTTCGGCTGATGTTGAATATGAATCAGCGGTGATAATTTTACTTTTTCTCTATTGCCTAGCCTGATTCTAGTAAGCACTACATAATATACGTAATTACATTGTTAAAATATTTTTTAAACCCTACAGAACGTCACATAAATAGACCATGTCAAGTTCATTAAATAAGTTTGTAAGTATAACATGAATACCTACTACGTGTATAAATAGAAATGTTTAAAACATTCCAAAGATAAGTTTAATCTAGTCTTATAATAAACAAGATAAACAAATTATATTCGTGTTTCACTGAATTCTATCCTTAATTAGTACTGGAAACGCCCACGGTAAGGTAAGGCTGTGTTTAGGAAGACATAACAACAATTTTTCTTATTTTTTTGCGTCATGAAGAAAACAATACCTTTAAATATACCTTTTTTTTTTTTTTTGTTTTCGGGGGGAAACCTTCAAAAGGCCCCCGGCCCCTATGGGGTAGGGACTGGGGAGTGTGGGATTTCTACCTCACTAAAACCACCCCGGTGGTCACCATCTGCACGAACAAGGGAAGTCCCGGGACCTCTAAAAAGAACAACTCCGGAACACCTTTAAATATACCTAGATGAAATATTATCAGGAAGATTTCCTATAATGTTGCTTCTGTCCTGCTAGGTTACTACGAGCTTGTAATGCAGGACACTTTTCGTCGTGGAAGCGAGATGCCGACTACCCTGCACGTAGCGGCTAGTGGGCTCGAAGTGGGGTACGAATCCCGCGTCGGGCAAAGTGTTGGTTTTTTCATTAGGCGATTCGTAGAAAACTCACCATCTATTACATTGGGACGTATAACATAATTGGCGAAATGTGGGTTACTATATAGGTACACCTCAGCCTACTCCTTCGGGGAATACAGGCGTGATGTGTTAATGTTTTTATCCTATAAGGAAGACATAAGTACCTATAAGCAAGATTGAATGTGAACCTACATGAAACGCACGATGTTCACACAACAACATGTCCCTATAAAAGCATCGATACCCAGTTTTAAAACCCACTATCAAATTCAATTTGCTTTCGTCCATTAAATATAGTTTGAAACTAACGCGCACGCGGTTTTGTATAATAAAACAACTAACCGTCTGTTGTTTTTTCATAGCTTTTTGCTGAACAAAGGAATATTTTAAATAGCTACACAAGTTTTAATTTAAAAACCGGTTATCGGTAACTATACATACTAGAATAGTACTCGTACATCTATAGACTATGAGGTGCAAGTAGAGCGTCTCCACGAGTGACCATACTTAAGTACGTCCGGCGCACCCTGGACGGATAAACTTCCTACCTCCTTATTGACTGACCAAGCTCTACACCACTGTGTGACGTTCCATGTAGCTAGTGGGTCAAGCCGATACGAAGAAGAAGAAGAACTTCTATAGACAGGTATGTTCAGTAGGGATGGGTAAAGAAGACTGAATTGACATGCTATGATCAGTGATCATCTATGATTGCGTACATTTTGAAGACTAACATTTCTTATAGATTTTAAAGTCTCAAATAAGTTTGACCATCGTGTATGTTTAGGCTAGTATCATTCTATCCAAAAATTAAAAGAATAACAAATTTAATTAATAAAAAACAGTAACAATAGTTAAAATTGTTGGACATTACTTCGGAAATAAACTATTAATTAAGAGACTTTAACAATCTCCTTCAACATCACAACAAATTTCCTTTAAACCTTATTGTCACACTACAAAACTTAGTCAAGCCAATATGTATTACATCAAACCAATTTAAAGTCACTAAATAAAACGCGCATGTATTCAAAATGAACGGCAACAAGCTGCGCCATGTAGCGAGAGTCGTTAAAAAGTTCAACAAACTACAATACACATCAAATATTTGGTTCCAATTTATGTAGCCGTGGTTTAGTTCTTGTTTGGAATTTTAGATGCGCGCATGCATACATACAAGCTTGTAATCCCTGGAGGGTAGTGGTCCACCTAATCAGGAGTATATGCTTTAACTTTTTCAGTCTCATAGTGGCAGCGACCCGATGCGGTCGTGTTTGCTGACGTGAATTTTTATTAAATAAATGCAAACGCGGCGGCGGAAGCCGCTGCTCGAATTCTAATCGCTATGAGTCAACCACTCGTAGCGAATGAATTGCTGGCGTTCTTGCAGCAGAAGCTGGACGTGATGGACGAGGTGTCCGCCATCCAGATCTGCGCAACGAACTTCAGCGAAGAAGATGTGGCAGCTGCTAAGCTGCTCCTGTACAAGTCGCTCAACAAGTGCGACCAGATGGTGTCCCGCAGGCGTGACGGGACGAAGAAAAGCATTCAGGACATCATCACGCTGCTCAAGGAGACCGACCCAGACGACGTGCCGACTTTTGTGGCGAGGGACCTCAACAAGCTCCCTCCCGTAACCTTCGACCACGTCGACGTGACCAGCCTTTTGAAGGACATAGTCGTCCTCAAGGCTAGCCTAGCGGAAGTACAGCAAAGGTTGGATGCATCCCAAGTTACTGTTACCGACTTGCGGAAAGAACTTAGTGATTTGCGCAACACAGTAACAGAAACTAGGTCAACACCGGGTGCAATGAACGTCAACACGCGTCGCGGAGCTGCCCTTGATACATCGGCGGTCAGTTTCGCGTCAGCGGTTTTGTCGTCGCCGCTGTCAACGCCGAAAATTGCTGAGCTAGCAGAGTGTGCACCCCGCGCGCCCAGCCCGCTCGCTACTGTCCCCGCGGGGCCTCCCGCGCCCGCCGACAAATACGTCGTACAGCTGACAAGATCTGCAGCGCCAGCGCAATTAAAAAGTTATGCGCGTGTTTTAGAGAGTACTCCCAGTGCTCTCATAAAGAAGCCCGTCTCCGAGAAGGAAATAGCAAAGGTAGACGAAGATGGCTTTGTGAAGGTGCAAGGGAGGAAGCGCCGTCGCAGACCCAACAAGAACCGCTGCGGCACAGCTCCTGTGAAACCCAACACCACAGTGCGTGCTGCCCAGCCGAACACACCGGTGTACGTCTCCCGCCTGCACTACACCACTAAGGAGGAGGACATCGCTGAGTACGTGCGCCAAAAGACGAAGTACAGGCCGAGGGTGCAGTTACTGGAGTCGCGCCGTAATGTCAATTTCAAGGCATTCGTGGTGCGAGTACCGAACTGTTTCCTGCCCCTCGTCATGGACAAAGACTTTTGGCCGCAGGGCGTGGTGTTCCGTCGCTTCCGCGGATCAGTACCACAGGAGAGCACGAAGACAAGTGCAAAGTGAAGTGCTATTAACATAGTTTTAAGTTTTTTATTTACTAACACAATTTGTATTTAATTTATATATGTTAGTCTGTAAGGTATATATCTATGGGCCATTGAAGCCTGAAAATAAATGATATTATTATTATTATTATTATTATTATTAACGGTCATGATAAGTCCCATGTAACATTTCATGAGACATGGCCGAAATGGATATTTTTTTTCAGTAGCACGAAGAGAATTTTTTTGATACATTTTAAAAAGGACTTATCTATATGTTAATATGCACATAATATTATCTAGATCTAAAAACGGATGTTTCCAAAGTTACGGAAACCTGAACAACCAACATTCATCCCACTACGGTTGTTGCTAGAAATCGAACGTAATATTTAATGCTTTCCAATCACCCAATAAATTATTATTATTATTTCAGCCATGATCGTCCCACTGCAGGGCAAAGGCCTCCCTTTCCTTCCTCCATTCCTCTCGGTTGTGAGCTGCATTAGACCAATTTACCAATAAATAGTAAAATAAAATATTAGCATTTATGTACGTTAAGCTTAAAAGATTCGTTTGAATAACTCACAAACACGGATATAATAAATACATAATTTATTGTCATTAATAATCACTATAATACTCTAAAAGGTAGCACAAAAAAAATGTATCCATCTATAAAATTGTCTCTATTCCGCACAATTTCCTTCAACAACGCATTTATCAAACGACAAAATGTAAGCTTACACTTTTCCATAACAGTAATTGGCAGAAGTATGGGAAAGCATCGCACGTTATTTCCCACGCCACATGTTGTGGACAATGACTTTTTTTTCAACCAATCCAATCCTTTTGGACGCAATACACTCCCGTGTGAATTGGGAGCGAGCCGCCACCTGCTATTCCTGATAGGTCCACATCAATTCTGATGGCCATATAGGTACCGAAATTTGGAATTGGATGCAAACATGACACCGATACTGTTAACGGGTTAGGTGTGAATATTGGAAGGGTTAAATATGAGAGCAAATATGTTAAGACAATATCAGTAAGGTCCCTAAAAAAGTATTGACGGGTCTACGTCGAAATGTTATTTGATTTTTGTTACTACATGTTTTATTTTTTCTTCTGAAAGTTACGCCTTGTCGTCTTCATCGTTAACGCAACTATTGTAATATTTTTTACATTTAAAGTGCTCTCAGTCCCCAGCAAAGCAATTTCCCCTCCTCTATTAAATGCCTGTTACTGCAATTCCATGAACACGTATTTCATTCACTCCGCCGTTCATTCGTCGAGATTTTCACTTTCCCTTTAATACGTGCAAAGTAACTCAAACGTCTTCGTAGCACTACTTATTACATTAAATATTCAGTATGTACATAATCACGACTATGTTCCCGAGGGGTAGGTAGAGGTGTCGTACTTCACACCTACATTTCACCACACAATTAACTCCCAAGGGTAATAATTAAATATTCAGATTAAGTTAAAGTATCTTTGAGATGGCCTAAAGGTTCACAGACTGAATTAGTATTTCAAGCTAACCGTTTGACGTTTCCCAAATGATTATGGAGTTTCTTATTTATTTTGACCTTCTAAGAATTATAGCTTATGTTTAAAAGGTAGACACATGCTTTCTTCCCAATATATAGGAGTTTTATTTTACTGTAAGGAAAATATAGGGGTGTGAATTGGGTAGCTTTTCCTGCTCCGTTATGGAATAGAAACGCGATGGAATGAAATGAAAGTAACTGCATTATGTTAATCGGATTTTAATAAAACGCCACTATGTCCTCAAACGATCAAAACTTTGTTTATTTACATAAAACCAAACTTAACAAAGCCAAAAATTGTCAGGGGAAATCAGAACCACGCTGGACTATCGAGCAGCTCATGATAAAAGCATAAAGCAACATCAGCTAGCTAATGCCTCGGTGAGGGACACCGAAGACAAGTTATACCGGCTTAGGATCCCCCGCAAATAAATTTCCCATGAGGCGCGTATTTTACATCGGTCGCGACAACCGAGACGCAAGATGATCCGAAATATTTTTAAAAAGACGCAAGGAGACGCACTATTTATTAGTTTTGCTGGATATTGAAGCTTGGACGATATTCATGGGAATTTGAAACGAATTGGGGATTTGTTTTATTTTTTGTGTCAAATTCTTTATTGCGTTCATGTGTACAGTGACATGTTTTACTTAAAGCTATGTCAAGCAAGGAAAGCGACAATAGGCCCGACTAATGGCAATAGGCTTTACCTAGCCAACTGTGAGTATACGCTCACCTAACTCGTTGTTTTGATGAAGAATTTGAAGCAGCTTTTTTTAACGGTAACTTGACCAATCCGCATAGTATCAGTTATCTGCACAATGTTACGTTATTCATAACATAACACCACGCCTGTATTTCCCGAAGGGGTAGGCAGGGGAGCACATACAGTACACCCAGATTTCGCTAGTTATATTTTTAAGTCCCAATGTAATAGGGGGTGAGCCTATTGCCATCAACCGAGCACAAATCCAGACTCAGTGCTGCGCAGACTACTAAGAATTACCTAATGGAAAAACCCAGTAACACTTTGGCCGACCCGGGATTTGATTCCAGGACCTCGTGCTCAGAAGTCGCGCTTAGCAACCACTAGACCAAAGAGGCAGTCCACAATTTTAGATAGAGGCAGGCACGATACAATCAGTTGCCTAATAACACCTTCCACTTACCACTCTTTATTTAACCCCTCTACTTCATTAAGCTGAGCCAAAAACACCAACTCCGTTGATATTTCTATTACCCCGATATTCCAGCCTCGTATCGTACGTTTACAAAATAAATAGAATGGAAACAAAAGTTAATATTTTTGTAATCGTGGCCCTCCAATTAATTAATTTAATTAATCCAGTTCGTGAAGAGTCGGGGAAGGTCGGAATGCTTTGCTTTCTTTGAACTTTTCTTATAAATAAGCCTTTGTTATGGAATGAACAGACAAAATTTATGGTTGTTTTGTAATAAGCGCTATTTAAATATTGGATGTTATTCATCTTGCTTATACTGTATCAGAGTAATTATTTAGTGAAATTCTTATGCTCTGTCTTAGGCTTAAAGTATGATTAATAGTTTGATGTTTTAAATATTATGGTTAAATTTAGTTTAGTTAGGTTCGTATAGAAATATTTTTCTTATTTATGTAGTAGAAAAAAGTAAAAAATACGGTAACATTAGCTTATAGTCAATATGCAAGTTATAACCTAATAACTATAATGTATTTACCAATCTAACATTTGCGATGCGAAAAGAGAGAGAGTTGGTCAATACCGTCGCATGTTATTCTTCTTTAAATAATTATGTATTAATTCACGAGATAAATATGCCTTTAATACACAAAAGATAAAACCGATAACTAATATAGTGTATTAAAGAAATACGACAAAATTTAAAGTGTCTACAATCTACTGCACAGCTTTCTTACAACAGCTACGAGTATATTATAGAAAAGACGACATCAATTTACTAAAGACTTATATTTCCTAATAAATATAAGTCCTTAGGTATATATTATAACCGTAGTTGGTCTAGTAGTCGCTAAGCGCGACTGCTAAGCACGAGGTCCTAGGTTTTTTTTTTTAAAAAACGTCGCCCCACACTAGGAATTTCTCCTGTGTCGTGGGTGCGTTTCACAAACACTAACACCCAGACTCGGGACAAACATCTGTGGTTCGCACAAAGTTTTGCCCTGTGCAGGAATCGAACCCGCAACCCTCAGCGCAGCAGTCCAATCGCTTAGCCACTGCGCTAATCAGGTCGTCGTCGTTTGAATCCCGGGTCGGGCAAAGTGTTACTGGGTTTTTCTACTACGTAATTCTCTGTGGCAGCACGGAATCTGGAATTGTGCCGGGTTGATGGCAGTAGGCTCGCCCCCTATTACAATTGGACCTAAAAACATAACTGCTGAAATGTGGGTGTACTAAATGTGCACCTCTGCCTGCCCCTTTGGGGAATACGGGCGTAATGTTATGATGACTTATATTCCCTTTTCTTTCTTAAAGTGTAGCCATAAATAGTTTCAGTTAGTGTCACATACTATCTCTATGAAATGCTCCAAAGGACCACTGCGTGTTAGTCACATATCTTGCGTAAGCCTTCTTAATGACTCGCCTTCCTGGTGCAAGACACATAAGAAGAGAAATTGAGAAAAATATTCCATTAGGGACTTGTCTATCTATCTTCTCTTCTTTATAATATTTAAAGCGATAGCTAGGCTCCTAAATAGCTGTATCTATCGCTTAATAACTGTAGTCACGTCTTTAAAGGACTAGTCTATTGCAATTAATTTACCCTACCAAGTTCATCGTTTTAGAATGAACTTTGCAGCTTTCGGGCTTGTTTACTTTTACTTACAAATACATTAGGTAGGTAGGTAAGTCTTTTATCGGTTGCATCAGCAAAAGTTTATTTTATCTTCTCCCTGTTAATGAAATACGTAAACAACAAGTAAACAAACGTACATTAAAATGTAGATTGTTTATTTTAAAACAACTTTTTCTAAGTATTTTGCATTGAAAGAACTGAATTGCTTACAATTTTCCAAATGGGTGACTACTGGTTATAAGCGCGATATGAATTGTAAACGAGAGGTCCTTATAAAGCACTGTTAATCAAGACAGTATAATTTTTAATACTTTAAGAAACTTTTACTCCTTTCTAAGCATATAGCGCGCACGAATCGGTGTAGGATTAACATAATAATATGTAGTTAAAGTTTAGGTAGAGTGCAAAAAGTTAAATATATATTGAGCGACCACTAGTTTCTAAACCTTGTCTATAAGAAAAGGAAGCTATGCTATTTAATTTTTTTAATGAGGAGAAGCCTAAAACTATTCTCATAACGATTTGACTCAAAAGAAATACTCATACAAAAGCAAACCATATGTTTTGAATCTCAAACCACAATAAAACAGAATGAAAGGTAAATAAATCTATAAGTACCCCTTAAATGTACATACACAACAACAATAGAAATTACTTATATACATATGTATGTAACAGCGAGCATTTCAATGTATCCAGCCTGCGGTAGGCCCTAAATCAAAATAAATTGAGATATACGATCCTGTCACATGGAACTAACTGACTAACTTAGGAGGGCTTGCCGACTAGGCCGAAGCTATGCTTAGACGGTGCTAGTGATCGATTAAGGCGAAGACTGTTGCAGGATACACGACATAACCGCTACTAAAGTAATTATGTAGCCTGCCCCCTTACCATGAACTTTTACAACAGGACAGTTTACGATGGGGAAGCGAAACACCGCAGTTTTGAAAGTTCATGGTAAGGGGGCTGTAATTTTGAAAGAAGTGAAAAGGTACTCTACTTATAAAATGGCGTTATCGTATTCAATTTGACTACGTGTCGTAATTTTGAATTATAGGTGATTAAATATTATATCCGGCCGAAGATCTAGCTCAGTGGCGTGCCATGGGAGAGGCCTATGTCCAGCAGTGGATTGAGATAGGCTGATGATAATGATGAAATATTACTAACATGCTGTACGATTGTCAGAGTGAATTGAATATATCATTGCAGAATTAGCACATTCTAGACTTGGTTGTCGGATACTGGCGTTATGCTACACTTTAATGACACTGTAAGTAGCTACCTATATTATCTTACAAGCGGACTGTCTCCCTACTAATCACACCAGCAAAAAAATTACATAGCACATAATATCACGGCTATATATCCCAAAGGGGTATGCAAAGCCCAAAGGTGTATCTATAGCACATCCACACTTTACCAGATAAGTCATAGATCCCTGTATAATTACGGGTGAGCCTATTGCCATTAACTGAAGAAATACCTAATAAAAAAATCCAATAACACTTTGCCTGACCCGGGATTTGAAAACAGGACCCCGTGCTCAGCCGTCACGCTTAGCAACCACTAGACCAACGATGAAGTCTTAGAACAAACATTTGTTTTTAAGTAAAATAAAAGTGTACAACTATTCAACACTTAAAAGTGTCTCGCTACATACATTAGCGGGACTCCTCCAAACTGTACCAAAGAAAAGAGTAATGCGCAAAGATATTTTGGCAACTGCTAATGTACACTTAAGAAAACGTGTTTCTACTTGTTAATGGGCTTGTTTCGTAATGTAACACGCCATTTACCCGACACCCCGGTCCGTTTATCTGTCCACCGCTGTAAATAAAAATAATCGGGAAAGTAGCGAGTCCGTAAAATACGGATTGTTTTAGTCGGGACAGGTAATATAGATTTATAACCATAGTACAATCGTACGGCTAGACAAAGGCATTATTTCAATTTAATATTCCCTGTGGTTTGTTGTGAGTATTACTTTTAATTTTTAATGGCTCTAACCTAAATCCATAAGTCAAAGCTTACTAGATTCGAAGCACAAAATTAAATAAACCCTCCGATGAAGTTTGCCACACGCCCGATTCACTGTTACCCGTTAACTAACTTTAGGTCAAATAGAATATAGTGACGTCACGACACACAAGATGGCGGAATATAATTTAAATAAGGAACAGATTATAAGAAAAGATATGTTATCCTAAAGCCAATCGCGTAGCCTTTTTACAGGCTGAAGAATGTTATAAAAAGAAACTACGTAAATAAGAAAATTAAGTTTTTTGTCTGACTGCGGTGTGTGACAGATGCATAGGTCGTAACTTGCAGTACATGCGTCAGATCGGACAGTTGATCTGACAACGAATTCGAATCTGACGCACGGCGAACTAGAGGCACACACATAATAATTTATCTACGTCAGTCTTCCGAACTTCTGGCTTCACAATAGTCTAATACAATGTCAAAAGTAAAAACACTAGATCACTCACTCATTCGTTATACACAATGACGGTCTAATTTAAATTATCTAATGTCAGAAATCACACTTTTTTATACTAAATAATGTGCGCTTGTCTACTATTCGCCTGATGGTAAACTATATTGTGGCCTGTGATGGAGAGCGCCGACTTAATAAAAATGACATTCAGTAAACGAAACTAAAACAAAACGGTGACATACAAATACATGAATGACTGCCCCTGTAATGTGGGGACTTATATTAAAAGAAACACGAGTGTTCGGTGAGACGTCTCATTTAATACTGTCTATTGACCATACAATAACTAACTTAAATATACAGTACACGCACACCACTACACAATGGGGGTGGCGGTAAAAAAAAAAATATATTCTAGTTTTTTTTTTGCATTAGGTGCGTGATTTTTATTCATAAAACATAAGGTTTCGTTCTATTTTTATGCACAGTTTCAGGTTTATTATTTTTAAGAATAACAACATTTGGACCTTTATCTTCTAAAACACTATATGGACCATTAAACAATTGTTCCATTTTATTACCTGATTCATTTTTTAACAATAACAAGTCATCCTTATTGTATAAAAGTGGTTTACAATTTTGGTCGTAATTAATTTTTCTTACAATTTTACTGTGAACTAAATTTTGTTGAGCATCCTTATGCGCTTTTTGTAACCTATATCTTAATTCTAGAGCATAATTTTCAGTATTATATAATGGTTCAATACAATCTCTTAATCTAGTAGGTATTCTACATGGTTTACCAAAAACAAGCTCATATGGTGCGTACTTGGTTGCTGAATGGACAGTTGTATTGTAACTAAAACTCCAGAATGGTAGCCAATGGCTCCACGTTTCGGAATGTCCTTCACATTGTATGCGTAAAAAGTTGCGTAAGTTTTTATGAGAGTTCTCTAGCGCTCCTATTGATTGATGATGATAAGCAGTGGATGATTGTTTATCTATATCTAGAAGTTTACATACCTCTATCATAGTTGCAGCCATAAATTCTGCTCCTCGGTCTGTTGCTATTGCCTTTGGTATACCGTATCTTAATATAAAATTACTTACGAATGCTCTTGCTACAGTAATTGCGTCTTTAGTAGGTAATGCGTAGGCCTCCACATACTTACTCAATTCGCACTGTATCGTGAGTATATACTGATTACCTTCTATGTCCTTATCTAAAGGTCCTACTATATCTAAAAATATTTTTTCTAGGGCTCCTGAAGCCGTTGTAGTTATAACCATAGGTTCTTTATAACTAGGAGTATGTTTCATAACCTGACACTTAGAGCATTTGCTTACAAATTCTCTAACATCTCGTTCTAAACCTGGCCAAGTGTATTTCCTCTGTATATTATTTACCATGCGTCTCACTCCTGCGTGTCCGCTGGTTGGCAATAAATGAAAGTCTTGTAATATAAATGTCCGCTCGTTTTTATCAATAATTTTTTTGACATTTCGCAGTACGTGTATAATTATATTTGGCCATTCACGTCTACTATTTATTTCAATAGTTAATTCTTTTATAAACAACGCGTTGTATGAATCTTTAATTGTAAATATTTCTTGAATATTTAACTTTTTACAAAAGTCTCTTAATTCATTCACAAAATCGACTCGCGAGTATTGCGCTTTGAAATTAAGATTAACATAAAGTGTTTTATCTATCGGTGCGTACGCTAAACAGGTAGTTTCGTCCTGTATTTCTCCTTTTTGTCTTTTCTTGTTCAGTTCATGTCCCTTTATAAATGTTAAGTCGACACTGTTGTCGCTACTACAATCGGTCGGTTTTCTTAGTATATCTACGACTCGTGGTTGATCAGGCCCCTCGACGATAGGTATATTAAGATCCCGATTATTGTCTTTCTGTTCTATTTCTTTTAATTTCCTAATCTGTCCTCTAGTCATAACAGTTATAATTTCTTGATTAATTGTTTTTAAATCGTCAGATGTTATTTGGATACGCGATAACGCGTCGGCTACGACATTATTTTTACCTTTTATGTATACTATTCTGTAATCGTATTCTTCTAAAGTTAATCGGAATTTTATTAAACGACTTGAAGGATCTTTCATTCCAAATAAGTACAGTAACGGTTTATGGTCGGTCATAATTGTAAATGTTCTCCCATATAAATAAGGTCTAAAATATTTTACACACCACACTATTGCAAGTAATTCTTTTTGTATTACAGGATAATTTAATTCAGCTTTATTTAACGGTCTGCTTGTATACGCTATTGGCTTTAAATTTTTATTACAAAGTACTCCTCCTATCGCTACTCCTGACGCATCGGTTTGCAGAATAAATTCATTTTTATCTGAAAAATCTGGATATTCCAGAATAGGTGGTTTGGCTAATGCTTCTTTTAGAAAATTAAATGCTTTATTACACTCCTGTGACCAAATAAATGGTTGATTTTTTCTTAGTAGTTTATTTAATGGTATTGTAATTTCTGCAAAGTTTTTAATAAATTTTCTATAATAATTACAGAACGCAACAAATCGTCTAGTGTCGTCTGCATTTTTTGGTACTGGATAATTTTGAAGGATTTTTGTTTTATCTGGATCCGGTAAGACACCTGATGATGATACAACATGACCTAAATATAAAATCTCTTTTTTCATAAATTCGCATTTATGTGGATTGAGTTTAAGATTTACTTTCCTGAATCTTTCAAACACCGATATGAGATTTTTATTATGCGTTTCTAAGTTCCTACCGAAGACAATGACGTCATCACAATATACAAACGCTTTATCATAAGTGAGTCCCGCTAGCGCTATTGACATAACTCTACTGAATGCGCTTGGACTTATTTTGAGACCCATAGGTAGGCGCTTCATCTGGTACTGACCTGAGCCGGTAGTAAATGATGTAATCTTTCTGCTTTCTGGTGTAAGTTTTACCTGATAAAATCCTGAATTTAAGTCTAAATGTGTAAAATATATTGATCCTCCTAACGAATCAAGGATTTCTGCAATATTAGGAAGTGGAAATTTGTCATCCTGTATGACTTGATTTATTTTCCTGTAGTCAATTACTAAACGCCATTTTTTATTTCCTGACTCGTCGTTTTTTTTCGGAACCAACAAAACTGGACTTGACCATGCACTACATGATTTTTCAATTATATCCTCATTTATCATATTTTCTATTTGTCTTTCAACTTCTTGCTTATATTTTTCTGGTAACCTATAGGGTTTAACATAAACTGGGCTACTGTTTTGTTTTAACGTTATTGAATGGTCCATCAAATTAGTTGTAGTTAACTTGTCACCTTCCAAATAAAATATGTCTGCATACTTGGCACAAATAGTTTGTAAAGAAGTTTTTTCTTCTATATTAAGATGTTCTAAATTTAATAATGGTAATAACCTTTTAGCTCTGTTTATGTCTAAATCAGATCTCTCGAAGTTACATATCGTATAGTTACGTATTGACTGTAGCTCTGGTTCGAAAACTGGTAGTCGATAAGTGTCATCTCCACTATTAAGAATTCTAACCGGAATTTTTCTATTTTTTGGTGTTACAACTGTACTAGCTAAAAATATATTCTCCCCTAATTGTTTCGAAAATAATACGCAATCTTCCTTTATATCTTGTTTCAATTCTATGAAGTGTATAGATTCGCTTCTGGGAGGTATTAACAAATAATCATTGTTAAAGTTTTTATCGTTACAAAAATTATAAATTGGCATTCTCCATTGTAACCGATGTTTATCGTATAAGCTTAGAACATTGTTCCTCAAATCAATGTCAGCATTGTTCGTTCTCAGGAAATCTAATCCGAGTATGCCGTCTGCTGAGCTCGGCATGTTATCGAATACATGGAACTTATGAAGTAACAATTGTTCCCCGGTGTCATTATACAAAGTTAAATAAACGTACCTACTGATTTTTACATTCCCGCCTATACCTTTTACTGTTGTATTATCTATATAGATAGTTGTATTTTCTGGGATAATCTTACTGTGTATAATAGAAAGAGATGCACCAGTATCTAATAATAATTTACATTTTTGTTTACCGATAATGAAGTTAACGTAACTTAAATCCTTGTTACACGTGAATGCTTTATACTCGAAAAAAATTTAGTTCTGGATTTCCTTCACCGTTTACAGGTGTCGCATTTACCTGATTAATCGGTATGCTTGGTACAAATTGTCCTGGTTGATTTGGGTTAGGATGATTTTGCGAGTAAAATACATTATGTTGATAACGCCCTTGACCTTGACCTCGATAGCCTCTATAACCTCTGTGACCTCTTCTCCCACGATATTGTCCTCGAACATGGCCATTATTTGGGTTGTAATTATAATTATAATTGTTAGTATTACCTGTTCCACGATGACCTTGACTTCGTTGCCTTGGTCCTGGTCTGTCTGCTCGGGCTCGTCCTCTAAAACTAGGTCTCGACTTACCCCTGTAATTCAACACCACACCTGCTTTAGGCTGCGCCAAGTCTTCGTCCTCTGCAGCTCTAATCGCTTTCTTCAAGCTGTCAAAATTTCTAGCAGCTATGATGGTGCTAAGGCGTCTATTTCGTAGGCCATCTGCAAATCTTTTAATTGCAATATTTTCATTTATTGGCCTTAATATTTCATAAGCAGAGTTGTTATTGTCTGCTTGTGAGATAGTAAGGTCGGCAAATAGTTGTTCTATTTTTGACCCATAGTCGGTTACTGACATTTCTCCTTGCGCAATGTTATTTAATTGTGTCAGTAAGGAATTTGAAGATTTTTTTGTTAGTAAATAATTTCTCATGTCACTAATTAGGGTATCAACATTTTCGTATTTTGATTTAATTTTTATTTGGGCTAATTTACTTAATCGCGTCTTTAATACAAAGGAAATCAGCAATTTTCTACTGTTTTCATCCGACAAACAGCTATTGTACATATCTATACCATTAATTATTCTCTCAGTTATTTCATCTGTTCCGTCCATAACAGGAATCAAGGACGCTGCCGCTTTTATATCGAACTTGTCCATGGTAAAATCACAATCTTTTTCTGGCTCAACGCAAAATTTTAAAGTTAACTCATAAATTGACTCGATTTTTTCAATCAATGTCTGGTAAATATACCCAGATAATTCGCTTGAATCTTCTTGCAAGTTAATTAATTCTACAATATCCTTATACTTACAATACAATATTCTAGCTTTCTGAATTTTATCGTTAACATTATCTTTATATTTTAATCTTTTACTAGGGCCCAATTTTCGTAACGCTATTTGAATTAGTTTCAACTTTTCATAGATTTGCTCTAAATCATGTTCCATTAATAATACCTAACTAAACAATACATATTCTAATTTATCTTAACTACCCGAAAATTCTATAATTAAACTGCACCATTTACCTTTTCTTTTTATATCACTTTACTCACTTTATTCACTTCACTCTCTTCTGTACGCTGTGGCTATAGCTCAAACATCCTCCTGGCCCTTAGGTTGATCGCGTTGAAGTCCGCGTCCGGAAAGCCTTGACTGAATTCGCCTCATGAAGTCAGATTGTATCTCCTTCCGTATCCATTTCGAGTGGCATTTTTTGTAGTATTTGAAAATAAATATCAGTATTCCGATTCCCAAAATAGCAAGGAATATTGAGAGCAAGATATTGTTTGCTTGCAGGTGGTCTGCAGCGATTCCTGTAGCGCCATTGTCACCGACAGCATTTTGGGAAATTATGACTTCTTTTTCTTCTTGTTTGTTATAGGTCTGACCCATCATAAAAGTTTTTAACAAAATTTCACTCAGGTTTCCGGCACTAAAAATGATTGCAAAAGTTTTCGGCACACAAAATAATGAACGTACAGTTTTACACTTTAGCGTTTCGGTTCAATCTGCATAGCAGTTTGTATCGAGTTTATCGGAATGTGCAGACTCCGCGTTTTGCAGCCCGACGCTGGCGCATCGCCGTCCGCTCCCACGCGAAACCCGATCTGCTCATGGCAGGGTCGCCATGTAATGTGGGGACTTATATTAAAAGAAACACGAGTGTTCGGTGAGACGTCTCATTTAATACTGTCTATTGACCATACAATAACTAACTTAAATATACAGTACACGCACACCACTACACCCCCTTACCATGAACTCTTATAGCAGTAAAACGATGTGGAAGCGAGACGCCGCTACGTTTAATGTGACCTCTCCTTTCCACAACGTAAACTATCCTACTTTAAAAGTTTATGGTAAGGGGGCTGAACATTGCAATATTGTTAATAATTCTGATTCACCTAGGCATACATTTATGCTTCGGGTTGGTAAAGAATGATGCCTTTATCGCCAAAACTAAATGAAATATTGATTGATAAACACTTTACTGCACACCAATTAAAACGATAAATACAATGACAAACGTATTGTCGCATTCGGCGATCGTTTTAAAACAACTTTTTCAATAGCTATAAATATTTAATACGGTTTGTTGGGTGTACCGGCTGTCTTCCGGCACCGGTGAGATTCTCATTTTCCATTCAAAGGTAAGAGATTGCTATTAGCGATGTGACTATCCATTGCACAATTGCTTTTATTTTTATTTTACTTTCGTTCGCTACTTCGATACTGTACAAAGAGGAGAGATAGATTCTATTGCGTTGTTCCATGTAATAAATACTATTTTTGATACTTTAGAACTAATGATGAGGATCGCAATATTATGTATAATTGACTTTTGATATTATAGGACATTGTATTAACGTGTGGAAAGTGCATTACGCATACACCACTGTTGGGAGCCAACGGGGTAATATGGAATTTCCTCCATGAACCGAAAAGGCCGATCCACAGGGGGACCCACTAAAAACCACACATGCCTGATGGTGCCTTGAAGATGGCAGGGCTCTATAAGTTGCTTCTTTGAGCGCCATCACCTCCCCACAATAGGTATAGAACCTCTGCTAACCCTTTAAAAATTACAAGCCTGACTGTATATAGTTATATAACACATAAAAATCTAAATAATTCTGTCTACATAAATAAAATTATATCTTTGAATACAGTACAAAAGCACAAAGCGTTATTAAGTAAGTCTTACCCGACACTACTCAATCTGTGAGCTGAAACACACGAACAGATCCTTGTAATTCCCAGCTGCGGAGCTCTCAGCATGTTAGCAATCATACGAACATTAATATAATTTGAAGCTATGATCACAAACCGACAGGATCATGTCGGATCGTCCCGAGATTCCGAGAAACGCTATTGTTGATCTAATTTATTCACTCAAACATAGAATCGCTTGGGACTGTGTTGTTGTACAAATAACGTGTGTATACAGGTTTATTAATTTTATATGAATTGTGTTAATATGGATGGATGGAATATTATTTGTCTGAGTGTCTTTGTTTTGGGCATTTGTTAGCCAATACAGGTCAGCTAAAAATGTATGAAATAAGAAAGAAAAAGAATGAAGAACGGTTTTATTTAATTCAGACACAAAGATAAATATTAAAACACAAAACTTAGGAATAGGAAACAAATTAAAATAAAAACTTAGAGGATAATTATTATAATACTTGCCAACTCGGCACACGTAGTCCTGCCCGGAATTGCAACTTTACGTAAGCTGTCAATTGCTTAAGATGGCGGAGTACCATACCTGGTTTATTGACTTTTTTTAAAATTTAATTGTTGTTCTGCTATTCGGGGCGTAGACGAATAAAACAAAGCAAAATCTATGAAAACCGGTCCAGCAGTTTCCGAGTTATAAGTGTCCTAACAAATCCGACTATGTTTTATAAAAAAATATGGATATGATCTGCCTAAAGAAATTGATGTCCCACCTGTGCCAAACCCAGACATAAGTCAGGAAACGCTATGGTAGTAGTATCACAGCTGCACTGATATTAAGTAGGTCATGCCTGTGGAATGACATACAATTGTATCTTTCTTCAATGCAGTTGACTGACATATTTGACGACCTGATTAGCGCAGTGGCTAAGTGATTGGACTGCCGCGCTAAGGGTTGCGGGTTCGATTCCCGCACGGGGCAAAACTTTGTGCGAACCACAGATGTTTGTCCCGAGTCTGGGTGTTTGTGTATGTGATATTTCATGTAGGGCGACGTTTTTTTTTTTTAAAATAATAATAATAATAATAATCATATTAACACTTTTAATGCCTAAATAAATATCTTTCATCAATATGTGCGTTAAAAGCAGCTATGTACTACAAAATATTGTTCTAAACATTTCGAAACTGTATTTCAGTTTGTGTTAATGTCATTCGATTCGACGAATTCACAAACGACCAGAAAATAATAATTTGTAAACTTTCTGAAAGCGTATTCATGTATTTTGGCGCAGTTATAGTGTAAAATTCAGATATATTTTCACAACATAAATACTACCTGAATAAAGCCAGGCATAATAGAAAAGAAAATAGGGTTGAATGAACTTTAGCCCCGTATTTTATACAAGACTTGTCAAGCAGCAGACAGAGTTGTACAACTGTACGTGTGTCTGAAATAGAATGTTATTATATTTAATCTTTGTTTGCACTTAAACTAATTTATCAAATAATGTTTAGAAAGGATTGTCTTGCTTGTATCTTCATTACATTTTCTTCTAACGTTGGTATTCATCATTTAAAACCTTCTTTATGATATGACTTATTATATTTATAAATTGATTTTGACCTTCTTTATGATTTTGACAGATCTGAGTATTGGTTTAAAATAACGTGGGATGGAATAGAGAGTAAAAACAAAGTTGACAGTTACGATACCCGTGTAGGGCTGCGCCAGAGTAGCGACTCCACATTTCGTCCCGTGTGTGTCGTAGGAGGCGACCAAATGCGGCGATTAAACGAAGTCGCATTAATAACCGCAAGAGGACTCAAAGGTACTTGTATTCGACCGAAAGCAAGAATTATAATTATAATATTATATAAAACACTACGGACAATTCAAAATAAATATTTTGAATACCCATATTATATACTTTAAATTCCGTTTTTATTATATTAGTGTAGGTAACTCGATTAGTTATCTGCATTTAATATAGTATACGAGTACACAGAAAAAAATTGAAGTAACACCTAACACCAAAAAACACTACAGTTTTATATTGACGGCGATAAATCGGCAAACTTGTTATCTTTTTCAATATTTAAAACACTTGTTATCATGTTTAACAATTACAAAGTTTCTGAACTAGTTAGATATTTCAAAATGGCGGATTTAGGGTACTGGAAGCAAATTAGTAAACCTTAAATAAATAAATTGTACTAATATAATTTTAAGTGAAAAACGATGTTTTTAATTTATTCCGTATTTTTTTAAGCTACAACTGATTACATGCCAACTTAAACTTAGGTTAACTAACTTAATAAGCTACGTATTTTAAAAATCGATCTAACTTTTTTAACCGCTTCTAAACATTGTTTAACAGGATTTATAATGTTTCAATTTAAACTTAGAACGAAATTTAATATTAGAATGTTGTAAACTTAATTTAAAACTTTTTTTATTATTGATTTAATGGCTATCACTAATTTATTACCCAGGTATTTTTATTCGCAGTAGGTACCTATTTAAAACGCACAAAGGACTTATGTCTTTCAGTAAAAAATAACAACATCACGCCTATATTCTCCGTAGCTATAAGCATACTTTGCCAGTTACGTCATAGGTCCAAAAAATACGTGGCGAGCCTTGTCATAAGCCGGTACCTATACAGACTCTATGCTGCTTCTGAAAATTACCTAATAGAAAAACTCAATAACACTTTTCCGGACGCGGGATTCGAACCCAGGACCCCAAGCTCGGCAGTCGCGCTTAGTGACCAGTAAACCAAAAGGCAGTCCGTAACTACTAAAAGGGTGTAAGTGTAAGCGGAGTTGCATAGTAAAGTTACTTTATTATTCATGGTTCAGCGAACTTGACTGAACAAGTGCCGTATGGCTTCACCGACGTTAAGGTGTTAGTAATGACCAGAACAGCCCCCTTACCATGAACTCTTGAAACAGGACAATTGACGTTGTGCGTCTCGCTTCCAAACGTTAACAGACCAGTTTTAATACTTCATGGTACGGGGGCATTCTATAGTAGCATTCTATAGTATTACGCGTTCGACGCGACGTTCGCACTATAATATTGATCAAAGTAAAAGAGTATATTGATTGATTGAGAGCAAGACTTATAAAATTATTTTTACTTGAGAGACTTTGATGTTTTTAGTGTTTAGGCGCAGGTATAATACAAAATACAGATTTCCCCTAGGTTTTTAAAATAAATAGCAGGTACTCTACTATTTATATTATGAACCAAACTTTTTTTTAAACGTCTCCCCACACTGGCAAACTCTCCTGTGTCGAGGGTGCGTTTCACGAGCATAAAATATCATACACACACAAACAAACCACAGACCCAACTCGGGACAAACATTTACAGTTTGAACAAATTTTTGCCCCGTGCGGGAATCGAACCCTTAGCGCAGTAGTCGAATCGCTAAACCACTGCGCCAATTTGTGGTTTTTGAAACCCTTTTTCAGATTTATATTAATTCCAAAGTTCAAGTAGGCAACATCCCTATCACCTTCAACTCCATCGAAGCCAAACATTTCGGCGCGCCCACTTCAATCCCCATTATTATTTTCATTCCTCCCATCATCGTTACATTAATCAGAATCCACAACAAACCCAGCATAACAAGAATAGTTCCCAACTAGTTACGTTTTGTATAATTTCTGCGAACTTAAATTAATTATGGTGGCGCAAGGACCTTTAACGGTTACCCAACGTTATTTATTGGATAATAATTAGAAATGTTGTCGTGCTTATATTATTATATATAATTAGTTCATTATTCTCTTGTATATTTGTTGATGATTGGATAATATCATAATTATTGAGTCTTATGACAATTGAGTTGGTAATACTAAGATGATCTGATTGGCGCAACGATTAAGCAATTGGACTGCTGCGCTTAGGGTTGCGGGTGCGATTCCCGCACGGGACAAAAAATTGTGCGATCCACAGATATTTGTTCCGAGTCTGGATATGTGTTTGTGATATTTCATGTTTGTGAAACGCACCCACGATACAGGAGAAATTCCTAAAGTGGGGCGACGATTTTATAAACAAAAAGGCTTATAATATTAAGACTGGGCAAAACCCTTGTTGGTGTACGTACGACTGCTGAATATCAGGTCCTGGGTTCAAATTCCGGGTCGGACAAGTGTTATTGGGTTCTTCGATAAGATAATTCTCAGTAGCACCATGGAGTCTGGATTTATGCACGGTCGACGCTAATAGACTCATCCCCTATTACATTGGGACTTATGACATAATAGGCGAAATGTGTGTGTCGGTACTATACTATGTGCACCTCTAACTCTTCAGGGTAAACACACGATACATAAAGTATTATTTCATACAAGAAGTAATTTAATACTTATATGGTGTGATTATTTCAATCCTTAAGCCTTTAGTTACCTATGTATGTATTCATATAGAAATTCGTACGCATGAGCTGTGGGAAGACCTTAAATAAATAAATAATCATGTATTTAGTAACACTCGCAAAACTAAAATGAATCCATTGACGTAGAGTTCATCAATATCGGCGAATGCGTTTGTTATATAGAGGGTCACAAAGGAACAAACAAATACAGGGGCAGATAACCCTCCTTTGCGTCGCGCAGTCGGGCAACAATACAACACAGACTCACCTCTAGTTTCAGCGATCCAAAATCTCTCGTCATTCCATCAATATGTAGGAAAGAGTTTTTCTTTTACAAACTGTTTCCTGTCCACATAGTATGAACGTGGAGCTTGCGAACGTATATCTACCATTTGCATATTGGATCATTCCGAGAGAGTTAACAAATCTACCCGTTCTTGTATGCAAAATACAGTGCAATCGGCCGTGTATGCCGTCTGTGCGTACCATTGGTTTTGTTATATTGAATTTTATGAGTAATGAGTGTGTGGTGGATGGAAAGGGGCGATGTGGTTTTATGTACTCGTAGAAAGAGATTGAAGAGGATAGATTTGTAGGACATACTTGTACAAATACCTTCTTCATTGTTTCTATACTGTATCATCATCAACTAGTGATTCTAACTGTGAGGTGTGGACAGTGAACGTCTTTTTCCTTGTGTTATTTTTCTGTGGCAATTTTCAGTTATAACGTGTCGTTTTGTTAGTAAAATGACTAAAGTTTGGTTGATCGCTTTTGTCGAAATACTTTTTACATAAAAAAATGTTACGGCCAGAAATGTGAAAACAAATGCTGGCACTTTTTTTAACCGAACGGTAAAGTTGTTTACGCTCGGATTGAACACAGATTCAGCATATACCCATTACCTCATCATCGCCACACATCACAAATACTCCGCGCAAAGCCGTCAAGCGTGTGTTGTATCCAATAAAAATGTTAAGCCGTCGTTCGTTTCAATCTGTATTCGGTATCGAGGCCCGGGGCCGATTTACATGCATATAGAGTGGAGCTACGGCTTTATTTGCTTTATTCCAATATATCCATCGTGTGCAGTTGGTGATGCACCCTTTTGGGTGCACACTTTGAGTTGCAAACATCCTATGGGAGTTTGGCGGTTACCGCTCCCGGCTAGAGAGTGCCATTGACGCGTAAAAGCTAAGGTAGGCGCTATGGACCTGCAATGATTCGTGTTTTATGCAACCAGTGGTTATGTGGGACAATGGACTAGTAGCAAGATTACTAAACCAGTACGCCCATTACATTGTTATTCTATGAAAGTGCCTGTCATTAACCTGTTTGCGACAAACTGCGTTATTGCTATAAACTTTATTAAAGGCGGGTTTCTTGCTGATAAAACTTAATCAAGAACATAAAACACTTTTATAAAATAAACATTTATGTAGAGATGTGTTTACCTTTACTATTATGGGACGATTATAGGATATTTGAGGACGTAATTAAGAATATCCATGTTATTTTATACAGAAAAGCTATTTTATCGATCTAACATACGTCTTTGACGATATCTCCTTCATATACCATGTTATTCGGTACTTTGTTGAATTATAATCCTGCTTATTTGGTTCAAAAGCACAATTCCAGTCTCAATTTTATTTAAATCAATTCGTCGCAGAACAAACCGTAGGACAAACTCCGCCAGTGCAAACAGCCCGCATACACTCATTATGTTCCACCCTACGCATTTCGCAATGATTTTCTTTGAAACTCCCTTTAAATTACCTCGCAAACAACGCCCCGTTGCAAATTAGGAAAGTCTGGGACTTAGATTTTCGGATATGAGATTTGGAGGATCTGAGGGATATCAGCTGGTTCAATTCCCACACAAGATACATACAAGAATTAGTTGTCAGGAACGGAATACTTTAATTAAGACTAGCTGTTGCCCGCGACTTCGTCCGCGTGAATTTCAGGTAAAAACACCAGTAGACTATAATCAGATTTTGTAAGTAAGTGGAAAACACTACAAATTACTTACCGAATGGAATATACATAGTATTTTAATGATAAAGGTATATTTCAAATTAAGATGGGGCTAGTTTACTTTTTATACCGATTTTGTATGATCGGTAAATATTGAGTGACTAACAGGAAAGTTATTGACACGATTTGTTGGCTTATAAGGAATTTCAATTTTTTAAATGTATCTTTATTTTACTGTATCTATGTACTACATTGACAGCATGCATTTCTCTGAACTACGGTTGTAGTTTTGTCTTCAGCAGACAACATTTACAGAGAGTGTGGACTGGTAACTCAGAAACGACCGTCATACAGTAATCCGTGTAAAAATCTGCTGGTTTCTAGGCCTTAATTAAGTCTACCTCTGCGTGAGCTAATGGTGATAGTTTGTATGCCAAAATGCGCCAAGCGCTTGTATTGAAATTTATTGTAGCCGAAATTTAAACGAACTGCTCATGTCCGTCACCCATAGATTGGGCCTGTGGGCGACGAACTTGGGCAGTTCGATGCTCAAACAGAAAAGGCGGTTTTAAGGGGCATAAGGCACGTAGGCCGTACCTACGTGGTGAGCGCGACCAATCGCGAAGAGGCGAGTCAGAATTTGTTTAAAGAGATGGTGTAGCATACGCGGATCGCGAGTCCCTCGACCTAAGGTTGTTAGGCGGATACCCTGAGGTTTTAGTTAGTATAAGAGACCGGCATAACCCTCCGTCCGCTCATGGTGGAGGAAGTCCATGAGGATTTCCTCAGCAACAAAAATACTTTGATAATTGTGTGGAACTTAGAATTTGACTGCCTTATTGGTCTAGTGTTCGTAAAATGCGACTGCTGAGCGGGAGTTCCGTGTGTTTGTTTACCAGATCGGAAAGAGTGATGGGTTTTTCCACTAATTCTCGGTGGCAGTACCGACTTTAAATTTGTGCCCGGTTAATGAAAATTTATGTCTATGATGATTATCTACAAAAGGATAACTTTGAGGTGGATCACAGACCTTTAACTTGACGATGGTTGCCTACAGTCCACTTTCTGCTAGAGATTTAAAACATATAAACCAATAAAATTAAAAATATTATGTTGTTTGAATAAGCAAATATCTTGCCGAACGCGGGAATCACACTATTAAATCATATCTTTACCAACTTATCCAAGAACGTGAAATAATGAGCAGAATTCTATATACCCCGTCTAAATATTACTATTTATTGATATTTATGTATATCCAGTGAATAAAGTGAAATATATAAAGAAAGTTTTTACAGAGCATTTAAGTCAGAAAATATTTCTCTAAAATCACCGACGAACAGGAATGTGCCGATCCATCACATGATTGTTGTTCCTGCTTAGTTCTGTCTAAAACTTTCAAAATGTGGTATTGTACATTTTTACTATAATTATGACTATATTTCAGCAAATTTCTCTTAAAACTATTGCGTAACTCTCCAAGAACAGACGTTTTATTGCTTCGAATTGATGTGTATCTAGAGTATGGCGAGCGCTTATATTTTGTCATCTAAGGGAGAGAGAGGTAGTAATTCCGGAAGACAATTTTGCCACCGTTATTTGTTTCCTAACCTCTGCAAGAATGCCAGTGGTAATAAATGTTTTCCCTGTTCCACCAGGAGCTTCCAAGAAAAACATTTTACCCTGGCCGAGCCGAACCCTTTCAAGGACAATATTGTAAATCTGTGCTTGCTCTGAGGTAAATTTAGTGACGTAGTCATTCACGATGGTGGTCATTGCGTCTTGGTCATAATTTGTTTCGGCGACATACTTCCTGTTTCCACGTTCTTGATTATTGAATGGTTGCGGAGCCGGTAAACCGTATTCCAACAGTGGATTGCCCCCGATGGCAATGACTACGTCTTGATGAGAACTGAGACAGTGGTTCAAAATGCGTTCATCAGTTTCTCCGATGTCTCCTTTAATAGTATGTCTTAAAGCCCATGAAATATCCTCAAAGAGATGACGCCAATATTTTTCCCGCAACAAAACCGGGTTTGCAATACCGCAGAATACCAACATGACGGCAAACAAATGTCATAGGCGACTTGGGCTATCACTAACGCTAGCCTCCAGGAGAGTGTTGTCCCAGTGTTGGTCACCGTCAAGAAGATTTCGTGCTACGCAGGCTGCACGAAATGTCGGATACTCCATACCATCAACTGTCCTTAAGAATGCAAATGACGTTGGCCCCTATACGATGTGAAGCAATAGCCGCAAATAATAGCACTCGGCATTATTTGGATGCAAAAAAATCCTTCCCATTGCAATGTCCATAAAGATTCCCGGAAACCCATCGACAATACGACCACGTCGATGTCGATTAAATACACCTCTTTGCTTGTGGTATGTATAGTACGACGGCACCTCATCATACGTAAGTGACTTTGCAAAAAAATCAACTTCACAGAGACGTAAAAATGCCAAAAGTCGTCTGTTGGAATCGTAGATAATACATGACGTCACCCTTAAGACGTAAATACTAAAAGGGAACTTGAAATTTGATGGACGCGAGCAGTGATACGGTGGCTCAGTTGGCAGAGCGGCACCACGGTATGGCGACTGTCGCGGGTTCGAGTCCCGCTCGTGTCCATCATTTTTCAAGTTTCCCCTAATCAATTTAAAATTTAAGCCTAGCATGGCAACATGCATAAAAAATACCAAAAGTCATATAAATTTGGGTTGGTATTATCGGTTTAGTGGTTTGTAGCTGTAAAGGTACAACACTGAATTGGTAATCGTTGATTCCAATAGATAATACCTAACGTCACCCTCAAGATGTAAATACTAAAAGGGAACTTGAAATTTGATGGATGCGAGCAAGTGACACGGTGGCTCAGTTGGCAGAGCGGCGCCACGGTACGGCGACTGTCGCGGGTTTGAGTCCCGCTGGTGTCCATCATTTTTCAAGTTTCCCTTAATCAATTTAAAAATGTCAAGAGTGTTGTTTGGCGGGGATTTTCCAATCGCTCTAATACATAGGCGGGGTCGAAAAAAAATATGCTGGCCATCCTCAAAATGGACGTCCATGAATTCATGACCTCTGGATGCCGATCTTGTATAGAGAACGCCAGCATTCGCCATACTGCTTCTACAGTACTAATGTAGCGACCAGACTGGTACTTGGTCAGTTCATCCCGATCAGTGCTTTGCAAAGCGAACGTTGCCTGGTCACTACCCTTGTTTACGTATTTGCAAATGTATTTAATTGACTCGACGCTGGAACACGATTCAACATTGATGTGTGTTTCAAACGTCCTAGAAAGCACAGGTGAGTATGGAACAACCTATCTGTTGTCAACGTGAAGCGACTGCTTTTGGCTTCAGAATTGTTTGGACATCACTTATTTGAAATGGTGAATTTACAAACTTACTAATGTAGAAAAAAATAAAAATTTAGAACTATAATTTACTGGAAATTGTTGGTAATAATATTATGTTAAAATATATATTATAATTGTCTTTTTATTGATATTTAAGTCAAAAAACATGCAAAAAGAAATTAAAGCTAACGCAAAAAGAAAAACCTTCGGCAAGAATCGATCTCACTATGCATTACTCGTAGGGCGATCGTTAAACCGCCACGCTACGATGACACATAGCAATATGTTTAAAATAGACGTTTCTATACATGTCATGATTCACTGCTCAGTTCCTTATATAGCGTGATGATTTCTATTTCAGAAGTTCATCTGTAAGTAATCTGCATAATGCAACTATTGGTTTCGTCTTTTTATCATTCTACGGCAAACATTAGACAAAACAAAGATATAATGCAATATTGCTCAGCCCTCTTTGCAAATGCCGTGATGATATTAAGCATACCGACGCGCCGGCCCCTAAAGAATATATTTGCAAACTTTCAGCGGATTCTATTCAGTAGTTTTTACGTTAATCTAACACATACATACAGACAAACAGACAAACAGACAAACAGACAAAAATTCTAAAAATTATATTTTTGGCTTCAGAAGCGTTCAGACATCCCATTGCACTTATTTTTTTTCAAATATCTTCAATGTACAGTTTTGACTTCGTTACGATTTTATTATATGTATAGACAAGACGATGTGTAAAAGTAATAATGTGACACACTTGGAAAAGTTTAAGATTTAATTTATTCTCTTGTTGTTTGTGAAAATGATATCAGTAGTTAGTTTTTTGTATTTTGTCTTCATCACCCTTTAAAACATAAGTTTTCTCATAATAAGCTTAATTAGGCTTAGACACCTTTAAAAAGTCCCGTAGATGTATGTAGTTCTACGTAATGAAGTCCGAAAGATAGACTAATTGAAGTCAGTTATGAGCTAATGCGCAACAAACACGTTCATAAAGGCTCAGTTCGCCCGAGAAATGAACAAAAAAACCTTTGGCAAAATTTTCGTTTCAGTATTACAAACACCTGACTGTATAATTAATTTAAATACTAGACGTAGCCTTAATTTCCCGGCCTTATAATGAAAATCCATTTAGCAATAAATACAGATTTTATTTATTAAAGTTAAAGATTAAATGTTTCAGCGAATTGTTCGTAATGATATTAAGTTGTTAATAAATTATTTTACGTAACTGGCTCTCCGTGACTGAGTTAACGAATTCTCATAACCCCTCAGCGAAATCAGGTCTTTGATTTATGAGTTTTTGTTTATTTCTGTTATTCAAGAAGTCGGAGTTTAAATCTATCGGCCCTAGCCAAGTGAAAAGAAATTGGTTAGCATGAAAAATGTATGGGGATGACATCTGCTTATCGTATGGTTGATGACGATCTTATATTAGTGGGCAGCATCATTCATCATCATCATCAGCCGAAAGACGTCCACTGTTGAACAAAGGCCTTTAGAACAGCACAATGAACGGCAGCTAGCCAATTCCATCAACCAGTTGCCCGCTATTCTGACAATATCGTCGGTCCATCTGGTGGGAGGCCTGCCAACGCTACGTTGGGTGGGCAGCATACGTGCTGTTATTTATTACTAAGAACTGGATTTTATTTGGATTGAATGACTAAATGAAAGGGGTTGTAATTGTATCGCCTTTCGCCTCGCTGTCAAATATGCGTCAACCTTATGTAAGCATGTAATAAAAGCGAATCAGCTGTTCCGATACGTTGACTCGGCTAGAGTTAGGCAACGCCGCGCTAAACGCGAGGCGAGACGATTACGTTGCGATTCCGATTAGTGTGGTTTGAAGTAGTGAGTTTCATACAAGAATACTGCACGGCTCAAGTTGATAAGGTGATGATCCCTTTCCGGGTTACAGGTAAAGGATATTGTTATACCAATCAAGCAAATGTAAGATTAGAAAACGTTTTTATTTTCAAATTAATGATGGAATGTCGTCGGGACTGTATTGTGCTAGGCGTTCGTTCGGAATTCTCGTAAAATTGACGTGTTTCGTAGCGTTAGCTTTCACAAGGGTAATGATTATGAGCGTCGAGCCGAGCCGTCGAGTAATTGTGTGAGCATCCTCGTTCTACGCTTCGTATAATTGTATGCAGTACAAACTGCTTTGCATAACGTTACGGTAAAATATTGAAATATGTTATACCGTCGTATTCCTAGAGTGCGTGTAGTAACTGAGTAGGTAGGTATATTATACTAACTTTGTTATTATATCTAAGAGATTTTTCACGTCTTACTATATTTTTTTTAACAGGCTTTTAACTCAGCTTAGAAAATTGATAAAAACCAGCTAGAGATTGAGCAACAAAGGGTTCCCCCCCCCCCTTATACAGCCACAAGTTTTCATAGATCAGGAGAATACAAAAATACATAAGGATATAGAAACACAGATTTTTCTGGTTAGTTGGGGCACCAACAGATTTCTATATTATACGCTAACATACGAATTGAACTCGATTGTATGTACTGAGAGTTAGAACACCATAACATTTTGATCTAAATACATGTTTGCAAGGCAACTTAATGCGACTAAATAACGTCCACGTACATAATCAGGTTGAAACGTATTATAATGGTCGCTGTATAACATTTAAACTCATTTGTAGTCGATGTCCCAGAGTATTAAGAACTCATTGTCATTGGCATAAATCTACGAGCTGACTCAAAAGCTTACTCTTGACTCGATTTCTAGGAAGATATCAGAACAACAAGTCGATTACATTTTCTTCAGAAATCAAAACATCAAAGGTTTCACTAAAGTGTTAAATATTGTTATATGTTCTAAATTACGTGGAACAGCTACCACGAGCGAGATAACTGTTGCGTATCAATTAACCATTAGCGACAAAACTGAGACGTTTTGGAGAACTGCCGCTATTTAACTAATTGGTGCTCGACTAAATAGGTGAGGCTGCAACTTTGTTGTCGTTCAGAATTCGGGGAACATCGTCTTCTAAAGCGTCCTCTTCATGTAGAATACATATTAGTATAACATTGTACAGTCATTTATAATTCTGGGAAAATCTCTCTCGTGTCCTCTTCATGTAAAATACATACTATTGTTCTATTATAAACATAACATCATGCCTGAATTCCACTATTCCCCGAAGGGATAGCCAGAAGTACACATATAATAATACACTCATTAAGCCAGTTATGTAATAAGGCGCGAGACTGTTGTCATTAAACAGGTACAAATCCAGACATATTTAAATACTATCTGCACCCCGCGGTGTTACCCGCTTTTATGTTAATCCAGGATGTAAGCTACCCCCATATGAAATTTCATTAAAATCCATTCAGTAGTTTTTACGTGAAAGAGTAACAAACATCCATTCATACTTACAAACTTTCGCGCTTCTAATATTCATATGGATATCTGGATTTGTGCCTGTTTAATACAGACCAAACATATTTAAATTTATGATTTATTTCAGGTTTTTCTACTTGAGGTACTATACTAGCTTTATCTGCAACTTTATACTTCGCCTAATTATTTAGACACTAGCTGTTGCCCGCGACTTCGTCCGCGTGAATTTCAGGTAAAAACACCAGTAGACTATAATCAGATTTTGTAAGTAAGTGGAAAACACTACAAATTACTTACCGAATGGAATATACATAGTATTTTAATGATAAAGGTATATTTCAAATTAAGATGGGGCTAGTTTACTTTTTATACCGATTTTGTATGATCGGTAAATATTGAGTGACTAACAGGAAAGTTATTGACACGATTTGTTGGCTTATAAGGAATTTCAATTTTTTAAATGTATCTTTATTTTACTGTATCTATGTACTACATTGACAGCATGCATTTCTCTGAACTACGGTTGTAGTTTTGTCTTCAGCAGACAACATTTACAGAGAGTGTGGACTGGTAACTCAGAAACGACCGTCATACAGTAATCCGTGTAAAAATCTGCTGGTTTCTAGGCCTTAATTAAGTCTACCTCTGCGTGAGCTAATGGTGATAGTTTGTATGCCAAAATGCGCCAAGCGCTTGTATTGAAATTTATTGTAGCCGAAATTTAAACGAACTGCTCATGTCCGTCACCCATAGATTGGGCCTGTGGGCGACGAACTTGGGCAGTTCGATGCTCAAACAGAAAAGGCGGTTTTAAGGGGCATAAGGCACGTAGGCCGTACCTACGTGGTGAGCGCGACCAATCGCGAAGAGGCGAGTCAGAATTTGTTTAAAGAGATGGTGTAGCATACGCGGATCGCGAGTCCCTCGACCTAAGGTTGTTAGGCGGATACCCTGAGGTTTTAGTTAGTATAAGAGACCGGCATAACCCTCCGTCCGCTCATGGTGGAGGAAGTCCATGAGGATTTCCTCAGCAACAAAAATACTTTGATAATTGTGTGGAACTTAGAATTTGACTGCCTTATTGGTCTAGTGTTCGTAAAATGCGACTGCTGAGCGGGAGTTCCGTGTGTTTGTTTACCAGATCGGAAAGAGTGATGGGTTTTTCCACTAATTCTCGGTGGCAGTACCGACTTTAAATTTGTGCCCGGTTAATGAAAATTTATGTCTATGATGATTATCTACAAAAGGATAACTTTGAGGTGGATCACAGACCTTTAACTTGACGATGGTTGCCTACAGTCCACTTTCTGCTAGAGATTTAAAACATAATTATAAACCAATAAAATTAAAAATATTATGTTGTTTGAATAAGCAAATATCTTGCCGAACGCGGGAATCACACTATTAAATCATATCTTTACCAACTTATCCAAGAACGTGAAATAATGAGCAGAATTCTATATACCCCGTCTAAATATTACTATTTATTGATATTTATGTATATCCAGTGAATAAAGTGAAATATATAAAGAAAGTTTTTACAGAGCATTTAAGTCAGAAAATATTTCTCTAAAATCACCGACGAACAGGAATGTGCCGATCCATCACATGATTGTTGTTCCTGCTTAGTTCTGTCTAAAACTTTCAAAATGTGGTATTGTACATTTTTACTATAATTATGACTATATTTCAGCAAATTTCTCTTAAAACTATTGCGTAACTCTCCAAGAACAGACGTTTTATTGCTTCGAATTGATGTGTATCTAGAGTATGGCGAGCGCTTATATTTTGTCATCTAAGGGAGAGAGAGGTAGTAATTCCGGAAGACAATTTTGCCACCGTTATTTGTTTCCTAACCTCTGCAAGAATGCCAGTGGTAATAAATGTTTTCCCTGTTCCACCAGGAGCTTCCAAGAAAAACATTTTACCCTGGCCGAGCCGAACCCTTTCAAGGACAATATTGTAAATCTGTGCTTGCTCTGAGGTAAATTTAGTGACGTAGTCATTCACGATGGTGGTCATTGCGTCTTGGTCATAATTTGTTTCGGCGACATACTTCCTGTTTCCACGTTCTTGATTATTGAATGGTTGCGGAGCCGGTAAACCGTATTCCAACAGTGGATTGCCCCCGATGGCAATGACTACGTCTTGATGAGAACTGAGACAGTGGTTCAAAATGCGTTCATCAGTTTCTCCGATGTCTCCTTTAATAGTATGTCTTAAAGCCCATGAAATATCCTCAAAGAGATGACGCCAATATTTTTCCCGCAACAAAACCGGGTTTGCAATACCGCAGAATACCAACATGACGGCAAACAAATGTCATAGGCGACTTGGGCTATCACTAACGCTAGCCTCCAGGAGAGTGTTGTCCCAGTGTTGGTCACCGTCAAGAAGATTTCGTGCTACGCAGGCTGCACGAAATGTCGGATACTCCATACCATCAACTGTCCTTAAGAATGCAAATGACGTTGGCCCCTATACGATGTGAAGCAATAGCCGCAAATAATAGCACTCGGCATTATTTGGATGCAAAAAAATCCTTCCCATTGCAATGTCCATAAAGATTCCCGGAAACCCATCGACAATACGACCACGTCGATGTCGATTAAATACACCTCTTTGCTTGTGGTATGTATAGTACGACGGCACCTCATCATACGTAAGTGACTTTGCAAAAAAATCAACTTCACAGAGACGTAAAAATGCCAAAAGTCGTCTGTTGGAATCGTAGATAATACATGACGTCACCCTTAAGACGTAAATACTAAAAGGGAACTTGAAATTTGATGGACGCGAGCAGTGATACGGTGGCTCAGTTGGCAGAGCGGCACCACGGTATGGCGACTGTCGCGGGTTCGAGTCCCGCTCGTGTCCATCATTTTTCAAGTTTCCCCTAATCAATTTAAAATTTAAGCCTAGCATGGCAACATGCATAAAAAATACCAAAAGTCATATAAATTTGGGTTGGTATTATCGGTTTAGTGGTTTGTAGCTGTAAAGGTACAACACTGAATTGGTAATCGTTGATTCCAATAGATAATACCTAACGTCACCCTCAAGATGTAAATACTAAAAGGGAACTTGAAATTTGATGGATGCGAGCAAGTGACACGGTGGCTCAGTTGGCAGAGCGGCGCCACGGTACGGCGACTGTCGCGGGTTTGAGTCCCGCTGGTGTCCATCATTTTTCAAGTTTCCCTTAATCAATTTAAAAATGTCAAGAGTGTTGTTTGGCGGGGATTTTCCAATCGCTCTAATACATAGGCGGGGTCGAAAAAAAATATGCTGGCCATCCTCAAAATGGACGTCCATGAATTCATGACCTCTGGATGCCGATCTTGTATAGAGAACGCCAGCATTCGCCATACTGCTTCTACAGTACTAATGTAGCGACCAGACTGGTACTTGGTCAGTTCATCCCGATCAGTGCTTTGCAAAGCGAACGTTGCCTGGTCACTACCCTTGTTTACGTATTTGCAAATGTATTTAATTGACTCGACGCTGGAACACGATTCAACATTGATGTGTGTTTCAAACGTCCTAGAAAGCACAGGTGAGTATGGAACAACCTATCTGTTGTCAACGTGAAGCGACTGCTTTTGGCTTCAGAATTGTTTGGACATCACTTATTTGAAATGGTGAATTTACAAACTTACTAATGTAGAAAAAAATAAAAATTTAGAACTATAATTTACTGGAAATTGTTGGTAATAATATTATGTTAAAATATATATTATAATTGTCTTTTTATTGATATTTAAGTCAAAAAACATGCAAAAAGAAATTAAAGCTAACGCAAAAAGAAAAACCTTCGGCAAGAATCGATCTCACTATGCATTACTCGTAGGGCGATCGTTAAACCGCCACGCTACGATGACACATAGCAATATGTTTAAAATAGACGTTTCTATACATGTCATTATTCACTGCTCAGTTCCTTATATAGCGTGATGATTTCTATTTCAGAAGTTCATCTGTAAGTAATCTGCATAATGCAACTATTGGTTTCGTCTTTTTATCATTCTACGGCAAACATTAGACAAAACAAAGATATAATGCAATATTGCTCAGCCCTCTTTGCAAATGCCGTGATGATATTAAGCATACCGACGCGCCGGCCCCTAAAGAATATATTTGCAAACTTTCAGCGGATTCTATTCAGTAGTTTTTACGTTAATCTAACACATACATACAGACAAACAGACAAACAGACAAACAGACAAAAATTCTAAAAATTATATTTTTGGCTTCAGAAGCGTTCAGACATCCCATTGCACTTATTTTTTTTCAAATATCTTCAATGTACAGTTTTGACTTCGTTACGATTTTATTATATGTATAGATAACAACATTCACATTAGGTACTAATGGATCTGAAGTCAATTTGCGTTAATGGTTTTGCCTATCTATGTATCTATCATGAGCTACAAGTAGCCTACAAAGTACATCGCGTTAACTCCAAGGGGCTTTGCGCTTGTTGCCATACAACAAACGTTTTCGATAGTAAGTTGAAAACGCGTCAACAAATGGTAGGCTAGTCACACTGGCTCTCGACTTATGATGGGTTGTTTTAGATTCACTTGACGCACACGGGAATGCTACCAATGGCCATAGAAATTTTGTTTTCTTTTACCAGCCCTGATAACGTTAATAATCAGGATGCCATAAAAACAACGCTTTATGTTGTACTTACGTAGTTTATAGTAAACTATAGTAGATATATTATCTAGTTTTACTCTAATCTTTCTACTATTCGTATATCTCGAAACCAGGTAGGTAGCTCCCTCAAGTTACACTTGTAGAACATTCCAGACTTCGTACCTACTCCTGCTGCCATCGTAGAACTAATTGGCTCCCAATTACATAGGTAAGACGGCAGCTCGGGTGCGGATGGTATGTGAAAACTGCGTGTAATGCACCACTACTATTTTAAATTAACCCTTCCAATGCGGCATAAAATTCAACCCATTTCAACCCTTCAAAAATCTCGTTATACACCAATAATGACGTTGATTGAGTCGTAAGAAACCCATGAAAGTGCCAATAACTCGAGTAATGGAGGGACGTGGCATTTGCATAGTTATAGTACCGTGTAACCGCTACATTGACTTACAAAGTGATAATGAACTTGAACAAATATTATTAGGGCCGTAAGTGGGTGTTTATTTTAAGTTAGCATTGGTGGAGTTTCATGCTGCGTTTCGAGCTGTAGGTGGAAGTAGAATTAAAACTATTGTTACGTGTTTGTTTTAAGTAATGATCAGTCACGAGCGGTTTATAAAGCAAGTTTTTTTTTATATGTATTATGATATTTATCAACTTAAATATTGCTTTAATTTCACAAGTGATTTGCTAAAATCGTCGTCTCTAAAAAGTTATTACTTATTATATTTTGGCATACTGGAAATCTTTATGAACGCTAATAGCTACAGCGCAAATAGCGATACAGAAATGTAGGTATAAAGGATTTTAATAAAACACTACAAGCATCAAAGCACGGTCCAAAACAAACACGCTTCGCTCATTTCTCGCTCTGCAAACTGGAGTCCTGCCCAAAGGGCGCGCGCCGGCGGCAAAACGGCTAAACTATTCTATGCATTTGTGATTGATCCGATAACCGAGACCCTTCCTGTGTTATTTAACAGCAATTGGGAATGATTGGTGTGCTCCCCGGGGAGGTGGCATGATGGATAGTCCCGGGTTTTTACCTGTCGTTATCTGTGGCCACAGTGATTAGGTTTCGTGTTAAGTTGAATTTATTTGGTTGATTCGATTTGGGTTGGGTCGTTTTGTCAATGTTTTTGAAGGCTGAGATTTGTATAGGATGTATTGGTTATCTTATAGTTTGTTTTTTTCGCTCTCGCCTTCAGTTCGTTGCTAGTAATAGTGCATTTAATTGTAGGCCATTTGTAATTATGATCGAAGAACGTTAACAAAATGCGTTCCAATGAAAGTAACCACAAGACTGTTTACATTCACTTGAATATCACTAGACGCACTATAACCTATTGATTTCAAATACATAACATAGAGACACGTATTTACTTAAAAAACAGTTATTTTTAATTTACAAAACAAAAATCACTTGATTACTAAAAGTAAATAAAACTAAACAACACGGAAAATCACAAACAATGCAGTCGATATATTACTATACAAAAACACAAATCTAACAAATACAGAGCACAATATCCTTAAAACAAGATTAACGCAAGAATTATCCGAAGATAATCACGAACAAGTCATTAGGTAATCGTCAAAAAGAGCAAGACGATTAAATCTTAGCATTACATAACGTAATAGACCCTTTAATGACGGCACTGCGCTACGTAAGTAATTACCAACGCTCCTAAATGAAATTTCGTATGCTAATTGACTAAATACAATTATGGGAGCGAACCTAAGACTGCGAGTAGCGCCGTAGTGAACACAGAAGTAATTCGTTTAAGCTAACTGGATGTGGCTTTGATGGCTTTGAATTGTTGATTTTACATTGAAACATAACTTTAATGTTATTACCATACAACTAGTATAAAAACTGTATTCAATAACAAATTGTGGGTGCATTACAAAAATACGGAGAAAATTCTACGATTATTTTACCTCGACTCAATTTCAGGAAGTCCTCTTATAACGTAGGAGCGTACTGCAGACATGAGTTATCACTTATCTCATACACAACTCAAACTAAGTCAGAGACAGTCGGAGTTAGAACAAAGAAGGTTTATTTTTAGCACATCTAGTAACAGAAAGAATACATTCTTAAAAAGATATGAAGTTGAGAGCTAGATTCAGGTGGTTGAAGCGAGATCGCTATAACGTGTTGCTTCCTCTATTGCGTACTAGTTAATTACCACATCTTACAAATAGGAGATGAGTCCAAACATCTCCATATTTTTAATAGAAACATTAGCATATATGGCTGTCTAAAAACGAAGAAAGTGGATGTAATAGAGATTGTCTAATCAACCAGCATGGTAGCAAGATAGACCGCCAATGGTGCATCTAAAATAGTCAGGCACTCGATGCCTGGGAGCAGCGCTATGGCATACTGAAGGTCGCGGGTTGGAATCTCACTCGTGCCCCCAGACACGGAAGCTCAGTTGGAAGAGCCACGGAACGGCGAAGGCGGTGGGTTCGAATTACCTTTATTAATTTAAAAACTAAGGTATTGAAAACTTAAATAAAATTAAATTATAAGCGGTTAATTGGTGGCTCATCTAGTATCTAAACAAGGCGTTCACTGTTAATTAAATATCAAGTTTAAGGCGCGGAGCAGGTGGCGGGAGCGAGTTCGCGATAACGTGTGGCCCTCTCTATTCGAGACACGGTTTTTGAGGTAAACCTTATTTACGTTCTCAACTTCAGTTTTTAGAGGTTTATTTAGGGATCAAGTAAATTTATTGCCGCTTGAGCTGTGCTTGATATAATTTCGGTGAGATTTTGAGTTTATCTAGAGAATACAAAGAGAATGCCGAGTGGTATCCGGCCTAGAATTGACCACCCCCTTTACACCCGTGGGTGTCGTAAAAGGCGACTAAAGGAAAATCCAGAAGATAGGCAGCAGCGTCTTCTGTAACCACATTGTTAATACTGCGATCTTTAAACCGCTTGCCAAGTATGGGGATTGTAGCGACCCCTCCCTTTACCTAACGAGGGGCCTTTGTTCAACTGTAGACGTCTTCTGCCTGATGAAGAAGAGAATACATAATTCTTATATTTTTTACAAAACAAAATTGTGTAAATATTGTAAATAAAGTAAAGGTCAAACAACGGTTCACTCAGTTCTTAAGATAAACACTTTAATCAGTGCGCTTCATTGTTTGTACCAGTAATTAGCTATCTTTAACATTTTTATTTATCGACGTAAGAACCTTGTAGGCTTAGCTCCTGCGAAGTACGACCCACACGAATAGAAAATTGAAAGACCTACGCATTTCTCTGTACAGTCAATTTACGATAACTTAAAATTGTATTTCATTTTCTTTTTATTTGTAATCCCGGCAGACTAAGCCAATAAAAAACCAATGTTAACGGCTTCTTTGTATTTCCATTTATTGCTATCAGACTTCAATAGAACATACGCCAAATCCCGTATGGCAGACTGTGTTCAATTTACTTTAGTTTGACCGACGAGTGGTCCTTTATAACGTAACTTTAATACCGTATGTAAATACCAAGCTACGTACGAGTTATCGTAGCGAGTTCTACGCGCTATGCTACAGGCGCTACGCCGTAGCAAACTCGGAATTTCCCTAATCATATTTTATTGAGTTCTACATGAGGTAACATATTTAGGACGTTTGGATTTGAAGCGGTATCCATTTATTATTTAAAAAAGTATAGGACTATCCATGCCGAAAACGTCCGAAAGGTAGGCCTAGAATTGACCATCCCCTTTCCTCCAGTGGGTGTCGACTTAGAGAAAATCCAGAAGATAGGCAGCAACGTATTCTGTAACTTCACCACTAATACTGCGATCCCCAAGCAACTTGCCAAGCATGGGGATTATGGCACCCCCCGTTACCTAAGGAGGAGGCCTTTGTTTAACAGTGGAAGTCTTTCGGCTGATGATGATGAAGACTATCCATACTTAGCATTTGACACTAATCGAATAGTTCTGTTTATTCGTATTCTAATTTTGTTGTACCATTCATCGGCTGCGGTATGAATACAACAACTACTAAAAAAAGATGGAACAACTAAACCAAATGACAGAGCGACCGCAGAGGGAGTGAGATCAAACCCTAAAATACGCGCATACATAATAAATTAGCGTCTAACCAAATAAACCTTGTTAGTATAAATATTTCATAGAGTTAAATAAAATTAAGAAGGCGTATTCGTTGAGAATTCTATCGGACGATTGCTATTCGGGCCGGGTTGCGTTCACTATGTACTAATCGTAAATAAATCTTGAGAGAGTGGCGAGGTAGTAAATTGAACACGTGACTCGGACGGATAAGAATGGGCGCGCAGTGTAACACTTGGTGTACATTTTTGAACCACGAAAATGGTATTTTTGGGGCAGGGAAATACATTTGTTTTGAACTTGGCACTGATTCAAGAACGGATACATTGTATTCTTATTTATGTCAAATCAATTAAGATTTGTGTAAGTTGACACGAAAAGAAAAAGAATTAAGATTTATGCTTTTTATGCAGACGTGAGGATGCTATAATATTATTTACAGCTGGTCACAAGCCTGATACAATACATAGAATTTTAAAATAATTTCGTAGAATTGTAAGTCATACGTTTCTACGAAATTTTGGTACGCAGTAGGTTTTGTTATTATTTTAAGGTAGAATAAAGACACATTTTTTTATTCTTCAATGATATTCTAAAAAAATTGACGACTATTTATAACGACAATAAAAATAAGTCAAAATTAAAACCCATTTTTTTTTATTTAATTAATTAAATATTTGAAATTTGCATATATGTTCGTTAATTTATTTATAATATTAGTTGTAAGGTTTAACCCTTAACTTTAAGCGTACGCCATACACAACAATTGTATACCTAATTGTGTCTACTTACAGACAGTCAACGTGTTAAAATAATACATCATTTGTTGCAGACAAATCGTACGTGTGCGCCCTTACTCACCTTAAACGTAAATAATCAGGTGAATAGTTAAGGGTTTTATGCTTTCACAGAAGGGCATAAATGAACCTTTATCTACTCGAGCCTGAAAAAAGTTTTGTACAAAGCACTTTGTTAGGAACATGGTAAAGGGAACGTAAAACTTTATTGTTTCGATAACACTTCTTTACAATGGTAAATATTACATTAGTGAGTTAGTGTCGACATTAGCGTTTACTTATGTTGATTATATTATGACTGATTGACTGCCTCGTTGGTCGAGTGGTCGCTGATTGCGACTGCTGAGTATGAGGTCCTGGGTTCGATTCCAAGGTCGGGCAATGTGTTGTTTGTTTTTCCAATAGGTCATTCTCAGTAGCAGTTCGGCAGCAGTCTAGTTTTGTGCCCGGTTAGTTGAAATAGGCTCTCCCATTTGGGACATATAACATAGCTGGAGTACTTACTGTATATACACCTTATGTAGGTGTACTTACACACCCGGGGAATACAGACGTGATATATGTTCTAATTACATTATAATCTCGTATCTAAAAGATATATGAATTTATGTTAGGTTTGATAAGGTTTATATACATTGGCTTAAATAATAAAAGTAGACAGTTTCACTATACTTATCTTTTTAACATCAAAATATTTAAGCAAAAATAAAGTCAAATAAAGTAAGATGATTACATCCATACTTAATATTATAAATGTGAAAGTAACTCTGTCTGTTACGTCTTCGCGACTAAACCGCTGGATGGATTTTGATGAAATTTGGCAATTAAAAAGTATAAAACCTGAGAAAAGACATATTATGCTACTTAACGCGGGCAACGCGCGCCGTGGGTAAAAGCTAGTTTTTTAAATAAAACAAACCAAAGTTTATTCCACTTTAAAATAAAAAAGCAACAAACAATATCAGTTCCACTACAATATCAGTATACCGACTCAAAATTGCCCTTTTTATATTACTATCGTTTCCGCAAAGTAATATTACCCACTTGGTTGGTTCGTGGGCATCATGTATGGGAGTCACGTCCAAGATGGCGGCCGCTCCTGATGACTTCATGCTCCTTCTAATCGCCGGGAAAAACAATCTTCGAAGAAAAACGAATTAACTTACAAAAGGTCAATTCTGGTTGTGGTCATGACAAAATTGACAATTGACGGAAGAAAATATTTTACTTGTGTCTTTGAGTTGTTTAAAGTGATTTATTAAGTAAACTTAGTAATACATATGTAAGCCCGATAGATAGTAATAGGCTAGCGATCTTAAAAAAAATGGAATAATAATTATGATGAGCGGGAAACGTAAATGATTTTACTTCTCCAAAAGGAGACTACCATAGTCTAATTAGGTAAGTATGGACATGATTTAATGTAGTACTAGCTTTTGCCCGCGGTTTCGCCTGCGTTTAGTAGCCTTTGTCCTTTCTCAGGTGTTAAACTTTCTTTATCATATTTGTCCAGCGTCGTGAAGGCGTAACAGACGCAGTTACTTTCACATTTATAATATTAGTATGGAAGTATGGATGATGACAATAAAAATACCAATCTTAAATAAATCATTAATCGTTGCTACTACGCCAGCATTATAATGTTATGGGTCGGTTTGAGTATCGTTCAATCGTAATCTAGGAAAGTGCGTGTTTAGTCATATGTTAAACAGTAAGAACTCTGTGAACAATAAATTATCCGGACTATAGTGTATGTTAGCTGTGTCACTGGGTAACGATTCTGAATTACTAATGCTAAGTTTCCATCAAGCGTTTGTTTTAGTTCATGCTCGGGTCAGCACCTGTCTAAGTTACGTGGAGAGGTGTTCATTCGGTGCTAGGAACTGTAATAGCTAAACGACTGAACTTCGTGCGTGATCAATGAGTTTGAATACCACCTGTTGAATTACACCTACATACTTACTACCTCCATCTGTATGTGGTTATTACTGTGAAGTAAGGGGTGAGGAGTTCCTCCAACGAAAAGGGAAGTTCGTCCAGCCAGACGGTGGTGTGCCTGGTGGGCCGCGGCGCCCCGCTTCTCAACTCGGGGCGGCTGTATATATAGCGAATGCGATTACTTCGCTAGCGCGATGCAGGATTAGCAACGTCACGCATCCTGCGACGTGTAGATTTCGCTAAATAACTAGCCTACACTTAATTCAGTTTTAAAGTTTTATTTTGTTAAACATAAAAATATAGCGTGATTGTTTTAGTCCTACAACGTAAACAATTAAGTTTTGTTACTAATAATAGCCTGTATCTCGATATTATCATAAATCAATGGAGCGTGGGTTCGCAACCGCACACCTCCGCCTTTTCCTTGGAGGCACTGTTATGGATAAATATACCTATATGTCCATAATCATTATATTTATATACGTAAAGAAGAAGAATACACACTCTCATAAAACAAGACAGCATGTAAAACATCAAAACTTCCACAGAAAAGTAGCATTAATCATTGTTCAAAAACTTTTCGGAGAAGTTGATGTTTCATAAGGCAATAAATCCGAGGAGTACCTTTTAGCTAAATCCTTTGTTTGCTTATGTACGGAACAACAGGTTTTATGAGCTTCGACGGCGGGCTTCTTTTGTTTAAAGGTCAGTTCCCGCCGAACAACTAATTATTGACAACATTGTTAGAACGAAAATGTAGGTTGGAATTAAATTTTATTAACAATGTCCTTTTGAGCGAATTTAGGTTATTTCAGATTAAATAAAAACGAGACTCAGCAGAATAGTACCTCACTTGAGCTAGATATTTACACACAGCAACTGTTTTTGCATTGAAAGGCTCTGTGTCTATCCCCTCACAATCACTATATTATAGGTATAGGTCGTCAATAAATGCCATCAAAGTGTTTCGACAGGAGAGAAATCAAGCGCAAGACCAACACCTGAACGTTCAATCCAAGGCGTGAGGGAGAATGGAACAAGGTCACCTAAGAAGTGGGCTTGCTACAGAAATCCTTAAATAATATTAGAATACGACGAGTTGATTAGCGTAGTGGCTAAGCGATTGGACGGCTGCGCTAGAGGTTACGGATTCAATTCCCGTATGGGACAAACACTTTTAATTGTGATTCGCAAATATTTTTTTCCAGTCTGGGTGTTTGTGTGTGTGATAATACATGTCTGCGAGACGCACCTACAATACAGAAGAACTTACTAATGTGGGGCGAGGTTCTTTAAAACCAATACCTAGTATCCACCCCATACTGTTGTAAGGCTTTAATATATGTATAGAACAACAGCACCAACTACTTGCATACGAAAAACAGTATCTCGTGTTTTTCCGATAAAATCGAGCCTTGAACCGCAAAAGCCAGAGTAATCCGTTTATTGATTTCAAGCATTTCTCGCTTCCGATAGATTTTTATTTTCACTAAAACATTTCTCTCGTAAACAAGAGGATTATGGGCTAATGAAATTTCATTTCCAGGAAAATAAGTTTGTTTGCTTATGCATATTTTGTTACTTTTTCTAGGGTTATGTGCGATACGGGCGAAGCGGAGACTTGCTTTTATATTCAGGTTAGGGTAAAAATTGAGATACAAAAGTGCAGCGATAATGTTGCTGAATAAATGCCTTTTTCTGTTGTCTTTATATGGCATGATAAGCTCTCTAGCTTGGTTGCAGGTTCTGATACCGACTGAAATTAGGTACACCATTATTTTTTTATTTTGAGCACATGATTTTGTTTGGCTTTAAATATTAATAATCATGGTCACACTTGGAATTAATCTAGTTTAAATTAGAAATACTCGGTTTACATTATATTCATACAAAAGAACTCCTTTTGGCATCGAATAATCATTTTGTTGTCGAAATATTGTACGCATTAACTAGAGTGTAGTTTAACGCTAGATATTTCGCCAGGCTACAGGTTTATTTTTTAAGAAAGTAAATAACGTATAAGTATTTTTTATTGTTAGTTGATAAATACTCGCACCTACTTGAAAATGATATTCCGTTACTTCTTTGAGAGGTTTTACTATTGCGAAGCTATACAATTCCTATATTCCTATGCGAAAGAATTCCGCATCCACGCGAAAAGCCTAGCGCTGAACTAAACTTTCATAGAACACATCGCTTTATCACTACGTTCTTTTAACCTTTTTCCAACAGACTTTACAGCTTGCCAAAACACGATTGTAAAAACGCGAAACAACGTATAAAGACCGCTCCACTTCAACGGAGCAAGCGAAAACAAGACAATAGTTGTTCGAAAAACTGCGAATAAACAAATTAAAATAGAGGGGAACGCGCTGAAACTTTGCATGTATCTCTCAATGTGTCACCTCTAGTGAATAGGGACTGATTGTGAGTCGGGATTTTTGTAAGCGCGCGAATTTGCGCGATTCAAGCTCGCGTACAGATGGTCTGTAATTCTAGCGTTGGATGCAAGAACATGTAAGGTCGTGTGCAGCATGCTTGTTATTATTTTATTTTAGTTTAATTGGCTGGTTTTATGCGCTATAAAAAAATTAAAAGCAACTAGCATTCGTTTAATTTTATTTGTTTTAAAGTGGTCTCAATTTTGATAGAGTTGTCTTACCTTTAAAAGGCGTAGGTACCAGACTTGCTTTAAGATTACAGCAATGATAAAAGGAACGAATTTTATTAATAAACCGCTATGCGGAGTGCCCAATTAACCTGAATCTTAAGTAGGCTTTTAAGCGATGTGAACTTTGCTCTCAAAATGCTAACAAGAAGAAGAGTGCACCTCATCCATTTATCGAACTTTTCGAATCAAAAACTTCAACATCGAGCAAGCAGCCCAATAAGTAATTTGCGAAACGCTCCCATCCAATCGACGGCCGGCTCATAAAAATCACACTTTAAGATCTCTAGAATATTTTAGTTAACGTAGAACGTATCTAATTTGTACATTAAACACGTACGGTGTGAAAGCGCCCCTACTATGATGGAGTCACGTCGCAAAACGTGCAGACGCGGTTAAAAATGTTCCACCCGCGAAGATATCGCACTGTAAAGTTAAAAATTCAATGTTTTAGGTGGAAACGTCCGCGCGCGCCCGTCATTCCGATTGTAATAAGAGCATAAACATTTTTACAACAAGATACGTCGTAAAATATTTTTGTACTGCTTGCTGTTTGTACAAGCAGAGTAGCGAGTAAAATTAAAATCGTGACGTCATCAGTCTTGAGGTTTCTGAAATAGCTCGACATCTTATGGTTGAAGCTACCATTGACGTGTCTGGAAAGACAAAATCTTAGATTTTTTGTTAAATTGGGTACTGTATGTAAATTACAACTGCAAGCCAATTGGGTTTTCGAAAAAAAAAATTGATTATTTTTATGTATTTTAAAACTTTATTATTAATAATATTTAATGCAAAAAACTTGAAAAAAAAAATCAGAAACCTAATTGTTTTATTAGTTTTCGGTCCGTAGAACATTACGACAAAAAGGATAGAAACAACAAAAATACGTGACATTTAGGCTACTGTTGTTATGTATTTGTAATACTGTATTAATGTTGTAGAGATAATTAGTTAATGCGTGTTATTCGTGTACAAGTAGGGATTTCACTTGACTCTGAATAAAATTCAACCTGAAATGAGTTCTCATTCAAAGCAGTTGCATGCGACATCGCTGTGAGGGAAAAATGTGTGATTTCCAGACCTCTTTGTGAGTCAAGCCTCAATTCTTGACCCTCGTTAGAACACAAAGGGACCCCTTCCTTTTGCTTCGTTTTAAAGACACCACTAATTTCAACCTTTTGATCCGATGGTGACTTGCCAGCTGACAATGGAAGGATAAGAATTTTTATGTCTGGGTCTTAAGGAGAAGAATTCAATCAAATACTAGATTTATAGATACCTCAAACTATTTTTAGTAATTAAACATTTTCTTTTTGGGGTTTATTTTTTTATTCTTTAGATATCGACGAACACCGAGTAACTAGTCTCGATGGTAGAGCGTGAAGTAAAAATTCCGGGTTGAGGGAAATTAGGTTTCATTTGGAAGAAAGTTTTAGTTGCAATTTCGGGTTAAAAAAGTTGCAACCATATCCAAAACTTTATTTAGGTTTTTTTTTGGGTTTTTTCGTGGATCTTTGCCCTGCCTGTATATTTATAAAGCTGAAAGATGTTACCACTTACCAGACTTTTAAAAGTTAATATTAAACGCAAAAGATTTAGTCGTATTTCACTTGAAATAGACTAGATCTATTGCAACTAAAATATTCTGAGTTTATTATACTTCTATTTATAACTCTTTGATAACCTTTCACCTAAGGCTACCAAAGATGTTCGAGGGGTACAATTTATATAAATTAAATATTACTTTTAAGTTCATCAAATTTCTACGATTTTTGTCTAAAGTCTAACTATAGCAAGTCACCACGAATGCTGTGCAAACACATTATAATTACATTTCCATACTACATTATGGCACAAGAAATTATCACAACAAACATCCAAAGATCACATTGTTAACTGAACATTTATCTCAAACGAGTCAGACTACAAAAACACATTACAAAATGGCTAATTAAAAACAACGTCTCCACTTAACGCCACCAGAAAATACTCAGAAGATAATACAATTAAGCAAAGGATTCTGGAGTTCGCAAATTGCAAGAGAAATCTTTTATTTATACGCAACTCTGTTGGAGGTTTGCTCAGCGAATTTTAATTTCGTAATGCAGAAAAGGACCGTTGTAATTTTAAGTGTCGCCGTATTCTGAGTTAGCGACGTGACATTATCTCCACGATATGCTCTGATTTTAATGAAGATGAGTTGCAGACTATTATGGTAATATTAGCACTGTCACGTCTGTATATTCGAGGTAAGCTAGAGGTTAAAAGCAAAGCGTAGAAGTCAATTGTTTTAACGGATTAAGTTTCTCGTGTCTGGTTTATTTTAATTATTATAATTAGTGTAAGACTATTTTATGAGCGTTTGGTTTTGGCTTGGTTATAGTTTTTGCTTGCCACAAATAAATATGTATTTATTTATACTTAATGCACATTTGTACAAAGGCGGACTTAATGCCATTAGACATTTTCCACCAGTCAACCTTAGGGTGATGCAGAGTTGAACAATGGTAGATTTGTTTTTGGTTGAATATCTGTAGATTCAACCAAAAATAATAGGATTTATTTCTCGTATTTTAGATTATTTAATTTGTAAACAAATCTATAAAGAACTGACACAGATTCCTCCATTTCCGCATAAGCCATCTAAGACAATCGTAGGAACTCGGACATAATTCAAAAGTAGTATGCTTCTGTGAGATAACCGTGATCTTTTCATTTCATAACCTAATGGAACTTTTCCCATTTCAACTTATTTTATCTGCGTCCGGCACAGGGCTCGCGTCTCCTTAATTTACTACTTCATGGACCAAATTTTTTAAATGTTCTCGCTAAATAATGAGTGTGGTTATCTTTTAACCTTTTACCTTTATTACCTGTGAGAAGATAGATTAAGAAATGAAGTCCCAAAAATCAATTCATATGAGGTGACAAACCAAGCGTAGGCCCAATAAGTAGCAATGGGTTCCCCACATACTTACTTTATGATGTGTCGTACCACTCCAGATAAAAAAAAACAATTTTACATCAAAAATAAAAAAAAACTTCTTCATATTATTTTATTCGTATCAAAATATACGAAATAAATATTAGCGGCCTGAATAAAAAGCTTTCTAACACTAGAGTTTTAGTTTTGGCTTTTTCTTTTACAAGCAATAAGAAAGTTAAGATTGCCTCAAATTAGCATATACTCTCGTGCGTATCGCAACTTTGAAAGTTGTGCAAAAAGGCGACCTCTTCACTCACTTTCAATCGGGTCGTCTGAGATAAAACACATAAAGTAAATCCAAATAGTATTTTGTAACATCACGAGATTAATCTTTCATACCACAGTCGCATGTTTCTTTTTTTACAAAAACTAGCGCTGGTTCGGCTGCGTTCACGCTCCGTGCGTAGCCTCCACTGGGATTTATACATATAGGGATTTGCGTCTAAAAGCATTCTCAACAGCAGTGGAATTCACTCATACATTGGCACAGTATCCCAGTGTATCCGATGGATTTTCAATAAAACGCTACCCGCAGTTCAGTGTACACGGGTTTTATTCCTAAGCTCACTGAGCAAACATTTTACCGAGCTAATGCGCCTTTGTATACTCTGTTTCACCAATCTTGTTGGTGTCTATTTATAATCGGGATTTTTCCGTAACAGTGTTGCCTTTTGTACATGCTACTTTATTTTCCTTGCTTTCCTGGTTATCATTTTTAGGAGATAATCCTGGATGATAAGAGTTTTAATTTGGGAAGTAAACAGTTCTTACGAAGGTATAAAAATACACAGGGCCTATTTTGTTTACGGTAAATGGATGAATTTATGTAATGCTCGCTGATCATAATAAATCTTTATGTAGGGTTGTTTGTACTTTCATCATTTTAGGTTTGTGTTTGTTTTAGAGAAGGCGGTCTTGTGATAAATATTCATTATTTAATCACGATGCTATTGAGTTACACAATATAAACGCCTCATAGGCCGTGAATGGAGACTCGTTATTTTATTATGAGTGGTTTGGAATGTTCCTAAAAGGAGTCCAAATTTGTTAATAGGTATTTCAATCAGGAAAATCGATGTCACGTTTCTCAATAACAATGAAAATGTATTTCGTGTATACTGCTTTGACTCTCTTATATTCAGATTTATGCTCGTTGTTTCTAATCTCACTTACACCACTTCTGATATGTATATTAGTTAACTAATCCTTCTAAAAAAATACAGGTAACTGGTGCCAAGAATTAAACTTACCACCCGTAGGTATTTCCTCCATACAACTGATCAATACATAATTGTTAACAAAAATTGTATACCATTAAGATTTGATAAACTTTGTACATAATATATCTGTCAATAAATAATCAATCCTTCATGCGCCAGGTGAATCCTCGGGAGTCCGTGATGGATGATTCAATTATACCATGACACAAACCGCCTACTCACTCTACTGTCACCTAAACTCTTATGTGTATACCAATAAGGTCTAATTTCCCTCACATTATTCATGACTCCAAAATTATTTATTGAGACCTGTGAAAATAGATACTTTATTATGATTATGATGAATTTACGTCACCAGATTGTTGGTGGATGATTGATTTTTATATTTATTGTGTTGTAAGGAACAGTTGAACGAATCTTGAGGTATTAATAAATGAGGTAAATATTGCGAAAAATTTAAATTTCGTTTTTAATATCTTATACACCTTTTCGTTTATTCGATTTTGAGGTTTGATTTAAACTACGTGCATCTTCTTCACGCTATTTTCCCACTAAACCAACGTTATGGTCTTCCATCTTAAATATTAACATATCAAAGAGAAAAATGCGTCTATCCAGCAAATCTGCGAGACCACTCAACGGATTTAGATACCGCGGCGAGTGCTCCCACATTTTTGGGGCATTATGATATACTTTGTGTGCCAAAGTGGTGTGTACAGTAAAAACAAAAGTTGCCGGGAAACTTCCAGGGTGGAAAATAGTTTTAAAATACCAGTTATGATAAACAAGAGGTGAGGCTGTGTGTTTAGGTTTACTTTTATTCGGTTTAAATTGGAAAAGCTCCCTCGGCAGTGTTTACTAAATTAGAACAGATTTCAAAAAGAGAAAGTAGTGAAATATAAAATTTCTTCACCAAAAGCAGTTAGTTTTGCGAGCCGACTGGTCGCAGGTTCAAATCCAGGCCTGTATCAATTGGACATAATTATAGATTTCTTTGTTATACTATCATTAAATGTCGTAAAAGACCACTCAAAATGATATTGAAAAGCAAAATAATTAAAAGAAATAATAATTAATAGTTGCCAAATTATTACGTTTTCGTAATCAATTTATTTATAATTGACATTAATAATAAATTATCTTAGAAATAATGGCGTGGTTGAAAACGGAGGGCCGGTGATCGAGCTTAGTGGCGTGCCATAGGAGAGACCTATATCCAGCAATGGACTGAGGTAGGCTAATGATGATGATGATGATAGTAATAATACTAAATAATTTCATTGGTACTCTAATCAGCTTGAGAAAGTACAAATAAATCCATGGATTATTTAAAAGAACCATTATAATGAAAAGCAATATATTTTAAGAATATTTTTCCAATATTTTATTGTACGTAAATAAATCTTGTGTATTTAATGACAATGTATGTCCGAATAAAAGATCATTCAATACCAACACAGTAAGAATTTTATTAAACTTTGTCAACGAACATGCAAAAATAACATAAACATAACATAACATCACGCCTGTATTCCCCGAAGGGGTAGGCACAGGTGCACATATTATAGTACACTCACAATATGATAAAATTTCTTTTGTTTTAGCTATCATTAATTGTTTGCATTTTTAACATTCAATAGTATAAAATACGGCATGCAATAATTTTAATATTAGGAAAGTATTGTTTAGCTAGTACTCCTGCCTGACGGGCACAACCTATTATAATTATCAAAAAATAATTCGATTTGTTAAAAAAATAACTCAAAGGAAATCATTTGCCAAAATCTATATAATAAAACAGATGCCCAATCCATTTCAAAACATACTACGAGTATATTCCAATACCAGCAAAGGGTCGATTCGACAAAAACACTATTTGCCATGTTCAACGAAATGATTCGACTGAATTCCTCCCTTACATCCCACAGTGAGCATTAGCTACCCGATATCTTGTTACACGGGTCAATCTTTTAAGGGCGGTACTGCATTAGCCTCCTGACCGAACTCAAAGGAAATAGTGGGTGATGCTCGCTAATGGACCCATTGATTTTTGGGAATCAAACGTTCACTTTCCCTGAAGTAACGCGGCAAAAATTGGAGATATGATGCAGTAGGTTACAGGATATCTAGATTAGTATTAAGATAATATTGACGTATGGTTTAATTATTTAATTGTAGTTTTAAGTATAACTAACCCGTATCGTAAGAGGTGACCGACTTAATCATGTGAGAGAGTGCCTTGAAGGTCTAGTGGCCATGAGTTCTAGTACAAATCCCGGGTCAGGTAGTGTTACGTGGTGTTACTAAAATTTTCCGTTGGGTGGCAGCTCTTAGCTCTCAGTAGCGGCACAGAGTCTGGATTTGTGTCAGGTTGATGGCAATAGGCTCGCCCCTTATTACATTGGCACCTGTAACCACTGGCGAAATGCGGGTGTACTATATGTGCATTATATTATGTGCACCTCTAAGCAGAGTTTCTATGTTCACTAATGCAGAGCAAATGTGTGCATAGATTCTGGATATAATTTCTGATTTTGATTAAATGGCGATAAAATCAACAGTAGCATTAGACTGGCAGCACTGGCAGTAAAGCTGGAATATATACAACTAACAACTACAAAAAAACGCAGTAAAACGCCATAGCTCACAGCATATTGGATGCAGTATACATAATCACTGTATCCACAACCCAATTAACAGCTGAAACTTAGTCCATGTAATCACTAAAAACTTTCAACGCCTTCCAATATTCAGGCTGAACTTCTGTGCACCTAAATTAAATATAACGTCATTACGCTGTACCTGCAGAAACTGAGCAAACACGTCGTGTTTGACCACTTTGATGACTCGATTGTCAAGGGAGGAACACCAATTAGGTAGCAGTTGACTCAGCGGCCTTCGTGATTAATTCACCACAGGAGTCCGGTCCACCTAACCGAGGTGGAGTTTGCTAAGCCACGGTAATTATTTAAGCTCTGATTGCCGACGTGTTGCAGTCACAGAAACAGATATGGATTCGTCTGTAAAGTCAGTCTTGTCTTTATTCTGGGCTGCATGTTGATTGTGAAGCTCCTGAAGAATACTTGGCCGTGTGGGTAGTTGCTGGCTTGGGTTATTGTCTACACATCTGTTTTTTTTTAATTTTAGATTTGGTTCTCGATTTTTTGAAAGCTCTGCACATGCCTTACATCATCCAGAGCTGATAAGACCATGATCAAAAATATTTCAGTACAAATTTACCAATTTAGGACAATGTTTTCAAAATTCTTAACTTTAACAATATAAGCTGTAAATAAGATAGAGGCTATTTTGCAACAATGTCCAGAACAAAATACCAGCATTGTTAAAGTTTAAGCAAAAATAATCTGGCTCAAGTCCAGTAGTATTGTAATACGCATTTTAGCAATTTTATTGCTAAGTTGGGCATTTTAAGTAACAATAAGCATAACATAACAACAACATAACATAACATCACGCCTTTATTCTCCGAAGGGGTAGGCAGAGGTGCACATATAGTACACCCACATTTCGCCAGTTATGTTTTAGGTTCCAATGTAATAAGGGCGAGCCTATTGCCATCAACCGGGCACAAATCCAGACTCCGTGCTGCTACTGAGAATTACCTAATGGGAAAACCCAGTAACATTTTGCCCGACCCGGGATTCGAACCCAGGACCTCGTGCTCAGCAGTCGCGCTTAGCAACCACTAGACCAACGAGGCAGTAGTAACAATAAGCATTGTTCAATAAAACTTATTCTATTAACAACAAGAAGGTTTCGATTTTGGTAGGATATCGAAACCTAAATTCAAATCTACGAGAGCTCCCAAACTTAAAACTCATTCCGTTTTAAAAGAATAAAACATTTTTATCAACCCAACTTGACAAACATGGTTTTAATATTTCAGAGAGTTTTCTTACTGTTTGAAGATGTTATATTATTACGCTTATGTATTCGAAATATTTTCAGGTTCTTTAATGTCACACGAAATCTTAACTGTTAACAATGACGATGGTCAGCAATGTGATATCATTAAAACAAATAACCACAAATTTAGATGTAGTCTTTTTGTGAAGCGTAAAAGTTTTAGTGACACAATTGTATGAAACAGGGACGGATGTGTGTCTTATCACCAACGAGTGCCGGAATATCCCATTTCCCACAGACAACGTGAGCTTAACGAGAAGCTTTTACATTCAATGTCCTCTTTTCATCCCCAAATCACACCTTTTTAATACAAATTTTCAAAGGTGGATCCTTTACATCGAATCCTCGCTAGTCCTATTCAAGTACCCTGAATGTTACAATTCGCACCTGATCGTAAACAACTAATGTACAATATACTCCCCTCTCATTTGATTCTCGTCTCTTTGTATCAATCCATGACGCAGTAATGACGCCTTTTCATTGCTCAGCAAAAGAAAGTTTTCCCATTTAAAGTTGCCAGTCTTTTTATCTGCGTCGCGAGTTAAAAATAAAATTATTTAACGGTTAGACAGTCGTTATAATGCGGGTATATTATACCTTCGACGATAATGGACGTTTCGTGTTACGGCCAGGAGTTTAATCGTGCCGCAACAGAATTTTTTGTCGATATTCATGGTTATTGTGGAGTGCGGTTAATTGGCGAACTTTGTTCGGGCAATTGACGACTGATACTGTTTCGGAAATGGGCCTTCGGTTTTGGAACGGCTCTGTTAAATTTAATTTTCATTATGAGGCATAAAATGGCCTGTAAAAGATGGTTACCGTTAGGTTGGCAATTCGGGACAAAATATTCTGCTTTACATGCATGTTTTCATGAGTTTATAAAAACATTATAACTACCAATATGAATGAGAATCCTAGAAAAAATAAACACGCACCGACGAAAACTATAATTTCAGAAATAACCTGCCGAAAAATCTGAGTTCTAAGAAGCAAAAGTTTAATAGGAATATACCTTTCGGTATACTGATCCAATCAGATAACCCTTACCTTATGGTCGAGGAAATATTGAAAGAAGAATTTTCGGTAGAACTAGAAGTATTACCGTCGATCCCTCTTATCGGCCGTTGCGATCCTTACCTAAGGAAAAATAGAGTTGTGAGAAAAGAAAAATTCGGTAAGTGATTTGTCCAGATATCTTTAGAAGTTTTGTATCGATTTACTGCCGGAGATTTCATGGTACACGGGCTATTGTCTAGAGTTTGATTTTTCTAAAACCTTTTCATGTATATTCATGTGCTATGTAAGTTTGACCATGTATTTAACCCTTTTACGTTAACTAAAATTAAATAACTATTCAAATTTAGTCGAGCAAATGGAGTTCATAGAATAATAGTGTTTATATAGTAACGCACGAGTACACCTACGCATATCGCGCCATGTACCGAGAGATCTATACTCCGAATATAGCATATTATATAAAATGGTTCCGTGAGATTTATTTATACATAGTTTACTGTATGATACATATTATGATAGCAACAGTCGTTCAGGCGTGGTGGTTCTGACGTCTCAGGATTAAGGACGATGGTTTAAGTTATGTATATTCTTCTGAAGTGTTAATTCTAAGGCATAATTTACCAGTGGTAGGATTTTTGTTTAAATGTGGGTAGGCAACAGCTTTGCATACGCCTTAGAGAAATTTAGGCAAATAAGTAATCGTGTTTATAATTTCAAAGTTTTCATGTTTCTACATATTAAATTAGAATATTCACAAGACAATCCCACAGTTGTGAAGCAAGTCTAAAACAATCATGCTAACACAATTGTTATACCTTTGGCTATATACATATTATTATATTATGTACGTACGCGTGGTCCAAGTTTACACAATATAATAATTATATTAATTATATTATTATACAGATAAGGTACAATATCTAGTCTTGTATTTTCCAATAGGGGCAGAATAAAGTCCCATATTTCGCCAGATGATGTAAGACCCATAATATGGTATAGAGGGAAAAACTTTTGCTAAACATCAAACACAACTTTGCCGATAATGTTTCAATATAAAAGATTAATTTTAATGTAAGATTCCTCAGTACCTACACTAACTATTCATCCTAAAAAATAAATAGCAAGTAACGCAACTAAAACCGCAGGCACAACTAGTATTAAACAAAACAAAGCAAATAAAGTCAGTAATCCATCATGCATGAGTATAATTCATCTTCTTGGGCATTCGCGTTTATGAATTAACCCAAGCTTGAATATTAAGTGGGGAGATAAACGTTATTATGCTAGAATGTTATTAGTGTGCGCCGGTGGACAACATTGGCAGTCTTTACGCTAAACTTGAAGGCTGAAGCAGCTGTTTTGATCTCCCCTGTGACGTAATCAAGACAAATCATAGACGCCATCATTTATCGTCGTCTAATATTGAGGATGGGGAAGTTACGGTGTTTCGATGTTATGGAAGTAATGCTTGATGTTACTTCTTCAAACTGTATCTATGATTCACACAAAATCACCACACCTGCAATAAATAGATTGTGGATGAACTTGAAGTAGTTCAGAAATTCTATAATCTATCTATCTATCTTTATATATATCAGAATATATTTGATAGTCATACAATCTGAGACACTAGTTTCATTCATCTTGTTATTGTCTTTAGTCAAAAATACTTTTAGCTTTATGCTGGTCACAAGTAGTACTGGGTGACATAGAAGTTGCCTCACTAAAAACAACTTATATACTCTTTGATTTAAAAACACTATACAAGACTGAGCTTTTGCCACCTGTAAGTTTATATAAATCAACAGAAGATTTTGCTACAGTCAAATATAATTATATTGTAATAATCCATCACACTAATATTATAAAGGCGAAAGTTTGTTAGTATGTTTGTATGTTTGTTACCTCTTCACGCTCAAACGGCTAGACCGATTATGATGAAATTTCATACGGAGGTAGCTGACACCCTGGATTAACACATAGGCTATTTTTTATTCCGAAAAAATGTAGCGGGTAAGACCGCGGGGCGCAGTAGTATAACATAGACCTGACCAGTATATCTTACATTCTAACAACATTGTTACTACAATGCAATTAGATGACTTGCTGACGCCAGCAAACGATAATACGTTATGTTTGAACGTATTACATATATATAATACCTATATAGCTATATGTTTGGTCGTATTATTAGGGACTGCTATTTGAAATCTTTAGTTACACCATAAAATTGTAATTCATACTATGGTGAACAGCTTAGACAGTCACCAGATATGTAACGAGGTTGAAGAAGCACAACGCTTGACCACTAAATAGAAATCGAATAGAATGATACATGTATGGGGATGACAAGATTTTCGACTATATCATCATCATCAGCCCGTTGGAGTTCGCTGCTGGACATAGGCCTCTCCCAAGGCACGCCACAGAGCCCGGTCTACTGCTTTATGCAACCATATAAAACATATTATTATGTAAATCACAATTTTTTGGGGACCTAGAACGATAAAACTATCATCACTTAAAACTCCTAATGTAATCTTTTAAAATAAAACCTTTGTTTGTTCTAGAAAAGACACGCAAAGCTCTGAGCATTTCTTTATCTTCACAGCTACATAATGAAACAAATTATTTGTCTATACAATATACGCTGTATTTGTCATGTTTGTTTGGAATTCGCCTCGTAACATATGAATACTAATGAGAGATTTGCATGTAGTACATGCCTCCGGCCCCACTGTGCTTTGACTCGCAGAAGTGCTACAAGATATAGCCGAGGGGAATAACCTTACCGTATGCTTATAATACGTTGAAATTTTATGCTGATCTCTTGATTTTCTTTGACGATAATAGGTATATGTTTTATTCATGGTTTTATTATGAATAATTGTAATTACTGATGCCACTGTTTTGAGGTGATAGGAAAAATGAAATCAGATACAGCTCTTGTATGAATTTATCGAGTGGTATCAGGCTTAGAATTGACCACCCCCTTTCTTCCCGTAGGTGTCGTAAGAGACGAATAAGGAAAAATCTAGAAGCTGGGCAGCAGCGTCTTCTGTAACTTCACCACCAATACTACGATCTTCAAACCGCTTGCCGAGAGTGGGGATTATGGCAACCCCCCTCTAAAGAGGGAGGCCTTTGTTCAACAGTGGTCGTCTTACGGCTGATGATGATGAATAATTTACAAAGAAATTTTAAAGAGCAACGGCATTCCTCTGCAAATCCGTTCAGGAAAAACAAACTGAACAAAAAACCTAACGAAAAAAACCAATCTCACCACAATCTAAACTAATTAACTGGAACAGTAATTCAGTGTTCAAATACCTACCGAAAACAAAAGAATGGCGAATTGAGAAACCACCAACATCTGAAAACAATCAACTTTTTTCACTGGTTTTCAAAATGTTCTCTTTGAAACGCAAAGTACAAATAGTTCCCAAGGGTGGTTAGGTAAATCTGAGCTACACGAGCTCAAATACTTAGACATAAATTTCAATCTCCAAGTTAGACCTACTTCATCTTTCCGTACGCGTTGGGGGAGTGGGAAAACTTTTAGTGTTTGGCTCACAATTGTGTGGATCAGCTTTTCATAGAAATCATAACATGTATCACGAATTCTGTTCCTAAGTATTAGTTGACAAGTGTCAAGTACATAAGCACCTAATTGGTGTTGTCGCAAACAGTTCTGCTGCTGAACCTACCTTCAATTGTTATGTCAATGCAAAAGCATGGCTTCCCAGATTTTATAAAATTATAAAGGTAAATTACGGACCATTATAAGAAAATTGTACCCGATGAATGTCAATAGCCTAAAGCCTTGTTACAATATGGGAGATAATGACTTCAGGGAAGGTGGGCGTGAGACAATCCTTTGCCTCTAGATTCGGAGAATTTTTGCTTGATCACAAACCTTCTAATAACAAAATTCAGTTCATTTTCACCAACCGAACAGAGCTGCGAAAATGATCTAACAATTTTGTCATAATATTTTCGTTGGTAACCTCTGTAACAGCGTTAGACATAAATAACATAGATAGGAAACAAATGGCCATTATGGTGTGGCCCGGTCACCTCGGACACGTACATTGTAGAGTCCCATACATTTAATCATTTTTCTCCAAACGAGTTTGTGTGTGTGGCTACTGAGTTCCGTACAATGGGTAGCTATCAGCTGCAATATCTGCAACACAACTATAAGTGTTCCTGCTTGCCGTCTCTGCTCCTGATAAAAAAAAATACAGACTCGTCGACCGTCGCCTTGTAGTTTTGAATCTTTGTGCCTCATCAGATTTTCGATGTTTTTAACGTCACGTACGCAGTTTTATTCCGCAACAAAATAATAACTAAGTTGTCAAAATAATATCCTTAAACTAGCCCTTAAGGTTTTTTGATTAAAGGGTACTTCTGGCTTGGATAATTGGTATTTTGACAAAACTGTACTTTGCAGTGTTATTATTTGTAATAATCGTCTACCTAGTCACCTACAAAGCAAAAAAAGCTGAAGCTATAAAAAGAGGGTTTTTAAATACAATGCCTGCAGCACACTAATCCTCCTGTATCAAGTTTTTGTCTTACAAAATCACAAACACCTTAACACTAAGGTTAACCATCTTGCAAGAATTTTAGTTTGTGTCCTCAATCCATTGGAACATAAAGTCATTTCGCACGAGCTTTCTCATTTCCTGTTAGATTATAGAAATTTTCAACGGTATGAAATTCTTGAACTCACCACTCGATTTCCCGATTTATCAGCGGGTCGAGCAAAAAATGATGTTATAGCCGCGTTTGGTTGGAAAAAGATTAAAATGTGGGGTACTAGGAATAGATTTGATAAACTTTATGATGTTTTTATTTAATTTTCTAGGTCTACACTTTAACCTTTAACCTAGCGACTTCTTTTCTTTTTAGTTATCTTCTACCTTTAAGTATTGGAAATTAAAACACCTTTATATGTATATGATAAATACTAAATAAGCAGAAAAACCTATAAATCTTTTATAAAACTATACTTTTGGTCATTTTCCACTTATATACCGCCTCACCATAGCTACAAAAACAAACATATTAATTTCATGTTGCGCGCAAACCCAAAGATAAGTGCAAATATCAAAGCCAAAGTAACAGCAAAGTAAAGCCAACACACGTCGTCTGTCTGTTTAAACTAAATACACGCCCGTGAAGCAAATTTCATGCATAAAATTATTGAAGCCGCCTGCACCAGCCATACGACTACCTGTCGAAGTTGGACAGACTTCATTTAAAAGAGGGAGCGGGAGCGATCAATAAAACCCCATAGAAAACATCAAAAGCCTGATTATTATGAATTAACGCACTAGTTATTTAATATGTTTATCGTATACAAAATTGTTGATGAATACCCAAGACCCTCATGCTAAGAATATCCTATGGAAGTAATCCATCCAGATGTAATAAATAAACAATATCATAATGAAGTATTTACAATAGTAAAGAAGACAAAATACACAAAACAGAATACAAAAGTTGGTCAAACTAAAGCTTATTAGTTGTATGTGTGTTACAATTTAATACTGACTCATTATTTGACTGCACTAAAAGCTTCCACGAAGCACGCTCGACACACTAAACAGCATCTAAAGCTATTTGAAAACCTGTTGAATACTTACGTACCTATTTCGACCTTGATTTTAGTAATAGACTTGTGATGAGAAATCAACATTCCACAAGTGATATTCAATTGTTTATCTGACGCACCCTGAGCTGTCGGAACCGCTACTGACCTGGCTACTGGCTCCTTAAACTAGGGCTTGAGCTATTGTGTAACTCAAGAAGACTCAATAAAAGAAGTTTTTTTTATGATTTCTTTCTATAGAAGTTTTTTTCACAATCAGTCAGTGAAGTTCATAACTTGAGCAACATTATGAAGTCAAGACCTCGCCCGCGACCGAGCTAGCACCCATTCAACTGTTCAGCGTCACTTGTTAATATTGATATGTAGCCGGAATTAATATGTATGTCGTCCTGCGATACAATCGGGTGCCAATGTTTGTACTAAGTTTCAATAACTGCGTTACCTGCAAACGACGGACGTGAAACGAATATGAATGTTGGACCCATAAATTGGAGTTTGGGAGAATATTGGGCTGCTGTCATTGTGTTGGCAAATGTCCACTTAGGGACAAAGGGGCCGGTATTGTAAGGAATGGGTCAGATCGATATTGCAAGTCATCTCACTTACTAAGGAAGATGACTTGGCAATGTATGCCTTAGTTGTCAGTAGATTCCAGAGATGACAAAACTTGGGTATACGAATGTATTTGGATGCTTAAGTTGGGCATGTAGAAGATGTTTTTATTAGCTAATTACTTTACTGCTGGGCAACAGCTTCTCCTTTCTTCTTGAAAGTAAAGGCTATTTCTTCTTGAAAATAGTTACTTATAATCATGATAACGTTTCTTATTTAACTTTAATTCTAACGACATATATTAATACAAATAATAGGTACTTAAAGAAATCTAATATCTACTTTTTAAAAGCCTTTTTGTGTTTTCGTTCTTATTACTTAAATGTTTAAAATTTCGATAAAAATAAATGGTCCATCAATAAAATCATATTCTGAATTCAAAATGCTACTTCAGTAAAACCAAAAAAGGTTTGCTTCCAATTCCGAATTAACTACAGTAGGATAACACCAAGCCCGGCCCCCAAAACACATTACCCTTGTCATTTCCCTATGTCTGATCAGTTATTACATGTATCAACTAACTTAAACGCGAAAATTTGATTTCCATTCCTTCAAAATTCTGTCACTCCTCAATATCCGGGAATGAATCGAATCCTCTGGTAAATATGATGCAAAGCTGTACTGTGCAGACGGGATTCTATTGATTCATTGTTTAATGCATGCGTTGACAGTCTTTTGTTAATTAATAATAGTAGTAGCGAGGTAATTTGTGATTTGAATTTTGTATCGTTACGTGTAGGCTAAATGGATTTACCTCTTTATTTCCCCTTTCCAGGAAATTAATAATGAATTCAGTGACTAATATATCATGGTTTTCTCTGTAGAAGATATATGCAAGGTGTATTTATTTAATTAATACCTTAATAACAATTCCTTGTTTTAAAGAACAGTGATTTTTTTTAATTTAACCTTCAAGCTTTTCAAATTATTTAACATGGATTTATAGTCGATGATAAACGTCGAATTAAAAAAAAATAGTCATCTACACACTATTATTAGTGGCTCGTCTGCTACCACACGTAACATTCCGTCACTCATTCGTCACGGAGTCGTGCCAGAATCGATCGTTCATGACAGCCCAATCACAAACCTAACCGACAGGAAAAACACGAGGGTTCGCGTCATCCTGCCTAATCTAATACTGGAATACCATCGGCAGGAGATGTATGTGCGTCAACTGTTGGGGAATGGCTCCAGTCTATACCAGGGTTAATTTACTGCAAAAGTACCATTAAACTAGACTTCAAATGCGATTTTCCAGCTTTTGCTGAGGGCAAAGCAAACTCTTATAAGAGTACCTACTTTCAACTGACGACTCCCCTTTTGATTTGTTTAAGTGTACAAATTTTCTACGTTAAAGTTTTTTTATTACATACTTTTGTACCTAATTACCCCGTTTATAAAAATTATCAGTGATGAGAAATTTATTAAATTATACCTGTCACTGTCTTTGCCATGTTTTAGCAAAGAGATGTCAATAGATTTAACAAGTAGTTATCTTAAAACATATGTCAGCATCCTTTATTAGTAAGGGGGTTAATTGCCAGTTCCAGTATATTATTATAACATTTCTTAGACGTTGAAGCTCACATCTAAGGGTAAAGGAGTGACCTATTTCCAGCCTTACTCTATATAGTCATAAATAATTCTCCGGAACCGTATACGGGCACAATACGCTGATCATGAAATACCGTCGCAACTTCGATACGTCGGAAGTCGATCGATCACTGCCTAGCTCCTAACTAAAGAGCTTACGTTGCAAGGAACGCACGTCACTATATTTCACTTTTTAACACTGACATTTTGAAACGTCATTTTACTCGTATTTATATTATGTCGATCAGATGGCGCAACGGCTAAGCGTATGAAGCTATTGAAAATTTCGTTCAAGAACCCTGGTACATACTCGTATATCCAAGGGTCAGGAATTGGGTTTCCGCACCAACATCAACTTATATGCGCAGTTGTGTACCCAGCGTCGGGTTAACGTCTTAGCTTTCCAAGTTCTTGTTGGTGATGTTATTATATATCATATTATGTAGATGTCAACGTAAACGCCTTAATATGTAATACAACAAAAATAAAATATCTTGTGATAATAATAAGTCATGTCCATTAGTACCATGTCTACCAAACCTACTCTCTACTTGATGTCAACTCATTTATCTTACAAAAATACGCAGTAGATGCAGGGGTTTGAATGTTTGAATATTGCATTCCGTATGGCCCGTATTCAAAGAAGTGAAACAATCAACTATGCGGAATATATGGAAATTCAGAGAGGACTTTCAGATTTTCGTAGAGCAATTGGCATTCGTATGGCTTAATTTGATAAGGATCGTAAATAGTCCTTTGCATTACCATCAATCATACATGCTTATTTTACCACCTCCCATTAAGTGCAAATTAAATTACTAGACAGTATCATTTAATATTTATGCCGATTTTACTCACGTCAATCTTCAGGAATACGCGACCAGTTTTGGATTCAAACGGAGCGCTTATTCATGAGCAGGTGACGCGGTGGGGTCACGAGCCAAAATGTTTTACCCAGTTTATATTGCCCCGAATATTAACGTAAGTTAAACTGGCTTAAATAGTAAATAATATGGATAACACTTACAAAAGTTATTGTAGTAAAGTTAATTTCAGTCGTATTCTTTTTTTGGTGATGAGTTTAGGAATATACCGTCATTTCAATTACATACTCTTTCAGTGACTTTACAATTACCTATTTAAATGTTCTAATTTTAAGTTTTGTTTGTTTGTCTACTAAAATAACCTCAACACGACACAGTGAATGCAAAGCGTGTACAAAGCTAACCCCATAATTCTAATTTCAAAACGGAACACAAAAAGGATGAAATTGCGGTGCTGTCACGTCTTTAACCATATCGTTGTTGTGACCAAACTTACCAAATACTCCAACGCAAGCAAGATTGAACTATATCCTTTTTGGAATAAGGGTATTATGAAGTGCAGGGTTTATGTTTGCGATAGTATTTACTGAAGCGCCTTGTTTTCGACTTGTAAATTGATTGAAACGCCCAGCAACTGATAATTGCTAATAGTTTTCTTGTTAACGCTAAAGTGGAAAGTTGGCAGACTACTTGATTTCTTTCAAAAGTTCCATTTCCCGTTGTAAGACGAGTAAGTGTTTGATTGCAAGTCGTTTCAAATGTATACAGTTGATTGGATTGTTTGTTTGTGATAACGAAACTGCATAACTATTTATTTGTCGATCGCGAACAATGTATTTATTGCGAATAATGAGTTATAATCTACATTGATGATTCTGGTAGAGGAAACATAAGAACTTTTAAAGGTGGCTTACCTTTAAAAAGTTCTTTTGTTGTATTTCTTGTTGCTTAAGTCTTTAAACGCCACACAGGTCATATCTGACCCGGAGACATTAAAAATTCTTGTTTAGCAATAAAAAATTGTGTCTGCGGCATAGCAGCCATAGTGTTAAGATCATTGAACAACTGCGGCAAGTTCGTTCAAAATTACAGTTCCTTACAATAATCCAATATGTTTTATTGTATTTTTATTAATTTTATAAGACTATTGTAAATATTTTTCTCATGAACTCCACATGTCAGGTCTGTTTTGTTAAGTTACTAGCTTTGAATACATATATTGTACTGGTTAATTACCTAATATGTATGAAAACTAATCGAAAACTAACTTTCCAATAACCCGTTAATAATCCTTTCATCTCGACAATTCTAGACTATGGTGTACAATGAATAGATTGGCAGCCAATTTAAACTTTCATAGACTCCCCACGCTACGTCCATCAGCACAAAAAATAGCTCCAGAGAAAAATTCTAAAAGTGGCCGAAATTAACTCTCAGTCCGTTCAACGCAGTGACACACTAAATAAATACACAGAAGGGTTGAATCTACCACAATGATCATCAGCCAAGACTCGTGATTTTTCAAATCAAATCAGATAAATAATATAACGATAGCACATTATGCTGAAAAAAAAAATTCACCACCACCACTCATAGCATTTTTTCAGAGTTGGGGGCAACCGGTGGATGCAAATGGCAAGTGGTCGTTCGAAGTGGCGTACTAAGGGGGAGGCCTTTGTTCAACAGTGGACGTCTTTCAGCTGATGATGATGATGATATAGCATTTCTGGTACCTAAAGCTAGTCCATTAGTAGCTAAAGTCATTTTCGTATTTATTTAGTCAGAATTTAAGGCATAAGTGAAATTATACATTACAATATATTAAAACTTATTTACACACTATAACCAACGTTAAAAAATAAATATATACAAAGGAAAAAAAAAACTCAAAATTCATACATCAATGTATTCCTCCTCATCGCTGTCGACTGGTAGGGTGCCCAATGCCCAATTTTCTTAAATGTCCAATAGTAAAAACTTGAGGCAATCTACCTAGGCGTATACGACGATTGATATGTAACCCAAATTCTCGCCATTTAGTGTATCCCAATGTTCCATCTGAAAGCAATAGTACCTGAAGACAAGACTAGTTCCAAATGGACCTTCTTCAGGAATACATTTGACCAAAACGATGGAGACTCCATTATTGCTAGTTTAATTTCTGTCCACCATTTTGAGCTCTTCAGTGTTGCGGATCCAGACTTCTAAACTTACAGTTGAATTTAAATTTAACAACTTTCTGTCGCCAAGTTATGAAATTTAGCTGGAGATTGTTCATGATATTCTAGAATTAAAAACAGCGAAATATGACAAGGAAAAATAAATCTTATGTGAAAGTTAGAACGTTATAAAATCACAATATCAGTAGTGGTTTAAGGCTAATTTCAAGATACGTGAAATATTTAGTACTGGGGAAGATGTTTTAAGGTTTCTATAAGGTTTGAATTCCGAATCAGGCAAACTGTTATAAAAACCCAAGAATAGTTTAGCTCAGTAGCAGTTCTAAGTTTGGACTTGTGCCTGGTTATTGGCAATAGGCTCGGGCCCTATTACATTGGGACCTTCAACATAACTGGCGAAATGCAAGTATATACAGTCAACTTTGCCTACCCCTTCCAGGAATACAGGTAAGAGTACAAGCATGAGTTATGTTTTCAATTATTTTTATTTTGTCACTTAAAATATTTTAATGTCATAAAGGTTTATTTTATAAAGTAAAATATTTCTTCGTATAGAAAATAATTTTAAAGTCAAGAATAATCAGCCATGTTAAAAAGAACAATTTTCCGATAAGACGAAGGCGGCAGAACGTTTCCTACAACATTGCAATATTACGATTCAATTACCAGAAAATACTTGATAATTCATACACTTGAATGGGAACAGTCATTATAGAGATTCGCATTTTGCCATCCAAGTAATTAAAATACAATTTTATTACGATCTACGCCTTAATTTTCTTAATTAAAATTGGTATAATTGAATAAATTGAAGCGTCGAAACGAACCGGACGGAATAATGAAGTAATTGCTATGAAATCGTGATTTCTGTGTCAATTGTAATCATGAGATCTTTCACTTGTAATTTTGTTATATTTGTTCTGTAATTTTGGTTTGAATTTTTAATTTCAGTTGATATAATCAGTTTTTGTCTGAGTCTTCGTCGACTGCTGGAAATGAAAACTTGACGTTACCAAAAAAACCTCATTGAACTCAAGAATCTAATATGTAGAGTATGACCTTCAGTTATGAGGCCAATACATCGTACACATGCTTTGTTTCATCTCTGAAGAGGTAGTCAAGAAAAAGCACTTACAAAACGTCAAATCATGTTGCTCGGTCCCAAAACGTTTCTATGAAGAAGAACCGGCAAGAAACTCCTAAGTAAGAAAAATTGAACCCTAAAGTTTGTAAAAAGAGAATAAATAAATACATTATTATTATTATTTATACTCTTTTTCAGCAGCATTGTTAGTTCCATGTAGCACGCCCATTACTATGTCGAATTCACACCAGCTTCGTCGCATCTCAGCTAGAATTGTTTTCTTTATCCGTCCCCATACTGACGCCAATAATCCTGTTACGAAGTCATAACTTCCGAGTGGAGAAGGCAAAAATACCTTAGTCTGGCTATAGTTCGGCCGAAACTGCACAATAACATTATGCTAAGCGGAACATACTCTTATTGTTGTAACGTCTATATACGACTGCCAAGTTGGCAACAAGATTCAATGCATGGCGTACTTTTCTTTAAATTTTTACATAAATTATTCTCATTAGAGATGAAAATATGATTCTGCATTTCTGTGTGGTGTAGTGTAGTCAAATCCAGAAGATGGGCAGCAGCGTTTTTTGTAACTTCACCACCAATACTGCGAACCCCAAATCGATTGCGAAGAGAGGGGATTATGGCATCCCCCCTTACCTAAATGGAAGGCCTAGGTTCAACAGTGGACGTCTTTCGGCTGATGATGATGATGATGTATTGTAGTAGTCAATAAAATATATGACGTATCACGACTCGTTCTTTGCAAGAGCAGACATTCACGTGCCTCGCCCCAGATCAATACATTATTGGCTTTTATTAATATGTAGAGTCGATCGATCTTTTCTACTAAAAAGGCAAGAGAAAACCTTACACAATCTAACCTAAACAACGGACTTACAAAAATAATAAACCTTATATTACAAACGGAGAGAAATGCAACTTTTTGACTTCAGTTTCGTATGAAATTCGATATGAAATGTTTCACAAACAGTGGCCGTATGTGTTTGCAAATACTGTGAGCACAATATTTCATGACTATAACTACCTTACCTAGAATTCACTTGTATATTTCTATTCGTATGTTTGTTATTGCTTTAGACAAGAAAAGTGAATGAATTTGAATATTACCCATCTAGTCTATTTCTATTAAGACGCATGCAATAGGTTATTAGCAACTTTGTCATATAGCACGCCATTGTTAGACATAGGCCTCCATCCAGTTTAATATCCGCCCTGCAACGTCACAAAGGTGTAACCAAGCCTTTGTCAAACATAAAAATAATAAACAGTTAATAAATTCCACGATAGTAAAGTGTAATAGCAGGTGAGACAGCCCCCATTTATCGGGCATCTGCTTCTTATCGTATGGTTGATGAACAACCTGGTGTCAGAGTTTAAACCGCCTGTAGGGCTTTGATATGGCTTTACACACCGTTAAAAAATCCCTTAGGTGTGCCGGTTTCCTCACGAAGATTGTCCTTCACCATCGGAAATAACGTTAAGTCTTAAAATATTATTAGAATATTTATTTATTAAAATACTAGTCAATTAATAGGAGTCTCTACATCAGGAGTTCTAGGTAGTACCGCATCTTATGGTAACAGTTCCTGACACTCAGTCTGTTCTCAATGTGCAGCCCTAATTACCGCAGATCATCCTCTTAGCGGCATTCTGCTAAATTAATACCCTTTACTCCTGTTGACTGTGTAGCCCCAGTGACAGGCAGCAGCGATTCTTGAAGTTTCATTAATCAGGGCACAATTATTAGACTTATATCTTAATATTAATCAACTAATCATCGATCTCTTATGAATACATGTAAATCCATGTTTTTAATCGTAATTCGTCGGTGATTGTTTAAAAAAATCCAAGTCAGAGAAATTCCTCCATTTTTATAAATGATACTTTTTTATTTAGATAAATGTTAAAATTAATTCTAAACACTTGTACAATTTAATTAGTGAAAACCTTAGCTTTCTCACGTGGGCTCACTGCTAATAACTGCATTAATTTAGATAGACTGTGGTTTCCATCTAAAATAAACCTCTTTGTCAGATGTCAGACGTCTGCCGTAAAAGCTTTGTGGTAGCAAGAAAGTGTCGCCGCCTTGCAGCGATCGTAAACATTGTGTGATGTCTTTGGTGTAACATACTGCTTTTTGAACGCAAACATTAAGTGTCTACTAACAAAACCGTATATGAATGTGCGATTAGGGTAAAGAAACCTTTGCTTTTATCTATATTTTAATAAATAAACCGAGCAGGACGTTATTTTTAAACGGCAAAAGCTGGCTCTTCTGGAACACTATTCAAAATAATCCAAACTTCAGCGTCAGTGAAAGTAAAGTTATATGTACCAAGACGCTCAATCTCATGGCAAATACTTTTTTTATCATTGTCTGTCAGTGAAGAAAATCATCAAGATACAACCAATGTTAAAAGTTCTGAAATCATCACCAATGAGAATTCTGAAACCATCTTTCACACTATGAGAAGAAGACATTCATCAGCAGTGGAAGTGGAAGCTGCTATTACTAAAACTTTTGTACGCTAACATCGCCAGTAACTCCACAATCGAACCACAGTGTAATGCGGCAGGATTAAGCGCCTCTATTAATATACGTATTGTACAGAATGAAGCCTCTTCAATTCACCGCCGTATATTGTGCTTCATTTGAAATAATCGCTTAATTCCACGTAAGGAATATACAGGGTTATCCTACAATCACTAGTCGGCAGGAGACGGTTGAATACGGTAACGCATCAGCGGTTGTATTTGTAGTATGGCTTGTGCAGACATGTTTTGTCCTAGGTTTTGGTGTTAATGCATATAATATTTCATGTGTTTGTTTACATACATGGGATACAGGAGAGATACCCTAGTGGGTCCAGTCCTGTTTCTTGCCTAAGAAAAGGAACGAGTCAGTCGGGGCCGCACATATTTCTTGGCAACAGAACCATATACTTCGCCTTCTGCCAATATTTTTTCTTGATTTAGCTTCGAGGAGGCAATGTCTTCGGAATTCTTATTTATATCTCCTTAAACTAAACACAATCAAACGGCAAACTAAGCAACGTACCCACAGGTGTATCATAAATCCCGACTATAAGGGCAGGACTATACCTCAACGCGCACTAAGTGCTATATAAGCTCAATAGATCCCCGTTTATCTGGTGCTAGTGTACCGTCGGCCTTATTTATGAGTCTCCACAGACTATTCATTTGGTAAGACGTTATAGAGTTGTTTGGTTCATCCCCTATTTTTATGGGTCTTCGTAAGATAAACTGTGTGGTGGTGTAGTTTCTCGACAATAGCCGGAGTCCCGCGGGATTGCGGGGAGCGGGAAATAATCAATTGGTCGAAAGATATTGGTTAACGTATGTATCTTTGGAGGCACTGACCTTCGGTTCGAAAAAGGAAAAAGGTGGAAGGAAATCAAAGCCTTTGTATGTTTACAACATTCATGTTTATTTGTAATCATGGGTATTTTTCTACCTGAAATAGAGTGAAAAATGTATATCCTTATAACCTTGGTTACAAGCTTATATTATCATAATAATACAAGCATGTAACTGTCTCACTGCAAAGCGATGTCTTCCCGACCATCCCGTATCAATGGAGGCTATTTCATCATTGATAAATTGACGGACTGAATGGGATGCCAATGTATTGCAGTTATAGAATGACACTGATTGCTATCACCACAGCCCACTAGTTTTTGAAATCTTGATATCGCGATTCAGCGTTGTCATAAAAACAACGCCATCTATTGGCCGCTACAGGTTAAAGTTGTGGCATGAAGCGCATGTTTGCACGCACGCCTCTGACTGATAAGAGCACGTCGACACTTAAAACGTATTAGCATATAAAACGCGACTACCAAAATAGTTGGCTTCGTATCGTTCTTTGATCAAATTGAATTTAAATATTAATTTGCGAAGAAAATTAGATGATTTTCATACAAACATGCCTTTAATCCCCGTTGGTACAGACGTTGTTTGTAAGTATTTTGCTTTAACTAGGTATACCTATGTCTCAACATTCATATTTCGCCTGCTCATCTAAATTCTCATGAAAATTGCAGTGATAGCAAGTCTATTGCAAATATTGCTATAAAACACGAGACGGGGTCATTTCGTATACAATTGTACCCTAATAATATAACACACATAAAATATTTATACCATGTTTTGCCCATGCTTGCATTTTGCTTGAACTGGGAGTTAAATCCTAATAATTGAATTAGGTAAGTAAATATCCTTTAAAAAAAGACGGGTTAAAATATTACAAACACACATACTTTAACTATAAATGCTTTGCCAAGTTTATGGGGAAACTGTAAAGCTTTTTTATTATTTTCGTTTCACTAATGCATACTAAACATAATTGTTTGCCAAAACGTAAAACTGTTTCTTTAAACCTATTGCTGCCAAATTGATGTCAAACTTTTTGGTGAGTTACAAATGTTTTTGTTTTCGTATGTTGCCAAAAAAGGTGAAAACAAAAGATCTACGCGTACCAATTTTCTTATGGAACTTTTTAATGTTTGTTTTTCAATGCTTTTTAAGTAAAAACGTTTATAAAACAGTCAAAATTAATATTTATAAGTACCAACTGAACACTCATCATAATTATATAATTCGTCCCATGTATGATGTGACAAGCCTATCAATCATTGGGCGCCGAACCGCTTTGCTACCTATTACGAGACGCTTCCTCGATGACAAAAGGCAATTTTATTCCTAAAACTAGCCCAACAGCCTATTATTTAATAATAAAAGTAAAACAAGAGCCAAAATCTCATATCTCAAAATCCACGTCATAAACCTGGCCAAAAAAAAAAAAACAAAACAAATATTTTTTCTCATTTCCTCGCAAAGTCACACCTAATACGTTCGTAAAACAAGTAAATTCATCTGTTAATAATGAGCAGATGTTCCGCCGCGCAACCTAATACCTGGTTTCATATTTAATTTACAAGAGCATTATGTATCTGTACCGGGATTTGTTGGGGGACCATAACCGCTGTTTTACAACACCCTGTAGGGTCGTACCGCCGCGACTTGGGGTAATACAACGTTTCATTTATGTCTAATTTTCCGTGGGCATTAAGTATTGATGCACTAAAAATTGTATTGAAATGTGGACGTAAAACGAGTTATGTGTTTAGCTGTGTATGGGATTTGGGGAGCTGAACTGGCTAATGCTATGGTAGGATAAGGTGAATGCTGGCATTGTTTTTGAATGATATGTATTGCAACTACTTTACGCGTTAATCTTGAAGTTCATAGACTTTGAAAATACAGAAATAGACTTAACTCCATCTAACATGCTTTTTTGGCAGTATGGCTTTTGTGTGTATATTTGCACGTTGACTGAACAGCCAAAAGACTGTTGAACTTGTTTTGTTGTATATTTATGTAGGTATGGTTGACACGATATGATTAGGATAAGGAAGAAAAGAGACACTTTTCTACTCCAAGTGTAGACCTTTAATTTAGTTTAATTATTCAAACTGCTTAAAACTATTTAAACAATTGAAAACTCCGTTTTTTGTCTTTTATTTGGTGTAACGGATACTTTCTTACTTCAAACTTCCAACATACTAATTTAAATAAAATAAACATTAATATATCAAGTAGCTCACAAACCCGTGCAGAACTATCACGATCCGATGATTAAATGAATGCCTTCAAGCGTAAACGAATCTCTATCGAAATTTACAAATGAAAAGATGTCTACCGACGCGTGGCAAAAATTTAATTTAATTAATTGAAGCTTCCGCGCGCTCTCCTCAACTGAAGGATGGATACAGTTTTTCCAATATTAATTTGACTCTGTTAACGTTTAATAGGAAATTCGTGGATTTTAGTGTAATTACTTCTGGCTCTGAACGTTCTGACGACAGCTTTCGAGCTTTTCTAAGAATGAATTATACTGTTACTTTAAATGGGATTCATAGGAAAATCTTATACCTACTAAAAAAGTAACTCTGTTTATTACGCTTTACGGTTGAACAACTGAACCCATTTCAATGAAATTTTAATTGGGAAATTGAATCGACAACCTGATAGGCGCAGTGGCGACGCGATGGGACTGCTGCGCAAAGGGTTGCGAGTTCGATTTTCCTACGGGACAAACATTAAAAAATCAATACAAAAGCTTAGCAAAAACTCCCAGAAATGTATTATTATGTAGGTAGGTACATAAGCTACTTTATAAATATTGTTGTTGAAGTTATCCACACGGACGAAATCATGGGCCTAGTTGACCAAAAAATTGTTACACAGTAATAATTATCTAGCCGGCTACATCTGATCAGTACATGTATGACATTACTTACTCAAGAATTTTGATGACATTATCTCGTGGCCATGGTATATAATCACGTAAATATGCGGTATATAACCACCTAAATTAACGCGAATGCAAAATGTTGGTATTAAACTTCTTAATAAGTGCAAGGAAATGGTGTCAAACCTGAATTTGAATTATCTGTATGTACAAAATTCATTAATGTTAATTAAATAAACTATTTTTGTTTTATAAAAGCCATTTTCTATACATATATTAAGCTTAACACACTTAAAAAATAACTGTTTAAGCATAGCATCTGTGAATAAATGAATATTATTATTATAACGTTCGTATAAGGTATACATTTTGTTCTCATATCCGTATTGACTACAAACAGAGCTGTCTATTCCAAGCCACAGCGCTACGCTTATAGTTTTGCAATAAAGCTTCGGAAACGAGCGCAAGCGACATGTGTCTGACGTGGGCTCACGTTACCAGTTTACTGAGATCCCCTCTCTCTCTCCTAGCTTAAGACCTTGTTCAGATGGGTGCTAGAGTTCAGGCGTAGAATAAAATTATTTATAACTAGCTTTTGCCCGCGGGTTCGCCCGCGTTAAGTAACGTATGTCCTTTCTCCGCTCTTAAACTTTCTACTTGCCAAATATCATCAAAATCCGTCCAGCGGTTTATTCCTAAAGGCGTAACAGACAGACAGAGTTACTTTCACATTTTTAAAATATTAGTTTGGAAATATTGATATGAATTGTTAAAATTATGCCCAATGTAGTAACTAGAGCAATGCGTTACATTAACATCATTACATAAATATTTAAATCAACATTGTAAGTTCTATTTATTTTTAGTTTTTCCCTAATTTTATGTGGTCGCGAACTAAAATCGCACGTCTTGCCTCGGCCTTAGGATCTCGGATTGTATCGGCGTTACGAGGCAAACTTAAGGTGTCAAACTAAATTGGACGAATCAATACTCCTGCTGAGTTTCCAAGAGGCATGTTGCACGTACCATGTCTTCATAAACGATAGGGATTTGACGGAATACATAGTGAAGTATACTTTGTTCAATCTGTCAGTTTTGCTTCATCTGACAAATTTAATTATATTATTATCTTTAGGGGCTATGATGGCCCACTACTGGGCAAAGGCCTCCTTGCCCTCTTTCCATAAGAGACTTATCAAAAGGCTACCAATGTCCAGTCCTTCATAAAGGAGTTCAGTTCATCACGCCATCTCCGTTTGGTTCTACCTCGCTACCGTCTACCTTATATTTTAATGAATGTAATGAGAGCGAATGAAGTCAAGGGGGTCTCGTAGCAAATGGGAATCCGTGTTCTGGCCCCTATTATGGGTACCATACATTACAATATACTCGCATGTATATAGGATTGTAGATATATTTTAACTAAATCATGGTTTCATTCGCCAAGAAACTAATTAATGTAATCGTTTAGTTTTTTCAAGGCGTTGTTGTTTTACCAGATTATTGATTTCACTTTTATCCCTATATATATTTTTTTAACCCTGACTCATAAAATGAATCTGATTGTCGCAATGGCTAAGCGATTGGACTGCTACGCATATGGGGTGCAGATGTTTGTGCCAAGTCCAATGTTTGTGTATGTGATCACACCAAAAATACAGGAGAAATTCCTAGTGAGGGGTGAGGTTTTAAAAAAATTATAATGAAGAAAATGAATAATCATTATTTACAAGTTGCATCAGCATCAACAGTTGAACGTCGCCGCAGAACATCGCGCCGTAGGCATTTAATTAAAATTCACTTGTTCACGTACAATGAGCGGGCACCAAACAAGCCATCGAAATGATAATAAATTTAATTTAATTTATTAAAACTTCCAAAGTAGTGACGATGTCTCGCCGCCGGGGGACATGTACGGTGCTAATGAGGTCTTTGTTTAAACCAACGTTTTAATTCTTGTTTGCTGAGGATATATTATCATCTTTTGTCACTACTGAGGTAATTAAAATGCGACATCATTTTGTTTGACGAACAACAAAAACAAATGAATGTGTAGGGACTCTCCTGAAAATGGTTGGTTAATCTCATTCTGTTTCCAATTCTGTTACCGTATTTTGTTATCCGTGGAATGCAAAGATAGAAAACAAATATACTACATGTACTAATTACTCAACCCAGGCAAAACAGTACACCTCTCTACCATCTTATCTTTCGTTCGTAATAATATAATAAAGGTGTATCCTATTAAATATCTCAAGGCCTCATGAGTATGGTATCTTATAGGCAGACGGCAAAAATACGTAAATATTCTTCCCAGTAATGCACCTATGTATAAAAAAAGTCTCTATTTTAACTTGTCTGTAATAAAGAATTTGAATAATATCGTTCTTGCAAAAAGCAAGTTATATGTATTAGATAAGACCACTACTTTCAGTTTATCTGTAATAATTACAGAGCAAAATAAGCCTAAAAGCGTAAACATCCCATTTCGGATTGCATCCCACACAGATTACCCTAATGTAATGGATATACATTTTAACGCTTCCATTTCGCCTATTTTCCCTTAAAATCTCTTATTTTCCCCACACTTCACGATCTCATGCCGCTTTTGCGCCTCCATTTGAAAGCGTTCATGCTTCCTCAAAAACTCTTAATATTATTTTGGTTAGAAGCCTCGACTTTTCTCTACAGAGAACTTGTTAAATTACAAATAATTTATACTTCAAACGATCTTGGAAAATTGAAAATTATGGAGTTGATAGCATATAATTTGAGGATCCGGAAAACTTGACGAGAAAGAACAGCCAAGTTCTCAATGGAAAAAAGATATTAACAATTTATAATGTTACAGTAAGTTCTGTTTATAGTTTATTATTGCTTTTATGTGACTTATTGTTTAGGTTTTTTATGCATATTGTTGGCTGCTTATTATATATAATTGAACGTTTTGTAATAATGCACATATTGAGTACCTATAGTTAATATACATTATATCATAGGTAAAGTCGACTTAATCAACACATTCCTATCAATAAATAATATAAGCAAACAAACGTCTAACGTTACCAAAATATCCTGAGTAATGACCTGTTTATGCAATTACTTTCTGGACAGAAGAAAGGCATTAGCGCTGTTAAATTGTTCCTATTTTTTAATTCTCCATTGTCGATATAAAGGAGCGTGTATTTAGAAGAGCATGGTCTAATCTAGGTTTTCATTTTCTAAATTACGTTTTTACGGCCTAAACACTTAAGTAATATACCAAAAAATTCTTGATTTATTTTAGAAAGACATTAACAATCTCTTAGAGAGGTTTAACCGCGATCGATTTGGACACTTGCTGTGTGCCAATATGTAAAGTATGAACCTATTGAATTAAAATATAGTACAACTCGTATTAGGTATTTATTTATTTATTTATTAAGGTTTACCAACAGCTTCTGTGTACAGTAATGCTTATGTATATTAATATCTATGTCTAAGACTTACACAGTCGCCAATTACTGGTTAACCAGCATTCACAAAATAAGTGATAAGGTCTAGATCCTTACATATTATAAAACAAAGTCACTCGCCGCTGTCTGTCTGTCCCTATATATGCTTTAATCTTTAAAACTACGCCACGGATTTCGATGCGGTTTTTTTTAATAGATAGAGTGGTTCAAAAGGAAGGTTTATGTCTATAATACATGCATAATATAGTAGTGAAACACTGATAATTTTAGAGTTTTCTAATGTGATGTCGAAAATAACAACGCTTACATTGCAAACGCTGGCTAAACCCTACGAGATATATCAAAACAATGTACTACAGTATTGTACACCATAAAAATGCCTACAAAAAAGTCCGCGAGGGCATATGTCTATCTCTTAGGAATAACCCACAATAACCATTTTTTATCTTTTACTTTTTACGAGAAATAATGACTTATTTACGAAGCGATTTTGAGCAATACAGCATAAATCCTTATCGAATTAAGTACATTCAATATATTGTCCATTAAATATAGATCAAAATTACCCTTTACAGCAAGTAATTTAAATAAATAGTTTCGAAGATATTACAGATAAAAGGCAGGGACATAGCGGTTGCGGCGGTAACGGCCGGCGTGGCGGCGCATTCTATAGCACTTTAAGACAAAACCAATAGTTACAATATGCAGATTCGTTACAGATGAACCTCTGAAGTAGAAATCATCACGCTATATCCATAAGGAGCTGAGCAGTAAATCATAACATGTATAGAAACATCTATTTTAAAATTTACGTCAAGTATCATGGCGTGGCGGTTAAGCGATCGCCCTGCGTTTTATATGTATAGAGATCGATCTTTGCCAAAGGATTTTCTTTTTGCATAGGCTTTAATTTCTTTTTGGATGTTTTCGAACTTAAATATTAATAAAAAGACAATTATAACATATTTTTAACATAATATTATTCCAAACTATTTACAGTTAATTAATTTTTAATTTTTTTCTACTTTAATAAGTTTGTAACTTCACCATTGTAAATATGTATAGAATGTTGTTTGTTTTACTTTAACCACAGAATAGTTAATAACAATATTCAGTAATATTTTCTATTTTAGCTTTTCCATCAAAATGTTAGATTTCTTATTTTTTTTATTTTACATCGAAGTTATTTCATCTGCCGAATTTGGGTTACACCTTTGATTCATCAATACCGTAGAAATATGGAAAACGCTGGAGAAACAATTTACCATTTAGGCGCTGTCTACCAACAATCATTCACACAGACCACTTTGAAACACTTATTACTTAGTATCAGCATTCTTGCATAAGGTTAAGAAACAAATAATCGGGGCAAAATTGTCTTTCAGAATTACTCTCTCTCTCTCTCTTAGGTGGCAAATTAGCGCTCACCATACTCAATATACACATCAATTTGAAGCAACAAAACGTCTGTTCTTGGAGAGTTACGCTATAGTTTTAAGAGACATTTGCTGAAATGTAATCCTAAATTAATAATGTACAATAGTTTTAGACAGAACTCAGCAGGAACAACCACCATGTAATGGATCGAGTCACATTCCTGTTCTTCGGTGACTATAGATAAATATTTTCGTACTTAAATGCTCCGTAAAAACTTTACTTATATATTGCACTTTATACACTGGATATACATAAATATTAATAAATGGTAATATTTAGACGGAGTATACAGAATTCTTCTCATTACTTCACGTTCCTGGAAAAGTTGGTTAAGATGTGATGTGATAGTGTTATTCCCGCATTCGACAACATAAATATTTATTCACTGGAACATATTCAAACGACATAAAATTTTGAAGTTTTTTTTGTTTATATGTTTTAACTCTCTAGCAGAAAGTGTACTGTAGACACCCATCGTTAAGTTAAAGGTCTGTGATCCACCTCAAAGTTACCGTTTTGTAGTGAAACATCATAGATGCAGAAATTATAACAAATTGTAGCGGTGGCCATACTCATACCATACTATCACGCCTTTATTGTACTGTTACTTACGCCAATTAAATTTTCATTAACCAGGCACAAATTCAAAGTCGGTACAGCTACTGAGAATTAGTTGAAAAACCCATAACACTTTGTCCGACCTGGTAGACGAACACACGGAACTCCCGCTCAGTAGTCGCATTTTACGAACACTAGACCAATAAGGCAGTCAAATTCTAAATTCCACACAATTATCAAAGTATTTTTGTTGCTAGGAAAATCCTCCTGGACTTCCTCCACACTGAGCGGACGGAGTGCTATGCCGGTCTCTTACCAGCTAAAACCTCAGGGTATCCTTCTAACTACATGTATGCTACATGTACACACGTACACGTCTTTTGAAACAAATTTTGACTCGCCTCTTCACGATTGGTCCCGCTCACCACGTACGGCCTACGTGCCTTACGACCCTTCTTAAAAGGCGCACGTGAAACGCCAGCCCGCACCGCCTTTTCTATTTGGGCAACGAACTGCCCAAGTTCGTCGCCCACAGGTCCAACATATGGGTGACGGACATGAGCAGTTCGTTTAAATGTCTGCTACAATCAATTCCAATATAACCGTTTGGCGCATTTTGACGTACAAACTATCATCGCTCACGTCATAGCTCACGCAGGGGTAGACTTAATTATTAAGGAATAGAAACCAGCTGATTTTTACTCGGATAACTATATGATATGTATGACTGTCGTGGTGGCCAAGTGGTTAACATACCTGATTTGTATGCACAAGGTTGCAGGTTCAAACCCGGGCAAGTATCAATGTGACTTTTTCAATGTTATAAATACTTTCTTAGATATTCTACACCACTGACTAACGGTGACGGAAAATATCGTAAGGAAACCTGGATTTAGTAATCTGAAATCGCCAACCCGCAATGAGCTAGCGTGGTGATCAATGCTTAATCCCTTTCTACGAGAAGAGGCCTCTGTCCTGCAGTAGGACAGTTATAGGCTGCTATTATTATTTAACTGTATAATGCTCGCTTCCGAGTTACCAGTTCACAATCTCTTTATATGTTGTCTGCTGAGGACAAAACTACGAACGTAGTTTAGAGAAACGCATGCCATCAATATAGTACATAGATACAGTAAAACAAAGGTACATTCAAAATTTTATATGTACATTCCTTATAAGCAAACCAATCATGTCAATAACTTTCCTGTAAGTCACTCAATATTCACCGATCATACCCACGAAATCGGTTAAGCAAGTAAACTAGCCCCATCTTAATTTAAAAATACCTTTATCATTAAAATACTATGTACATTCCTTTCGATAAGTAATTTATAGTGTTTTTCACTTGCTTACAATATCAGATTATAGTCTCCTGGTGTATTTATCTGAAATTTACGCGGACGAAGTCGCGGGCAACAGCTAGTAGTATATAAAATTAAACGGAATAGTAAATTAACTAACTTAAAGTCTTAACTTAAATGAGTTTAAAACTAAAAACATAATATAATATTGCAATTAACTTAAAACATAACATAATATTGTACTTATAAAACTTATAAACCGCACTGATAATTTCGAGTGTTATGACCGTAGGACTGCCAAATCAAAGTCCGCAAGATCAAACCCCGGCATGCACCTATGTCTTTTGTGCGTATTGTAAATTAGTTATCAGTTGCAATAATCGGTGAAGAAAAACATCGTGAAAAAATCGGCCCACCTGAGAGATTGTTCAACGGTGCGTAAAGCTGTGTCAGATGCCTTAGGCTGTTTTAATTCTGGCACCAGGTTGTTCAATAAGAAGAAGTAGACCTCGTTGAATATTCGCTCGTGGCCTACACTGATAAATAGGTATGTAAATACAATAAGTACCTATAAGATTGTAATGTTTTTATTTTCTAATATCCGAGCTAAACGGGACGATGGCCGATGGAGTAAGGCTTTGACCGAATGGTGGCCAAAGTTCGGTTAAAGGAACCAAGGACCAAAAGTATGTTGGCTGGCAAGGTTTGGCAAGATAAATAAATTCGCTTAGAACACCTGGACGCTCAAAATTACTAGGATCGACAGAGAAAAAGAAAGGCCTATACCCAGCAGGGGGGATACCGGGCTAAAATGATGATAAGTATAGATACTGTATGTATTGATTGACTATCAGGTACAATCAGGTACAGTATAATGTAATAACTGTAAACCTGCTAAAAAAAACAAAAAGTATGAATTACATTCATATGAAGGCGATATTGACTAAGAAAAGAGCAAGCAAAAAGACAGCAAAGTACCTACCTATTCGCTGTGTCCACGTAGATGGGCAAAGGTTCTATGATTGGAGAGTTCTAGTGATCTAATTTTAGAGCATTAGTTCCGATATGTCGAGTATCCAATCAAGCGTCAGGTAACTATGTCTAATGTAATTTATTAAACTTGACGTATCTAAATTGGGTCAATATATTCATGTCCAGAGTATCATTAGTTGCTCACCCAATAATTAACGTTTGTTATTTATATACTTAATGTTCTATTGGACATTTACAAGTTTTTGAAATATAAACAAAGGAATGGCAGAGCTTGTATAATCTTTCGTGTTCTATAGATTGTTGATACACAGGAAGTCAATTTTTTTTATGTAATAAACAACACATTAAACATAATATTAAACAAAGTGTATTTCTTTGTAATTTTTCCTCCTTTTTTACATGCTTATTAATATAGAGGAAAGCAAAATGTTTTTTACCACTGAACTTTTTCTCTCTGTCCATTAACTTGGTATCTAACACTTTCTTATTGTAATTAACACACAGAACAATTAATTTTTCTCCTCTATGACCTTCCCCTTCTACTATTTTCCTTCAATTTCCAAATCATTCCCAAATTACATTAAGATAACCCCGTATAACCGTTTTCCCAACACTGCACAATGTAAAACGAAACGTCGGATCTGTAATGGGACCATAATTGAAACAAAACACGTGTTTAAAATAGATGTTTTAATTCTAGAAAAATATGTTACATTATTCTTATCTATTGAAGGTGAATGTTCTTTAAACTAATGAAAAAGTTGAAATTATTACGTTGGGAGAATGAATAATATGATTGTGAATTAATGTCGACATTTTGATTTTATTTCGATAAGTTTAATGTAATACGAATGATTTAGATTAGAACAGCCTTGGGCAGCCATCTTTTCCAACAGAAAATTTTGCATCTGCTTTTGTGTTATTTTATGCATTTTTTATAATTTCTTGAACTGCAATTTGAACTCTAGTATTCAAATTAGATTGGAATAAATCTTGTTATTTCAAGATTCGGAATGACGATAACATTTGCTGCCTGCCAGTCGATGAAAACGCGACTAAATGGAAGGTAAAATATTTTCTAAATATTCCTAACAGTGGTTTTAAGTCACGAGAATTTAAATGTCTGTGTTATGAATATGACTGCCCAAGATCTAATCTTATTGCACGCTAGTCCTTCGTATAATTTCTAATTTCAACGAACTCCGAGTTGCGTGTATACCTTCTGCTTGAAAATACTTCATGAAATGTGATGTAAGAATGAATGATGTTTTTATGAATAAGTATTTTACAATTTAAATAGTATAATTTACTCCTTACTGTGCCAAATGTAAGTGCAATAATGTACGTGACATGATTTAGGATAGAGAGCTCTATTGCTCTAGGTTAGTGCTCAAATTTGAATGATTGATTCAGAAAATTTACTGTTGTAAATCATATTTTAGATTCAGTTCTATTACCTAGGTTTTCTACTATACCAAATTAGGTGATATTTTATACAATAATGGCAAGTTTTAGTTTGTTTTCTTTGCTTAGAGCTTCCTATAGTAGATTCCATGTTCGGGTTCCTCTTGTGGCTTCGGTTTTGGCACGAACGGGTTGTGGTAAGGATCTGCGTTCAACCTGCAATGTCATCAGTAAGTTATTAGTTATTCTAAAACTATGACTTAGGTACACTATTACTTTTTCAGAATCATATAGGCAGATGTCAACATCTGCATTTACGCTAGTTAAATATTACATATACCTAAGTTCCAAACAACTTGTAATTCAAAGAAATACCTCTTTTGAAAAATTTCTCTGAACGCTTTGTCAACACTGACTCGCTACAAATAAAGTGTTTCTAATACAAAATGAGAACTAGAATCCAACTTAAATTTATGACAAAAATATGTTTTTAAGGCGTAGGAGACTGGTTTTCTAGAATAAACCAGTAAAGAAATGCCTTATAAAAACACTAACAATTTTTTAGTCTACCCTCTTTGTAAGAACCTCGATTTTACTATAAATCAATTATCCAACAACCAACTACGAACTATGTGTATTGTGATCCATTCACTTTAGTTCCAAAATGAATCTATGAGCTTTTTTGATGCCTTTTATCCAAACAATAGTTGACTAAAACGTCTGTAATTGATTTAAAGCGTGTATCCGCTGGCTATCAACAGACACAGGCTTTGCTACACGTAACCCAATAAACGATCCTTGGGGGTATTGCTATGATCAAAATTTCGCGGCCTATTGGTTTTAGTATAATGTTATTAGTGTAGGTATTGCTGCGAAAATATCCATCGATTTAGAGGTGTAGAGAAGTTTACAAATATAATGTAAATTTTGTATTTAATTTGCAAGCCATACGTAAGTATAATATAGAACTTTCAGCTGCACTCTTAAATTGACCAGAAAGTGAGAAACTTGGGAGGGCTTTTTAGTTTCCCATTCAGGTAATCAGGTTTATATTTTTTATGGGGTCGTAACGTAAAGCATTTTATCCATATTTTGTAGTTGTCGGTATATTTTTAACCGACTTCAAAAAAGGAGGAGGTTCCATTCAACTGCATTTTTTTATATTTGTTACCTCAGAACCTTTTAGCAGACTTCGTTGAAAAGTAGGGTGAGGAATCATACGTACTTATAAAGGACGGTGGCTTTAGAGCAGTCGACGTTGTACCACCAGTCACACGCGAACTTGGCTTGGTCGAACAGCGTACCATTGGTGCACAGGAACGAAGCTCCCTGGTCGCCCTCACGACCATCGTGGCACACGTGGTATGCCTGTAAAAAGAAAAAAAACACTACTATAGAAAGCATATATAGTTCGATGTCATTAGAATCATCAGCCGACAGACGTCCACTGTTGAACAAAGGCCTCCCCCTTAGGTAAGGGTTGCCAGAGTCCCCACGCTTGGCAAGCAGCTTGGAAATCGCCCTATTGGTGGTGAATTTGCAGAAGATTTTTCCTTAGTCTTAATCTTACGACACCCACGGGAGGATAGGGGGTTTGTCAATTCTAGGTAACACCGATCGGCAAAGTTTGAGCATCGGCAAAAAATGTTATTAAAATACCACTACAAATTAAGAAACAATAATTTTGTTCATGCTTAGTAACTAGCTGCTATACAAAGAACCTAAATGCCTACATAGTTATCAAACAACCTCATAATAATTTATTTTGATTAAAAACATTATGATAAGTTAAAAATAATGTTCCAAAAGTTTTATAATTACGACAGAAATCTTAAAAGTTGTTATTACATGTATAAAAATCTTTGCTTCAAAATGGCTTGTTTACAATGTTACGTAAAATCTAAGGCAATGTAGATAATTATGATCTATATTTATTTACTTGTGGTCTTTTAAAACAAACTTTAAATTGATGTTAAATAACTTTGACTTTTTGAATTGTATGATATTATAGTGTTTATGGCTCATCGTACACCGTAGAAATGTAAAGTTCTTTTTGCAAAAAATATAACATTCTTAATTCAAATATTAAGTTGGACTTATTATCGTTTGAAACCTTAAAGCTATACAAGGTCAGGTGTATCTCAACAACATTTAATTCGTTCAAATTAGTTTTTAAATTCAACTGTGTTGAAGTAATTCTTAATATATATTCGTCAATATTACAACATTAGTGAATAAAGAGGAGATATTGATTGTTATTTATCTTCCTGTAAGCAAAAAAGCCGCAGCTTTTACTGCATTAGTCATCATTTATAATTCTGGATTTGCATTTTAAAACGAAGCTTGCTTCTAAATCGATAATCGTTTCTATTCTGAGCACGATTAGGAATTAACAAGCCCTTAGTGAGTTAGTGAAGGTAGAATGGCCGATTGCCAAAACTATATCTAAATTTATAGTGATTTGGTTATTTAGAAATAAAAACCTGTCACGTTGGTCTAGTGGTCGCTAAGCGCTGCAGGATCCATTAGGTGATACTCAATAGCAGCACGATGTCTGGATTTGTGCTCGGTTGATGGCAATAGACTCGCCACCTATTGCATTGGGACGAAAACATAATTGGCGAAATGTGGGAGTACTATACAACTCTACCTATTAAGAAATACAGGCGTGATGTTATGTGTACATATAAAAGACTGTAATAGACCAGACACTCTGCTACACTGTAGTCATACTCAATAACATTTACAAGCTTACAATAAAGACTACGACATCAATTCTGTACTACTGTTTGCAAGTTCCCAATTAACAAGATCAAAATAATCTGGAAGTTATAACTATATGGAACTGTACTGGAAATCCAATGTACGATAGTGAGTTGCGCACACAGATTGCAGAAGCGATTGCTACTGTATCTTGCATCATAAATCGGTCGACAGCACATGCTCTAAATGAGAAAAGTTCAGATGAAATAAACTGAACATATCTTCTTGATCGAATATTTGGTTCGAGCGCTTAATTCTGTTTTAGTTTTGGGTATTGACCTTGTTGTGTTGAGGAAGAGGGAAGTTTTCTCGTAACTGTTTTATATGGTATGCTTTTGTGCATGCGAATCTATTTTAGTTCTTTTGTATTTTTTTAGGTTTTTTGTCGTTCTGGAACTCATATACATGATGTGGACGTGTGGTGTGTGTGATGACTGGAAATTATTATTATTTTAATTATAAAGCTAAGTGCCTAGTATAGACTAGCTTTACCTGCAGCGTTCTACTGGTAAAGCTAGTGTGAACTAAACCGAGTTAGATGAGAGAAATATGTAGACATTAGTACGGTGGTTTAGTAGTAAAGAAGCGCCCTATGAAAACACTTACAAGTACGTTAGTTTGGTACGAAACATTTGTTTTGTTTTACTTTCTGACCTCTACATTGGCCTCTTATCCAACAAAACTTAAAAAGTTGTTACTACACGTAAAAATTGTAACCAAAACTAAAAAAATGTGTTTGCGTCAATTCCCGTGTAGTAATTTAATTATAATCATGCAACGATAGGTTAAAAGTTAGTAAAACTGAAAAAGTTGTTACTTAGATTTAAAAATCAATGCTGAAAACATTCTGCGCATGACATTTTTTTTTTTTTTTTATAAAAAACGTCGCCCCACACTAGGAATTTCTCCTGTGTCGTGGGTGCGTTTCACAAACATGAAATATCACATACACTAACACCCAGACTCGAGACAAACATCTGTGGTTCGCACAAAGTTTTGCCCCGTGCAGGAATCGAACCCGCAACCCTCAGCGCAACAGTCCAATCGCTTAGCCACTGCGCTAATCAGGTCGTCAAAACATTATTTTGTTATTTTTATAAGTTATCCAAGTAACTGTTACGAAGACTATTTATGTGTAAGGTTTTACTGAATCTTAACTACACGTGGTTGGCTCCGGCCTCCATAAACAATACCGTTGACATTATACACGTGTAGGACCTTTAAGTAAAGGTAGCTGACACTGATGTAAGAAAACAAATAGATATGTTATTACGGTAAACGATTCGTTCATGAATATATTATTATGGAAACGTCGAGTTTCAATGGACAGATTGTAACGTACCTTGGGACATTAATAATGCTGGTATTTTTGTTTTCATTCAGCCAATTAGCTCTTATTTTGGTGTCTTCTTTTAGCTTAATATTATACCTACCTATCTCCTTTATTTAACTTGTTGGTTTATTTATGGAGCAAACTTATATATAAAACGTTCACGCCACTTGTACTAAGTTACAATTCAGTAACATTTTATCTATTTCACAATTGGTACGAGTAATCTTTCTTACGTTCTTAACGCAGTATTTTAAACCACCCCAAATATACTTCTTGATATATTTATTCTAACTGCAAAACATATAACTCAGTATTCTCATTACCACGTAACTGTCTTTCATCCTTGTTACAGTTTCAGCCTGTAATAAACATTTCAAACGTAAAGGTTGCTGCTCACAGCACCGCCCGGAGCCGATTTATACGAGACAGCAAGTATGAGACAACCCGGGCTACTCTTTCCACCTCGCTTTGCTCGACTTGGCGTTGGCGCGGCTCCGGTTATAACGCGCCGTGAGAAGTCTCCATAACGAGGTAATGGGTTTCGTGCTCCTTCATCGTACTTCCCTTGTTTCTATAACCGGAGGTAGCGACAACAAAAGATGGGTTAGTAAACAACTGTGCCCTTAGGCGTGACGTTGGGCCTTTCGTGACCCGTTTCTGTTTTTCAATGGTATCCCTATTAATTAGTGAGTGTGTTTGCATGTTCGAATATTTGTTTGTAATGTTAAGCTTTGCATTTTCCTTAACATTATTTATTACCTCATTAATGTGTTCTATAATAATGCGTGTGAATTGTTTACTTTCTAGCCAAAGAAACCTTCAGATATTCATAACACACATAGCCTTTCATAGCACGATGACGTCATAGATGGTGGTCAAAGGCGCCTATGCGCATTTTAAATTTACCTTTCATAATCAAACTTTGTTAATTTATAATGCTCTTCTTTGTTGGACCTTTAACTTTGGTTCGTAGCAAATAACAAACAAAGTGAAAAATCTATGAATATAGCTACTCTTTAGTAGTAGTTTTCACTAGTTTTCAAAAAACTAGTAGTATTCAAAAATGTACAATTCATTAGTATAACCTACCAATGACAGAATACAAGTAATTTTGTACTACAAGTTTGGTCATAACAATAATTCTTCCCATACTAAGCTTCACATAACATAATTCTTCAAATAACAAGCGTCTGAAACAAGAGCCGTGGTCTAGACGCATAATGAGCTCCACAAACTATGTAGATGCTTTGTGACGTCATGCCAGATTGACACTCGATTAGACGCTAACAGCTTTCAAGCTATATTATGTTACGTAAGAGTTAAAATATACAAGCGTATGACGCACCGGTAGGTACTTATGCTAAGAGTTTAGGTATAAAATTATAAATGCTGTTGTATTGGTATGAGGAGTAGTAAATATCATTTATAAGGTAGGTTAATGGTTAAGGTAATGTTAGGTAAAAAAGGATTAGATAATGTATTAGGTATATGAAACGTCTGCTTCATCATCGTCATCAGCCGGAAGACGTCCACTGTTGAACGTCTGCTTGCCAGTGATACAGAAACCACACCACATTTCATTCATTTAATTTAGTAGAGGCCTATGTCCAGCAGTGGACGGAGATAGGCTGATGATGGTATGAATCATTTAATATTGTAGTTGTTTTCATCCCGATAAGCTTGTTTCTTTTTACATTATCAGCGATAAAAACAGGTTTTAAATAACAATAAAATTAGAAGAACTATTCTACATTCCTAAATGGCTAAACAATACAGTACAATTCTAATAAATATACCTATAGGTGAGTATCACGGCTCTATCAGGCACCGTGCAATATACCTAATAACACAGAGCATGCTATAAATCAGTCGAACTATTATCCCGTTGGATTCAGAGCTTCAATCTCCACGTTATCCCATCTATCATTAGACTTAGCGTCATCTAAACTATCCGATAATTCCACATATTCACGTGCCTCTGCCGGCGCTTTATTGAATTTCGTATTCAACTATGTCTGTACGTACTCGTAGATAATAATATAATAAAATATTGTTTTAGTATATTTTCATGGAACATGAACTGGCGAAATGTGGGTGTACTATATGTGTACCTCTGCCTACCCCTTCGGGGAATACAGGCGTGATGCTATGTTATGTTTTATTTTCATGTCTCGTCTCATCACTTTTAAACCTGACTAAGCTCAAGATTAAAAGTGCATCCACGTAGAAAGAGCAATTGTTTCATTTTTCAATAATACAATCGCGAAGATAAGCCGTCATCTTCTTTCTCAATACATTTTATTTGTGGGTACTCAGATTAGGAATACAGATTCCATTCCGCCTCCATAAAAGCGTATTTTATAAGGGAATACAAATACGACCGGGGTGCAAGTAGAGAGCCTCCACGAGTGATGATACTTAAGTACGTCCGGCGCACCCTGGACGGTCAACCTGGTTACCATCCTAGTTGACTGACCAATCTCTGCACCACAGCATGACATATACCGTGTGGCTACTGGCTCATACCGATACGAAGAAGAAGATTAGGGAACTAAGACTAACTCAGTTTAGGCCCAATAAGTATGTATGTTCGCAACTTAATACGTGGGATTTGAATAAATGGCAAAATGTGGGTGTATAGATTCAGCTTTCCCTATAGGTTTACAGGCCCTATTGTATAAATGAATCAATAACGATGAGTTGACACACTTTTGTTTGTTTTGCCAGTAAATTGAATTAAATATTCACGGCATGGTAACTACAACAAATTAATTCTTTAATGCGCTTTGTGATCGCCGCTCGCCGTCACAGCACGGAACTGCAACAAGCTTTAATGAATTTACTGGAGAAATATGGGGTCACGAATGTGAAGCGCATTTTAATTCGCTGCTTCGTAAACGTTTTACCATAAAATATGAGACGCTTGGACTTTTAAACAGAATCATTAAAGCTTTTGTTCTGTGGAACTAAGAAGGGTAAACAATGGTACATAAGAAGAGGTTGCCACATGCAACTGTCAGAGGAAAATGATTCAGATTTGATGAAAGGATTATATTTAATTAAAAAAAAACACGACCTGATTGGTGCCGTGGCTATATGATTGGACTGCTACGCTATGAGTTGCGCGCTCAATCCCCGAACGTTTCAAATAGTGTGGTCTGCATTTGTTTGTCCCGTTAGTTACATGTTTATGTCACTAAGATAATTTGGCAGTGAAACGCACCCACGACACAGGAAAAACTGCTGGTAGGAAAGAAATTGTTTTTTGGTTATGTCATCTAAGTCCAAGTTGTGCTAATTTAAACTACTTACCTCTCTATGCGATTTCTTTTTAGTCTAAAAACAGACTTGAAGCCTCAGTTTAAATCTGGAAATCCTTGTCTGAATGTCGTTTGAAACAAGCAACTAGAATTTGTACAATTCTTAAGCACCTGTAAATGGGTTACATGAATAAATCATTTTTAACTTCGTGTCTTCAGCTTTGTATGTACTTAGTTGTCGTACTAAGAACCGTTTGGCTATGTTGTTAGTAGGTAAACTTTTTAAGCATTCATGTATTAGGTAGCCGTCTTTTTAGTTTAGCGGTAGGCTAGACCTGACAACAATTATTCTCGATTTGAACAAGAAATTCTCCGATACTTCTTACATATATTATATATTTTTTATAAAATAAATTTAATTGAAATTAAACATAGAGAATTTTACATGACACTTACTTCAGTCTTTCGAAGTAGTTATTCATATTCATATTCTTTATTGAGTTGTGTTGTTTGCACCCCTACTTATGGACTATTAGTTTTACTGTCGAACTGGCAAAAATATGTCTCAATCTCTCAATAACAAATACGCTTTTATAATAATTATACGAATATCAGTTTCGCTAATCATCGGTGGTGAAATAATGTGATTGTTACTCGGAAATCGTAATCAAACTATCAACAATTGTTTCGATGCATTGCCTGCAGGCAGCAATTAAGTGATACGAACTCAATTGCCGGATATTGGGCCTGTGTTATGTATTGATACGTTTTAGGTAACATTCGATTCAATTGCGCTACATTTATAGAAATCATTTCGTTATGCCGGTATTCCACAAAGAGGTAGGCAGAGGTACTCATAGGTATTGTATACCTACATTTCGTCAGTTATGTTATAGGTCCCAATGTTGGTTCCCAGTTCCTAATGGCAATCAACCAGCCACAAATCCTGACTCTGAACTGCTACTGAGAATTTCCAAATGGAAACACCCAGTAACACTTTGGCCGACGCGGGATTAGAATCCAGAACCACTTGCTCAGCAGTTTCGCATAGCAACCGCTAGACCGACGAGGTAATAAAAATGTATAGAATGCCGTAGAAACAGTTATAGTACTCATATTTCAGTTCATTTTACTTTTATGTTGGAATGGTTTAAAGTTTAATACTTCCAGTTTGTGTTTCACACAATTTCGTTGGAGAGTTCTCCTCGGGAGATTTGTAACAGACTTCCACTAGCAGAGTTGAATATGTTTCTTAAACTGAATATACTGTAGACTTTGCAACTGAACAATTTGTATTACTTTACAACAGCAGTACCTACAATGGAACATATATCGCATCAAAAGGCCAAAGTCTTATAATATTAATAACAGCCTATAACTGTCTCACTGCAGGGCAAAGGACTCTCCTCGTATAGAGAAAGATTGAGCATTGATCACCACGCTAGCCCATTGCGGGTTGGCGATGTCTGATAATTCAATCCAGGTCTCCTCACGATGTTTTCCGTCACCGTTAATCAATAGTGTCTTAAAATAACTAAGAAAGTATTTACAACATTGAAGAAGTTACATTGATACATGCCCGGGTTTGAACCTGCAACCTTGTGCATACAAAACCGGTATTTAACCACTAGACCACCACGACTATTAAACTCTTAGAGCCCAAAAATTGTTTTCATGAGCAAATAGATCAAAAAACATACCTGGCATCCAGTCTCCACATTGGCGTACATGCCAGGTCTTACTGGCACGTGGCTGCATGAGAAGCCGGTATCTGGCACCGAATGGTATATCGGGAAGTCGACACCTGGCGTGCCAGGAACATTGCGTAGGTCTTGTGGCTTCTCATGCTCACGGAGCGGCTTCGGGCGAATCACTGCTTGCTCGAAGTGGCCCTCATACGGGTCGTATTGCTGCAACAAAGATTAGCTCACATTAGGTGTCTGTTTAATTGAAACCCTATTGAGTGTTCATTATTAAGCTTAAAACATAAATTGTTTTTGTTTAATAACTAAAAGATTCCTTAAAAAACGATAATTGTGAAACAATTTTAAAGTCATAGTGTTTTAAACATATATAGTTTCATCATAATACACCTTCAGCCTACACAAACTTAAAATCTTTGTCGGATTAAAATAGTGAAATGACTGCCTATTAGTCTTTGATATCAATGTTAACAAAATTTCATACAGTCCTCATTACTATACTTAAAATAACATTTAGAATATGAATAAATTAATCAGTCATCATAAAGCTCGACTATTCACGGAGCACCCGAGCGAGTAGAACAGAGATCTCCTTCATCAGGCTCTGTCTGCACCATTGCATAATAAATCAGTCGAACGAGCGAGAATGTGCTAATGCGCTCATTACTTGGGCAAAATGCTGAAAATAGTGTGTTAAGGTTTTATACCTGCTACAAAGCTTAAAGATAAACCCGTTACGTAATGATGTACCTACTTGTATGGTAATTGCTCCTAATATTGGCATTCATTTTTTAAACTAATTTAATTTATTTTTATTAACTTACCGGTGAAACTAAGGTTCACATACTAGAGTAATATGTCTCTGTCTAAATAAAAAAAAAACAGTTTGAAACTTTAGCAAGTGCTAGTGGTAAAACAATTAAATTAAGAGCGTCCATATACATCCATATATTCCCCCTGCTAGATGGAGATTTGCTTTACGCGTTTTCCAAACAATGATACCATAGGACGGCCGACACGAAGTAAATACCTGTGCACTATAATATTTCCTGCGTTGGCTTACTCTGCTGAGAAAAGACGCCGTGACCGAAATTCGGTCAGGAGTCCATTATTATACTGTCACGACCTTTCTACTAGTTCGAAAGATTAATTGATAACTGCAGAACGAAAGTAACGTTACATAAGACGTAAGTCAAGAACCACATCAATGGCCGGCCGTGACACCGATCCGGTTTTTACACGCACCTTACGACATGTGTATCGTTCTCTTACATAAGGTTCGTATAACTGTTATAGTTATTAAGTGTTAAGATTGTTACTAAATGGTGTCATTGAGGCCGATTCGCGTAATTGTAGGTTAATGCTTTTGATTATTGTTTTGTATAACGCGGAAGTAAAAATATTAAATAATACAGAAATATTACTTATAGATTTATATATTTATATTATGTACTAAATTAATAGCGAAGCGACTAATAAATAAATAAAGTCAATATTTTAACTTTACTAAAATCGAAACAGTGCCATTTCTATTCGCTAAATAAGCAAAGTTACATAAATAAATAAATTAAAAATATCCAGAACACGCATTGATTGCAAAAATCGTCTATCCAAATGCCAGCCGAATTTAAGAAATATTGAGAATTCGAAACCATACTTTCGACAGAGCTAACCATATTCAAATTTGAACTACACTTTTGCAACCTACCGAAGGCGTAAATTAAATTTAAAAAAATATTTCGCCCTTATAGCCAGGAACGCCAACATAAATTATGAATATGTATCACATACTAGGCAAAGGTAAACATAATAAATAAAACCTGATAGTATATAACATCAAAGATATAAATTATTTTAATGGTGCATTACACTAATTAACGAGTTCAAAAAATGTATTAATTACTAGACCTAATCAACAAATAATTGATCAGTCCGATAGGTACAATCTAAACTCAACCGTGTCCATTTCGCCACAGTTCTGCGCTCGTGCGCCGGTGAGAGGGGATCGCACGCATGCGCCTTGTCACGGACGCCCGGAGTTGCGCAGTAGCACCGAAAGTGCAACCGAGTTGCTCGACCGATCTATGCAAGTATCTATAAGTTTCAAAGTCCTGTTCCTAATGTCTATCGGTACCATTTTCATTAATATCTCTATAGGTAACTGTTTTAAAGATTTAATCAAAAGTATAAAGTTTAAATGTGGGTGTACTGTATGTGCACCTCTGCCTACCCCTTCGGGGAATACAGGCGTGATGTTATACTTTTTTTTTTATAAATGGCCTACTACTAGATTAAAATTTTTTGCCGGACTGTTCCAGCCAGATAGACTCCCTTATGGAAATGCTACCTTTAATTTTGCAGCTATCGATTAACAGATAAACGCGAATAATTTATTGACTAGTAGAGAATGCCTGTAGCACAAAGTTGACTTATGCAGTCACTAGCTTTCGCCTGCGACTTCGCTCGCGTGGATTTCGAATTTATACCCTTGTTATAGTCTATCCCAATAAATAAACTATCCAAAACATAAAAGCTAATTTCTTGTTTTTTCAAACAATTCTAACCCGTAGTTCCTAAGATTAGCGCGTTCAGCCAAACAAACAAACTATTCTGCTTAACAATATTATAGTATAGTTAACTAAAGATCATTATTGCTTTAAATTTTAATAAATAAAGAGAGTTATTTTCAATTATTGGTTAAAACATTATTGAACCGAGTCTGTGCATGACATACGTACATTTATGTTACTTGTAATGTTCGCGGACGTAAACAATAATGTTCTTCCGTAAAGCGTGCTATCTAGGGCATGCGGCTGAGGTCGTAATCCGATTTAAGCAGAAATTCATTTTTACATATAACTAAAGGCTTTACCTTTAGCAGTTTCGTTTTACCTGAAAAATTGCAGTAAATAAATGCAAAAGTATTGTTTTTTAAGTCTTTTAAATCTAAGCCTCTTCATAGATTTTTTATGAGAATATAGGACCCTACTTATTTTTATAAGGATCTTTCGTATGCTATAATTAGTACTCTTAACTGTTGTGTTCCAGAAATATTTATTGACTAATATTAGTAGTAAGTATTTAAATGACTACTGCCCTCTTACCATGAACGCTTCAAGTAAGACAGTTACCGTTGTGGAAGCGAGAAGCCACACTACACGTAACGCCGCGGCTTCTCGTTTTCACAACTTAAATGTCTTGTTTGAAGACTTTTATGATTTCATGGTAAGGGGCCCGTTCCTTGTTAAGTACGCACAACCAAGTACTTAAATCCATACTGAGTTTATCTTTATAATAATTCCTTGGTATTGGCTACTTGGAGAATGCAATGCTATTCCCATGAATTCTTTACCAGACCTTCGGACATGTAAGGCTATTAGGCGGTTCAACAATGTCCTATTGTTTTCATAGAAAAACTATTGTATTTATTTTTCACACGGTATGGAAAGGCTACTGATATCTGATCGTTATGTTATGCCCTTGTTCGCAAAAATAGCGTCTAAAAGCCCTAATAATAGCTCACTCATTGTTTTAGTTTTTATTGTGGATTATGTTGATATTTATTGTTAATAGTAGTCAAGGACTTAGGAGGGGCCTATGTTCAGTGGACTGCGATACGCGTAGAGTGAGTGAGTGAGTCAAAGACTAAAAATTCGTCATTGCCTAAATCTAACCTGTAACCATAGCTCATGAATCATTAGTCCAAGAATCGTAATAATAAACAAACGATTGTTATGTCTTTACTATGATTGGAGCTATAGCGCTAATGGTTTTGATCTCTCTAACTTAAAAACAAAAGAATTTGCAGTTAGCGTAAACTATTTACATTAATTAAAGAGAAAGTTTACAATACTATTTGTGGGCGACAGTGTAACAACCTCTCAGAACATTTTGTAATACCAAGAAACCTTACTTCCTAGGTAACAAATTCGAACGTTTACGAACTATTTCGCAATCACAAAGTTCTATAAAAGCTTGCGTCATATTTGTTGGGGATTAATTGGTGCCTGCTTGCACTAATGTCTACTACTTCTATTAGCTGTTTGGGCTCACGCACCCAACCGATTGTTGTAACTAGTTATAACTAGTTTCGCAACAGTCGTGGACAGTTGGGCTAGTCAACGAACTAAAGGTCACGTGGCAAGCTTTTAGGCTAGCTATATTTAAGCATACTGTTGAAGATGATACAAATGTAGGAATTTGGAAAAGTAGATTTAAAATCGTACAATGGTTCAGAAAACTGGCCTTTGACGGCAAATTAATCAATAATTAGATTAGGATGCCTCTTTCTTTTAAAACTCAAGGTTTCTTAATTCTTAAGAATATATCTAGGGCCGTGGGTAGACTTAAGTGGAACAAGTGCTTTAAATGTCTATCCCAGGATCCAATTCTCCAAAAGGGTCCTAAAATACGCTTTGAACTCTTAGGAGATTGGACGGCCGACGTCTTGTTAGCTTCCCAGATAATATCGTTCAAAGGAATGCACTCGAAACTTGCTTGACTTCGGTGATAAATATAGTAACGTACATGATAAGCTTGATACCTATGTATGCACTGACAATCCAAGAATCCTATGTTGCGCGAAATTCAAAAGCAAATCTTTGATATTAATGATGATTATATAAAACAGACAATAAATAAGAATGTACGTCATCATCAGGAGACAAACATTAAACGTATTAGGTACATATTTAGAAGCATTAATAAGAACATTGATCCCAAAGATCAAGCTATCTTCCAAAATTGTAATGTGGTTAGAGTTTTAATTCTTCGATGGAAACAAAACTCCCAGGAGTTCACCGGGTACTTGGTAATTTTTTACTTATTCAGATATTTCAAAACGTGCCTTCCATTCAACGTTTAATTTCAAACTTGCGAGACTAAGAACTTTCATCTCAAAGATTTTATGACTATGAATTCTAATATTAGATTTTAATCCTTTGTTTTTACTTTCGTCTTTATTAACGTTTTGAATAAATCGCCTTTTCCAAATTTATAGAGGAAAATGAAGCCTAAAATAATATGAAACTTGTGTATTTTTATTAAAATTTTCCTTTATTATAAACTTTAATAAACTGCGAAAAGTAATTTATTCTCGCAGACTGCCTACTGAACTTTACAAAGAAATCCTTTGTGTTAACTATTTTTTTCTGACTCGTCATCCTAGTACTTACAAAGTTAGGTATTCTAATTTAAGTGTAGCTACTAACTGAATTAATATGTAATTGAGTTCGTAAGAGTTCGTATCAAACTACCATAACATTAAAGGTACATTAAAATTTGCTCTCTTGAGATTTGCGAGGCAAGAGATTTTAGTTGAACTTTGTAAGTAGTTGATGATTCTTATAATAAGTTCTTCTATCATCATACTAAATCGAATTGCAGTTAAGACGATTATATGGTTTGTTTTTATCCAAGAACCTTGAGTTAGATAGTTCTAGCAGGCTTAAGAAAGAAGAAAAAGATGATTTTTGATTTTACTTCTCACACAACTCAACCTAATTAATCTTTAAAACATACCTACGGCCTAAATTGAAACCATAATTTTAAGTCGTGAATAAAAATGCAAATTGTTATAAACAAAAAATAAAAAGGTTAAAGCAACACAGAAGGTGTGAATTTTCCAAATTACTGAATACCAATTCTTGGACCAAACCAAGTTCCAAACAATTTCCACTTTGAGAGGCTTGATCAAAGAAATAAAACTAAAAAACAGGCCTTCCTTAGACTTGCCGACGAAAATGAGAGTAAATTTAACCAACAGTAATTCGCCTTTGAAGGCCACAAGAGAGTTCAGCTGAAAGGAAAATTGCAAAAGTTAGCGTTCCCTTATGAGGGGCGAGTTATAGCAACTAGATATTTTAAGGTCGCGAGTGGACCACCCTTTTATTGTAATAACTGTACTTTAAACATTCGTCGCTAACTTCGCCCTTTGAACTATGCAGATATTTGGAAGTTTGGACTTTATTACGGTCCTATTTGGGCGTTAATATGAAATAGTGCTACTGTTAGTTTGCTTGGAGCCATTGATGGCAATTTTTATGAACTATTACTTAATTCGTTTATAACTTTGTTATTGGTGGTAATAGAGGTCGCTTATATTCACATAACATCAAGTTAAAAGGACCCAAATGGAAGACACATAAGTAGACACTCTTATGATACAGAATTATTTACGCTATGAAGCAAAACTTTTGAGGTATGATCCGTTCCATTTATATGAATCTGGATCAAAGAAAATTTACAGTTTGACTCCTTACAACACTAATGTCACGTCGAACGACTGAAACACGACTACTAAGTAGATAAAATCATTATGTGTAAAAACTAAGAATAAATTCTAAAGGTCACAGCAGGTCACTTATCCATGCTTCTACGTTTTACATAATACTCAAAAACACACTCAACAATAACAAACAACCGTCCAGACACTCCGTGCCTGCTGCTGAAAAATAACAAAACGTCCAAAAAACAAGAGATGGACGAAAACAAATAGAATCGCGGCCTTAACAAACAGTATTATTGACTGTGCCAGATGTGTGTCCAACAATATTTGTTTATTCGCCCACGTGTTGTAATCACTCTCTCTATTATCCCTCTGTTTACTCCGTAGTTTTGGAGGCAGATTCATGACGTATGGTGTACCTGCGTAGTAGGTAGGAAGTAGTCAAAATTGTGAACTTTTCTTTAAACAAGATAGCTAGGCCTTGACTGTAGACCAAGCCTAAATGTCTCTGGTTTAATTTTCGCTTAAGACAAATGTTTGTGATTTGCATATTTGATCCGAGCATGTGTAGTAAATGCTGCCCAATATTTTCGCAAAAATTCATTACCATATTTTGTTAAGTCCAAACTTTTTACACGATATATAATTATACATCTCACTACAAACCCCCTAAACACGTACGTGCCCAATGTGTAAAGAAAAATCGTGATAACTCCAACTTACTTGTAAGTACGCCGCATCAGACACAAGGCCACACAGTAGCGCACCAGTGAGCGCCCTCAGCACCGCTTTGCCCATTTCCCCACACATTTTGATGATCAGTAATACTTTAAAAATGAACGGACTGCGCGCGAGTGTAGCTCTAACTAAATGAAGTGAGCATAGGTGGACGCCCCACTAAAGGCTGCAGTGGTAGGGTGGAAGTTTATGAAAGAGTTGAGCGGCCAAAGACCTGTCGAATTGTTGCCGGTTATTGCAATGTGAATTTGATTTAGGTCGTATGACTTTACAACCCAAATCAAATTGTGTTGATCATATACGTCGAACTCGTTTAAAACAATTTCTTTTTAAATCGTCGCCCCGCACTAGTAATTTCTCCTGTATCGTGGGTGCTTTTCACAAACATGAAATATCACATACACACATACCGAGACTCGGGACAAACATCTGCGGATCCACGATTTTTTTTGTCCCGTGCCGGAATCTAACTTTTAGCGCAGCAGTCCAATCAATATTATTGAAAATGTTCAATTCGTTATCGGGATGGCTCTGAGGTTAATGCTGAAAGGTTGCCGGTTCAAACCCAGGGCACTAACTGGTATTTTTTAATGTAATGTGTAATTTCTTCTTGAGTTGAGTACTATGTGTTGTTCAGCATCCGAAAAATTAAATATGTCGACATTTTTAATATTTAGTCAAATGCAGGAGAATTGTGAGTGTGCTTACCCTTTCAAGGAATATAGGCGTCTCTATATACAATAATATACATGCTATTATTGTTATATAATATATAGCACAGCAAATAGCAGAGAACGCTTATGTGCATGTGTAAAGAACATGCATACTTTTGAACAATAACCATTAACAAAGAACCATAACGTTTAGAAACTTGTGAAATCACTTAAGTAGTTTCTCCAGATTTTCGAACTTTCAATTATCGTTCACATATTACTTACTTTTAGTACGTAAGTCGGGTAAAATTTATTAGTCGAGTAATGTCAGACAAACAAAGGAAAAATAATATGACAGTGAAAAAGTGACAGATGCATTATCTGTTGTGTGGACCAGTCCCATGAAATGACGCGAGAGGAGTGATTAGGTAGGAACTACCAGCTCCACATACTCTCCAAGGAGACTCAAAATATGTAGAACATCCATGTAACGAGTAACCTGAGCAAGCGCTGATTATATCCATAATTAACTGACCTGCGCAATAGCGTTTTATCAACTAGTCTCCTAGCTCAGGGGTCGGCTGCCTGCGGCTCGCGAGCCTCTTTAAATACTTTGAAATTTTGTAAATTGTAATTTTTGACTCTTCCGAGTTCCGACTCAAAGGGTTGCCGACCCCTGTACTAGCTAGCTCTCAGCCTTTCCTATACTGTTTGACGTCAAAAAGTATATAAAATTCTCTGTTCCGATTTCCAAAAAACATCAACGGAATTACGCTGTCGATAAAAGGTATTTTTTTACGTCCGCCAAAAACCTATGTCGCTGCGGCCGCATCACTTTGTGCTACCGTTTTTTACGGATACAAAAAAAATATGAAACTTTCATTGGATTAAGACAAAATTGTTTATTCTGACTGTGAAAGCTGCCAAATTCGAGTACTCTCGTGGGAATTTTCGCTTAAAACTATACGAGTTTGAGTACTATGCGATATAGTCGAAAATTTTAGCCCGAATTGTTTGTCAACTAATTTTTGGACTAAGTGAGTGTTTTTTTTAATTTCTGTATGCATATCGTGTTCTCAAACAAAAAGTAGGAATACAATTCGCAAGTAGGTTTAGCCTGCCGATATTTTATAAATTGCTGAACTTTATGTAATTTTATCATGTTGCCTAAGCAATTCGGATTGATAAAGGAAATTTGATAAATAATGGACACAAGTGGGATTCGAACCCGCGTACTTTGCCAACTTGTGACGTAGCTTTCAATAACTAAGCTACCGTGTGACTTTTATATTTTTTTAAACAAACCACCACTGTCTTGAAATCATGTAATTTATGAGTAGAAAATAGGGTTTTTGTCGATAACCTTTGCGCGAACGCCGACCGACCGTCCCTACATAATTCCTGGTGGATTTTGAAACATCCTGACAAAATTACTTATCGGTACAATTATTCGCACAAAAAAGAAACCAAATTACAAAGATTGGTTTTGATGGCCTGCTTCATAAATTCATCATTATGTTAATTGAAAAATATCGTATCAATCATTTTATTAGAATTATTTCGTTGTATAAAAGACATCTCCACACATTAAACCACGTTGGGTTGATGACATAAAGAAATTCTCTAAGAACAACTGGACAAGAGACGCTCAAGATAGAGAGGATCGGCAGAGAAAAAGCGTATAAGGTAATACCAAAACGTTCCTTCTTGGTCATAATTTAAACTAAAGAAAATAATATTTTTCTTTACGTTATGTAAACAAAACTACAGAGAAACTCAGTTTTGTTTTATTGACTTTGTCACAAAAATAATTATATTATCTTATACTATACTTAACAGTGGGTGGTACCGGGACGATGATGAGTACCTACAAACAAATACACGAGTCTCTAAGGCAACATTGTAAACTGTATACTCGTATATTATTATTAATTCACGTAATTAAGGTCTTGTAGGGGACGTAAGTAGTAAGTAACGGGTACACTACGTAGTAATTACCTATATATCCACTGGGCTAGTTAGCGCCCCATGTATTGTGTAATTAGGGCCGTTTATGTTTACGTAGACACATAATTCCTCGTTGATCTAGAGCTCGTTAAACGGGACTGCTGAGCATGAGGTCCTGGATTCGAATCTGGAGTCAGGCAAAGTGTTATTGCGTTTTTCCATTAAGTAATTCTCAATAGCAGCACCGAGTCTGCAATTGTGCTTGGTTGGTAGCAATAGGCTCGTCCTCTATTCCATTGGAACTTATAACATAACTGGCAAAATGTGAGTGTACTATAGGTGCATCTCTGCCTACCTCTTCGAGTAATACAGGCGTGATATTATATTTATGTAACGTTATTATGTGTCTGTACTTTACTTAGTTTTTGTAACCTAAAAATATAAAAATTGTTTTGCATGATTCTTATTAGTCCGATTTCTGTTTTAGTTGCGCCGCCACGAAGGTTTTTAAGTAAAAATTTAAGGTAAGATTATTCCGTTTGTTTATTATTAGTTTAAGAGGACTTCTTTCTATAGTTTACCTCTACGAAGGTTTTTAACATTGTACCGATCAATTTGAAATAATAGACCCACGCTCTTATTAAACTTAGATGTGCTAAAGGTGATAATATTTATAGCAGTAAAACGTACTTAAGACGCCAGAGAAATTCTGAAAACAGGGCAACATTTAATTAATAAAAATACATTACAAATAAACTCACACGAGCAGACTCACACCTATTTCCCAGAGGGGTACACAGAAACTCCTATTTCTACGAACGACCCTGGTCTTCCGCAATAATATACAAAGTAAATAACTGTTAACGAGTGCTCACGACGCGACGGTAACAATTACCACATATTACGTTACCGGCATTAGAAAATGATTTGATAACAAACGCTTTCAGTTTTCACGGGCCGCTGAGCGAGCGCCGAGCGCGGGTTTCCCGACGTTCCGATTTAATTACTTAATTGTTCCCACTGTGCGTTCTGTTCCTAATAAACATCGCAGTTGGGCTAATGTATCATGTATCAGCCATTAGTATGTTTCATGACGCCTGCACGCCAATCAAATCAGTGTGGTTTATTTACAACTAATGGTATGTCATTGCGGCTTTGGGGCAAGGATGTCGCGCAAGTCGACGCTAGCGGAGTGTCGACTTGCGACAAGTCCTGCGACCGTAGATGTCGCAGGTGGTGTTGGGCGACATCACGCGGGACACGTAAATTTCGTGTCGAGCAACTGCGCCAGGAGTGCGCCGCCTGAGAAGTGCTAGGTTTTTTACACTAATACTTAATCATAATGTCAATTTTTTTTTATACGAAATGGCGAATTTTTTTAAGCCCGTCGTTCTAACAAATATGTTTCTTGCAGTTTTACACTAATAAGTAGGTAACTGAACACTATCTTACTGAGAGAAATAAAATGTGAATATAACAATGTAACGATATCTATAATAATTGTTCCCATAGGTCTGATGTAAAAATGGCTGATAGTTAGCGAATATTCCGAAAACATTTACTTTTATCACGCATTGAAACATAGCTCCCTGGAGATCACTCTGAATTAAAATTAACTTACGTTTTAAATATTCCATAGCTGGTATTTATGGTTTGATTGAAGCAGAGATAGGTTTAACGTAGAAGGATTTAATACTGTGCTTTCGATAAGCAATCAAAAACGTAAAAGACTGAACACGTTATCGAAAAATTTCATGCATGTGGTAATTCCGGACCCCTTACCATGTAATATTAAAGCAGGACATTTTGCGTTGTGTAAGCGAGACGTCACACTACAAAGCACGGAACAGCATCTCGCTTCCACAAAGGAAAATATCCTACTTTAAGAGTTCATGGTAAAGCAGATGAGGTTGGTTGTAAGAAGCGTCGGTTTCCCAAAAATAAAAAAGTATTTTAATCTCAATACCTTCCCTACACACTATTTATATACTATTAGAGACTATAACGAGATACTCGTATTAAAAAGTGAAAATATTTACCTGAAATAACTGTCTAGACATGATAATTATAAATAATATAAGAAATACAACAACAACCGTTTTCTCATTTCTAAGAACAATAATACAAGTTCGTTGACCACTTCTTAAGTTCATATACTTAAGTGTTGAGTCAATGAACCTCCATCAAGAACAGTTGTCCCCACAAGTGCCATAAGTTTTTAACATTAATTTGACTCTAAAACGCAAACTTATGTCAACAAAATCGCTTAGGAATAATTTAGTTTAAGTACTTTAGTTCAGAAGGGATCCTATTTACCAAATATCAATTTAGCATAATACGGACTAAGTGTAGTCACATGACGCTAAAAGGTATTTTCGTTCGCTCAGACTTATTAAATTTAGATGCAAACTTAACTTGAGTATTTGTGAATTTGCGCAACTATTAAGTTTCGTAATCATGTAAATACTTTAACTATAAAGTTATAAATAAATATTTATAAGTATATAATTTTAATTAAAAACGGAAAGGACTGCCGCTTTATTCTAGTGGTCGCTTAGAGCGCCTCCTGAGCACGAGGTCCTGGGTTAGAGTCTTTGGTCGGGCATTGAGTTATTGGGTTTACCCATTAGGTAATTCTTAGTAACAGCACGGAGTCTAATTTTATGCGCGGTTAATGGCAATAGGCTCGCCTTCTATTACATTAAGACCTATAACATAACTGGCGAAATGTGGGTGCACTATAAGTGGACCTCTGCCTACCCCTTCGGGGATTAAAGGCGTGATGTTATGTAAGTATTAAAAAAAAGGTATTGTCACAATCGAATACAATGAATAGCTGAAGTGATTGCGCAATGCATTGGTAAAGATACATAAGTTTTGGTATATTTCAGAAATAAAAACAATTCTGCACATCATCACATTGTATTGAAGCAGACTTTACTACTTAACACATTGTATGGACACAGGCTATAAACTAGGAATGTATTTATGCGAATTAAGTTTTATAATTTCACAGCCTCACGCAAAATATCACGTTTGGTTAGTTTGAAATGTTTGTTAATTTACGCCTTCGGCAATCCATATAGGTAAGAAACTTTGTTGTTTTTCTGCAAGACCCATTTAACAAATGCATTTATATTATAAAAAAATTATATTATATATAATTTAATTTAAATTAAATATATATTATTATAAAATTTATATATAAAAAGGGATACTACAGTATTCAAGAATTTTTTGATGATACAGAACTGTGTTAAAGTTTTATGTTTTATTTTATTTTATTTTTCTTTGTATAAATTTATTTTAGCTTTTAAGTGTGTTGTAGTAGTAGTAGTTGTTCATAATAACTTCTAGTAATGTAAATTGTAATTTAACTGTATTATTTGTATGCCTATAGGCAGAGCATGTTGTTCAAAATTATTTTTATATGTAACACCTTTTACCTACACATGTTTCACGAATAAAGTTTTATCTTATCTTATTAGGTATTGGCTCTTCGATATATCGCGGATAGAAAAAGTGGAAATTTTCAGAGGTCTTTGTCGAAGGACAAGCTGTTCAAGAATAAACTAAACCGCTATGCCCAAGAAAGAGTAAAATAAATATATATCCAAATAAATTATTAAGTAGGTACCAAGCAATTGTTATGCAAAGAATTGTGTAATAAAACCAGCCATTTTATTTTTATATCGCGAAAAAATAAAATATCATCTCCTATATTTACATAATTATATCCCCCAAACTCTCATATTGGGCAACCCTAATTTTACTGGTTTTTCAATAGAATTTAAGAAGAACTAAGAAAGTGTATACGACATTGGCTAAGTCTTATTAGTAATTTAGATTTAAACCAGCAACCGATTGCGTACGAATCCGGTCCGTTTACCACGGTACCATCTCGATGGCAATAGTAGTTTTCGTTGCTAAGAAGAACTACCTATATGTGTTGGCCTCTGATTACTCAGTAACTGTATTTACCTTATTTCAAACACTACACTGTAGACAGAAACCTCAACTCGATTTCCTAATAAATCCCATTTTATAAGTTCCGAGTCAAAGACCTTAGACAACTTTGTTATTCTGAAACTATCACTGTTCCCTTCCAAGAACGGGATGGAGCTATACACTGTGTATAGCGAGGTCTCTCTCTGACTGTAGCAGCGATAGTTAGTACTTGGAAATAGGACCCCTGGGCCAGAATTACTGGTCAGTTGCGAAAGTGTAGGTAACTCGCTTCGTGGGCCGTCGAAAACTTGTTTCCTAAACTATTGCACGATGTGATACAATAATCATACGTCTAGATATTTAATCTAACTCAACGCTCTTATTTAAACATCGATTTACAACAAGAACAGTGTAGGTTTGAAACAGTCGCTTTATACACAAATAAATGATGAATGTTGCCTCGTTGGTCTAAAGGTTGCTAAGCGTGACTGCTAAGCATGAGGTCCTGTGCTCGAATCCCGGGTCAGGCAACGTGTTACTGGGTTTTTTCATTAGGTAATTTTTAGTAGCAGCACGGAGTCCAGATTTGTGGCCGGTTGATGGCAATAGGTTCGCTACCCATTGCATTAGGACTGTTGGGAATCGGGTTAAAACATCCATTCCCTTACTAGCAACACCGAATTAGTGTGCTCCAATCAGTGTGCCCCACATCGTTATGACACGCTAATTCGCATCGCCGCGATTGGTCTCGATATTGTTCCCCAAGCCCCACTACCCTCGACTCATGTAACCTAAAATAAAACACTCGACTACTGGCTTCGTACTGATCGCATCGTTGTTTTATTACCAAATATTCCCTGAACTTATTCTACACCAAAATCAGGTACCGGCGCATCAATCCGGTACATGTGGTCCTTCGAGCCGTATATCAGTATCAGCATCCTATGGAATTCGTATACGGGTGTGGCCACCTTTGCTAGTTTGAGAAGACTGGACTGGACTCAGGACTACCTGGAGGCTAAGCGCATAAAGGAATCGAAAACGGATTGGCAGCTCATCGGACATCATACGCAATCTGGTGGGACCAACCATCCTTTCTTTTCTCCATCACCTCCCTGTTCTCTTTGTGATACCAGTGCTTAACTGATTCCAGTGCTTGCAACGGTGTGCTGAATAAGTTCATTTCGCAAGACTTGTGGCCGTCGATAGCAGTGCTGACGCGGTCTCCAGGCACTCCAACCGTGAGTACTCCTATTTTCACCGACCACCAAAATGGCTACCGAAAGTGCAAAGTCACGCGATAAATCTCCCCTTACGTTAGCTGTCGATAGTGCAAATTCTAAGTCTCGCGATAGGTCTCCTAATCTGGCTGTAGATCCCAATTTACTCCGAGAACTAGTGCGAAAACGTGGCATCATAAAAGGCAGACTCACCAAGTTCTCAAATTATTTAAATTTATTTGAAAATAACGATGACCTTGCTTCGTCCTCTCGCGTTCGAATAGATTTAAAATTACGCATAAAGGGAGCTGCTAGTTTATATGACGAGTTCAATCAGGTTCAGGCTCAGATTGAGGAATGTGTTTCAGATAGTGATATGGCTGACCAGCTTGATCATAGAGAATCATTCGAAAACTCTTATTATAGCATATTAGCCCACGCAGAATCTCTTCTGACCGAGACCGATGATGGCGAGGTTACTAACGCTAAACATTGTTGTAGTGAACAACCGCAGTCCGTGAAACTTCCTACAATTACACTGCCTAGCTTTGACGGTTCGTATGAGCACTGGCTTGAGTTCCGCGACACGTTTCTATCTCTAGTCCACAATTCCAAACGCATAAGCAATATCCAAAAATTCCACTACCTAAAGTCCTCTCTAAGGGGTAATGCCGAATTAGTTGTTAACTCGGTGGAATTTTCCTCTGACAATTATATTGTGGCGTGGGAGCTACTGCTAAATAGGTTCAATAACAACAGACTTCTAGTACACAATCATGTGAAGGCCTTGTTTAGCGTTAATTCGTTAACTAAAGAGTCGCCCGTTTCCCTACGTAAGCTTATTGACACGATTCTTAAGAATTTACGTGCACTAAAAATCCTAGGTGAGCCCACCGATCAGTGGGATACGCTTATTAATTATATTATAGTTTCAAAACTAGATAAGACCACTGAGCGCGAGTGGGAGACACACAAATGTACACTGTTTCCGAGCGATAATAATTCTAAACGCATAATTAAGGTGAATGAGTTGATTGGTTTCCTAAAAGACAGGGCGGATATGTTGGAAACATTGCAGCTTTCACACAATAAAGAACAAAATACGAGTACACTAACAGAAAATAAAAAACATAAATCACATTCACATAACACGTCACACTGCAATGTTTCCACACACGTTAAATCTAACGACAGCCGCACGCCTCGCTTCAAAAGGTCTTGCTTAAAATGTAACGCTGCTCATCCACTTTATTCTTGCCAACAATTTATTGATAGTGACTTAGACGCCAAATTGAAACTAATTCGAGATCACAAACTTTGCGAGAATTGTTTACGTTCGGGACATGCGCTTGATAAGTGTATGTTTGGGCCGTGTAGGAAGTGCAACCGCAAACATAACTCATTAATTCATAATGATAGCAGCGATGGCCTTATCTCACTTCATTCACGCACAGTGACTGATGGTTCTAATGTGAGCGGCGCAAACGCAGGGCCGCCGGTCATCCCCGACCCCACTTCGTCGACCGTTGACAAACCAGTTCCTATTCGCGTAAACAAGGCACATATGCATAACAATAAATCTATAGATATGCACTCCGTGCTATTATCAACTGCAGTAGTCGAGGTAGCCGACATTCACGGTGTTTATCATCAAGCATACGCGCTTCTTGACAGTGGTAGTCAGAGATGCTTTATAACCAAATCGTTTTGCAATTTGCTTAATGTTACTACGGCACTGTCTAATTACGAAGTTAGGGGTGTAGGTAATTCATTGTTACAGTGTTCGGAAACTTGTAACATTGAAATTAAATCGCGAGTCGATAATGCTTTCAAAACACGCATCACTTGTTTTGTATTGTCGCAAATAACTTCTACGATGCCGGCCTTATGTCAAATAAACGCGCAGTTCTGCATACCAGACAACATAAGACTGGCCGATCCGTTATTTTTTGATTCAAAAAGTATAGATATACTTATAGGCGCAGATAGGTTTTGGGACTTGCTAGCGGAAGGCAAAATGAGGCTTCCCACCGGACCTTATCTGCAAAATACCAAGTTAGGGTGGATTATTTCTGGCTCTGTTTATAATACGCGAAATGCAGGTCGTATTCACTGTAACTTGAGTAATTCGTTAGATTCGCAACTGCGCTTATTTTGGGAGCTTGAGGAGCTGCCCAAACTCAGGGATACGCGGACTCAGGAAGAGCGTATGTGTGAGGACCATTTCCTTCACACTACTACGCGCGATAGTGAGGGAAGGTTTAATGTACGCATTCCATTTAAGGAGTCACCTGATGTTTTAGGCGAATCGTATACGCAAGCTGAACGTAGATTTTACGCCTTAGAAAAACGTTTGCAGCGATCATCTGATTATAAATCGTTATATACAAATTTCATGCAGGAATACCTGGACTTAGGCCATATGAGTCCGGTAAGCAGCTATGAAAGTCCCTGCTATTTTATGCCGCATCACGGCGTATTCAGGGAGCACAGCACTACAACGAAGTTACGCGTCGTCTTCGATGCTAGTGCTGCCTCGACATCAGGCAAGTCACTCAACGACTTGCAATTAGTTGGACCACCGATACAAGGTGATCTAATATCCATTCTTTTACGTTTTCGACAGCACAAGTTTGTCATGTGTGCTGACGTTCAAAAGATGTTTAGAAATTGTTTGGTAGCCGAAGACCAACGTAAGTTTCAATTGATTTTGTGGCGTAGTGATCCATCGTTACCATTAGGGATATATCAATTGAACACCGTCACGTACGGAACCGCATCCGCACCGTTTCTTAGTGTTAGGTGTTTGAAACAGCTAGGTGTCGAAGCCTCTGATCCTGAAACTCGAAGGGTAATTGCGGAGGATTTTTATGTAGACGATTTGTTGACAGGTCATAATAACAAGCTCGTTTTATTACAGTTATGTAAGGATATACAAAATGCATTACAAGCGGGTTGTTTCCCACTTCGAAAATGGGTTTACAATTTTCCGTGTCCCGATACTGAGTTATTAGTAGATCGTTCAATCGAAATAAAATCTAACGAAAATATTAGCACTAAAACATTAGGTTTAAGCTGGAATAATGTTAACGATACGTTTTATTTTAATACTCAGTTTCACGCCAACGACAAACCTGTCACTAAAAGATCTATATTATCAAACATTTCCCAAATTTTCGACCCACTTGGTTTGTTAAGTCCTACGGTAATTATCGCCAAGATATTATTGCAGCAATTATGGCTTCTCAAAATCAGTTGGGATGATATAGTTCCATCTAACGTCGCGCGAACGTGGAACCGGTTTGTTATCTCTTTACAAGCGCTCGATACAATTCGTGTTCCTCGACACGCTATAGGCAGTCAGGCTATGTATGTAGAATTGCATGGTTTTAGTGATGCCTCACAGATAGCGTACGGCGCATGCATATATATTCGTACGGTAAATAAGGATGACACAGTTTCAGTTAGGCTTCTTTTCGCTAAGTCTAAGGTTGCGCCACTGAAACCTATTAGTATACCGCGTCTAGAGCTTTGCGGTGCTTTGCTAGGTGCTAAAATACTCGATAAGGTTCGTAGTTCGTTGCGTTGTGAGTTCAAGAACATAGTGTTTTGGACTGACTCAACCATCGTACTAGGATGGTTACGCATGTCACCAAACAAATTAAAAACCTTTGTTCAGAATAGGACGGTGGAGATTCATGAACTCACACAAAATGTTCAGTGGCGCCACGTGAGGACTAAGGAGAACCCGGCTGACCTGGCTTCGCGAGGTTCGAATTTAGACGAACTTGCTTCTTCCAGATTGTGGTGGGAAGGTCCAGACTTTTTGAGAAGTGCTAGTTTCTCACTGGACGATCACAAGGTAACAGACGCGGATGAAGAGCTTCCTGAAGTCAGGCCAGCTATATCTTCCTTCGTAACTCATGATGCCTTAACATATTTCTCGTTTACTCGATTTTCACAGTTCAAGCGCATGAAACGTGCAGTGGCATATGCGTTACGTTTCATTTACAACATTCGCAATAAAAATAATAAACGTACGGGCATCATTAGTGTTGACGAATTGAGTGAGGCTCAAATAATTTTAATACGGTGGTCTCAGATGGAAGGTTATCCCAATGAATATAGGTTATTATCTATTAATAGTTCGCAAAATATAATTAAAGGTAATTTAGCTAAATTAAATTTATTCTTAGACGACAATAAAATTATTCGTGTAGGTGGGCGCTTATGTAACTCGCATGAATTTAGTTACAATAAAATGCATCCTATCTTAATATCAAGTAAGCATTATTTTTCTTTATTACTGTTTCGTCACGAGCATTTACAGCTACTCCATGCTGGACCTCAGGCATTACTTTATAATTTACGCGAAACATTTTGGCCTTTGGGGGGTAGGAGTTTAGCCAGGCGCGTAGTGAATGCTTGCGTTATTTGTAACCGTATTAGAGGTAGAACTCTCACGCCTCAAATGGGCAATTTGCCTATGGAGAGGATTACCGCTTCTTTTCCGTTTTATCGTTGTGGCGTCGATTACTGCGGGCCAGTTCTTATACTCAATCGCAAAGGTCGCGGAGCTAAAACTACTAAAGCGTATATTTGTTTATTCGTCTGTTTAGTGACGCGGGCAATACATTTAGAGCTGGTCAGTGATCTCACTTCTGAGGCATATTTACTATCACTCAATAGGTTTATTTCTCGACGTGGCAAGCCGATAGAAATACTTTCAGACAATGGTCGAAACTTTGTTGGCTTGATGAACGATTTTAAGGAATTTCTTGGTAGGTGTAGTTCCGATTTAATAGAATATGCCACTAGCCAGCAAATTAAATTTAAGTTCATACCTCCATATTCGCCTCACTTTGGTGGTCTGTGGGAAGCAGGAGTAAAATCTTGCAAGTACCATTTACGCCGTGTGGTAGGGAACGCGCACCTTACTTTTGAGGAGTTAAGCACTGTCTTATCACAAGTAGAAGCAGTCCTTAATTCCCGACCATTGTCTCCTCTTTCTCCAGATCCCAAAGACCTTTGTCCTCTTACTCCTGCCCACTTTCTGGTTGGTCGACCGCTAACTACCCCTGCTAGCGACGATGTTAAAGATATTCCTGCGCATACACTTAAGCGCTTTCAGAGGGTGGAACAAATACGCCAACATTTTTGGACCCGATGGTCCAAAGAATATGTCAGTGAGTTGCAGGTGCGGACAAAGTGGACTGATAACAAGGCAGAGTTGAAGGAAGGCGCGCTTGCCCTGATCAAGGACTCCAACCTGCCACCTTTGAAATGGAACATGGGTCGAGTTCTCCGTACTATCCCAGGCAAGGATGGGATTGCGAGAGTGGCTGATCTACAAACACCTTCGGGCGTGGTGCGACGGGCTTACGCAAAAATCTGTCCTCTCCTGCAGGATGATCATGACCAGTGAAGATGCCGCAAATGCTAACCTCTTGAAAGCGACTGCTTCCAAGGCCGCGGGCATGTTGGGAATCGGGTTAAAACATCCATTCCCTTACTAGCAACACCGAATTAGTGTGCTCCAATCAGTGTGCCCCACATCGTTATGACACGCTAATTCGCATCGCCGCGATTGGTCTCGATATTGTTCCCCAAGCCCCACTACCCTCGACTCATGTAACCTAAAATAAAACACTCGACTACTGGCTTCGTACTGATCGCATCGTTGTTTTATTACCAAATATTCCCTGAACTTATTCTACACCAAAATCAGGTACCGGCGCATCAATCCGGTACAAGGACCTATAACATAACTCGTGAAATGTGGGTGCAGTGTATGTGCACCTGTGCCTTTGGGAAATTGAGGTGTTATGTAATCTAACTACTCTGATTAATCAGTTTCATTAAAAGTGTTATATTTCAGCAATATCTGTCTTAGACTGAGTTGGCTCATACTTACGTCCTTTGATCAGTGGACCAATTTAAACTAAACAGGCATTTTGAAAAAGGTATACAGTAGATTAAGAAGCTTAGTAATAAACACAACAGGCAAAGCCAAACATCACATTGAACTCATTCATACAATGAGTTAAATCAAAATGTCCACCAAACTCGGCATAAATTACCTTTGTGCCGTTATAACATCAAAACAAAGGTTAATTAATTAATTTCAAACCGTGTGCACTTAATGTGGCCTACTTTGTTCGGCTTTGGGCAGGAGGCCGTTGCATAATCTCGTTATCGTGCTGTCATTATGATATAAAACCCACTTTTACCTATGAAAATATAAATGTAGGTTCTACAATTCTTAACAGCTTAATCTTGTTTCTGACCTCAAAAAGATTTTATGGATTCGGAGCGTATCTTTTTTGACCTTACGTAAAATCGCGTCTGTATTTTCTTAAGCGTAAGAATGGGCAGAAAGATATGGTACACCCATATTGTCTCAGTTATTTCCAAGTTTGCGTGTAATAGATGCGAGCTTATTGTCATTAACTGAGCACAAATCCAGTACTGGTGCTGCTATTGAAAATTACTTTAAACCTTATAACACTTTGACTGACCCGGAATTGAACCCAAGACCTCACACCCAGCAGTCGTGCTTACGACCAGAAAAACAACAAAGCAGTGCTCTTGTTTCTGACAGTTTTATTGTAATTATGCTTATATTGCTTTGATATCAATACCTAATTGATTTGATCAATCTTTAAACCAAAAAGCCTTAAGAACCTTATCAACAATAACAACAAGCCTCAATCCTAACTTTTCAACAACACAATACAATAAATATTATATATTTTAGGTCATGTTTCCAACAAACAAATATAAAAAATAAGGAATTCTTATGAAATCATAATAGTAGGTATCATTTCTGGCAGATTGCTTCGTCTTATCTTGAATTTCATCTCAATGTCTCTCTTATAGGTAAGGAATGACGGCGCCGTCTAGATCTAAAAAAATATAAGCACTGAAGTGTAAAAACCAATTCACCGAAGATGGAAACCATTTTTCATTTATTTTGGCAAATGAATCGCATAATATCGAAAAATTTGGGCTGAAATATATTTGGATGCTGGCCTACTGCAGGGCATTGAACTCTTCTCTTATTGGAAAAAACAAGTATTAGTTATTAACTTATTTATAAGTATTATGAGTAACTTAATTATGAGTAACTTAATTATGAGTAACTTAATTATGAGTATCTGTGTCCCCTGGTTACCTTAAAAACAGACATAACTTTATACCTCCTTCCTTAGACCTTTCTTTTTGTTTTCGGGGTGAAGCCTTCAAAAGGCTCCCGGCTCCTATAATAATAATAATAATTTTATTTAAAGTAACATGACTCAATAGGTTAGTAACAATGCTTATAACTATGTTAGTAAATCACTTCAGGATTCCCGCCGAAATCCTTGAGCAACGACCCAGTACGTGGCTATCCAGCCTATCAGCAATCATGCCCAGGATGCTATTGGAGCTGGCCCGCACCCGGCGCACCAGGGATGCACAGCGCTTTCTCATGATGGTATAGAAACAGTCCACTCTCATTTCAGCGAACATCCCTGATGCGCTACAGTAGCGAGGCAGCCCCATCAACATCCTGAACGCATTATTATACTGGACACGAAGGGCGCTGTACGATTTTTGGGTAAAATGTACCCACAGGCTACAGGTGTAAAATGAGGTGCTCTACTAGAGACAAGGAAGAAAAGGAGAGTGCTCTAAAAAGTGTAATTTTTACCTCCTTAGAGGCTCTCGCGAACCTGCGGATAATCATATTAGCCCATAATCATATATCACCGACAGCTATAGGTAGACCCCGATAAGTTTGAGATTTCTACCTCACTAAAACCACTTAGGTGGTCACCATCTACACGAACAAGAAAAGCCCCGGGACCCCTAACATCTAACGGGAACTCCAACTCCGTAACCTCCCCCATTCGACGCCTATTAGGCCCATCCTGGGTATTGAAGACCTACGTACAATGACGATTCCACATTGTACCGAGGGACAAGTCCTATATTAAATAGGAGGCGAGCCTATTTCCATTTATCCGGATAAATATTAAAAAATGTAAAATATATGGTTGATTCGGACTTGTAAATGGGTTCCCAAGCCTTTACTTTACTACTAGTGCTATCAGCATCAGTTAAAAGGCACGGCATGTCACTGGAAAATTGCAGTGGTAACATATACCTACAGTAACAAGCAGACCATATAATTGCCTGCTAAAACCTGCAGAAAACACGCAAATCATCACTTACGTTGTTCTTTACTCGTTATTATGTTCACACAACTTCTTACAAAGGTGTAACTCAATTGAGCACGTTACGTTTTGGACGGATCACGCGAATGTTGGCTGGCTTCGCAACAAACTCTCGCAGTAAAGACTGTTGGAGCATCAACTAACTACTAGAACAACGCAACTCCACGTAGTGGTCACTGCACGGATGTGTCGACAATAGAAGAGACATATGATTGGTTGAGATTATAAAAGTCACGTGACTTATTTGATATGTACTACTTAGTCGTGTATTGTACCACTAGAGAAATAGCTCCTAATTGCATAATTATAAGTAGGTACTATAAGTACTGTATACTGATAAGGAGTCTAGATAATTATGTTACCCCTAACAATTCGCTTTTCAATTATGGATGAATGTATTTTTAATCTATAAAATAAAGCCGAGGTGATTGATGGGTGGTTATAACCATGATTAGTTAAACTACAGTTCGTATAAACAACTGAATATACTATTTTCAGGATCCTAAACCGAAAAGTTTCATTTTATATGAAAACACTTGGTCTATGGTGTACCGAGGTGGAATATTGTGGAATCAGTGAATAATTTGTTTTGAAAGCATCTTTGACTTCAGAATCGTAATTTATCTTTTCTGTCTTAATATTAATTATTTAAAGAGAACAAACAAAAATAATAATAATAGTTACGAACTTCCAAAACTTCATTCAAACGTAAAAATATTGAAAAAAATCCTAGATTATGGATGCGTCCAACATACATTATTTGAACCATTAACGAAAAAAAATTTAAAAATAAAACAAAAACCAATCTAGCGAACCAACATCCTTGATGTATACAGGAACTCGGCAGAAGGGTACTAGATAGAGTAAGTTAGTGAAGGCTATTTCTCTCAGTTTAACAGTTGCTAACAATATCGACCACCGGTCAGGCACTACGACTTGACTTGGCTATCTTAGCCCTTGATACATTATCATAGTATTAAATACCAGTAAATTAACTTGAGAGTTGTTGTCAGTTCCGATTCTTGGTCTTTAAGTAGTGGATATCAAAATTGGGGGGCTTATACCCCAATATTGACTTAAGAAACATAACATAACATCACGCCTGTATTCCCCCAAGGGGTAGGCAGAGGTGCACATTTAGTACACTCACATTTCGCCAGTTGTTTTTTAGGTCCCAATGTAATAGGGGTGAGCCTGCCATCAACCAGGCACAAATCCAGACAATGTGCTGCTACTGAGAATTACCTAATGGGAAAACCCAGTAACACTTTGCCCGACCCAAGATTCGAACCCAGGACCTTGTGCTCAGTGGTCGCGCTTAGCAACCACTAGACCAACGAGGCAGTCAGTGACTAGAGAAAAGTTAAATATTCCCTACGTTTAGTTTGAGCACCGCGTAAGACCTCCAAAACTTAAGTTTATTTTTATCTGTTAAATTGGAACGGTCAGTCTATTTTTAGTACTGTTGTATATAGAGCAATTTGCTCGGAAACTCTAAAAATGAACGCAAGGAAGATTCTAAACATTGTTCTTCCGGAAATTGTCATTAACAAACATAAATACAAAACATCACGCCTGTATTCCCCTAAGGGGTAGGCTGACTGTAGATTTGGCATCAACCGGGCATGAATCCAGCCTCCATGCTACCACTGAGAATTACCTAATGGTTTCGAACCCGGGACCTCGTGCTCATCAGTCGCGTCTAAAATACAATTTTGACTAATCTCCTTGCAGGAGTAGGTACGTCAAAAGACCTTAATTCTACGAAAAATAAATCCAGCCTACTGCCAACACACAACAAATTCGTCGCCTCTTAGGGACAACCCATTTTCCCGGTAAGACTATACCATTCTTTGTCTGTCCCCCACACACAATTTGAATGGTTTCATAAACAATACACGCGATTAATTAATTACCGCTTTATGTAATGCACATAATCCGTGACTCAAATGTCTATTAACATTTATGCGGTAGTCATTGTAATTCACTTTCAATTAGTTGTGACGTACGGACACTTTCGCGCTCATGCATTTGTTACATATCTTGGTAATTAATGGTTATAGTTTTCCCATTTCGAACACACGCTATAAACCTCTCTATCATCATCGTGATCTTATCTATACATAAAGTATATTATATCATAGTTAATATCAATAAAGATTGCCGTCCTATATGCTAGTCTAGGTTTCAATTGCCGGATCACGCAGCGTGCTACCAGATTTCTCCGAGAGGTATTCTCAGTAGCAGCTCGGGATTTGGAATGGTGCCCATGTAAATGGAAATAAGCTAATAACTTTGATTGTACAACAGGTGCAATGTAGCTGTGAGCATACATGGGGATGTGCAGTGGTGTTTTATACTCTACCACGGAAATTTGTTCCAAATGCGCAAATATTATCTTCACTTCTCGAACGTTGGTAAAGTGATGATGATACACCATGAAACTTGCTTTTGATAATTCAAAAAACTTCCCCTACACAAGGAATTTCTTCTGTCGCGTCGATGCGTTTTACGAACACGAAATATCACATAGGTACACAAACACTTAGACTCAAGACAAACATCTGCGGATCATACAATTTTTGTCACGTGTGGGATTCGAACACGCAGCCCTAGGCGCAACAGTCCAATCGCTTAATCACAGCGCCCATCACGTCATCAATAATATTATATATTATCATCATCATCATATTTCCTTCAAAGTTCGTGTATAAGACAGATAAAATCCCTAACACGGCCTACAAAATCCTTATCCTACATATTTTTCATATATAAAAGGGGTTATAAATAACTCATACAATGTAAGTAATACCTATAACAAGTAGATTATTATGATAGACTATTAAAAGGTTATATACACAGCCAGTATTACTAGGACACATAACATTAATCTGGATTCTAAGCACGTTTGACACTTTTATGGACTAGAACAAGAGTGACCACGATTTCTTATTAAAAACGGACAAATATTGATGGATTGATTTTTGACAGCTAAGTTTCCAAGGCGTCGAAACACGGTCAGATATTATCATACATTTTTAATATCATTAGTCATTTGTTTATTTACGTACACTTCTTCTTATCATATGCTTGGTAAACAACCTGGTGTCAGAGTTTAAACCGCCTGTAGCCCTCTAGACATGGATTTATACACCGTTGAAAAATTTCTCAGGTGTGTCGGTTTCCTCACCAGGTTTTCCTTTACCATTTTTAGCAACTGATAACTAATTTATAGTACGCACATGAATTTGAGACATTGGTGCGTGGTTTTAACTTGCGATCTTTGGCCTCGGCCATCACTGCCTCCTACACTTTATTACACACACTCAGCCACGTTGGTGTTTAAATAAATATATTAAGAAACAGCTAAGCGTAATTATATCCAAGCAAACCATGATAATATGCATGTACGAAAAAAAAAATCCCTAAGAATTCTCGACAAGTCCATAAATATTATGCCCTTTCCAAAAGGAAGTCTCAATTTGAAATAATCTCAGCAATACTATTATGCTTGTTTATATGATTTTAGGATTATGATGACGGTAAGCGTGACAGAGAGAACGTGTTACTAGCCGGGTTGAACCAGCCAATTTGCGATCAGGACTCGACTGCTACGTACAAAGTGCAGTCGTGTAGAAGCCCTGATAAAAATGGGCCTCCTAGCGTTGTGAAACCAACGTACCAGATGCACTCCTGTTCAATTTCAAACAAAAAGGCATCAAGGAATGATTAAAGTAGAATACCGAACTTCCAAGATTTATGCACCAAATAATTCGACTATAATAATAATAAAATTAATTCATCCATTAAATAAGAATAAAGATAACTCCAAGCCGAAGCTCCGAAAAAGTCTCATTATAATAACAGAGAACAAACAAAATCCCATATAATTTATTTTATTATCTACAGCTAAAAGGGCACAGCGGAAAACCGTAAACAACTTCAATTTATATACGCACAATAGAAAATAAACGAGTGAAAATAAACGCTTGAGGAGTTTCGGCCGTATGTGGCGAATGCTTAAAATGCGTGAACCACGCTTACTTATGCTCTCCGTTTAATAAAACACGCCTTACACCGAGCCATATGTTCTCAGCCTAATATTGAACAAGCCATGTTTACTTAGGGGAATACGTAATGAATACACGCGTTCTGGGCGTTTGTCACGAACTATACCGGTATTACACTATCGGGTAATACGTACTATGACGTCATTGTCCGGGATTATTTGGGAATCCCTTTGTTTTTACCGTTTTTGGCAGGACTGCGAAAATATTAACCTCAATGGCTGACAATGAATGATCGCTCCTTAGTGGACTTCGATAGCGCTGAAATTAATCTCTGTCTTAAAATAAGAGGTTTTAAAAAGAAAATAGGAAGTGTTGGTGGTTGTTATACTGAGTATAAAAGCAAAGATTATTTTTAAGAATGTTTTATTGTCTCGAACCTGCTAGCAATAGAGAGTAGGCAAAAATTTTATTTTTATACCCAATTTAAAATGTCGTTATCAAATATTAGCAAAGTGACTGCCTCGTTGGTCTTATGGTTGCTAAGCGTGACTGCAGAGCACGAGGTCCTGGGTTCGAACCCCGGGTCGGGCAAAGTGATACGGGGTTTTTTCATTAGATAATTCTTAGTAGCAGCACGGAGTCTGGATTTGTGCCCGGTCGATGGCAATAGGCTCACAACCTATTACATTGGGACCTAAAAAACATAACTGGCGAAATGTGGGTGTGCTATATGTGCACCTCTGCCTACCCCTTCGGGGAATACACGCGTGATGTTATGTTATGTTATATTAGCAAAGTATCTACTGTTTTTAAACCACGTTATTGTACTTGTTATTGGCCACTTGATACGTCACGACAACTTCCTTAAGACAATTCTAGAAAAAAAAATTAAGGGAAGGGGAGGGCCAAGACGTAGTTTTATTCGATATATAGGTACTTCCAGAAAATTATCGATTATACGATTGAACAATTTAAAATTTTATTTTTTAATTAATGAATTGATCCTACATTATACCGATACCATTGTCAACATACATCACATTCACGCGACTCTCCTAGATTGGAACATGTCCTAAACGTAATAATCTGTGTCCGCTTGCTTTTTATGTGCACATGAACTTAATCATACGTTTATACCTACAGCCTTGAACAGAAGGGAAAGGGTTCGGTCACTTTGACCAATTCATTAGTCCTATTTAATTTGTAGAATGACCATTTAGTTTGTCGTATTTATTACAGTTAACTCGACTGCTTCTACACGTTAACGACTGTAGTGAATCGCGAGCGAATGTCCAGGTCCCTGTGAATGTGGGTGATACCGGGCCCAGGGCGGCCTCCAACACAGCTTTGGTCCGTTTACTTTTAATTTTTGTACAACATTCGCCAAACCATCCGATTTAACCGGTGATATGGCCGCAGCCGGTAGGAGACTGTAGAAGCGCCGCCACAATCCACAATGATTATAATATGATGAATGATTTTAAGATGATGAAATGCTGTGTACTTCTAAATTCCTAATCTTCTGCAACAGATTTCGAAGATGGTGGCGGTTAGTATGAATTCATAATACAGTCGACAGTAATAACAAAAGTTTATGAGTAAAACAAAAAATTGCTGTGACCCAGCCTTAATAACACTATTCAAAGGACACCCTAACACACCACTAAGCGTCCACGAGATATTTCTGGTAAAATTTTAATCCTCGAATACTCTTTTCTAACACACACCACTAACTCTCAAATAACTAACCTCAAGAGTCAATTGAATAACTTTCTATCAACTCCAATCAGCGGAGCACGAAACAAACGAAGCCGCGGGCACGCCTAGTTTGCATAATAATTATACATTGTACAAGGCTTTAAATTCACAAGGGTGGTACAACAAATGCATTGGCATTATGAGATAAGAGTTTTGCGAATTTGTATTCAAACGGGGTGTTGCGGCTGGGGTAGGACTTGCGAAGGGCTCGTATACGAGTGATATATGCTAATAAGCCGGCCATTTTTAAACCCTTTCGTACGTTGGATTCATTGCGGGTGCGTACAGAAGGTGTTTTTCGCAAAAGACCTGTATTGTAGCTGTGATTTACAACTTTTTCAAAGTTACATGACTTTTGGTGTCATTTTTGCATTTTGCCCATGCTAAGCTTGAATCTAAATTGATAAAAGGAATTTGAAAAATGATGGACACTAGGGGGTTTTGAACCCGTGACCTTCGCCGTTTTTCAAACGCTGTGTTTGTTCGACACAGAACATGTCTACGACGACAATAATTTTAGCTTTTTTATTATTTTGCTTATTACCGAAAAGACAGTCGGTTATTTCCCTGTCGTGTTAACTGTTAAAATTTCATATACAGAAACATTCACTTGTTTATACAATAAACTACGCACAGCAATTTAATAGTGTTTTATTTTTTCGTCAACAGTAGCTTATAAGATAAAGTAAGATAAATAATTAATCAAAGTCAATTAAATAATAAACCTAATACTATATAAAACATTGAAGGAAAACTAATCATAAATTGTATCGCAACAAAGTAAATAGAAAGTAGCTCTTATAACAAATAAATATTATGTTTATAATAAAATATCCATAGGTATTTTTATTTTTACCCGTAATACCTGTGTTAAGTGCATAAAGCAGTTTTCAACTCACATACTAAGGTAAGGACTTGGTCTCACAACAAGCGTCTGACAGGTACAGTTTATTAATAAACTTCTCTTGCAGAGTAGGCATTCTGGCCCTTTTAGCAATTTCTTATGAATTTTACTGTTATTTTATAGTTGTAGCAAATATCAATTTCCTAATCTGTATTTGAGAGAAAATACATTACAGATAAATATGGAAGACATACTCTTACGACTAAGAAGCAAGGTGCACTTATCAAATAGATCCTTCTATAGGTACATTTATCAAGATATGCTACGATGCGGTCGCTAATACCAGATAGGTTGGTTCATTTAATCACTTTAAATATAGGTATGTTAGGATAGAACAAACTGTGCAATGGCGAAAATAGGAAAATAACGTACAGTGACTATATAGCCAAGAATATTTATTTATTTATTTTTTTATTTTATTTATTTATTTATATACACACTTACAGCTACCTTTACAGAAATTTAATTCCAATACGATAGTGTAGACACTTATTATTATAACCTTAATTATCTAATTTACACAGTTAATACTACTAGGAACTTATTTATGTACCTATATCTAATAATTTACTATACTTAAACTAATAACATAATATATTCAAAGTTACTTTAATAAATTCACTTCGTGAACAAATAAAAATATCTATTTTTTCTGCAACAAGATTTAGTGTGTGTAATGTTCTTATGAAAGGCGTTGTGTCTAATAGCTTAGTCCTGCCGCGCTGTACCGCAAACAGGCGCGGCCTCCGCCTCCGACTTACGCATAAATCCGGCACACATAAGTTTATGCATTGCAATACCCCAGGGTTACAAATGTTACCACGGAATACCCTAAGCACATATTCTGCCAATGATAGATCCCTCCTGGTTTCCAACTTGTTGTATCCAACCATGCCCAGAACAAACAGGGTTGGATACATCAGTGGATAGAACGGATATACCCCATACAATCTAAGATACAGGAACCTTGTATACTTATTTTGTATACGCTCTAGCATGAGCTTGTACTTAGCTTCATGTGGAGCCCATATTGAAGCATTACACTCCAACTGACTCCGTATTAGAGCATTGTACAATGTAGCAATGGCTGAGATGTTAGTGAAGCCCTGTGCTGTACGAAGTACAAACCCCAGACTTTTGTATGCTTTTTTACAAACTTTGTGTACGTGCTCTCGGAATGTTAACTGGGCATCCACGTGCACGCCAAGGTCTCGCACAGCCTCTACTCTTTGCAACGGCTCTCCATCCACCACGTAGTTGTAATGTAATGGTATTCGGGCTCGGCTGAAAGATAATATTGCACATTTGGCCACGTTAAATGCTAACTTATTCTTGTTGCTCCACTCTACTACCCGGTCGATGTCTTGTTGAAGGCGTAGGCAGTCGCTTTCGTCTTTAATAGCCAAGAGCAACTTGAGGTCGTCAGCAAATAATAGACACCTGGCATTCTTTACAACTTCAGGCAAATCATTGATCATTATTATAAACTCCAGGGGCCCCAAGTTGCTTCCCTGACTTACGCCCGATCTTGTGTAATATTGTTCGGATTGCTGTCCACTGTATTCGACATATTGTTTCCTGTCCCTCATGTAGCTTGCAAAGAATTGTAGCATTTTAGGAGTGCATCCTACTTTTGCCAACTTCGATAACAAGATATCATTATCAACTAAATCGAATGCCTTCTTGAAATCAAAGTAGGCTGAGTCCACCTGCACCCCCGCATCCACCTGAGGCACCACATAGGCCATCGCATTTAACAGGTTGCTAGTAGTGCTACGTGCTGGACGGAAGCCGTGCTGGGCGTCCGACAACTGCGGCTCAATTTGCTCGAGAACATTTCGCTGTATGGCTGACTCTAATACCTTAGCTGGTGTTGACAGGATCGCAACCGGTCTGAATGACTCTATTTTCGAGCCACCTCCTGCCTTTGGTATAGGAATTACGCGGGTAGTTTTCCAACGCTCAGGAAAGTGGGAGTCCCTTAGACATAGATTAAATATATGTGCAAGCGGTTTTGACAGGACGCAACGACAATCTCTCATGACAAAAGTTGGAATGCCATCTGGGCCTGCAGAGCGCTTCGGCTTCAGTTTCGCTAGCGCCACACTCACCTGGTCTAGTGTGAGCCGCTCGATATGTACTCGTGCACTGCCAGCCTCGCTCGCAGCTACCGCTTCGTCAACATCTAGTAGTGCTGCCTCCGTATGGTACACCGAGTAAAAATATTTTGCAAATTCTGCTGCACATTCTGGGTCCGATAACTCTTTTCCATCCTTATTTATGCTATTGCGATTTCTAAACTTTTTTTTTGATCTAATATAATCCCAAAAAGACTTAGGGTCTTTCGCCAAATTTCTTTGGAGCCGATCCTGATATTTATGATATGCGGTGTCTATGTTTCTTTTAATGCGCGCCCTAAACATAGAAAACATTTTATAGTCTTCTTTTGACCCAGTCGATTTATATTGTTTATGAAATTCCGCCTTTGACCGTATATCCTTAATAATATCCCTAGTATACCATTCAGGATAACAGTATCTTATGTCTGCCCGTTTAAGTCGTTTTTTAGGTACACTACACTCTAACACATCATTAAAACATTTATAAAAATAGTCCAACGCTTCTTCTGGTTGTTGCATTTCATATAACTGAGTCCAATCCATATGCCCTAGTTTCGAGTATAATAAATCATAGTCGGCTTTGTAATATGGCAAATGCATCCATAAGTGTCATAAAAGACGAACAAACTGCCCCATATCGGTGATTTGTGAGTTCGCAATAGCATATTTCTAGTAACGACCTTCCAAAAACTATTCAGACAATTTAGTGCATTTCTTCAATTTAGTTGCATTTCCCCCGGGTACAATTTAATGCATTTGTACTCCATTGCTGCCTCGTTGGTCTAGTGGTTGCTAAGCGCGACTGCTGAGCACAAGGTCCTGGGTTCGAATCCCGGGTCGGGCAAAGTGTTACTGGGTTTTTCCATTAGGTAATTCTTAGTAGCAGCACGGAGTCTGGATTTGTGCCCAGTTGATGGCAATAGGCTTGCCCCCTATTACATTGGGACCTAAAAAACATAAGTGGCGAAATGTGGGTGTACTGTATGTGCACCTCTGCCTACCCCTCCGAGGAATACAGGCGTGATGTTATTTTATGTTATGTACTCCATTGTCCCGCTTACAGTGGGACGCGGTCCTAAGAGTGTGCTCGGCTAATGTGGACATAACAGTAACGTCGCGCGATAGTGCCCTCGCACCATGTCTTAATGGGCTATTATATTTTATGCTTAATTCAAACACTACCCCGGGAATTGGGTGCCGCTGGGATTATAATACGTGTATAGATATTTGTATAATTTAATTGGTAACGATTGCTGTTTGAGTTTTGTTTGGAATTTCAGCGGGTTATTAATTTTCTTAAAAGAAAGGGAGTGATATTGTTCTCAAATATTTTTGGTATATGCTTGTTGTGTTATTTATAATCAAGTAGACAAGTGTTTCGTAATAGTTTAATGCAGTTTAATAAAATAATAATAAATCTAGGGGCTGAATAGATTATTCTTTGTCTCGCTACTTAATAAGATCGAGCAATGGTTGCTACCACTTCCAATTTAATGTTGAAAAGCTAAGATTTAAATAGACAACTAATATAGGGATTAGGTATGTATTGTACAATGTACATAATTATTATAATTACCTAACGAACGATGGTTAGTTACACAAACCTACGTTATATTAGTACTAGTAGTGGCGTAACACCTGCGTATAATATGTTACCGAACATCAATAATAATCGTGTCCGTTCAGGCGCGACACGGTACTAATACGGTGTTATTCTGTAATATTATGATAGGCCTAGCCAACCATATTGGGGCTGATCCCAGACATTTGCTTGAATAAACCAGTCCAACTGAATAAATATCTTGAATCAGACGCGCAAATAGATCTGTCAGCAATTTTAGCACAGCTCTCTGACTAAGATGCTAACAGTTTTAATAGTGGAAAAATGGACAGTCCAAGATTAGCACCAGCTTCATTAACAATCGAGGAAATGTGCGCATGCCAGACGTCACTCACGCTAGCCAATCACTGCCAGACAAAATTAACCAATTGGAAACTTTTCGAGTATTTAAAATAGGCGCGCTTATCTCTAGTTTTTTGGAAGATCATGGACACAAACATTCGAAATTCAAAATGTTTGTGGACCAAAAAGGCACTGCGCCAGTTAGGCCGACAAAATGTCATAAGTAAATACTTTTAGAAATGAGATTTTTTATTAAAAGCATAATATTCTAAGACAAGATGGTAACTTATAGTAGCAAGTAGAATTGAATGCTTATCACGTATTCAATTAGAATTTGTCTCGCAAACAGTAATGCTAGGCACATGAACTCCTTAGCAACACACGTAAATTTATCAAAGGGTTTATTGGCAGACAAATGTATTTATCATCTCGCTCGTATGTGCCAACAGGGTAACTAGAAATGCTCTCCGTTATCATAACACCCACAGTTTAACGCCCATGATAGGTATTAAAACATCACGTCTGTATTCCCTGAAGGAATAGACAGAGGTGTATATATAGTACACCCAAATTTCGCCAGTTATAATATTTGTCCCCATTTAAAAGGGGGCTAGCCTATTACCATCAACCGAGCACAGATCAGCCTCCGTGCTACTATTGAGAATGACCTAATAATAAAACCCAGTAACACTGCCCGACCCGGTATTTGAACTCAGGGCCTCACACTCAGTAGTGGCGCTTAACAACCACTAGACTAACGAAGCAACCCTATTCCTGGCGAGTCTTGCCATTTTATCAGTCCCACACCAGGGTCTGCCTGTTACAACTAATTTCGCGGTGACAGGCATTTAATTCATAGTCCCCAACATTTTTTTTTAATAATTCCTACTATTTGAAAGGTTTAGCCTTTCTTCCCTTTATCTTTAAACATCTGATCGGTTTCGTATTGAAAACGACACCCTACCTCGCACCCCTGCGTTCTGCGTTTAGTGCTAACGACACTTTTACGATCCGATTTAATAGAATGATATCACAATACATTTGGAGATCTTTTTTTTATTTCAATCCTGCCATAGTTAAGAAAATTCTAATTATGTCATAGTTTGAAAAAAAAATCGCCCAAGACCTATATATATACATATACATGGCAAATATTTGAAATAAATTTATCATAGTTGATGGAACATACGTGTAGAGAATTTTTTTTTTTTTTTTTTTTTTTTCGAACTTGTCTCTCGCAGTTAGCTCTGAGGGAGCTCTTACTGCTTAACCGGTCGTTTGGCGAGACCTAATAAAAGGCCTCCAGCCAGGCTTATAAATTAAAAACTACAAACTAAGCGACAGCGCCTAAGGGCACCCCCGCGAGGGGTTCGGACCTCGGCTCAGGGCGTCGCTGGGGGAGGAGAAGCTACCACTACTGGGGGGGAGCTGCTGGATCGGATTATTTGGGGTTTTTGGGGACATGATCGAGTTTTCTCGCACGGCACGAGCCAGCGGCGCGGGAATAGCTCTAGAGGGGCGTCGCGACGGACCTCGCCGGCGAGGTCGATACGATGGTCGGGCGACGTGTAGAGAAAAGAAGTAAGGATTATTTATTAATACTCTTATATAGACCGCTTCCAGTCAATAACAGTTCACCGTCAAAGACAGCTCCGTTACGTATAAGTTCAACCAATAAAGTAACAAGGTAATGTGTACGGCACCAGAGATCGCACGCTATAAGTAACTCCCAGAAGATAAAGATAGGCACATACCGGTCGGAGCACGTGTAATTTCTCTCCTTTCTCTATGTTTTACATTCCCCCGGAGTCTCTCGGGAGCGTTCCGACACACAGCCGGTTATTTCTTACATTCTCTACTAAATTCACAGTTAGGAAATTGAATTTTTCGAATTCCACGTCTTATACACTCGCGGCCATTATACCCTGACCTCCCCTTATGTTCTGTGTTTTTGCTACTTTAGGGTGAAGAGAAGTGATGTATCGAGTGCCGATGGTCCTGGATAAACTGGCAGTGTATCGTTTTATTCTCGATTCGTGAACCAGAAAAAGTGTTAAGTGAGTGTGGCCAGAAGTGTACCTTTTTGTAATGTAGATATGAGTGAGAACGTATTCGCACTTCTTGAAACATGAATAACAACAAGCGTTGGAGCCGCGGAGTGTTGTCCCGAGTGAATATCAAAGTGACTTTTAAAGATCTCGGGCACTTTATCCTAGCTTTGTCAACAAAGGGGCTTTACGTAAAAGAACTAACTTCAGACTTACAAGAGGTTTCTTCATTCACAGAACAGCCACTTTCACAACGCTTGAAGTGATTACAATCTGTAATATCATTAAAAAAGCCAAGATTTTTTTCAGCATGCGCAGCGAATATTATAATCCAATTATAATGCATGAATAATTGAAAATATTGGTCTAAAGCAATTATTTTTAGTAATAGGTAAACTAAAAATTAGTTAGGTAGGTAAACTTACCACTTTATTTCAGTTAAAACACTCTATAAATAAATATTTCTGTACCTACGTCATTCTTTCTTTTAATCTCGATTAATATAATTATAATTAGCAAATTACGAAAACAAGAAAGAGAAGCATATTTATTTGCAAGAAACATATGCAACAAATGATAAAACTTATATTGATGTATTAACAAACAGAAATAACATAATAATCCATATTATGTTAGCTATTGTATCATAATCAAATCGGTGTACACAGATATGTGTATAGATTAAATACGTTAATTAATATTGTCCCAGATTCACACCAACACATCATTGAGAGTGAACGTCAAAAATTTCCATTTTGCAGTCCGCCTGTTACGAATTTAATTCTCATTGTGAAAATTTACAATTAATATCTCCAACAGCGAATTTAAGGTCTACGCTAAACGAAATAGAGTTTAAAATTGAATTGGCAAATTGTTAATAGTTAACTGAAAACCCATTATAATATGGCAAACAATCCCGCTAATGACAGGTTTTATTAAAATTGAAATGAAATCGTCCACGTCGAGGAGACAGCGGGCTTATTGCAACGTTTTATCTTAAAATTGTTTTGATGCTGGGATATTATTAAGGAATCAATATGTGGCGTAGCTAAGCCTCTTATCGAATCAGCCAGTTAGCGACCATCGTTGAATTTGAGCCGGGAATGGTCCTGTCCCGGGGGATGTACTAATAGCCCCCGAAAATCACTGCCGCTCACAGCTAGAATAGTAATATTCTACCGCTTGTAATGAGCGTAATTCTTTTTATGAGCTTTGATGACGCTGTAACATTATTCCTACCCCAGCTAGGTCATAGTCACTGTAAGGCTCATACACACCCTTGATTAAATAGTACTTTCACGCAATTTCAAACTATGTGAAAAGATCAAAGGACCAGCTACATAGGACCAGGAACAGGACCAGTTTTGATTGTTTTTACCTAAAGTTTATCATAAAACATAATTCTCGATGCAGTTCCCCAAGCGATCGCAGAGTTAGTAATCACAGTAGAAGGCGACTGCCAACTAAACGTCCGCGTCGCAATAAGCGAAATGTTTGTGCAACGACCGGACATTTACAAACACGGCACTCTTTGACTCCGTCATTATCATAGATTAGGCTTAGAGGTTGTGATGAAAAGTAAACTGCTGCATTTTTCTAAGTCTGTTTTATTAGATTGCATTTTATTATATTTAACTAGCTGCGCCCCGCGGTGTTACCCGCGACATTTTTTCGGGATAAAAAGTAGCCTATATGTTAATCCAGGGTATAACCTATCTACATACCAAATTTCAACCAAATCGGTCCAGCCGTTTATGCGTGAAAGAGTAACAAACATCCACACATCCATACATCCATACTCACAAACTTTCACATTTATAATATTATAGTAGGATGCATTACGGACTTACGCATAGTATTTTTTTATCAAGATTTAAATAGTTTACCTTTACCGCTGAGTACCTACCAATACAATAAGTACCTACCTACATAGTATATAGATATTGCCTATAACCTTATTGAAAGAATGAAATGATTAGTACCTACCTGGAATAAACATTTTATGAAATTAAAAGGCAATTCTTCATTGTCGTAATTCCTATATTTTTCACTTTCCTAACACAACAACAATAACATACTTAGTAACATTTATCTCTTAGTGGTCTCCAAAATTAACATCAAATTGTTAATAGGCATTCACCGGCCTGGCCGCAACCGCAGCTGATTACAGATTTGACTTAGAAAATTCAAACTCAATTTAGTTGTATCACTTTTAAAGTCAACTTTGCAAATGAAGTCGTCATTAAGATTTTACAAATTAACCCTAATTTGAGGTTAGGACCAAAAAGTAAGAACACAAACCGCAGAAGGAAAGCGCGCGCCTCCCAGGACCAGATGTTTTGAAATCGCTAAAGATTTAATTAAACAAACTTTTGGTGGCGAACAAAGTTGCTTAAATATAGCGTTTTGTTATGCACGACGCGATGTAAACATGATTTGTATGACAGTTTAATTTTAATTGAAAAGTCGCAAGTCGGAGTTCCATTGGAAAGTTACTTAGATAACGTTACGAGTCAATGTAAAGACGGAGCTACATTAACAGTTCATACTTTTAACAAATTGTTTTGGAAACCAGTCGTGTTTTACAATTAGCTCATGTTTATTCTAATTCTAAAATACACAATTGTTATTTTAGGACTATACCTAATACTCGTATTGCGATCATATATTTTAGATTATTATGGAAAGAGAACAAGGCAGTCATATTATAATTAGTACTTTCAACTGTAACTACGCTCTCGTGTTCTACTCGTGTCACAGGAATCGTACTTTTATTTTACGATATTATCTAGCTTATAGATACCGATTTATTGTGTCCTTTAAAGAACTCTGTGGAGAAAATTATTATAAGAAACAATCTACCAACACACTCATTTTTTGCCTTTATACCTTTAATACTGGTATCGAGAAAGTAGGAAGTAGAACAATAAATAAAGCAAGAACAAAACGACGCTAAATAAGTCAAGAACCAAGGTTTAATATAATTTTTTGAAATAAAAGTAAAATAAGAGAAATTTAATTACAGAACTTCAAACGCACAATCATTGCTCGTGAAAACTTATTAATGAAAACTTATTGTTGGAAAGATGAATTTATTCCAGTATCGCGATATTATAAATTGGTTTTTTTAATTAGATGCTGGAGCGCTTTAACATTACGTAATGATACCTTTGAACGCCGAAGGAGAACGTAGGGAGCTAGATTTCACTGAATGTTTTGTCGTTGGTCTTGTGGTCACTAAGCGCGACTGCTGAGCGCGAGGTCCTAGGTTCGAATCCCGGGTCGGGCAAAGTGTTACTGGGTTTTTCCAGTACGTAATTCTCAATGGCAGCACGGAGTCTGGATTTGTGCCCGGTTGATGGCAATAGGCTCGCCCTCTATTACATTGGGACCTAAAAACATAACTGACGAAATGTGGGTGTACTATATGTGCACCTCTGCCTACCCCTTCGGGGAATACAGGCGTGATGACATGTTTTGTTTCTAATGTTTGGAAATCCTAAAAGACTGCCGTCATTGTGATGCTCAACGCCTTCCTGACTGCCAATCTTAAATGTGATGAGTTTGCGGATAAAGGACCAAATTATGTTAAAGTTCCTGATATATTGTTTATTCTGTGACAAGATAACATTCGTCGTAGCTGTATTATCGTAGTCATGCGTGAAGAGAACTGGTGGGCTATTATTATGGAGTAAACAGAAGTTGCAAATGGAAATGCATGGTGTGTTCACTACTTGCATTTATATGTAGCAAGAAGGGTTAGAGGTATTATTAGGCTTGCTTTACCAGGCGATATTACACCAGTTACATGCAATCAGTTGCCCCACGCACGCACTAACATTGCTAAAATTACTATCAAAGCCTTTATCGTGTTTGCAACGAGCACTGAACCTCGAATATAGCTATAAATAAATGTAGCTAAAGATATTTCGCCGGATGCTTCACGTAAATCGGTCTCTGGGCTTACAATTCTTTCGGTTGGATGAATAAAATTTACCGCCTAATACTGAATTTTAGTTTATGGGTAAGTAAGTTAGTATTGCGTTAGAGTTGTGGGCAGCCGGTGGATGCAATTGGCAAGTTGTCGTTCATTGTGGCGTTCTAAGGGGGAGGCCTATATTCAACAGTGGACAGCTTCCGGCTGATGATGATGATGTACTTAGTATTTATTAGCACAACAAAAACAAAGATATTTTAAACATTAAAAGTTATTTAAAACTATGGATTATATGCGCTAACATTTATATGTATTATGGTACTTCCCCTTAATCAGTATATTAATGCTACGATAATACGTAAGTAGTATTACACCACCGGCTTCCATTGTCGGATACAAATGACATGCGCGGTAAGCTAGAAACAACAAAAGCAGACATTGTTCTCTTGTATTAGGAGTATATAGTTATATAAACATCCAAATTCCATAACATCAGTAAGTTACATGTATGGTGACGAGCCAGGGCTGACGCAAAAATAAAACAACAAATAAAAAATAAATCGCAATCTCGCCACAATTTTTAACTTGAATCAGTCCCGATTGGTTCAGAGCCCACAACGCTGCGACAAAGACGCTTGAGGCCACGGAAGCGATCCTTCATTAAGGGCCAGAGGTCAATAGGGCCCACGGGGACACTGCTGTCCTTTGATTAAACCCGAATCATGACCCTTTGCCCTTTTTTGTCGTTCTCTAATCACGCAATATAATAATATGGGATTAAAATTAACATGACATACGCATATGTAAAAGAGGCGGGATCATGTAAATCCCTTTGTTTTACTGAATTTATGTTAATCGGAAATAAAGAGGAATTGTTATGTACGTCATTCTACCTTTTGAATCAGAGCAAAGGAAACCATGTCAATAATTCGAATAAAGAAATAAGGGCAATAATACAGGATAAATTCGCAAACCGAAAATATATATATAATGTTGATTTTCCGATGTTTTGATTGTGCAGGGTTGTACTAACAATACTGGACAGTATATAATTATTTCTGTATACGGAAGTCTGAAGCAAAAAGGATGAATTGTAAGACGTATACCTACATAATTATACCACTCTACCGCAAAACACCTAAATCACGTCATTTCTAAAACAGAAGCACAATTGTAAAGCTACTTGCTGAAGATAAACACTAAAAACTATTACGCAACCAAAAAGCCAAATAAGCTTAGAAGATGATACTAAACGTTCTCCAGCGCACATTACTTCTTGACTCCTAAACACAAACGTCGGGTAACAAAACAGTTATTCAGTTATCTGATGGTTAATTAATTAAGCTCGCATCACACGGAACAATCGCAGTGCAACAGAGCAAGTATGTAAATGCAGCAAGCCGCAACCTCAAGATTTGTGGTGCGGCCTCTTGATATTCCTGTTTCGGAATTATGATAGTTGAGCGCTCTGGGAATATTAATCCCGCGAAACTACGCGATCCCGGGCGTGCAGAGAATTCCCGCATAATCCCCACTATATCTACGTTCTGGTTTGGATATGTGAAGTGTAAAGTTGTTACTTTTAGGTAAATGTTACGGCTTGAGGATTTATTCTTTGGGTAAACTGATTAAACTAATACGAAACATTATTAGTATTTATTTACGTCAGTCATTATCTTTTACCTTTACTAACTGAAACTTGATGCAGCGTTAGCAGGCCGGACCAGGTGGACCGATGATATCGTCAGAGTTGCTGCCAAATGGTGGATCAGTGGATGCAAATGGCAAGTTATCGTTCATTGTGATGTTCTAACGGAGAAGTTTTTGTCTAACAGTGGACGTCTTCTAGCAGCTGACGATGAACTGAAACTGTTAAATTTTCAAAAAGTGTATGTATATTACATTTACATAATGAAAACCCTAAATTCAAACGTCTTGCAACATGATTCAAGAGGCATACTAGATACCACGACGTAGAATGGAATTTGGTCTCCAATTCTTCATGGTATCCCCAAAAACTGGGTATAAGCCTCCCCTTTTCGCTGCCATTCTTCTCTGAATTTAGTGTCCAACTCAATGTCTTACTAAACCTTACATCGTTTCATACTCTATTGCATTTACGAAACCGATTTTATACATTTTCGACCTTTGACATTTTATTCGACAATTCCCTTTTGCTTCCAACGTTTTAAGCTCCAATTACCACTATGATCTCCAGTCATCAAGCTTGTCTCAGCGTATGAATGTTGTACAGAATTAATTGTGCATGATCAATTACTAATGACTGCGGTTCGGTAGAGACAAATGAGTGACAGCGACTTAATTACTTAAAAGGTGCTGCGAGCTCTGGGGAGTTTTAGGATATTACATTATGGCTCTGGGATATTGCTTTAAATAGTTAATTCTATTAAGTAAACTATGAACCTTAATTAATGTACCTATCAATGTAGTTTGGGTTGATTTTTTGTAATGACGACAGACGGCCTGATTAGCGCAGTGGCTAAGCGATTGGACTGCTGCGCTGAGGGTTGCGGGTTCGATTCCCGCACGGGGCAAAACTTTGTGCGAACTACAGATGTTTGTCGAGTCTGGGTGTTAGTGTATGTGATATTTCGTATTTGTGAAACGCACCCACGACACAGGAGAAATTCCTAGTGAGGAGCGAAGTTTAAAAAAAAAATTATACCCTCTGCTATTAATAACATTGTTTTCTTTAAGTCATAGTTTATTTCTACAGTTCTGTTCTAAACTTTTCTGCCCACATACAAAATTCAACTTTTCCAAAAAGGTTTATAGGTATATCTAAGTACAAGGCTTATATATCTATAACTGGCGAAATGTGGTGTACTAAATGTGCACCTCTGCCTACCCCTTCAGGGAATACAGGCGTGATGTTATGTAATGTTATGTTATCTATAGCACTAATTAGTTATGAAGTCTCTCACAGGTCACCTAAACACCCTCTAATCACCACAACACTCCAGCAGCATCAGCTAGCAGGCATCACCATGTATCATTATACAAATTAACATGTATTCGGTATAATATTCAGTAACAGATATTACCTTCATATCTTGTCAATGACACAGACATGGCAGTCACAAATCAAACTTATAGCTTACTGTTTAATTATCAATTAGAGTATTAGTTGTAAGTAGTTAAGTGTGATTATTGGTACTTATTACACGTATTAAATAATAATCCTCATCAGCTTATTAACAGTAAAGTTATTGTTTCCAACATAAATGTCATTTAATCAAGTTCCTGGCAATAATATTGAAAATGGATTTTATCCTCTGAATACAGTCATTGCTACGAATTATTTGTAGGCGCTTTGTGTTATTTCCAATTGTTGTACACTAGCTCTCGTCCGCAACTTCATTTGCGCGGAAAATGGTAACGCGTTTTTCGAAAATCAAACAATGGTGTATGTCCTTTTTTGATTCTCAATAGGTTCAAGGCATATCTGTATAAAAGTCCAACACGATAGTTTCTATAGTTGAGCCATGATGAGGTATTTCCACTTGATATGAAGATGTAAAACTGGGTTTTTTAAAGCAGAACAATAATTTTGTATGTTGGGGGTATACGCCCAAACCATACCTATATCCAATTTCCAAAATTATTTTACTAATATTTGGAATAGAGCCTGTGGGTGGACTTAGGTAAATTCTGGTAAATTCACAATATTTTCCACGCAGAAGTTCCAAGTTCATCATCATCATCAGCTGGAAGACGTCTTCTGTTGAACAAAGGCCTCCCCCTTAGAACGCCACAATGACCGACCACTTGCCAATCGCATCCACCGGCCGCAGGTTAATTCCCGTATATTATATAAATAAACGTCCAAACTCGATCAACTCTGACCGCCAGAGATACAAGCTTGAGTTACATCCTCAAACTAACCCTGCGCACGCCGGAAGACCTCTAACCCGAATTAAACAAACTTCACGAACTTAGATAAACCGTTTAGTGTTAAGTTTATCTTTCTGATGGTTAGTTATAACGATTTATGAGAACACGTGTTTGTATTGCGGCCGGACCTGCCTGCTGGCTATGTTATACTTGGACCCTACGTTCTCGCTTTTTACATGCTTAGGTACTAGTGAATGAGAACTTGATTATTATTATTACTCTACGCGACGTACTCGTATTATAGGTGGTCATGCAGAAAACCTCCGACAGGGTAGTCAATTGTGTAGTCTACTCCTTAACCGTCCCATTGGACTATGAGATTGAGGGAATAGGGAGTGCACCAGTTTTTTTCGAGCATACTTGCGTACTATGATATCTCCTGCGTATTTGGCTAGTCAGGTCAGGAGAACTTTTTTTTAATGAAAAATGTCGCCTCATACTAGGAATTTCTCCTGTGTTGTTAGCGCTTTTTACATACATGAAATATCACATACACTAACACCCAGACTCGGGCCAAACATTTACGATTCATTAACTTTCATAAAAGAGAATTAGATTTCATAATTACAAAACAAGGTAAAAATATACCGTCGAAATCTTCCCACATCATTAAAAATGTTTATTAATACCACTACATTCAAGCTCCGTACCTCCGGCTCATTAACAGTAGCTAGGATACCTATACCGTGGGTGGCGACCACCCGGTCAACATTTGCCGGTGATCGATTGACGTCACGTGCTCCTGGACCGGCTATAACCGGTAATTAGTCGCCCTAATTAGTTATTTTATGGAGTTTAATGTTGGCAGTGGTCCAACGATGTTAACGAATTAGAGGACTCTATTTCAGAAACTTTGATTAAGAACCTAAATTCTGCATATTTAATAAGAATGACGTAATATGAAAACTTTATTACATCGTAACTTATTTATATCGTAAAGCAGAGAATTCCTCTGTGAAAGACTTCCTCAAATTAAATGGATATAGCTTCCCATCGATTTCACCTAAACCTAGTACGGTTTTGCCAATCAAATACACTCTGTCACTGAAAAAGATGTCAATACTTGGCTGAAAGATGCAAACCATACCATCGTGCATCGGTTCAATCATATTAAACGTCCCTTAACTGCATCCTAAGAGAAGAATTGTAGTTCTTCCTCTTAAAGTAAAGAAAGTAGCATTAGTCATCAGACTTGATCACCACGGGTGAACGATATCAGACCGTTGTATCAAGGTCCCGATGTTTTCCTTCAATAGACAGCATCGTCTTAAAATATCTCAGTGAGGTAGACACAGAAAAAGTCACATTTAAGGTTAAAAAGGCGAGGAAATAGGTTCCAACTATACATATTTAAGGAGGTGAAACACGTAAGAAAATGCAAATTTTATTGGACAGTTCTAGTCTCCTCGGGGCTTTAGATCTGAAATAGTTACTAGGAACAATTGGTGTCCTTTCACACAGATGTTATAATTAGCTTCCCGCGCTTCCACTTGGAGTCAACGAGGGAATCTGACGGCTAAAATGTTTGAATAAACTGGTAGTACACACCAGCCAGTGACGTCACTCTTCGTTTAAGTGCAGTAACAGCTTTGTCTTGGGTGTGTTTGTGTAAAGAAGATTATTGTCAAAGATGTAGAAGCATTTCCGCACAAATCTTCTAAGTCCTGTGTCTAGTGACACTGAAAGAAGATTTGCAAATTCTTGGTAAACAAAAACAGTTGCTTGTATGTGAGTTGTAAATTTCAGACTGTAACTTTTTTCTCACTTCCCGTGGTCCGCACTGCCAGGCGCCCCATCCGCCAGGACCGTAATCTAAAACGGAAATAAGTAACCCAACAGTAGTTATTAAAAATAAATCCGAGCGAACAGATAGCCTGTCACCAACACATCGCAGCTAGATTTACCACCCGCAAGGAAACGAGAAATAACGCAAAAGTAAAGTTTTATACAAACGACTACCGCCGTTTTAAAGTTCCTTTAGCAATCTTCTTTAAAGAAATCTGTTGCAAGGGAATCGGGCGAAAACGGGCGGGGCAGGACGGCGAGTTATGTCTGCGGGCGACACTCGTTCAATTGAATTTATTACAGTCTTTTATGTGCCGTTCCGAGGGTGCTCCCACGGACACATCGTAAACGGTTTAGGTAAATCAGGTGAAGGATTTGAAGTCTTGTGACGCGGTGGTTTACGTGGCTAAGTCCTTGCTGCACTGAGTTGAAAGTGAGTGAAAACTAGAGCACCTTGATAGTCAAACTCTTAAGATAAATGTAGCACACATAGTATTTAAAAAAGCTAATCCAATTTGGGTCAGTCAAGACTTTTGCATGCATATCGTTTCGTTCTCTCTATTCATTAAAAAATCCTTTGGTCAACCTCTTCTGAATTTAACGGTGTCGAACTCTATTTGAATTTAGTTCAATCAAAATCACTTCATCTACATTGGTTCGAACATATTACACTGCGTAAAATGATACAGGCACCCAGGTGGGGCCTGCTTGCGTCAGTCTGTATAACGTCATACGAGTGTTATATTATCGACCCACGTCATGCTACTGTTACATTCAAAATCCATTTATAAATAACTGATATAGAAGCAGAACTATAACAACTAGTCCCACCTACATAAACCTCCCAAAAGTTAGACAGTAACGTAAAATTGTATGATGAAGCTTCATTTTATATGTGCGTATACTGCGTATTAACAAACCTAGTTTCGAACTAAACCAAAAGCTGAATTCATAAGCAATTCACGAAGCGTGGTCGCCATTCTCAAAATTTGGACGCAAACAAAGCCAAGCCATACATACTCATAAACATGTCACCATGAAAGTTATTTTATACAAAGATGTTTTAAAATATCAATGACGTCACACAATAGGGACCAGAAATGTGCAATTCGTCGGCCATTCGAACCGTGCGGACTCAAACAATAGCCGAACGAACAACAGCCCGTCAGTGGATGTCGCGCAGTAATGTACAACACGCCGACGAGCAATTTACACTGAATTATTGCATATAGCCGTCCCGATGGTGCGTTCCTTGTGGGACTATTTGTTCTGCAAAAGTTTGAAAGTTATAAATGGATGGTTTCATTCCAAATGTCACCAACATACACCCATTGTTAAACATTATACGTCTGATGAATGCTTTGAAACGCGTACGAACATAGTTCTTTGTTTATTTTAGCAACAAAAGCTGGTCGCTTTGTCCAGGCACGGTGACAACAGAAAACAACTCCGAAACTTTTACAAGCCTATTTATTTAGGTATCACAATTAAGTTAGGACAAGATCCCTATATTTTGTAAACAAGACCGGTTACCTAGTAAGAAACTTACGATTTCTTAAGAAGAGAATTAATGCCTTTCAAAGTTGTTTAGCACTTTTCATCGTATTAAGTTCTTGTTCAAATATACGAAAGGGTTACTCAATAGCGACTCAGGAATATCTACTGTTTAATATGCCGATTTAATAAACTGTTATACAATATCAGATCAAACAAATCATCCGTATTACTGTTTATCATCTGACTAAATATAGTAATGTTGATCGTAAAGTAAGTAGGTACTTTAAAAATCTTGATACTAGGTGGAGTATCCTGCCACACTGACACTATATGATTTTACATTTGTTGCTATGATGCCATATTTCAGTGGGTTCTGAGGTAATAAATATACAGGCTTCTAAAATATAAGTTTAATTAACTTAAGTAATTAAAATACGTAACATTGGGTACAGAGTGGAGCGCACCTGCTGACATCGACCGATAAATTATAACAAGTAACGGCTACAATGATTCACGATAATCCGCACAAATATGTATGATAAATATTTTTGTGTAATTGTTCGAATTAAAAATAAAACAAACGGGTGAAATGTATTACGATATTTTTTCACGAAACATTGTTCTTCCTAAAAATAGGAATTTTTAAATTATAGAATCTGTTGTTAAAGCCTAGGTACTAGAATGCTATATATTTTCCATTATTCAAGAATATCTAGCGCCATATATTCCATCCACAATACGTTACTCTCCTATTTACAAGAGATTATTAAACAGACGTCTAAAACATTTGGTTTCTTCCTAGAAATGGTCCCACTGTTTTATTTTACGAAGCGACAAGTGTCGAAAATGTCATCATCGGCATCGGTGCGAACATAGTGCCCTTACTATCAATAAACAAAAATATCAAAATATTATACCGCGTCAATTATGTTTTCTTTATTCCTCTGAATATAAAGGCGTGAGTGTACCTATATTATCATCCAGACTCTCCCGGATCACAATATTGGCATTAACAGAATTAAAGTCAGTAAGTTGGTAATTTCTCGATCAAATGTTCCATTGTGATCCTTTATTAATCTTCTTCTTTCTTTCATTTAAGAACGTTATTGTCTCCCAGTCGTTACTCTTCTGGATCATACAAAATAAGGCGTACTAGTACTCGTACCACTTAGTCTAGACAGGGAATGTGTGTGCTCCACAAAAACCAGACCCTGGACAAATAGGAGACTTAAAGAATTCATAAAATAAATGATTGTAGAATTAATATGAAAGTAAACTAAATGCGGTAAATGATGCCAAAGTTATAAGCATTGCAATAGGCAACATAAATTGTAAAAATCACGTACACCTGGTGTAAATCTCTCTGAAGGACCTACAGAATCGAACAAACCAGCGGCATAAAGCGCAACTAGCCTGTTTAAAATTTAAAGCGGCTAGCGACGCGAAGCAATAAATCACTTTTTGTTCACTATCTCAATGATGGATTATCGTAGGGAGTATAGTGCAATCATGAGTTTAAAATCCATTGACAATTTTCGTTTATACGAGTACCTCATAAAGTATTTCGTTTGTGCATTTCTGATATTTTATTTTTAGGATTCGTGATGGTGATCGCAAACGTATAAGGCCATATTATGACATTACGATATTATTCCAGCTTTCCTAAACAAAAAAAATCGCAAAGTGTTCTTTGTTAGTTTTGTGATACTCGTGACTTGAGAGCTATTTTTAATATAAATTGTTGTGATATATATGTATATCCTTGTATATAACAACTTATTGTTAAATGAAATAAGGCTATGCAAGCCTATATAATTACGTTTAAGAAATCGCTTCCATCTTCGTCGACTGACCAATCTCTACACCACGGCAATACCTATTTCATGTGACTATTGGCTCATAGGAAGAAGAGGAACATCAGAATTCTTCAGACAACAAGTAACGTTAACCATAAATGCTTACGAAAGCTTCTAATAGACCAAAAATCTTAATCATGTCTTACAAATCTAAGAAAAGAAATAAAATCAATGCATTAATACATAACTAGGAATATACAGCAATACACATATTTTATGTATCGCTCACAATTGCCTTACTTACGGGACAAATGGCGCTTTAAACGGTCCCAATGCGATGTGAATTGCTTTGGCTAGAAGCCATATTATTGCTATGATAATATCGATATTTCACACACACGAACTGGCACACCTGGCCTTCTAGACTAGATGACAAGCATCTATCGTCACAGTTTAATAACGTCAAAGTAATTTGTTGAATTGACAAATATATATTGACTGACGGATTCCAATTTCATTGGAAAACACCGATCTCATCAATCAGTGAATGATCTACCAAAAAGTAAGAAGTAAAGAAAATGTTTCTATATTTGGGAATAAACCCCAGATTAGTAGATCACTAAACACATTTTCACATTCATTGTCACAGGCAACAGTCATAGACTTTTAAAAAACTTCATACACCATCGTCAAGTTCACCCAGTAAGAGAGCAACTTATAAACATGTTTTTTTGCAGACTTGATAAAGCACGACGATAGGATTTTTTCCGAAAGTAGCACGTTTCTATGAGATACACTCGTACCTACCACGTTGCCACAATAACAAAGCAGCAGGCATGAGGTTGTATTAGGAGTTATGAGGGAACATACATAATAAAATCTACGAATTGATAACTTCCACCTTCTTTCCTTCTTTTTTAGGTGATATAAAATACCATCCAAAGAAACAGTTCAACAAGATGGAATATTATTTAAGAACTTAAAACGTTGTCAGATGATATAATTGCATGTAATATTTCATCTGAATACTGCACCTGTTTTCCAGCTTTTCATTACTGTCGTAAAATACACAAGGATTATGTATTAAGTTCTAAAGTATAAAACTAATAGTGTGCAAAACTGTCTAGGCACGGTGTAAAGTTAAGAAGCTTCGAGCCAAAGTTACCCGGACCGAGATTTTTAAACTTTAGTCATAAAAGATTTCGTTACGCTTTATGAATATGAAAACGTTATCCAGTGAATTTATTGAGCTAAGTGTTTGGCTGTTTGGGATATGACAAGATTTAGATTATAGTTATAGCCGCGGATTATCGGGAACCACTGTTCTGCGGAAGAACACTTACAGCCTATTCACTGAATTCAGAATGCATTTTAGTTTTAAAGTGTCACATAACATAACATAACGCCTGTATTCCCCGAAGGGGTAAGCAGAGGTGCACGTACAGTACACCCACATTTCGCCAGTTATGTTTTTAGGTCCCATTGTAATAGGGGGCGAGCCTATTGCCATCTACCGGGCACAAATCCAGACTCCGTGCTGCTACTAAGAATTACCTAATGGAAAAACCCAATAACACTTTGCCCGACCCAGGATTCGAACCCAGGACCTCGTGCTCAACAGTCGCGCTTAGCAACCACTAGACCAACGAGGCAGTTTTTTACATAAAGTCTATTGAAAAATATTGCGTTTTAAATTACTCTATTAATTGTATCTTAGGGATGCTTTAAACAAATCTACCGTCTCGGTTACAAAGGGAAGGTTGTATTAAACTACATTGTTATTATCAAATCCTAACAATGAAACTAATATCTTAAATAGTGAATGTGGTATCTGTTATCTATTGATCCTTTACATCTATTTTGGCCACAAATAATTTCACTTTGTTGGTCGCAGACAGCCAGACAACGAGAACATCAAGACGTGCGCTTGAACGTATATTAAGGTTAGAACATGTGAGACAAAAGTGACAAGGGCACCGTGAAACATAGGTCACCTGTAAAGAATACAATAGATACTATTTACCTTTAACTTTACATATAGAAGAAGGCTATCACATTTCACACTAATATTATAAATGCGAAAGTTTGTGAGTGTGTTTGTATGTTTGTTTCCTAGTCACTCCCAAACGGCGGGACCGATTTTGATAAAATTTCGAATGGAACTAGGATTAACGCATAGGCCAAAAATTGATGCGAGTGTGCACCGCTTCATTTTTAAACACACACCATTAGCTATCCGTCAAGTATTCTACGTTTCATTTTACCTTAAAGGCTAACTGCACCAACCCAGTAGGATTTATTTCCTCAATCCCAAGGCACCAGCCAGAACATTGGAAGTCTACCAGCAATAAATCAAGAACGTATAATGTCAGAACTGTTCCATTCCAAACTGATTGGAAGCAAACCGTGTTACTTAGCATTGTTCTTTTGTTCACGAATTGTACGTGTGATTTGTTAGTTAAGTGAACTGTTAGCAGCTGGACAAAGACGGGACAAAGAGCTTGTTTAAGTTTCCAGGTCGCCTCGCCCGCGCAAATAGCCAACTTGTAACGTATTAGTGACAGTTAAACTGCGGACTTGGCGGAATAAGTTTGATGGCAGTTGTTTTAATTGCACTTAAGTGTAATTTGATTTGTTTGTTGTTTGTAAAGAGGATCAGGGTGGCGTAAGAGCATGAACTCTGGCGTGAGCGTGTTATATGTTTATACTCTTAAGTTGAATACAAATATAAATGGTTCGACATAATATTACAGTTCACGGACTTGTGATATAACGAATAGTTTCGTTAGTGGTTGGCATTCTTCACAAAATGTCAACAGGTTTTATTTTCATTAAATTTAAACATCCGAAATGTATTAATAATAATCTTTACATCATAAAAATATCAGACAGTTATGTTAGTTTCTACACATACGCTCATTGAAAGCATAACATAGATTTTAATTTCTTTAATTGTTAGGTACACAACAGTAGCACGTCTTCATCAACCTCTTCAGAAATTGAAAAACATTTCTGCTGCAAGCCAGCAATAAAACTCCTCATTGTCAATCACTTTCACTAATCAGTACAAACACTGCCAAGTCGCCAGTGTCAGTGGTGGCATTACAACAAGCCGTCCAGTGCGATCGGCGGCCACGTGCCTCGACTGCGACGCGAATCTAATTTCCTAAGGCATTGTCTACACTATCATCCTGGATCGACCTAACGCTGTACCAGGAAGACTTTTAAAGTATCGTTCCGATGGATTTATAAAATTGTGCCCTGGGATTTGGTTAGGTTCACTCTTTTGAACAACTTTAAAATGGACTGTGTTACTTGAACTATCCACTCTGGGATAGATTGGGAATTGATTTATAAAGCAAAAGGTACATCTTGGAAACAACATCTAGGAAAACTTCGATAATATATTTGACAATATATACTGCTACGCATATTGCCCAATCAAATGGCTAAGAACGGAAAATGCCCTAAAAACTAAACTAAGGTAGGCAAACAGATGGATATCTAACTTGACTCTCATCACTGATTGATACACCCTATATTTGTAGCCCTAATTCAGTAGGCTATCACAATATACATATTTACTTTCCATGTATGTATTAATAAACGTTGTTTTTTAATTAATAAGTAGTAGATAATATAACTACACTAGTTATAATTTACCAAACACTCTATAATTATAAATACTGCATGCCCTGTTTGTAATTATAGCATACCGCTTTAGCATAACCTGCGTCTGATTAAAATATCACCCGCGCTTTTATTACACCATTAAACAATTTATTCGAATTTCAATTTACGCACCAAATTCATTCGCTCCATATAAATACTAATCAGATTTATCACGATGAAATATGTTAACTGTTTCACATTTTCGAGCTCATTCAACCCAAATGCTGACTGTCACACGAAATAACACGATTGCGTAATTGAGCCCGCAAAGTGGATTCGCGCACCAAATCCATTGTAACACGCCACGAAAAATAACCTATCTAAACCGTTATTACTTCACACCAATAAGAAATTGAGATGACAAGAAAACAGTGACAAAACTTTTTACTTCAAATATTTGTACGAGTTTGATTCCGGAAAACCTTTTTCTTCGTAAGAGTCGCGGTAAATTCATAAAGAATGAAACATTTGCAAGTGAAATGAAAGCCTGGAGACGAGAAAAATAAAGGATCCCCGGTCGGAAGAGAAATTCCCATTGTTACAACACTCCCGAATAGGGTCCATTTATGCATACGAAAACTTATTACGATTTCCAGCGAAAAAGTGAGAAAATCTCGCTTTTTGTCTAAGTAAGCGGTCTTGGGAATATTCCAACACCCTTTCTTTGGCATCGAATTAACTTAAAATGTAAAGCTGATATTTTAAAAACAGCTGATGGTTATTTTTCTCTTTATTTTAATTTTCCTTGTTAAAACCCTTATTCGGGGTGTTAATATTTTAAAACCATACCGGTTGCAAATGAAGCAATTTCTCCCAACATTGTCCACCGGCTCCAACCCTACTACGCCACTTGGTAATGCGGTAAGGTTTATATTTTTAAAAGTACCTACACACATTAACATTTCACCTGTAATGCTTAAAACATTAAATATGTCTTCACAAACAAGTAAACATAATTAAGCTACGACTTGTCAAATTATCGTTCCTTTTCTTTTAGTTGATCTAAAAGGCAAAGAATACCTTGATTCCTTACTAGCATAACTTCTTTAATAAGTTTTGCATGTGCATGCACGAGTCACTCTATTTCCAATGCTATTTTCTTTCATCTTTAAGTATCAATATTTGTACCACATCTATTTATTCATCAGCACTATAAAAACACGATGTATTATTATTATTACAGCCATAATCGTCCCAATGCAGGGCTAAGGTCTCCCTTTCCTTCCTCCATTCCTCAACGATGTATTAAGGAATCAAAAAAGAGTTACCAAAATCATGTTATCCATAGCTGCACATAAAAGAAAAACATTAGTTTAGTTTCCCACAAACAGTTCAATGTAAAACTTGTTAGTAGTAATACACACAGCCTTCCAACGTCCGTAACACAAAAGCGGCAGTTTTAAATTTAACAGCGAACTTACTAAGTACAATGAAAATTTGTTTCGAACAAAAAGATTGAAATCCTCAAACAAGCCGAGGCAGGATAGTTTCCTTTTATTACTTCATATATGGACGTCTATAAAATCGCCGGAGTTCGTTAGTAACATGAAAAGCAGCATTAGCGAGCCGACCTCCGGCTCAGAAGGATAATATCAAATAAAAGCCATAAAACATAATGTCACGGTATTGTTCGGTGCTGTGGCGATGCTTGGGAATATTAAGGAAATATTTTCACGAATAGTAAATTAGATACCTAAAAGATTTTTTGCTGTCCCGTGGAATAGTTGGAATAGATCACAATCTTTATAATGCTTGATTTATGCTAGCATTTTATAAAATTAGGTTTCTAGTTGTAATAAGATATTTTTAATAGAAGGCTGTTTACTGCTTATTGCGATGTTTTCTTTTAAAAGTTAAGCAATGTCACGCGTCAACAGTATAGTTCTCTATGTACATAAAATATACATACATAAAGACACAAGTAAAGACCACGGATTCCCATTTGCTACGATCCTGACATACTTCTTCTACATAAAATATGATCGTTATTAGTATGTAAAGTTCAAGAAACTCAGCTGAATAGAATATATAAATAGGTATTATTAATCCAACAAAAAACCTCGCCAGATACACCCAATGCAACCAGCGTCTGATAAAGCCGCAATACCACACCAGCATGAAATAAGAATAAACAAAATACGGACAGACAAACAAAACGATCTGTCTGTATACAGTGCGGGACGAGGGCTGGGAGCGGTAATGCCTAATCCGCTTTTTGGTCGTTTAAAGACCCATTATCTGAACCTCCGTCAAACGAAAAGAAAAACTAAACGAATAAACAGACAAAGGAAAGTACACCTTTGTATGTACTTAGTACCTACGTAACGTACCGAGTAGCTTACTTATAGTATTGTTCTCTTATAGAAGATTTATTTTAAAATTTGATTCTGTACTTGGAGAGTTGCTAATGGACGAGGGTTAAAAAATTTTACATTTTTAAAAATTATGTAGATTAAATAGATGTTTGTGATACATGTTTTAGCTAAGTTAACAAGATTGTTTATCTCTATCATAATATGTACATATGTTGTTAAAACTATCTCAGGATTTTTCGTAAAACTTGCAAGATTAACGTCACTTTGAAAAGTTTCATTATAAAACTACGTATATTACATATTTTTTAAATTCATTCTGTTATTAAAATAATTATACTCAATATACACATTCACTTAAATAACTACGCCATGTCCAATGGTGCATTAGTAAACCTAAAAAAAGTTTAATAATATTTGAGATTACCAATCAAAATGTTACCAACACCAAATTGAAATTCAGCTTACAAACTTGATCTCAAAACAATTGCGTGGAACATTAAAGTATGAAACTTAAGTATCGCGCAGACAGAACGAATTTCCTACGAGATGAGTACATCATGGCTGGCATTGACTCTGACGCGAAGATAATAGACCTTCTAGCGTATACCTGACATGATTCAACAACTGTAAATGCTCATGAGTATCGTTGCAAACGATGAAATTAAATATAAAATGAAAAATCCCAACACGTTTGCAGCGCTGAAGGAATATTACATAGATAAACATAGCTTAGGTACTGTATTCCCTATAGGCGTAGGTAGATGTGTCTAAATTCAAATTGAAAAAGAATTTCATACAGGTGCTTATAAAAGGTCAAGATGCAGGTTTTCCGAAATGTCATTCCTACGGAGTAAAACCTTTTTTTTTACTGGGAAAATCTTTTTAGACCTTTTTCGTTCTGGGGACGAAAGGGTATACCGGTATCTCTGGCTAGTCCCGCTTATTACATACAACCATAAGCCTCACGTCCCTTCTCGATAGGCGAGCGCGGAACACAAACGCACGCCGCCTACTCGGGCTTAATGGTGGAGAAAAACCTACAAGAAACTTCAAAGGTCTTTTAAATAAAATATGGGCGTAGTAATGTAAATTGTAAATTATACGATACCAAAGTAAACTACTAAAAGACAAAATATATAAAAAAATAAAACATTTAGAGCAAAAAACCTTCAAAACAATAGACAATCGAAGGAATATTATATTGTCAAAAGTCTGTAATTTACCGATCATTGTATTTAGTCTCATGTTTCATCCTCATCAGACGGTGACCTCCTTGTTCGTCTAGTGGTCGCTGAGCATGACTGTGGATCATGAGGACCTGGGTGTTATTGAATTTTTACATTATGTAATTCTTAGTAGCAGCACGGAGTTAGATTTGTGCCCGGTTGGTGGCAATATGTTTGCCCCCTATCACATTGGGACTCATATTGGAATATAACTGGCGAAATGTGGGTGTACTAAGTATACACCTCTACCTGAATACTCTAATTTTATAGAGGGCGAGTCTATAGCAATAAGCTTCACTCAACTAATAAACAAGTCATTTTCCCTATATTGAAACGAGAGTCGGAGCACAGTACAGATACTGCAGACTGTAAAAAATAATCTTAAGCACCATTAGGTAAATGACCACTTCAAACAACCGTAGCCTTACAAATGTATTTGAAATTAGTTAGCACAATCTCTGAATCCTCAGCTACGCTTATACATATGCAGTACAGCATAACTCGAGTAATATATCATACCAAATAAACGGATTTCATGAGGTTGCGGAGTTCTCGCGAATTAATTTCGGAGTACATTCTAGGATTAGGTACTGTTTTGCTAACACGGTTTTAGTTGAGCGTATTGGTTCTACATCATAGAATCATCATCATCTGATATACGAGAAGGTATAGTCTAAAATAGTGTCGTGAGGCATTACAGATTGAAAGTAATACAATAAAAAACAAAATACAGTACAGCAGCAGCCTAATTGATCTACTTAGTGGTCCCTAAACGTAACTGCTGAGTGGTCCTGGGTTCGAATCCCGGGTCGGACCACATATTACTGGTTTTTCCATTAGGTAATTCTCATTAGCAGAAAGGAGTCTGGGTGTGTGTTCGGTGACGGGTTTGATGGCAATAGGCTTGCTACCTATTACATTGGGACCTCTAACATAACGCGCAAAATATGAGCGTACTATAACACCTCCGCTTACCTCTTCAGCGAAAACAACGTGATGTTATGTAAGTACGTATGTAAAATATCCCTATAGCTTAAAAAGTTCGATGAGCAGTAAAATGAGTACGTACAGGCTGCTATCAGAAAAATATACTTATCTCCCTTCGGCATATACAGGCGCCAGGGCCACAGCTTGTAAGTAGAGCATAACTATAACCACTGTAATTACAAAGTTCCGTCAACCCATTTCTAACAACACAAGCCCTCGAACCACTTCCAAACAGTTTCTAATCGAATTCAGCTGACGAAGCATAACGTTACACAAGCACCCTTCACATTAACTTTCTGAAGGCAAACTTTATACGTATGAATAAGAATTGATATGAAAACGCGTTCATTTCGAGAAATGCAGACGCTCGTGCGTGGCCCTTTGATCTCCGAATACATCTCGGCTAAATATTGAATACGTGATACAAATGTGGGATGTGTTACTTGGTTATTTTGCAGACGTTATGTCTGCTCGGCTGGCGTATTGAGGCTAGGCTTTCTACAGGTTCTCACCCCAAATTCGTCTCGTAGTACTGGATCGGTAGTCAAACGAATTGAGGTACATTCAGAATACCCCAGGTATCCTAGACAAATGAGAAAACGCTGGAAGAACAGAAAACAGAAAATCGAAGAGAATAATATATGTATGTGGAATGTGGATGACATTATGTTTCGATTATCATCATTCCCATAATACATTTTTTAAACTAGTCAAGGGGTTTGCTACCTGCCTAGGGCCTCTTAAATTACTTTACAGTCTTTATTAGATCGTCTACCACCTACTGACTGGCTAAACTATTTTCAATTAATAAACTAGTTTAACTGCACTGCAGGTGAATAAGATACAAGAAGATTTGATCCAACTAACAAGGCAATCTTGCTCTGTGATTTCCAATTTTATAAATACTTTAAGACTTCAATTTGATTTTAAAAATCTTACCATCAGATCAGGCTTTAAAACGTGCTCCATAGTAACCTATACCATCAGCTCTAGTGGCAATATTTTAACAACAAGTAATTATTGAACACGCAAAAAGCTAATCACATTCAAACGAACAAATTATTAATAAGACTAGATACCAATCAATACGCGACGGTATACAATTTCCAGTTACACCGAAATACATCAACGATTATTAAACCAAGTTTATGATAGCTAAAGGTCGTAATACATACGTTCAAATTTCCATATTCCCCTTGCTGATTAAAAAGGACGCATAAAAGGAAAAAATCATTAGCCATGTGAGTTGTTTGGTAGATAAATAACGTTCTCAATAAACCCTAATCAAAGCCCAATATGTTGATATATCCCACTCGAGTTTTCTGCCCGAGCAGTACTCGTGTACTCATCAACCGACCTAATTACTATTGAAGAACACCCAACTAATTACAGTATCGTCATCTTGCTTTTACATGTTAACAAATATACGTGTAACGAGCATGCGCCTTATGCTTCTCGGCGCAGAATAATAGTGTTATTTGTACAGAGTCACAAACCTTCTGTATGCACGTTGTTGCTATCTTCTCGCATCGTCTCCTCACTATTGCAGTGCTTTGACGTGGCATTTACAGTATGTAAAATAAAATCTTTATTGTGTTTGAACATTGTAAATTGTTGGATTTGGAATTCTTATCAAGTTTATTTCAATGACCTCACAGTAAAAGTAAAACTTATTATTTCGAACATCATCAAACATGACGTGAAGTATTCAGTCGTCGACAGTTCATGGTGTAAGAGCCTAAGAGGACACATTTACTTCTTCTTGGATAAACACAATCGTATTATCAAAGGACCAAACAGTTCATACAATTCATTCTTTAGAGTCCTTCAGTTGCTTTCCACAGCCCCAGAGACAAACGTAACTTAGCAACCAAGGCCAGCCAAACATGGCCCAAACCAATTTTAAATCCAGAACAGTACCAATAAATTAAACATTATTGAGAACAAACAAGCGAGTGTCGTATTGTTTACCGCCGTAACAGGAGACAGCGCGTGGAATACTAATTCGGAGGGTAGTTCGCTCGGGTTATCCAAATACAGGGTGGATCCATTTAAAGGTGGCGTTTAATTAAATCAGAACATCTTGTGTTTGCGCGGCGACTGCGATGGACGGAGCTTTTGGAACAATTTGATTTTGAACTGTCAACTTGGAATTTGTGACGTCTATATTCAAGTGCCGAATGGATGTGGACTTTATTACTCACATTACGAAATAACTGTTTACGAAAAAATTGTGTACGGAGTGATGTCATATTTGAGTTTGACAGTCACTATTTTGGAAGCTATTTCCCACTGAGTTCCCATTTGAACCTGAGACACAAACTATCAATTCATGCCAGAAATGAACAGGCATGTATTATAAGTCCTTGGTTAATTAAAAAAACAAGATTTACGCAATAACAAGTTCCGAATGTACTGCTACTGTTTTATGTAAAATTTTCGATCACACCACATTTTATATTTTTATACCTGATATTTTAGCATACAATGATTAAGTCCAATTAATACTAGAAACAGGCAGATACTATTATTTTGTATCGCGTACTTGAGATTAACCCTGTTGCCTAACAACGCCCCCGGACTGTTACTGAGAATTCCCTAATTGAATAACCCAATAATTATTTGGCCAAGCGAATCGAAGTTACACAATAAATTGTATCTATCTAGTAAATCTTTGATCAATTATAATTTACTTACCATAGTACCATACGCAAAAATACTATGGCTAAGAGTATGGTTTTCACTTCTACATCATGTAAGGTAGATCACCGAACTATACTACCGAAACATTTTAATTTCCTACAAAACAATAGGTAAACATTGTTCTAAGCCGACTTGCGATACAGAAAAGACAATGGGACGAAGTTTATAAACCAATAAAGAAGAAAGAACACAACAAATAATGATCAATGAACACACAGCTCTATCCTGTCAATCTATTTTCCAGTAAGTGATCCTAAGTTGTCCCAATTAGCCCACAAGGCTGGCAGAGACGGAAGGCCGTTAATTCAATGGGGGACACAACATAATTCCGTCGGCAGGTAAAAGTATTATCCCCTAAACAATATTAGGAACGTGACAGGAATGCTGCGGCAATTGACTTATTGCCGTGCCCCGAACGTGTGTTGATACTTGGCTGTCGAACGAAGCAGGGTATTTTAGACAGTTATTTCGTATGTAAGAGAAGCGAACTTTATATTACTTGTCTACTCTTACGAAGAACAAATATGATACTTTTCTATAATGGAAGACTCTCCATATTCGGGACATATTATTACTTATTGTATTTCTTGCTTAGTCCTTCAAACAAATCAAGCGCACGTAAACAAGTAATAGCAGAAGCCCCTGACAAAAATTTACGATTTCCCAAATATTTGACCCATGTAAGAGTTGACTCACTAACACTTAACAACTGCGCCAATAGGATTGTCACATATTGGGTCCTGTGTTGCGTTGCAGATATAACTAAAAATGTATTTAATTCTCAAAGTAGGGTGTATAAGAAACGACACGATGGACGTAAGATGCAATGATCCACTTTGTCTTCATACATAGTTTTGGGTTAAGTTGATTGTATGGAAACAAGTAATTCCGTGTCATACATTTTTCAGGCAACACGGATGTAGTCTGTGTAACACGGTATAGTAAGAAAATACTCAGTACCCGTGTCTTTGGTCTAGTGGCTTACTTGAGGTCATGGGTAGTGGTAGTAAAATCCTTATAACATTTTGTATGCGTTGGACACGTGTCCGAAAGTGTTATTAGTCCGGGTCCCTCAGTGTAAGTATTCCGGGACTCAAGATTTGCTCAAACGCTAAGGTACATGATTACAGAATAAAGGTGAGCTACAGGACACGTCTTCGTAACTCTTTTTCCTCATATAATCTGATAACAATAATTATTGTGTTCCTGTTTCTCATTTTCTAAAGATATGTAATAGAAATAAAAGTCATCAATCTAAAAAAGATTGTTTTCTTCAAAATTTAGACGAAGAATCCAGGCAAAGCTACAAACTTAAATTGAGTTCATTCAACCAATTTTCATGTCCTTTAAAAACCTGTCATATATTTCTAGCAAACGACACCCTATTTCCCAAAGCACCTATCTTCAAACCCACAGGTTTTCAATAGCGTCGATGCCTTTGAGATGTTCATTTTTTATCCTCAGATACGAACAATTTACGACTATTTTCCGTAGTTCGACACGGTGGTGTATCTGAGATGGTAGACTATCAGCGTACGCGTTTCACGTAATAGGCCCCCAAACGCGTGCCGGATATTCAATGTTGCTCGTGTAGTGTGTCCCTGCGATCTTCTATCAAGGTTGCGTTGAATTACGTACGCACTGAATGTTATAGACGTTCGTGAAATGTTTATTAAAGTTTAGTTGTCATGTCAACATTTAGACGTAAATATACCGTTTTTTTTTTCAGACCAAAAAATGCCGAAGTGTATTTCTACTTTTCGATATGGCATTTAGCGCTATGTATTAGAGGGTGAACCAATACAAATCTAAACTCCAAAATTAACTGAGACTTCCTAACAATTATACAAAATGACAATATAATGTAAAATGCAATGCAATGTCTTGCAAGTCGATCAAAATTTGCTGTGACTAACCTTACAAAGTCAATTTAAAACATTACTTTTAAGATTTGGCTGGCACTGGCTTAATAAGCCACATTAAAAAGGATAAATTACATAAAATATTTCCAATTAACAATAACTTCTATAGGCAACTCATTTAGGTACTTAAAAAGACGTGCAACAGCTGCCGTAAATCGATTAAAACTCTTGACCCCAAAAACCTCTTAGTATCGAAACATCACGCGTCCTTTTAAAAGGAACGCTTCAAAGACATGGACAGAGCAGACACCAGTGGGCACGGAACCTAAGTCCCGCGACACATATTGCGGGCGTGAGGCGAAATATCGAGCAGACTCGAGCAATACATACAACACTCGGATGTGCCCGTGAATTCCGAATTAGGTTTGATTATTGTGAAGAAGCGATAGCGCACGTATTAGCTACTGAGATGTTTACCATCTTCATGCCCGGCGGTTGAATTATATTACCGTACCCGTTTGAAACTAAAATTATATTAGGCCCGAGAATTAAGCTGCGGTTACATACATAAGGCTGTCGTCGTAATCCAAGATTAAGGTATGTCTACAGAGTATGTTTATTACCTGAGTATAGTTAGGCGAAATGTCTGTAAAACGGACCAGATTTATGTCTGACTTTTCCCTTCGCGGAATTAAAACGTGATTTAACATACACTTGTTTCAAGACTTAACAATTATCAGCAGACCATTCTAAAAAAGATTTCATGTACAAGACAAGCAATAATAGTTTCATGTAAAAGACAAGCTATAAATTATAATGCATTGCGTAAGTTAGCACTCGGGGAAAAACAAAATACTCTACATAATAAAGAGACTACATAGAACAATATACCTACATGTTCTTTATGATACTGACATTGATAAGCACTAATAATATTATTTCTGACTCGCCAGGCAACACGTAGGTACCTGAAGATGACGCGCGTCAGCTCTCATTCACAGCTCTCGTGTCTGTCCTTCGAGCGCACTATAGACAAAGGCTTGAGGCAGTTTGTCACAACACTATCGTGTAGCGCGTAAACTAGTATCTACTAAACTACACACTTCGTGTTTCAGCCAACAATACCTACCCATTTTGACGTATGCACCGCAAATAAATAATCATACAAATATTCCTATCACCTTCAATTTATTGTTATTGGAAACTAGCTTCCGCCCGCGACTTTGTCCGCGTGGAATTCGTGGACGATAAGTGAGTTAACCAACACAAAAATATTTTTTCAATTCGAACCAGTAGTTTCTGAGATTAGTGCGTTTAACAAATCAAACACACTCTTTATGTTTAGTAACATTTTGGTTTTTTCTGCAACGAACATATTTTTAGTTTACATAATAATATTCGTATTCTGTCTAACTTACATCGACGACTGTTCTCTAAACTCTAAAAGAATAGTTCTGAAATCAATTAAACCTCATTCTAACCTAGCAATTCGAAACGTCTATAAGAATCGCGAACCTCATGATTCTTGAATCGATTAAATTCGATTACAAAGTTTCGAGAACATTCTAACGATATACGGCGGGGCGGCACTTGCTGAATATCAAACATACGTGGGGTGGCTCTAGTGCTTTGTTTCGTTCTAGTCACGTGGTCTAGCTTTTATCTGGTCTGTCATGAACATGTTATCCTTCCGTGTGAGTTAGGAACAATTTCAATACGAGGTGTATTGGAGAATGTTGGAACGTGCGCGCGTTTTGCAATATGGCGCTTATAATATTTATCAGGAAATATATTATAAGTTCAATGTTTATTATAAAGAACAAATTAAGCATTTCAGTAATACATTATTGGATATTGTTTACGTACATTAGTTATAACTTTGGGTGATAGATGGCGCTGTTAGTTGAGCGCCGGTTTCTGAATGGCGGTGTTAAGATTTTCCGGCGCTCAACTAGGTCAATCGTTTCAGTTGTATTTTAGTGAGCAGCAAGCACTGTGATTCTTGTATTATACGCGCTTAATTACAAAGTCCAGTGTTTTAATTAGTCACCCTCTCCAAGTCGACCCGTTGTTCATGGTCCTTCGAGCCGGATATAATCGCGAGTGGTGGTTCCGGCGGTGGAAAATTCCACCCTGCGTGCGTCATTTACTGGGCAGTGGATCGCTGTCCAGAGCAAACCCTCCCTCGGCGGGCACCAAGTGCGGTGTCCGGGATTGGGAGGCATCAGTGCAGTGCAGTGCAGTGCAGCAGCTGGTGCCGAGAGCAGCCTGGAGCAGGGAGCAGGCAGTGGAGCAAGCTACGTGCAGCAGAGGGCGCCATTGGTGGTGCAGTACACCGAACTTCTTGTGGTGCAGGGCAGCGAGCCATTTGCGGTACAGTACAGCGTGCCACCTGTGGTACAGTACAGCACGCCGATACCGTAGTGAAGCGAAGAAGTGTATCAGTGAGTGAAATAAAATCGTGAGTACATTTTACATCTTAATTGATCAGGAAGAATAAATTAAGAAGAAAAGGCAAGTTTGAACTCTTTAGAAAATAACTTTTAGTAGACAGTTTTTAGAACTTGTATAATTGTATGTGACGGGGAATCCATGCCTGATTTTGGCCATATAACTCATTGTTTATGTTTATAACTTGTAAAAATTTTCATGTGTTAATTGGCTCTGACGGGAAACCTATACCCGGTTTTAGGCCAAAGTAACAAACACTTGTGATAAGTTGAAGATTTATTTGTTTTCGTATTAAATAAATTGTTCCAAAATGGAGTCCTTCCTTGCGATCCAAGAAGATATTGGCTCCAGAATGAGTAAGGCAAAGTCCAATTTAAAGAAAGCTTCTAAAGAGAGGTTAACCCAAGCATATCTAGAGACACGTCTTCAAAATTTGGAACAATTATGGAATACGTTCACGGCTACTCATATTGAGATTTTAACTAAGTTCGAATATGGTAACCTCGCACACAACGCTTGAAAAGTCCCAATTGGATTTGGTAAATTATTTCCAATAACCTACATATGCCTAATAATGATTTCTTTATAGCCGACGATTTGTGATAGCAATAAAAATAAATCTATCATATTATTAAAGTTTTTATAATACACCCGTATATTTTTTATTGAATTCAAATTTTAGCAAATTCAATTCAGAATACTTAAATACTAATAAATTCGATTGCCGAACGTGTTTGAAACGGATTAATTGAATCGAGAAAAAAAGAGGCCTTAACACGTAACAAAAGGCAATCACAATTTTGCTTACAATTTTTATTACCATTCTTCTTAATCATTAGCAAGAGGTCGCTGCGATGCATTTAAAGCCTTGGACACCGATACAGTCTATAATCCACAGAGTGTTCGAGACTGATGTAGCCTAAGCAACTATAGTCTCGTTGGAAGACCGATACTACATGCTGGTGGCTATGCTGAAAACGCTAACCTTCTTGGCCATAGGAAGCATGACAACATGTTTTAAAGCAATGATGTAAGGTGAGACAGAGACTTTCTAATATTATCACCTTGATTTACCACTCTTTGACTATCATTCAAGAGATGGATTACGAATGCTAAAATTTTCCGTCACCGGAATATTAATTTCGATTAATTCCAACGTAATTGTTCATGTAGTCAACATCCCTCTAGTACTGATTAGTACTTACTAACAAGATTTATAGTTGTCGAATAGTAATGTGGTATCATTAAAAATTGCAACAAAGATAATGAAAACATCGAATTCAAGGGCGTCAAATGGCGTGGGACCTATTTTATCAACAGTATAATAACCGTTGTTTACTAATAAGAATGAAAAATATAATTAAGTGGTTGACATAATGTCATAGATTAATACTTGAAATATTACGTCATCCCCGTACATTTATTAGTCTATTCGATTTCAATTCATCAAGAGTATAGGTACTGTGTCTAGGGCTTGAGTAGAAATACTCCTTTAATTTACAACCAGAGTTTCAGTTCATTCCTGTGTGCTACGTCACTTACAATACTGAGACAAAAATCATATGAACACAAACAAATATATAACTAAGTGTTTAAGCGCAGGAGAATTGTCCTATTGTCACCGAATCCGCATTTCTAGTTTACAATCTTGCAAGTATTTCGTCCTTTACCCTGAACCTCATGATCCGCAGCTTTATACACCAGCCATCAGACCTATTAGATCCATGATAATTAGATATTTATACTGATAAGGCCCTAGAACAGCCGCCAGGAGAGGCAAACCTTCAGTTTCTTGCAAATTTTCCTCGGCAGTTGCATCCGTGCTACTGAGCAAACCAATAAGCGCCGGTAATTACTTTAAATGGAATTATTAAATAGTATAAGACGTTATAAGAGAGAGATAACAAGTGAAACGCATCAGTGCTTTTGCCAACAGCGAGCGGAAGAACACACTTCGGGTGTTTTCTTTAAGGGAAGCCTTGTGAGGTTTCCTGTCACGCCACATCGGGTACTCAGTCATTTAATAAATGTGAATAAACGGTTCGCTTTCTCGTTCATGGATGTGATCTTGCGATCAGTAAGTATGTGATCTTTAGAGTTTTTATATAAGTTTTTGCAACAGGATCGATACTAATAGTAATTATAATAATTGGGCTGGTTTTACACTGTGGTTATGGGTACTTACTACTAGTATAAGTAATAAGAAGAACCTTTTTTGTCTTAAAAAACAGTTTCCCCACACTAGTGCGTTTCTCAAACATGCACTATCACTTACATAAACACCCAGACTCGGGACAAACATCTGCGGATCACACACATTATTGTCCTGTGCGAGAACCGAGCCCGCAACCATTAGCGCAGCAGTCCAATTGTTCAGCCACAGCGCCAATCAGGTCGTCAACTGTTGTAGTTAACTGTCACACGGAAACAGGTATCGCTGTGGTATAGCGATTGGCTAGCCCACGAGGTTGGTAGCCAGGCAGACAATCCAGTGTGTGCCGGACGTGTTACTATTAATGCATGATCACTCGTAGAGGCTGTTAACCACCACCCTATGAGTAGTTATAAGCAGTAATATAGGCTCACTATCTAAGCATTAGGTGTGCAAAAAATTGACGCAATTCCATAAATATTCTCCATTTCAATCCAGCCTGTATTTGCTAACAATATTCTGAAAGATGTATAACTATCAGAATTTTTAACGATTTATTACTTGAGTGAGTATTGCGTAATAAAGTTAAATAAAACAGCGCAGATAATAATTATAACAACTGCTTAGTGTGTGTGCGTATAAACAGATAGCCTTATGATGATATCACCTTAAGACTTTCATCAAACACTAGTTAACGGATTTTATCTCGGTTTTATGATAACCTTATTTAAAAAGTTGTTTGTTACACTGATATCCCGCTCCGACGTCGGATATAAGCCAGTACATCGCAAGACTCTGGTAGTAACAGGCAATACACTGAGATATACACTTCGCGGCGAGTTTATCTGTGAGTACGCAATCAGATTTTTTGGTTAAAATACTTTTTATATATTTAAAAATTATATTTACGTATTTTATATTTTTTGATGACACAGATAATGATAATGATTTTAATTTTGACACATGGCTAACATATAAATATTTGCCATTTTCCAACCACTTTTATATTTTTTTATATTTTTCTTATATGTTTTAATTGACATTTACATAATTTTATGTAATGTCATGAAGGATAAGGAAAGGAAATTTTATGTAATGAAGGATAAATTATAATCAATTAATCCTTCATTTTATTTGTCTTACTTACCGAACATTTTAGAATCACTATACTACTAGATAAATCAATATCATTATTTGTGTCTACTGACACTTCTCTATATTAACTTTTTTAGTTTTATTTTCCTCAGATAATGATATCTACGAGTAAAAATCGTAGAGCTTGTGCGGGATCAGAGGCAGCTATCACAACATGTATATTTGAGCCCAAGCAAGCAATGAGGTGATTGTTCCCTATTCTGTGTTCTATCTATAGGTGACCTGTATAAACATAAGGTGATTATTTACAATATTTATAACAAAATATATTTATTTCATACAATTTATCTTTAAGAATAATTTTAGTAGGTATTTCACTTGATTTAAATGCATAAAGTATTTAACAACGCGACTATACATTATTACATACAAGCACAATGAGTGCCTTATCATAGACAACAGCAACACTTGCAATTAAATAGTTTTAATAGTAGGTATGATTAAAATGTGCATTTGATATACTTGAAAGGTATACTACCTATAATGTATAGTTATTACATCGAAAATAAACAACTTAACTTACAAGGATATAAATTGTATAACATTTAACGTATAATACATTAAATACAAAATCAAATAGATAAAAAACAGTAGGTATGCTTAAAGCAATCACCACGGATCTTTGAATATTGCGCTGATTCCCCACTTTACCTCACCAATCTGCCAGACATCATAATCTGTACAATAGGGTCAAGGACTAAATCCAGGGTCCTCGATTTGTTAGTAGCATTAAATCAGTAGATCTAGGTAGGTATATACTTGAAATGCGATTCAGTGACTTGGAGTGGAGACATTGGATCCAATTCCTACAGGGTCTTTATCATGAACTCTTAAAGCAGGACCTTTTCTGCTGAGGAAGCGAGATGCCACAATACACTGAACGTAGTTGCATCTCGCTTTCACAATGGAAAATGTGGGGTCTGGTTAAAATAAGCTCTGAATTATTTGTGCGTATGGTATTTCATCACTATAATTTTTGACAACCTGATTGGCGCAGTGGCTAAGCGCTTGGGCTGCTGCGCTAAAGGTTGTGGGTACGTTTCCCGCATGGGACAAAAAATGGTGTGATCCGCAGATGTTTATCCCATATCTGAGTGTCTGTGTATGTGATATTTCATGTCAGTAAAACGCACCCACGATGGATGGGTGAACAGAGGAGTTGTTAGTGTGGGGCGACTTAGAAAAAAAACTTACCACGATTATGCAATGCAATATAACGGAAAGTTTTTAAACAAATTCTAAAAAGAAGTAATAACTGACTACTACCTATTAAAATACTAGACAAAGAAATTGATTCTGGTTAAAGTTTTTATCTCACTTAGTGTTAATTTAATTCATTCATTCTCAAAACATTTATTCATCTTTTAATCCAATTATAATTGTATAGTTGCCTCAGGTATTGTCTCTATTTCATGATACAAATTATCAGACTATCAGCAACGGTATTTGTTTGTCGAAGACTGACAGTAGTTTTAGGTATATTCAATAATCATATCACCTAGCACTGCGCCACTTTAGTATTACGGTCAAGGACCTCTTTGTATACAGAGATGGTTTAACTTCAGATTTCAACAGAAGTTTTGTGTATGTTAATTAGAAAATATATCAAATAAAAAAACAGTTGAACATTAACTTGCATCTGGTAATATTGAAAATTATAATAAATGAGAAAGACACATACTTATTGTAATTAAAGGTGCTCTTACATGGGCAACTGAAATTGGGCAATTCTTGGCAATTTCTATACAATTTTTGTATTGCCTTACCTTGCTAGGTATGGACATCATTTTCGACCAAAATTCGCGCAATTAATTACACGTGTAAACCCACCTTTAAGACAAGTAAATTGTGTTTCAAAGTTGGAATTCATTCATTCACTAGCTTTAAAATAAATAAATCAAAATAAATCCGTACCTACTTTACACTTCATTTGCGTCACTACAGCATGGAAGATTCTGGATTTGATTCTTTACGTCAGTGCACGCCCTAGAATGCTGTTCAGACTGGTTCTTATCTTCGGAACCAGCCTGTGAGCGACCGGTTCACCCTAGGTATCGTGACACATATGTACCACGCACTTTAATATACGCAGTGTGTTTGAATGTCAATGCTAGGGAGCACCGAGAGTCAAGGTTTGCATGACCTCAATATTTTATTGTTATATCATTATTTTACGTGTAATTATGATACTGCACAATAAAATGTTAAGTACCTACTTATTAGATTACACGGCATAATCACACTAATATTATTAAGGCGAAAGTTTGTGTTTTTGTATGTTTGTTACCTCTTCACGCTTAAACGGCTAGACCGATTTTTAGGAAATTTCATATGGGGATAGCTGACACCCTGGATTAACATATAACATAGGCTACTTTTTATCCCGAATAATTGTAGCGGGTAACACCGCGGGGCGCAGCCAGTTTTTAATAAATACATTATTCGTTACAAAATAAAAAACATGTATATTTAGCAAGTATATAATGAGTGGCGATTTCTTGTTATCTTTTTAGATACAAGACAACACTTGTATACCCTATCCAGCACTAAACCAACGTCCGTCACAGGACGCCCGGCAGATTTGTAACATCACACAAAGGAGTCGAAACCAGCTGCGTAGTGGGGGCATCACGGCACAGTTAGCCGTCACGGATTGTGATCATCTGAGTCAACTTTACTGTCACGGCGTGTAGATGTTTAATATCAATACTCAATACTTTATTGCATTCCATAAAAGTAAATAGATGGACTTATAATAGTACAGATCTTTATGGACCCTGTCGGGCACAACAAAAAGCGGAGAGAGGAAGAGAGTTAACCTAATTATTTACATTATAACTTATATCTAGATATATAATTTGTTCTAGTAAGTAGTCTTTACCTATATATCTAAATATTGTATGTATGTATGTTATTAAAAAAGTAATTAAGGTATAGAGCAATTTACATGTATATACTTATATATATGTATATTTTATATGCTTGTATATATTTTGGTGTGCGTTTATGTGTAACTATGTAGAATGTATATATTATTTATTTATTGTGTAATTATATCGTAATATAGAGGTGTATTTTAATTATTTTAGTTTATCGTCAAAAAATTCCTTTATGGTGTAGTAGCATTTGGTTTCCAGAAAACGTTTTAGTTTATTTAAAAATAAATTCGTTTTATTTTCTTCTTTTATTTTCGTTGGTAGTTTATTGTATATTTTTATTGACATAACCAAAGGGCTAGATGAGTGTAGTTTTAGGTGAGATGTAGGTAGATCAAAAACTAAATAAATACACACAATCTATCCTTTAACCTAGAAAGAAGGACATTTGGCTGTTCATCATAGGTGCCATGTTTAGGTGGCCCAACAGCATTTAATCAGGCCTTTGCCAGTGTACCACGAGTTATGTAACAAGAGAAGTTATCAAAAAACACGGGCCAAGGTATTTCTGGAAATATGTCTTAGAATATGTATGAGTTCGCGTCCTATGCCATGAAAATAACAAATACTGTTGATAGTAATAAGGAGTAAGCTATAAACGCATTAAAAACGCCACGACTCGTGATTGAAAGGTCGCGTCTAACAAGCAAAAATTGTTTAAAGCAAATAAATTATTATAATATTATTATTATTTCAACTCACGACTTCCCCCTTACCATGAACTTATAAAGCGTGGAAGCGAGACACCGTATTATACGTAGCGGCGTCTCGCTTCCACAACGTAAACTGTCCTGCTTTAACATTTCATGGTAAGGTGGCTGTCCTACGTAAACTTGATTATTTTATACTAGCTGCGCCCCGCGGTGTTACCCGCTACATTTTTTCGGGATAAAAAGTAGCCTATATGTTAATCCAGGGTATAACCTATCTACATACCAAATTTCAACCAAATCGGTCCAGCCGTTTATGCGTGAAAGAGTAACAAACATCCACACATCCATACTCACAAACTTTCACATTTATAATATTAGTAGGAGTAGGATCTATAGTAATTGACAATAAAAGATAAAGAATAATAAACGTCTTAGTTTCATTATTGTATTATAATTAATTACCCAAACGACGTCATTTAGCTTTTTTTATATCTATAAATAGCTTCACCTCGCATGTTGATAATGTATAAATTATATTATCAGAGTTTATCCTTAAATAAATATCAGTATTGTTTTATTGTATAGTAAGCTTTCCTGGTGTTTCATCATCATCAGCGGAAAGACGGCCATTGTTGAATAAAGGTCTCCCCTTGCGCTGGGGGGGAGAGGGTTGCCATAATTCACACGCTTGGCATGCGACTTGGGTACGCCGAATTAGTAATGAATTTGCAGAAGACGCTGCAGCCCATCTTCTGGATTTTCTCTTACGACACCCACGGGAGGAAAGGGGGTGGTCGATTCTAGGCCAGATACCAGTCGGTAGGAACCTGGCCGTAAACCAACAGGTATTAAAACCTGACCGTAGGAAAACTTCCAGGTTTCCAGTCCCTGAGTAGAGTCTTAGTTAGTGGTATAATCTGAACTCGCACTTTATTCTGTGCACACTTGTAATTTGTCCTGTATCGTGGGTGCGTTTCACAAAAATGAAATATCGCATACACAAACACCCAGACAAACATCTGCTGATCGCACAATAATTTGTCGGCGGGAATCGAACCTGCGACCCTCAGCGCAACAGCCTAATCGCTAAGCCACTGCGCTGATCAGTTCGTCAAGTTAGTAGGTGTATACTTAAAAAAAATCTATTTTATTTTTCGTGTTTGTTTATATTCCAAACTACATTCAAGTAACAATAAAACAATTGCTCGTGTCAAAAACAGTTTTATTTCAACACCCAATAAAATAAATATGTAAAATAAAAATTTCTACAAATTAATAGTGTCAATCATCAGAAGTGGACACTTGTATGCAGATAGGCTGACGGGTATTCACCTGTAATAATATTTTAACACTACAGCAATATAATATCGAGTATTACCAGTCGGAAACTCACCTTGAATCAATGTATGCACTAATAACATAATCAGTGGATTATGCCTGGAAAACTAAGTATCACACTTTCAAAATGGCAATAACTTTTGAGTAAATAAAAAGGACTTTGATGATGACTGAAATGAATATGAAAGCTGATAAAATTTACTGTAAAACGTTTTTAATGTTATATCTCTAACTACTATAGATTAGAAAAAAAAATTAAATAGTAGAAGTGTAGGTCTTAGTTTTGCAGGGTAGTGTAGTTACAGTACACTATTGGAGTGCAGTGAAGAATCTTAAAAAAAGGCTCAGATGGTTTGTGCATGTATAAAGTATCATCATCATCATCATCCACAGCCTTCAGTATCCCACTGTATAAAGTATGCAGTGAAACAATTTCTAAAGGAGGTGATGCAATTAAGCTCTCAAATTTAGCCAGAAAGTATTACTTCATTAGGCTAGATCACTAGCCTTGGAAACTACATAGATATACCTATATGACTTTTAGTATGTTGTGTCATTTTAGCATGTTGCCGATGTTGACCAAGAATCAAAATTTTATAGGAAATTTGAAAATGATAGACACGCGCAGGACTTTAACATGCGACCTTCGCCGTACCGTGGCGCAGCTCTACCAACCGAGCTATGGTGTCACTGCTATGGCGCACCCATCGAATGAACGCCACTCCTCAAGACTAACAGGGAATTCAAGTTCCTTTTTAGTATTTACGGCAAAGGTCGCGGATTTAAGTCCCGCTCGGGTCCATTATTTTTCAAATTTCCTTTATCAATGTACATAAATATAGAATTATTATAAAAGTCACATTGATACTAACCATGTCTACTTACAACTATCCGGACGATGAACCTCACAGTTACTTACCAGTCTCACCACAGACATTTGCTGGCTTATATCAATCCATTTGTAAACAAAAAAAAGAGTGATATGGAAACGTTGTTTAATATAAAAGTATAGACCTTTAAGTCCAATCAATTAATTCCAATATCGACAGGTCGTATCCAATTGATACTTTTCGTGTCACTGTAAATTGTTCAAATAAATTCATTTAAAATAGTAACGCGATTGAAGGTGATCGAATCTTTTATTTACATATAAATAAAAATAACATAGTTTGCATAGTGTTCTTGAATTTATGGTAATATTGAGCTGATAACGCGAATTCAGACCTACTAATTTAGGTACAAAATGTAAGGACTTAGAAATTGAATTATAGTGATAAAGCCACGAAAATTGGTAGCAACCGCGTACTTAATGTAATAAAAATGAGTTAGTTCTTTGCTTTTTTGTGGGAAAGACATTTGTGCGGAGGAGAATAAAATTAGAAAATATTTGACTGCACTTTGCCACACACGGATCTGTAAGTCAGACATTATGTATTACTCTATTAATAAAAATATTTCCAAAACGGTAGGAAACTTGTAAATTCACATTCTGTATATTACGGAGACCAATTCTTAATTTTATTATGATAAAAAATTTAAATCAGTTAAGGTGAGACTTGATGAAAAATGGAAATTATTGTAAACCAACATAATAATAACACCCTATAACTGTCCCACTGCAGGGCAAAGGCCTCTTCTCGTATAGAGAAGAATTGAGCATTGATCACCACGCTAGCTCACTGGTGGGTGAGCGATTTAAAATAATCAAATCAAAATGTACAAAAAAAATATTATTGTTTTTGAAATATCATTGTAAGTTCCTCACGTCCCTTAATTAGACATTCTTGTGAACAATTGTTGTCCACCTTGATTTAATACGGCGCTAATTATTGTAGCATTTAAAAATTGTTTCATAATTTTAATTTCCTTCAAGCAACAAAGTAAGCGGATATTATGCCAATTAGTAAATAATTACACAAAACACATTTTAGCTTAGCGGTTAGACACTATTGTTCTCCACGCTAATTGTCTTTCTTCATTATGTAAATAACTGGTCAGATTACAGTATATTTTACAGAAGAAAACGTATTGTTGGTTCATGATGTTTAGACTGCATTAAAATAGCCTCTACAGTCTGCGAGTGATGAAAACTTAATTTAATGTTCGACAAAACTTAAGCAGATATCCCCAAAGTATCATATTAACAAGTGGGACAAAGTAGCACGTTAAATGTAAACTAAATACCTCACCTTAATACTGTTCATCTCTTCTTCTTATCGTATGGTTAATGAACAACCTGGTGTCAGAGTTTAAACCGCCAACAAGCCTCTGGCTTTACACACCATTGAAAAATCTGTCAGGTGTGCCAGTTTTATCAGGATGTTTTCCTTTACCGTTTTTAGTAACTGCTAACTAATTATAACATGAATTTGAAAAGACACTGGTGCGTGCCAGTATTTGAACTTACCAGTCCAACGGTTATATCACTCGGTTATCAGTGCTTAATACCAATCAATCTCATATTAACACTCTTACAATTTTCTCCCGGTAACTACGACATGCCGTCCTACTTTCACCTGTCATCTAATGTAGTGCGAAATTAAGTTGGTAATAATATCTACCTATTTCATCATCTTACACTCTGATTAATAACTAATCCTTTTTCAACGACACTATTTTAATATTTTAACTTTTACACACAACAGGAGACTAAAAATATTGTTACTTACACTGTCATAACTTTTATCTAGCAATCATAATTATTTTATACACAGAATTAAAAGTATTACAATTTCAGGTAATTAGAAATGGGATTGACCGGCTCAGATGACAATAATAGCGGGAAAAATGACAGGATTAATGTCACCCTGGATGACGCCATGTTGCTGTCAGGTACAATTGCATTCTAATTTACATTACATACAATATTTTGAAGAATACCATTAATATAAAATAAATAATAGAAGCCTATTCCAAGGTACCGCTATTCGGTAAATAAGACTTTCAAAAGTTACGTTCCCGGTCCTGACCTGAACCTGCAAGCTTGTGCTTCCGAATCCCGTCCATCAACCACTAGGCCACCTTGACACATTTAATCCGCCATTTTGCATTTTAAATTAGAATACTAATAAGAATAGGTAATTAATAGTCCAATATTTCGCCAAAACAGGTTGATAAATCCACAAAACTAATGAAACAAACGTGGGATAAAGAAGTATAACAATTTCAAAATCCTAATTCCAAAAGTTTACCAAACATACAATGTGTTTTTATATCACCAGATCTATACCAGAAAAATGAAGCAATATTTTATTCACATCGATGTATTTTATCACCCGCAGGCCTAAACTAGTTAAACGAAGTTACGGTCGGTGTCGCCTAAAATTTAGATAGCCTATGTGGATGGCGCGAAATGTAAATAGATGTTGACTTGTTTAATATTGCCAGAGATTTAGGCAATTTTAAAATGACAAAAATATCAATATTTACCTTTTTATGTCACTCTATCTACGGGTATTGAAATTAAATTAAAATGCAGTATCTTTTTCTTGTAGTAACCATACATTCCCTTAATTTTTTTTCTTAAAATGCTTTTACTCATTTGTTTGTAGACAGTAAGCCGACTTTCATATACACCTATGGAATTTTTAGAATTACACAATAAATTATATTTCCAGGATTCGGCATATACAACATTCTGCACATGCTGATGTCTGGTCTGATGTTAATGGGCATGATAATGCAATGCCTGGTTCTCGGCTTTGTGATACCGGCAGCGCAATGTGACTTGGAACTCTCCATGCAGGAGAAAGGATGGCTATCAGCAATACCATTCATAGGTAAAATCCGTTTTTATCTTAATTAATTTTGCATGGATATAAGACTAAGGAATTTGGTCATCTTTGCGGGAAAGACATACCCCGAAATGGCTTTAGACAGGGTTAGGAGGAAGAATAATGTAGAGGCCTTTATCAAGCAGTGGGGCACTGAACTACTTAAAAAAATAAGACTGAAGAAACTTTTCGTTTTAGCTGGAACTACTAATTAATATTAGTAGAAGAACACTGTTGCAAATCTTCTTGACTTATGTATATTTTTTTGCTAGAAACTACCAAGTCCAAACTGAGGCACACAATTGTTAAATCACACTTTGCTTCTGTTATTTCAGCTATCATAGTGACGTCATATTTATGGGGATGGCTCGCGGATACTAAAGGAAGACGAAAGACAATGCAGGTTGCTATGTGTTTATCGATTGTCGCATCAATTTTTGCGAGTTTGGCACCAAATTTGGCTTCTTTTGCTGTCCTGGTATTCATCTCCGGAACATTGTAAGTGTCCATTTATATAGTTTCAATTCAATAAATGAAGACTATTTTTTTTAAACACATTATAGTTTGTATAAAAACCAATTAAATAGCTTAAATAACTTTTTGGGAGCTGGACTCCGCACTACGTTGGAGACCTGTAAGACAAGACCTGTAAAATAAGCAAGGATAACGTAAAAACTTGTCATCGACTTAATAGTTTACATTAAAAAACGTAGAATGAGTGTACGATACGAAGTAGAAGTGATGAAGTTTGCAAGTACATGGGTTTGCGTGCGTGAGCGTGATCTACTTGTACATATGTGTGTTTGTGTGAGAGAGAGTGTGTGTATGTGACTATTAACAATAATCAGCTGTTACATTAAATGGTGAAAATTCTAATATGGAATCTCTCTTGATATATGAATGTCATTTAATCAATTACTTTCACTTACAGTACGACAGGTCCGTCTGCTTTGGTATATACTTACTTAGCGGAATTCAATAATCTTCGACACAGAGATAAAATGGTTACATTTGGATCCTCCTTCATCGGAATTGGGTCTGTTGTTTTACCTTGTAAGTCCAAAAAATTTTTACTGAATAAAATATGAACACAAAAATACTAGACAAATGATTCACATATAATATTCCTCTCTAAATTTATCTAACGTCACTGATTCTTCAGTCGCTATAACTTAGTTAATGTCATCATTGTAAGGCATGGTAGTCCTAAGTGTATTATGCATGACAGCTGAGATAGTGTTGCATAACATATAACTTAACGTTTCTTTTCTCCCTCAGGTCTTGCTTGGGTAATCCTTCCTCTTGAGTTCAAATATCCAATAGACTTTCTGGGTATCACCTACTGTTCTTGGCGTTTATTCCTCGTAGTGACCACACTTCCATTTGCTCTGGCCAGTATATTGCTGTTATTTGCACCAGAAAGCCCTAAGTTTCTGTACGCAAGTGGTCGCTATGATGAAGCTTTGGAGGTAGTGAAAACTATATACGCTATTAACAACAGGAAATCAAGAGACAGTTTTTCAGTAAGTACTTTGTTTTCCTAATTTGATAAAAAAATATTATTATTATATTTTTTAAGAATAATCACAAATAGGTTTTCATCAACTATTTTCATAGTCTGTACTTTAAGATTATATTATTGTTTTAGGTAAAGTCGTTGATGGTCGACCACCAAATAACAAGTTGGAATGATTGCAAAGGGATAAGTGCTGTGTTGGCTTCCATGAAAGAACAGACTTTCCCAATATTCACCCCGCCCCTGCTTCAATGGATTTGTCTCGTCTGTTTTGTCCAATTTGGAATATTCGCAGCGTACGTTTTTATTCATACCCTTTTTGTTTAGAAAGCTGTTTTTGAATACTAAGATTAAATTATTATAGAAATCTCATAACAGGGTCACTTTTCAATGTATAATTTTGTATTTTTTGTCTTTTAGATCCAACGGTTTCTTTATATGGTTTCCAACAATATTAAATTCACTAGCTAGCCATAACAATGGTGATAATATGAAAATCTGTGATGTTATCGAAACACAACGACAACTTACTGTTGAGGCTTCAAAAAACACAACGGTTAGTAGAGATCCCATTTACTTTTATATTTTGTTTGTCGCCTTATTAGGATTTGCGTATCGCATTTATATGATTTACTTTATACATTGCAGCTTATATGTGACGACACAATTTACACTTCCACGTATGAGCGTTCAATCTACGTGAGCCTGGCGTTCTTTTCCATGTACATTATCGTTGGGACCCTCGTGGATTTCGTTGGCAAGAAGTATTTATTGGTTACAACCCTCTGTGTGACGGGGATGTGTGGGGTTGGTTCCCACTTGGTGAACAACCAACAGGCTGCTGTTATTCTGTTCGCCATTTTCCAAATGTCAGGAGCATGTATTGGACTAGTAAACGCTGCTGCTGTGGAACTTTTTCCTACAAAGTACAGGTCAGTCACTGGGGTCATTCGACCCACTAAGTCTTCAAAAATTTTCCTATTCAAATTGATTTAATTAATTTAAAAAATCATGGACGCTACCGGAATTTCAATCCGTGACCATCGCCCAACCGTGGCACCAACTAAGTTACCGAGTTTATTCTTTTTCTATTCAATAACGTCATACACTTGAGGTTTTGAAAATGTATACTGCATATTTCTTAGTCTGGCAATTGTTTTTTCGACAGGGCCATGGCTATTTGTCTGGACATGCTGGTGGGGCGTACCGGCTCTTTGGTGGGATCAAATCTGATTGGTCTGTTCCTAGAAGTCAACTGTGGCGCCGGGTTTTATCTCTTTGGAAGTCTGCTAATTGGTAAGACATCTTCAAATATATTATAGCTAAGGACATGCAGAAATGGTTTCACTGCTTTATAGTATACATCATACTGTCATCTGTGGACTTATGTGACATAATTGAAAAAATAATTATTTAAATATCTTGTGCTTACCAACAATACATTTTAACTTTACAGTTGATGGATTAATGTGCCTGACTTTACCTAACAAGAAAAAGGACAAACTATCAAAATCACTGTCGACTGAAGCAGTCCAAAATAAAATTCACGAGCCATAGTACACTATGAAAGTTTTAATAAAAGAACTACAAACATTGTCGACCTTTTTATTTATGTCAACATACGAGTAGCAAGGCAGGTACGCTATTTTTTTTTTATAACGTCGCCCCACACTTGTAATTTCTCCTGTATCGTGGGTGCGTTTCACAAAGATGAAATATCACATATGTACATATTTCTTATTGATTACACACGCTATTGACGATGCTACTTTAGTCATAATTCATTGATTTAGCAATTATATTCCTGTCTCTTTGGAGATAAATTCATATTGTGTTAATGATTACATATATTTTGGCATGGTCTCAACGATCTAACTGTTGTTATATCGAATAATAATCTGTATTTGAACATTATCTCTTGCATTTAAATGAGTTTGCTTCATCCAATCTTCTAGATCCAATAAAAATAAACTACATCTAAAAATATATCCAAACATAAAATAATATTTGCCGTTGTCGTTGAATAAAAAACAAATTACATACAGCTGTATCGTGTAACGAGAACGACAGTGAGGCCATTGCAAGAGATTGGATCGCTCGCCATTAGAAATATTGAAGTTATAACGATTTACGCGACGTACAGCCCTAGCCGGGCGGGACTATTCTTGTACCACGATGCACCAGATGTGGAACCCGACCCATAATACAATAAAAGGTGTTCAAAAGTTTTGATAGCGAATAGTTTGTTGAAGGTTGTGTAAATATACAATTGAATACAAAAACGGGAGCATCTTCATCATTCATTATTGAGAAATATGTGATGGCTGAGTTTTCCAATAGTCTGAATATAATGAATTACCTACTTCATTCTAGTTTGTATTTACATAAATGACTAGAGACTTAACAAAATGCTGGTTAAATGGATTCTGGACAGTGCTAAAACTGCCAACCCTTGAAATATATGCTGTAAAAAGCGTATATCAATCTATATACAGGGTTGTCAGACGATTCTCGCGTGGTACTCGGGTGATCCGCAGATAATATTTTCATGCACTTTATGGCTGTTAAACGCACTCTTATAAGAGAATAACCCTAGCACGAGGGCAACGTTTGTTTAAAACTATATGTTAATCAATGCACTTTCCAGTATATTGGTTTTCTCAACAAAAACACATTTGTCTTTATTGTAGCTCACTCAAGACGTGCTCATAGTATTTGCATAAACTATTCATTTTGATTTCACTTTATTTGTAAACTCTGTGCTCTTTGCAAATGGCCGACTTGAAAGGGTTTAAAAGCATTATGCTTAACGAGCATTTTCTTTCACTCTGTTTATGCATTCGGTCTTCTTCGAATAGTAATTGTTTTTTATTAATAAACTTCATGTTTATAGGAAGACTGCGCTAAGTCAGGTGCTATCTGTGTTTATTAGTTCGTATATAATGGTTATAACGCCAATAAAACATCCTATCTACCTAGTTATGCCTACTTTATCATCGGTTGTAGGCTGCATTTTTAGCAACATTAAACTTGCCTGGTTCTATTAATAATATCATTACTCTGTAAAAGAATACCAAATTATTTGGTTATGATGATTTCTACGATTTAATATTAATACTTATAACACCAACCACAAAATATGAAACCTAAACACTAAAATGTAACACGCAGTTTGTTATAAACACCCTCCGGCAATTACCATGAAATCGATTAAGCGATCACAACGTCATTAAGCGCAAAATATCCTATGCATTCCGTAGTGATTCGATAACTGGCCCGTCGCGACCGACCCCTCCTGTATGTAATTTTATGGATGTTACACCCTGGGACCAGCCTTATCTAGTTTGGTCACCCTACCAACGAAGGCATAGACTAAAAAAGTACACACAGAAAAACATTCGCTCTGCGTAAAATATGAATTTGTGATCGACGTTTTTCTAGGCTGTGCATTTTTACTACGACGTATAAGGGGTGTCTGAAAAGTGATTTGTCGGTAGCCTGAGGCTCAGGAAGAACGCTTAATTGCCGTCGAGTAGGTATCAAGGATCCGACCAATGGGACGGCCTGCGTATATTGAATAAGTTCTGCCTCTAACACTCTACCTGTATACTTGAATATATCTTTTAAACGAGACGCTTGGAGATAGGAAGTGTATTTGATTAGCTCGTTAGCAAATATACAGGATGAGTAGCTAAGGATTTAACTTTTTATGAAACTTGAGTTTCGTAATAAATGAGTATAAACACTGTCTTAGACCTTGGGCAAGTTTTCTCTTTCTCAGCATTTATGAGTAGGCACTGTGATGTGCCTGATTAAATAAAAAATGATGAAATATAAAAACCGAGCAATACTTTTGTCAATAAAATAAAATAAATATATTGCGGCTTCCAAAAGTTTATAATGACCATAAACAGAAATAAACAAACCGAAACTTCAGAGGCATCGCTGGTAAAATATTTAAATTTGGAATTGAAGCGATTTCAAACACAGAACAATGTTGTGGTCTCCGGCAGCGTTAACCGTTACTAATATGGCGGAACGGTAAACCGCGTCAATAATGTCCCAATTTACGCATTTAAAATGCATGAAGGTAAACCGAATTAAAGGTTTATAGTGTGTACTGAGCTGATACCTACTTATCCTTACGCAACCCTTTAGGTATAGTCGCATTAAAGTATTAACATGATCCACACACAGACCTCTTTTAATAACCTTAGGCAACTTTACAGGCAACCTTTAGGCTGTAATACGTTCTTAATTAAATTATTCAGGATCCCTCGGGGAGAATTAACACTACTTTATAACTTTAACATTTTTGTCTACCCACACCTCTTTATAGGTACATATAATTACGCCTGTAATCGCTGAAGGGTATGGCAGAGATATCGACTTATAGTTCGCTCATCAAGTCTTACGTAATAGATAAAGAGCCTGATGCCATTCACCAGACCCACACCGGTTCGTCGCTGGTTACAATTCGAGGAAACGAAAGAGATTATTATAGTATTCTCAAACCGTACCCTAACTTCTTCTCCTAGTTTTAAAGTGCAATTTAGCACCTTAAAAACATGTAATTAATAAGTCTTTAATTCGTTTTTTGGATGGCAGTCGTTTTAATTTGTTATGTTTAGGTGTATAATTTTTATACTAATGCAAGGTTTCTAACGGCACCCCATACATATATATCAGTCAAGTTTTCAGAAATAATGTTTCTATAAAGAAACTAACATACATGAACCCTGAAAATTGAACGTTAGTTTTTGAGCAGTCGTGTGTGTCTTTTTTAGGGGATTTCCCTTGCAAGACTATAAAAACACTATTTTAAATAGTCTATGACTTTAATATATTAAATAGAGATATCTTTTAACCATTTTGTTCCCTATTTCAGTCATTTCTCCTCACTATGTGACGTGAAACAATAGTAACACTGACACAACACGTCGGAAGGGGGAATGGGTGACATATTCGTAGGTCAGGATCTACAAAGGGTGTCCATAGCCTTTGATGTCTGTCGGAGCGGGGAAGGTAATCGAACGAGTACTGAGGAGGCGTCCCGTGACGTCAGATGTCAAGCTCGAAGGACAAAACCCTGTACATTCTGTTTTAGAATCCAATACGTGAAGTATTTACGTATTATTTAGCGTTTGTTAGAGATTTACCGAACTCAGAGACATTTAATGATTACTTTAACTGTCAGTAAGTAAAGGTGTGCTTCGTAAAATCTATATTTAGTGTCTGTTTAAGTAATCATTAACGTCTCTGAGGGTGCCGGTAAGAGCTCAAACTTTCATACAATTAATAACAAAGGTACACAAGTACATATAGGTACATGTTTAGAAACAAATAGATGTGAAGATTAGCCGAAAGTCAAAAAGACGAATAACGTTATAAAAAAAATAATTCATAGATTTCCAAAACTGATTTCGTCTAACGTCGGTCTCGTGTAGAGATGGTCTGAGACACAAACATACAATAGAACAGCATAACTTTAATTAATTTAATATCCATATAGTGATAATAGGCGCATACATAAAATATAATACAACTTAATATATTGCCCGACCATCGTAGGGTCAAAACAATTACCACAACTATCGAAGAACAAACAAATCAGCGACAATTGTGTGTTATGTTTACTGTATACAAACATACACACGAACGGAGCGTCGGAAACCGCAACAATTTGGGACTCCACTAAATGTTTGCTTAGATAACTACAACATTCATACTGCGGCCCACTTCCACCTTACACCTTAAGAAATAAAGCCTCTTTTCATATGTTTTAGGACATAGACAGATAGGTTCTAACAGCAGACGACCCGAATTTACAAACGGTCGGGTACAACTGAACAAGTTTGGGCTTTTCGAGATACAATCTTTTTGTTTGGTTTATATAAAATATTGTTTCTAGACTCTTCAGTATACACCCACAGATGAGCTGGTTGAATTTTCAGAAAGACGACTTTATATCAAAGACGAGTCTTATTTGCGAGCTTTAAGTATAAAATCCTCTAAGAAGATTAAGAAAAACCTGCAAAGCTGATATTTTAACCTTGGCTGCAATGCTTGCGAAGATTAGATATTAACAAGAACTTAAATATTATTTATTATAAGGTTTTTATGGAGTAAATAAATAAACCGAATGCTTAAATGCTTAATCTAAACATGGCTGCTAAGCCAAGAGAAAATACTGAATGAAAACAATTCAGTAACTACGAACATAAGCTCATCTTTTATTGTCCTATTATTATTTTTCAGTGCCTAGTTCGCAACAATAAGGCTACTGAAATCTTTCTCAGTTCGTTAGTCTCTTAACATCTGTTGCTTTGAAACTTGATGCTATTGTTTCAAGTTTACTCCACAACCGATTTCATTTCTACCATCCGACGAAAGATAAGATACACGCACAGAAACTCTTAACACTCTTGTGTCAAAGCAATAAAGTTTAAATTGTAATGGCAATTATTTAGGTAACAGTAAACGGACGTACTCTAATTTGACAGTTCACGATACATTTCCCATAAATTTTGGTAATAATGGAAAATTTTGGAAGCAATAAATTACAATACTGGTATTCCGAACTACGGACGGTTAACTAATATTCTAGCAGAAATTAAATTTTCTCAAAAGTATGCAGCACGTGCATAACTGTGATAAATAAGAACCTCAATGCATAAGATATAAGAAGATACTCTGGTAGGAAGTACCTACTTGGTATTTTAAATATAGATGAAGAATGATGATGATATTGAATATGGAAAATGAAGAGGCAAAACAGTTAATGATTGAGGAGTCTTGCGTGGTACAAAATAATATTGGTATTTTTTTTGGTAAAAGATTATTTTTTTACAAAATTCCAAAGTATACTCGAATACACCATAAACATTTCATTAATCCAAAAAGGAAATCAAATTCCCAAAAGTTGATCTGCAGAATAAGTGGCTTAATTTAAAATTTTTAGGGCTGCGTTATTTATAGCGTTTGTGTCACCAACATCTGCAGCATGAGGTGGCACTCGCCGGTGTGCGCGACACCCCTAATCCATTGCAGTGTTGTTAGCTTGCTCGCTGATTTGTTAAGAGTCTCTGTAAAATAATTATTATTAAGGAAGTAGGCCTTTGACCTGCAGTGAGCCGATCATGGCTGAAATAATAATAAGGCAGTCAAAGTAGAAAGTCTCGAAAGATTATGTAAAAATGGAAGCCTAAATCAAAAAAAAAATATGAAACAATAATATTCACATAGATGCTTTTTTAAAATTGTAACTAACGCCTTTGCTTTTTATACAAAGGCAGGAAATATAGAATTATGTGTAGCACCTCTTTCGATAAGTTGCAACCGTTACATACATTGTTTTCACGATAAAATCGTCATGAAACAACAAAGTAGTACGTAATCTGAGAGACCATTAATTGCTTACTTAGCCAACCATAAAAATCTGTATGTTTTTATTAAAAACACCTACACTCAGTTAAGATAATGAGAAACTGCAGTCTGTGGGCGTTTTCGGTAAAGGTTATGAAGGTTATGAAAATACCCACTCAAAACAAATTATAAAAGGTCGACCATGGGCTTTATATTTATGAAAATTAATGTTTCTTATATGATTACTGCCTCGTTGGTCTTAAGCGCGACTGCTGAGCACGAGGTCCTGAGTTTGAATCCCGGGTTGGGCAAATTGTTCCTGGGTTTTTTAGGTAAATCTCAGTAGCAGCACGAAGTCTGGATTTGTGACCGGTTGATGGCAATAGGCTCGCCCACTATTACATTAGGACCGATAAATATAACTGACGAAATGTGGGTGCACTATATGCGCGCCTCTGCGTACCCCTTCAGGGAATACAGGCGTGATATTATGTTTATGTTTCTTTTAACACCTACGAAACGAGAATTGTAACAAAATGACGTAACTGAAAATCCTATGAATAGTATCATTTCAATAGCGATTCATGTCAATTTTGTTAAAAATATAATGATTCCCAACTGCAATACTTAGGTACTATAGGAGAATGAATAAACGAACTTCTTAACCCCTTGGAAATAATTACAGTAGAGAAGCACAAAGCAAGGAAATCAAAAAAAAAACGGTGATGTCTACTAAAAGAAAATCTCCTGGAATGAAACTAAAGACCTTCGATTAACTATCACTAGATAAAAGCAAAAAGCAGAAACCTATTAAATTCAAACTCCGCCTACAATTGGTTCACTTTGTTTTATTTTAAATGTCCCGTAGTTTTGAGTTGTTTTAGTGCTCGTTGTGGTAAACACAGTTTACGAGCTGGTTCACCAATTTACTATTGCAGTACACTTGCACTTGTTGACACTGTTGACTCAACTATTTAACATGCACATAAAGAGCATGTTAACAAGGTCAATTTTATAAATGATTTCCCTTTAGAGATTTGGCTAACATCTGAATTAGTCTATTTTAAAAATCAATTTAATTTACTTTGAAGTTACCATAAATTACGACGTGTAAAAATCTCCTATTGTATTGTTTATCTGGTAAAACATGGGTGGGTCACAGCACCATACCGCTCGTTATACTCTTAGGGCTTCTTATATAGGTATATAGGTTTAAACAACCCCAAAAAACCAACCCCACATTTCACAACGAAACGTCCTAACATAGTTACGTTAACAAAAACCCTAAACCAGCAGTCACACGCGACGATTAATATGTCGTATATATTTCATGGGAAGTATTCGAATCAGCGGAGTATTAGCATGAACAGGCGGCAGTAAAACGTTAACGCCTCAGCCTTAAGGAGCGGTGCCAGTCGGTACGGAGAACGGGAATTACGTCGCATTACACTCTAGTACCGTTAACGATTGAGTGTGGGATTTGTGAGGCGACGTGTTTGACAAGGAATTAACATGTTTTAGGAAGAAGAGAATTAAAGTTCAGCGGGCAGAAAGAGGGACACCTTATATTCTAGATAATATGTGAAAAGGCGGTACATACATGTAAAGTCACGCCTATTTCCCAAAGGGGTAGCAGAGACCACCGATTCCCATTTGCTACGATCCTGACATACTTATTTCAGGCGATATTTAGTTTTTAAAAAGTGGCTAAAATGGCTATGCATATCTTCAGGCCGCTTCCGCAAAGAACTGCTACTTTACTTATTAAAAATATCAATGTTTTAACTATTTTTTTTTCCTTGTGGCAGTTGAGTCGCTTCACCAACTATTCTGCCAGAGTCGAGTTATGACGGCAACAGTTGTCGTTGAGCACAACCATTAAATAAATTACACCTGTCGTTTGCATGTCAAGGAATAGAGATATCAATAGACTTAAGAAGTGCTTCACTTAAAAGGCGTTTTATCATCGTTTATAAGTTAGAGGAATAGGGTTAAGAGTCTCAATCGAAACTTACGTTTCAAATTAAGAGAGTAGCTCTACTGGAAGGTGTTCTATCCATCTATCCACTTCCTGGCGAAGATCCAAACAAAGACAGAAGCCAGCTGTCAAGAAAGACATAATGGAATACTAAACTTGCGAAGATAGATTCTTATCGTATGGTTGATGAACAACCTGGTGTCAGAGTTTAAACCACACATGGCTTTACACACGTTGAAAAAGTTCTTATATACAAGGTACAGTTTTGAAGCTGCAAAAAAATTGGCAAAGGCTTAGTGAAAGTAGTTAAGTGAAAATCTTTATAAACCAAGTCAGTAACAAGTCCAGGTTTATGTAGAGGATAGTAAAGACAAAAAAACCTGACACTCGTATGGCTTTAACGGAGCTACCTCCTATCTTTTTTGATTTGCTACTTTCTTCTACTACTCTTAATACATAAAGATTACCCGATTGTCTAGATTTACATCACGTTATGCTAATGCCTGTGGACGACCAGTGGCCTTATAGGTGCTCGTAGAACTTATAGAGGTTTTTCAAGGTGAGAACCCTTTTTTCATCGTCTCAACAGTAAAACTGCTCGTTTATATTTACGCATTGGAAATACTGGTACAGCACGCGGCGCCCGCACTGTTCTCTTTTACGATCACAGTTATAGCATCCCTCGGTACTCGACATATTTACTTTTATTACGACCCGACTCCACTCGTGTTTTGTAGGTGGCTCCCGAAATCTTCAATCCGCTGAAATTAAAATACCCTATTGCGGTACAAATATTTAACTAGTTCTCGAAGAACTGTGTATTCTATGTACCTATCTATCGTCTAAACTTGTAGTTCAAACAGTTCAGCGAAGGAACGACTGGTATACCTTTTTGACGACGATTAAAGGTCAAACATTTTTGCCGTTTTGGTCACTAGCTACCCTTACTGAATGTTGAAAAAACAGACTTACAGTATAGTGTTCCGATCAGGAATATTATTCTATACGTGGCACCAGGTACAGACAAACAGAAAAGTTCAATCAGAAATGTATGCGATGAAAGGAGTAGGGAAAGGTGGAATTACTATTGCGCATCTCACCAGACCATAAGCGTCAATCCTATATATAAAATTCTCGTGTCACAATGTTCGTTCCCGTACTCCTCCGAAACGGCTTGACCGATTCTCATGAAATTTTCTGAGCATATTGAGTAGGTCTGAGAATCGGCCAATATCTATTTTTCATACCCCGGGTCAGCTATATCATTATAAGTAAAAGCTAGGATCTTAAATTCTTGCTTAATCTTCCAGATTTTAGTACTGTAGTTTAATGCTTGTTCAATTATAAAAATGCTTTAAAAAATCTCCTCAATAATTCCTTTGTATTTTTGCATAAATAAAGTAGTACTTTTTTAATTCAATATATTTATTTATTCACTCGTCCGTTACGCAGAATTTGTTGCGAACATCTCCCACTTAAAAGATTATTTCCCTAATTGGCGGATACACTGACATCCACTTTACAATTCGGGAAAATGGTGCCATCCGAGCTAAATACTGAAAGCGTTATTATTAGTTACGAGTTTTAATTAAAGTATAATTAGTGATTATTGATATTACTGGATGAGGATTGTGTTTATACTAGGATATTAGAGGATGGAAGGAACCAATGAGACGGTGTTTTAAAGATGAAATTATTTAGTTGTTACTTGTTACCTTACATACGTTTTAGGAAGTAACTAACGTGATATTATTTGCGATCTTTTACCACTAAGTATAATAATATCCATAGTAGTATTATAAATGTGAAAGTAACGCTTGTTTACTTTCTACTGCAAATACCTCAATCATTTAGATTTTAAGGAATTGTTGCTACGACATGTTATGTCGTTTGTTTTCACGTATTATCAGTGAAACTAGGTGAAAGTAGAAAGCCTTCCTAAACGAAAGTAGATACCTAGTTTTACGTAGTCAGTCCTGCTAAACCTTTCTGATTGTCTAATGTCTACGCTGACACGCTAAGAGGAATAAGCGGGATCATAAATATTACTCACAGTATTAATACACGTAAGTAATCTTGTTACGCCAGCTCAGCTATTGGTCACATTTCTTTAACCCACAAACCCGCATATATACGGCGTATAGACGCAAGTTACTGAGCCTGACATGAACCCTCACGAGCTTACGTCGGTATTCGCATGGCAGGCTTACTACGACGGAGATAAGAGATAATTCGATACGAGTAGATTAGTAACGCGACACTAAATATAGATTACACTGACGTACGGACATGGCAGACGCAGGGTTATACCAATCCGGCCAAATTGTGTACCCACATAATGCGATCGTGTGTATTAATATATGCTATGTTCTGTTATATAAGATTATTGCTAGTACTTATATGTGGGAATACTGATCACGGGGGATCACGAGGAATATTTTGTCAGCTGCTCGTCAATTAGGATTAATATAGTAGATGTAGACTCGACGAATACGGTTTATGGTGACAGAGCGCAGGCGCGGATGGAAACACGAGTCTATTCAGCATATTATTATAAGCTTGTGTTACCTGAAGGTAAAGGTAGAGTACGATATTGTAGCAGACGGTGTATGTTATCTGGAGCATAACTTACTACTGTACAGTAGTGTCTAAGACTTCGAGTAAGTCAGTAGTTCGTAGAATTAAAAATTGCCAGCTTACTTTCATGGATTTTACCGCAATCTTAAGCCTAAAAAATAATGGCCACTATGTTACACAGTAAGTATAAAAAATGTAATACATATATTTATAAAGCGATTATGTATTATTATTAAGTAAGCGACTTTAGAACATGTATAAAACAAACCAACCCCTTTGCGCATAAAGTTACACTTACATTGGAGCCCAAAACGAACACTGCAAACTTCAGTAGCATGCAGCCAATAAAAACGAAACAAAGTGCACACACACAATAGCGCAGTACCTACACTAATTTTTGTAAATAACAAGGAACAAGACCCATTGGGACAAAACGGAGCGAAATTTTAAACGCGCAACTACTCTTGCTGTTTTTAGCAAATTCACTTTGCATTCGAATCAAACAAATAGCTGGAAAGTTACCCTAGAGCCAAATGTGCACTAAATATATTGTAATGTCGAATTTTGTTGCAAATTTGTAGCTGTATCAGGTTCCACGTAGTTGGGAGTTAGTCTTTATTAGTCAAGCTTTATTAATTACGAGCTTCACCGAGCACCGAGCGTGGAAGTTTACCGAGATAAAAACTACTAAAATATATTATGTTAGCCTAGAATGTGTTTTAGCCTTTAGGTATCTCCTCTTGCTCACGACGCACTGTCTTACGGTAAACCTGATATAATTATCTTTCTTATACAGGTATGTGAAAGGTCACAAAAAGATAACATCACGAAAATACGCGTAGGATTTTTTTTCCGAGTGGCACTTTATTCAGTATTATTTACAAGCAGAATATGCTGATAAAAAAAAATGTTGCAACAAATAAATATTTTATTTAGATACTGTTCATTTAATCCTTATTTATCAAAGCACTGCTGCCTTATCTCTTTTAATAAACTTAATTTGAAATAATATATGTTTAATAGCTTCCTTGGAAGTAACAAAGCGGTAACATTTATTGTGCAGTTCTCTAAAAGATAAATACGATATACAATGCGAAATAAATACAGTCTAATTATGAAACCGCACGTACTATTAATTAATTTATGTTACTAACTTGTGTCTGCAGTAATTTCATATTACTCGTTGCACTTAGGGGTTAACGAAGCACAATAAACAAATAAAAAACAGAAGTACCATTAGTCTTGCAGTGTACAACATTCTGACGCAGATATCATTAACAGGAATCCAAAATTGCAATAAGCCTAGCCTTCTAACCTACCCTTTACTGAACCCTTATGCAAATTTATGACTAATACCTGGAGTAATAAACTACGCAGGGTTGCACCATCCTACGTCAAAAATTACCTGTCACATCACTTTTGAATGGAAAACGAATATTATAATAATTTTAACGAATGATTTGTGACGACCATTCGATCGCGCCACTCGGCCTTACAACATAAACAATGGCGTAAGGTACAGTTTACTTTGAGACTTTAAAACAAGGCCAATAAACATGCGAAATAATACGACTATAAAAATACACGCAACATTTTGCAAGGCAGACGAGTAAATTGTCATAAAGTTGTTCAACGTATTGCAATTGAAACAGAAGAGTGCGGGAAAGCTATTGCATAAAAGGGCATTTGAAATAAAATTTTAAATCGAGTGGAAGTAGCAATGTAAGGTGACTTCTCACGGTTGTATTGTCGAGATGGTCACGGATCTCACAGCTCACTGGGATCTCAGGAAAGGATTCATCCTTGTACGTGTTTATTTGTTTTCTTTGTTGCAAGAAAAGTGTAACAATATCTTACTGGATAATAAACTACAGGTTTTCGTCGGGTTCCCTCACCTTAGAAATCGCTCACTGTTGTACCAGATTACACCTACAATTTTACCATACATACTTTTTAAGCACAGGAATATACATTTTATTAAAGACTTCTTACGTGACAAACTTAGTCTAATGTAAGGAGTTTTTGGCAATAATATAAATAATAATATAAAATTCTGTACATATAAGCTTAATATCTAAGATTGTTTATTGAACCTGTAATTGTAAAAGAAAAGAAAGCTTATTATTATAGATTTCCGATAAATGTTTTAGCACTCCTCTCTACTCCTAAAAATGGCAGTTTTTCAGTGTATTAAAATAAAACTGACAATTACACGCAACTAATATGAACACTTTGACTGCTTCATTGGTCTAGTGGTCGCTAAGTGCGACTGCTGAGCACGAGGTCCTGGGTTCGAATCCCGGGTCGGGCAAAGTGTTACTGGGTTTTTCCATTAGGTAATTCTCAGTAGCAACACGGAGTCTGGATTTGTGCCCGGTTGATGGCAATAGGCTCGCCCCCTATTACATTGGGACCTAAAACATAACTGGCGAAATGTGGGTGTACTAAATGTGCACCTCTGCCTACCCCTTCGGGGAATACAGGCGTGATGTTATGTTTTTTGTTTATGTTTAATATGAACACTTCTAAACATTTTGTTCAAAGTGGTACTATTTACATTAACCTCTAAGATGGCGTGTATTCTATTTCAACTTTATAACAATTAATAATCTCGAATTACGACACACGCGAGTGTTGTGAATATTAAAACTAACTTGAATTAAGACTAAAGATAATTACGACTGGTTATCTTGGTATACGAACTATTATATGCAGTATTAAATTTATGTTTGAAGTTACTTTATCCTCTTAACTTATAATATCATTAAAACAATGTTTATGCCAGAGTGCTGTCACTTTCAGTCTCAGTACTCGTTAAAAGATGAAAAGGAGAAGCATTGCTAATCTTACATAGAAATCTTGGTTTTATATTTTCATAGTTCTTCTAAAGAGGATTAACGAAAATATAGAGATGTTTTTAGAGATACAATAAAATTAGAATATCTACTTGTAGTGTATAGACCACAGATATAGATCTACATAGATAACGCAAGTATCACGATTTGTATTGAAACCAAGCGTGCCGACTTTTAAATACCTATTGTGACGTCACAGCCAAAATTTAGTGACGGGAAATCCAAACCGATTCAAAGACACCGATGCCGCCGATCCCCATCCGCCCAGCACAATTCAAACGATTCAACTGGAGCCGTCCGCTATGATTTTCTCGCTCATACTCATACATTTAGCGGCGACCAACCTAGACGCTTGGTCGGGGTTCGGACACGCGAAGTACATGCATTTGCGTTATCTATGTAGATCTATATCTGTGGTATAGACAAACAAAATAATGAGAACAAAAAATCATACTAACAGATGTTTCAATACATTTGATTAGACTGTACAAACGTCATAATGAATCACAAAGCCATTGACAAACCCGGTTATCAAAAAGCAATGTGATCAAAAGTATGTCATCCTCTTGCATGGCTAAACCACGTCATCACAATTTATTCACCATTACAGGCAGCTGTTACACCATATTTTCATTTACAGATCAACGCAGACATATTGAAAACATCGCATAATAGTCGTGACGTCGATGAAATATGCATGACGTCATTGTGCACCAGTCACACCGCGCCAACAATGTCCAGGCAGCTTTACATTATATGACGTCATTTCAATAACGTCATTCCAGTGTTTTTATTACGTCAGAATGACAAACGTGGTGCGGAGAATGCGTCGTCTATTTTCTAGAAAAAACTAATCATAAAACACAATACATTTACATGGCCAGTGTTCGTGCGTGATAGAACTCGGACATTTCGTGCTATCACAACCCGTAGCAATTTCAACTACAATAAAAATTCATCTCGTTATTGTGAAAAAAGTAAATTGACAATTGGCATAAAGATTATGTATCCTTCTTTTTGGTACATTTCTAACGCTATAGCCTCGAAAGATCGCGTCATCAATCTGGCAAGACCGTGTAAGTCACCAGCCAAAATAAAGGATTATTCCTCCGAGAACCCACTGTAACAAAACAAAAAAAAGAAACTTTAAGGCTGACATAAATACTCCATAAAGAGTTCCAAATACTTCCCAGTACTTGTATGCACGTCACCAAAAGCCACTTAAATCAAAATACACAAGAACAACAGATATAAAGTCCAAAACATGAATAAATCAAGTAAAATTACATCTCCAGCGAGCGGCAGTCATACAGTGTAATCTTTATTAGTGGAAACTTTTCACTCTGTATTAGTCCCCCGGTCCTCGTTCGCTTAACAAATTGTTTTACAGCATACACACACGTTAAATAAAGAACGAAGTACGCAGGTTTGGGTAAACTGATACATGGTGGTAGGTATATGGAGGAGTAGGAGGATGACGTAGTTTAACAAACAATTATATCTCTTTTTTAAAAATTATTAACCAAATAAAGCTTTTAAGGTATGGATCTCAATGTGATAGAAGGCCTATTGCCATCAACTCGCACAAATCCCGACCCGTGCTGCTATTACTTAATTGAAAAACCCAGCAACCCTTTTGTCCAATCTAGGATTCGAACCCAGGACCGTATGTTCAGCATTCGCGTTTAGCGACCACTGGACCAACAAGGCATTGTAGTCATACATTCAACCAGTTTTAAGTTATCTTCTACTCACTCACAAAGTGTTGGTCCTTTGGTACGAAAAATTACTGCTTATTTTCGGATCTCCAAAAATATTTCTCAAATCACAATTATCGTATAAACTGTCACAAACGCGGTATCACAAGGCAACATTTTAATTTGCGAAAACAAAAGGCAAGAATGCCATTTACACAAAAATGTCATAACGCACAAAAATCCGGCAGCGTACCTACATATATCTACATAGCACGCGTATCGTAGGTTTATGTAGCGTCGCCGTGCACGCGCCCTGAATATTTTGCATCACGAAAAAAATTAAAAGCGCCCCAAACGCCGTTCTTCGTATTCAATTAAAAGTGTATATAGCCTGCGTATGTATACAAGGGTTTATAGAGTGCTATATACATTTTTAACCACAACAAGCGGAAGGTGAAAATTATAATGTTATACAATTTTATTGCTTTTGTTTAGGCTACAATGCAACAATGCCACAGGGCTATCAAAACCTTTTTTATTTGATTTATAAAAACGAATGTTTGATAGTTACAAAGTAAACATGCAATGTTTTCAGTTATACACAACCGCAATAAATATAAAATTATATGTCATGTATGATCAATTATTAACACCTACACTTGTTTTTGATGACGGTTCAAATAAAAGGTTCATACAGACGTATGTATAACAATAATATAACCTTATCGGCCACTGCTACAATCAATTTCTCCGCGCTTACTTGCACAAACCAGTTGGAGCAAGTAAGATTTAAAAAATGACTAAGCGTGTGGGCTGCCCATTAGACTGGAAAGGCGTTGAGGGAATATATAAAGATGTGGAATATTTGATTATGAATAATTTGTACCTGAATTATGGCATCACGATTATATGTAGAGTCTATGTATATATATAAAAATAAATGTTTGTACGTTTGTCCTCCATGCGCTCCAAAACCATTGCTCAGATAGTGATTAAACTTTGCTAGGGTCTTTTTATAATGCCTGGGAGAGTTTTAAGAGTAATAAATCTTAATATTTAACCGAAAACCATGCGGACAAAGTCACGGGTAACAGCTAGCTATAAATAAATATCGTGGAAAGCAATTTCTCACATCGGCAATAAAATCAGAAACTTAAGATACAAACTACGTTAGTCGTCGACTTAAACAACGTTTTATACATTAATGATTCTATTACACAAAATGTTTTATAATAAAACTTATAACAATGCTCTACATGAAGCTGGGCCTAGCGTGTTTCGAAATTCACACTAAGTGCCTGAGATGAATTAAATTGATACACAACATTTTTCAACAAAACATAATTTAATATGAATTCAAGTTACACAACTTGTTACTTTCGCAAACACCGTATCTTTCCAAGTAAACGTGCTATAATTATGTCACCAAGTAAAAATTTCTCCTTTAGGTGCTAAAGTTAAAAATCTGCAGGCAACAAAATACATATTTTTTTTGCCATATGTTAAATATAGCTTGTTGAAAACCCACGATTAAATGACTTTGCATGATTCCTGGTAATAAAGGCCGTTGGTTCATACCACGCGTCGTGAATTTATTTTTACACAGTGCCGGCACATATTTAAACTGATGACTCAGCGTGTGTTCCTAACCCGTACCCTACTACTGATTCGCGGACATAATTTTTCTCGTGTTTTATCAAATATCTCGATAGTAAATTGTTTTTGGGTGTTAGAGGTACCTTTAATATTCTGGTCCTTATTTGGTCCTTAGGTACGCAGTGGTTAAATCAAAGTATTGAAAACCGTATTAGAACATTTAAACAATTAAAAATATTTCTAAGCTAATTGGTGCAATATATCTAGATATACTTTAAATTATTTACCAACAGAAATTATATTTTCACCACTACTTTTCAGCATAGAAAGTATTTTTAGTGTTCCAGACGAATCCCTAAAGCGTTAACTAAATATCTTAAACCCGACACCACAATTGTAATTACAATTCCAGCTACATTTCAACAAGGTTTCAATACATAGTAACTACGGCTACGCTATTCGTAGCAGTGCGCTACGCCGTAGCTCACAGGTTACACGGACTGAAGTGGCTGCAGGTTCTGTCCGACATTGAGACGACCTCTCAACCCACGCTTTACAGGTAGGTACATAAGTACATGTAGAATAGTTTACCTCTACCCACAAATAGACTAAATTGTAGTGAATATTGTCTGAAATGTTGTTATTTGTAGGTTTTGTGAGAAATTTGACGTTTTGTGTTGTAGTGCTTCTCTATTACAAAACAAGTATTTGATTCTAACAATATACTTTTGTGTCATAGACAGTTGTTTATGATTAGTATTTTCTATTATTCTTTTGTTTGTTTATTTTTGGGAGTCAGCCTAGTAAACGTTGGTCTAGTTGTCGCATAACGCCAGCATACTGAGTTTAATTCCCGGGTCGGCCAATTGTGATTGAGGTTTGGGTAATTCTCAGTACCAGCATGGAGTCTGAATTTGGATTTTTGAAAACTATAATTACTCATAACCCTAAAACATCTGTAACAACGCTAACCAATACTCTGTTATAGCCATTATTTAGAACAAATAACTAACAAAACCCTTAGTAATTGGAACAATGCTAGCTTTTAGTTTACAACAAAGAGTAACAGCGGTTTCGTGTGTCTAACTACAGTACGCTTATCAACGTTGATTTCCTTATCAGATCCCCATAATTACAAGCTTTTAAAAGTAATGAAATAATTGGAACGCCACCAATTAACCTACATGAGTCGGGAAAATGTAAATATAATGTGTTATTGGTGTGTGTTGTGGTGACAGGTTTGCGTACTGTGTGAAATTCAAAGGCTTTTGTTGCGGGTTCGAACCCTGGCAAATTAATGGCAAATTAATTTATACCATTTTCCATCTCTCACCATATTATCATTGTGATTGTAAGTCACATCTGAAAAGTTAGGTATCGTGCCGTTTGACATTTTAAAATAGCGTAAATGAATACAAAATTAGCTGCAAGACATTAACACTCCCTTATTCAACCAACCTCATTCAATCTCCCTGATTCACATTCAACGAAAACTCATAATTAACCCTAAACTGCCAAGCCAATGTTATATGAAATTTCAAACGTCAACCGTTAAAACAGTGTACGGGCAAACCTAAACCACTTACAATAAATGTGTAGTCATCAACAATGATTCACAGAATACCGTCGCAGGGTTGATATACGCTAGCTCCCCGCTAAGATACAACTACGCCAGTGACCGCAAGAGGGCGCCGTGAATGCCATGATATACTGTTATTGGCCGACGGCCCTTCGCCCAACGAATGGTCAGGCACGAATCTAGATATGACTAATGGTTCATAATAAAGCTGATGTCGTACTACGATAACTGGAATTAGGTCTTAGTGATGCGACGCGGGTAAACAATTTCAGCTCGCTGCTGTCGAGTGAGATTACATTTAATAAATGTCAGTGACAAATATGAATGTCAACGTACAAAAATATCACATCACTGGATTTGCGTTACTCATACATACATGTGTTTAACGACAATACATTTTACTCAAATTCGTGTTTAGTTGAATTTCATCTAAGTATTGTATCGAACCCTTTCAATTAAAAAAGAATAAGGAACAAATTTTAAAATCAAAAAGAGAACAGATTAAAAAGCAAAATAACTTTTAAATTAAGAACTTCATTACGAATGTATCCAATCTACTACCAACCTCGTAGATAAACCCATATCGCCAACAAAACAAACTTTAAACCTCACACAACCAAACAAAACAAATGAGTAACAATAAGCTACACTGCCAAGTATAAATAAACTCTCACCAACTTTCAAGTTCCAACTTGGAAATTCCAAGCGGCATGTTCACTAAGTGATATGCACTCTTAACTTTTTGGTTCTGGAAAGCTCGCTTCATCAGTTGAGGCGACAGCTGCTCCTTGAATGCATTACTTGAAACAGCAAAGTGATAAAATTAAGGCGACAGTGGAAAACGTTTTAACCTAATTACTGTCACCGGCTAAGTGCGACTTCTGTGCCGGTAAAGGAAAACATGTTGGTAAGTGTGTATTGCACTCATTTACATAGACGGTTTTGATCCCATGTAATAGGGGGCGAGACCTTAACATTTATAGGGCATGATGAATCGGGCGTGTTAATATTTCTTACGTATGTGTATGAATAGAATCGGTTTTAAAAATGCTTATATTAACTTTTCGACTTCTCGACTTTGAATAATTATAAACTTGGTTTACAAGAAACCGCTACGTTACAAAATTTAAAAAGTGCTTTATTGTATCCCTAGAAATCCTATACCCTTTTTATTTGCTTTGAAATCAACAAACAGTAAGACAATTGAGCTTGTGCAATAGTGACGTCACGATCCTATTGCCATACAAAACCTACGGAGAATAGGGTTTTGACAGCTCATAAATTAAATTTTCTTACGTCATCGATATATTGTGTATGAATCAATTGTTTTAAAATGAATAACGATTGCATATATTGTGGCCATAACTTTGGTTTATAATACTGATTTATTAACAATTCAACTTTATATTAAAGTTTCTTATAATTAAGTATGTTCTCAAAACACACTTGGAAACTAGTCAGCATTTGAAGCGAGCTCACAAAGCTTAATATTACTTAGCGCTGACAAATTTTATGTTTGTTCAACGATAAATTTTAATTAAGTCAATGTTTACGAGTATTTATTAAAGTTCGTGTTTGTTCAAGGGGTCGTACGGGCGAATGGACGACGTCATAACCTTGAACCATGTTGGTACGTTAGATCTGCTAATTAAGATACTGTAAATACAAACACGCTCATTAAAATTTTCGTTGAAACTGATTTTAATAACAGAACTTAATTTATTTAGCCTTAGGTTAATCACATTAGGACTAATAAATTATTTCTGAATAAAAACTTAATAACAAGATGAGTCTTTAATAAAGTTTGAATGTTCAAATTATTCGAAACCCTAGCAAGCACGTCTTTAAAACGATCTTATTAAAAAAGGTTCCAACTTTAAGATTCAAAATATTAATAATTTTGAATTACTCACTTCAAAACTATTAAAAAAGCTTATTAACAAACTGTTCTCAACACACTTCAAAGAACTCTAGCTTCCCGAAGTATTGTCTTTGTTGCCGTTATCTTTAAACGTATCCCCTTACATAATAGTATGGCTAAATGCACTTTTATTTGTAGTACACTTTCATACATTGTCTATTTACAAACACAAAATTGAAACTGAGATCAAGCTGAAATCAAAATAGTTTTAACTAAAGCAACAATGTAGTTTAACTGCAAAAGCTCACACGTTCATTTAATTGAAACTGCTCTACTTTCTCCTCAGTATAATAATTGCGTATCTATATAAACAGTTTGGTACAAAACAGCTCGGTAAAAGGGAGACATTTTTACTTCACATTTCATTTTGGTACAATTATATTTTATCCAATAAACCCTTATTATACAAATGAACTCAAGGGGCTTATAGCTATAAAGCTAACGCGCAGATTGGTCGATCTGCGACGTTAGGTAGTAGTCTTGAGATGGGTGACCGTTTCCTCATGTCGAGACCCCTCTGTACTTCTAAAGGTAAGTTAATCCGTTGGTCCCGCGCCTGTACTCTCTCCGAACGTGTCGGTCTATCGTCCCATCCGAATATGAGAAGAAGGGAACACAGAGTACACCTGTTTGCGCGTATTATTGTGTATTCTGTAAATACGCCCGTGATATTATCACATGTCACTTCTAAGAGATTGCTAATCAATTACGAATACTGTCTATCATGTTTATTATATTATGTTGTACATAAACAATCGACGACCAACCTTACTTACAGAGTTTCCTTCCCACACCTCTATGTAGTGTATACATAACACATAATCAAATAGTTCAAATAGTATTAACTAACTGCTCGTTACCTCAAGCAAATAGAATCTGCACCGCTGTACGACGAACGCGTTGCGACTAATTGATCAGCTAATTTGTGGATCGCAGGTGTGCACCCACCTTTATGAATTACAAATAGCTATATAGTTAATATCCATTAGAGAATCGAAGGCACTGCTGTTACATAATACATGTTGCGGTAATATGTCAAATATGTTGTTTGGATTGATTGTTGGAGTTAAATATTTACACCCTAAAATTGGTTGTTGTCTGATTGTGGCGGTACTGAAGCTCAGAGACTCCCGGGCCCCCGAAGTGGGGTGATTTTTTTAGGCCAAGCTATTGGTTTTTCTAATAAGCATTAGGGCCTGTTGTGTTTGCCATCACAACAGGTAATATATGACCTATGTAGAGAAAAAAGTTGATGTTATTCTCAAAATGCGCTATAAACCAATTTGTGTTGTATTTTTTTTGTCCTGCTAAAATAATATTGTAATTTGTAAACGTTATATTTAGATGTCCAGCAGTGGACTGAGACAGGCTAATGTTGATGATATTAAAAAGATGGCCACTACCTGAGTTCAGTTCTCGATTTTGATTCAGTGGAAACAAAATCACCGAGTGTCTATTTATTACCAGAGTTCATTTTCTTTTAATAATCAAAAAACATTTATTTAATTATTCCTATAGCTACATTTTATTAATATCTACAAAATTCTAAAAAACAAAAGCTGTCTTCAAATTGACACTTTAGCAAAACTCTACTAAACTAAACAGGAATCCACGCACTACAAGCAAAAGAAAGTGTGATAGAAAGTCCCCTACCAATTGCCTCGAATCAAATTCTGGAATTACATTCCTATCACTAGTGTTTATCACCTGCCTGAGGCGTTTCGGCCGCCGACGAAATAATTTCGCCAAATGACGTTTAGGCGCCGAAAACGACGGAAAACGTCGGTAATTGCCCTCTCGCGATATAAATTGGCTGAGTGTGTTACCGGCAGTGGGAAGGGCTGGGACTCTAACTAGGAACTCTCGATTTTAAGTTAAAAAATATTTTTTTTTTATTCATCTTTTATGGTACAGCGCTACTTATAGGCAAAAGATGTTAGTACTGGTCTAATAGGAAAAGTTCAACATACAACTTTTTAATTTAAATTTATACACGTTTAGATTCCAACGCACATTTTAATAAATTGCTAGTTGTTATTAGTTTCATTTACGAGCCGTTACATCATATACATAGTGCAGTACATCTAGATCGAGCATAGTTCTTAAATTACATCTAATAAAAATTATTAGATATTATTATTAGCCCTCCTACCATGAACTCTTAAAGCAGGACAGTTTAAGATGTGGAAACGAGATGCCGCTACTTGTAGTGTAATGCGACGTCTCGCTTCCACAACGTAAACAGTCCTGTTTTAAGAGTTCATGGTAAGGGGGTAGTACAAGATGAAGAGCTTATTTGTCGTGCAAATTGGTATATGCTTGATGGTATGGTATGGATGGTATATGCCTATAACTTCAGAGCATAAGGTGTGATGATACTATCGAAAGTAATAAACGTTTTTTTTTAAATAATTAAAGTGTTGATACTTTTGTGATTGATGATGGAGGCAATTTCGACTTTGCATTCAGTTCACTGACGAAATGGGGACATTTTTGCAATAACGCAGCCATTTTTGCGTTTCTCTTTATCTGAAAATGAATGAAACCTTAATGAAGCAGGATTTCCGTCAACACTCGTCGATGCATACAATTTTAAAATAAAGTCATTTATTCATGCCTGAGGTATTGATAAATAAACATGGACAACCCTTATAAAAATGTAAGTATACAAAGATCAAGAAGTAAACAAAATATCAGTGCCGAGAAACCTACAGAGCACAAAATAAATTATATCTTAATAAATGTAAACAGTAAATATCAATTTTACTCACAAAAGGTTAATTGAAATTCGTTTGTACGCCCACAAAGCCAACTATAAATAGATAAAGTTATTAGGACTTTATGAATATTCCAACAAAACATACTATAAGTATTTTAATCGTTGTTATTTTATGTAAGCACCTTATCTTACACGTTAACAAAAAATAACTACACCCAAAAAGATTGCGTAAAACTCACGTAATTATCATCTAATATTTTCAATCGAGTTCCGTTAGTAGTGATGTTTAGTAGCACTCCTGCAAATGAGGTTTGTAGATGGAGCTGGGGCGGTGCTACGCGCAATTACCGCGCACCAGCAGGGTGCCAGGCGCCGCGCACTGCACAGGAATTTATGGGAGGCGCGTGTCATACACATTTATACACAATAACACGAAAAATTGAATAATAAGGTCCTGCTATGTTAGAATTCATTAAAAATAAGATCTGTACTGGTATTTTCATGACAGAATGCTGGATCTATGTTGAATGTAGTTTGTTTGACTGCCTCGTCCGTCTAGTGGTTCCTAAGTGCGACTGCTGAGCACGAGGTCCTGGGTTCGAATCCCGGGTCGGGCAAAGTGTTACTGATTTTTCCATTAGGTAATTCTCAGTAGCAGCACGGAGTCTAGATTTGTGCCCGGTTGATGGCAATAGGCTAGCCCCCTATTACATTGGGACCTAAAAAAAACATAACTGGTGAAATGTGGGTGTACTGTATGTGCATTGTGCACCTCTGCCCACCCCTTCGGGGAATACAGACGTGATGTTATGTAGTTTGTGTTTGCGAGTTATTGATTCTAAAATGACATTATGCAGAAACGTCAAAACGTGACGAGAACTAGAGTGTGAAACTGTGTTTTAAATGACTAGGGGACATCTTTAATGAAAAAAATGAAAAATCTTATGCTGCCGAAAGTCACCCAATTTTTTAATAAAGCAGGTAGTAACAAATAATTATTTACCAAAGCAGGGCTGAAATGTACTTCTACAAAAGTTACATTAAAAACCACTACTCACGTATTACCTATCTGGAGTATAAATATGTAATCACCTCATAAACTTGTTGCATAAAAAACATCCTCGTAAACCTTCTCATTGGTCCAGCCAGCGCAAGATGGCCGCCAAGCATATTAAGTTTTAATTTTTACCGCAAGCCAAGTATAATTAGGTTTACGTTGGAAAATACTTAGTATAAAAATGTAACATATTTATCGGAAAATTGCAACCTTCTTAATAATATACACAACGTTGCTCGCGAATCCGCCGCGTCACATACTCATGAATAAGGCTCCGTTTGAGTCCGAAACTAGTCCGGCATTCCCGAATATTCACGTGATCAAAACCGGCATATATAGCAATAGGCAACTTAAATGTGAGTGGCATGATATAATAATAAAAGAGAATTCAGTCTAATTTAGGATTATACCCGATAAGTACCAAAGGTTTGCTTCCTAGGGTCACTAACTCTATACGACTGTATAATGATTCGACTGCTGCGCTAAGGATCACGTGGTTTAATGCCCGCACATGTCAAAAATGTATGCTACTCCACTGATTTTATCCTAACTCTATCTGTCAATCGCACAATACAGGTGGAATTCCCGAAGATTATATTTTCAAAAAAAGGTGCATGAATTGCGTTCATTGCAACACACTTTTTCTACCCATACAGGAAATACAGGCGAAATAATAGTCATACCAACGCTAATGCAAGAGAGTTAAATGTTTAAAGAAATACCGTCTCTTAACCCAAAAATATACGTTCATACGTTAAGTCTGAAGTTATTATGACAAGTTATTTGTGGAGCTTACCCATTCCACTTGCAGTCATATAAAGTCGGTGCGCGGGAATTTACGAGAGGGGTGCTCCTGGCGTTTTTGAGTTAATTCGCCAACAAAATTATTTCCATTCATGGAGATAGTGCAGTTCCATTTGTAGTTTGGTACGCGCCTTTAATAAAAACTATTAGGATGCAATGACCTAATTTTGCTTGGACAAAATAATAGAAGGTCGCTATTGACTGAATACTCGTATGTTCTTACATCATTTTATAGGTCTTGGTGAAGTCTAATCCAAACTTTAAGGACGGTACATACGTAGGGAAGTCGAAAATCTAAATTCATTCTAGCTGCTGTGGAACAATTGAGAAGAGAAATTAACTCGTCACTCGATTCCCTTATTCGATAGTCAGTTGTTCAGTTATCTAGTAAAAACTTTGTAATTCAAAATTCGAGGGATCACTAAAATAATTGTAGTTCCATATTTTAACCCTATCGTTGGGGCGTAAAATTGTTTATAAAACCTCCCTTCCGCCGCTTGACCCCTTTCTATAAAATCCGTGTCTAAATTTAACGCAAATTCTATATCAAATTGAATGGAAAATAGCCGACCTGTCTCTAGCGGAGTGACGATTATAAAGCTATATTATTTTAAAGCAAAAATTGCGGCTACGGTTTGAGTGTTTTGCATTTCTATATTAACGACTTCCAACAATAATCTGTAAACTGCTTCAACTGGCTTGGTAGCTGCATTTCACGGTTTATTATGAAGCTGTCTCACATCTGTGTCCAAAGGATATAAATTTCACAGGTAAACCAGAATAAGAACTAGCTGAACGAATATATCTGTATACTATAGAATTATTTGTTTTATGCAGAAATGGAATTCACTTCATGAATTGTCATAACCGTAAACCAACTGAACGTAACATCCCGCATGTATTCCCTGAAGGGGTAAGCGACGTGCATAGTTACTATACAAATATACACCCTCATTATTTCGCCGGTTATATAATTTAAATTATTTTTCATTTACAAGGTTATTTACACACGTTAAAAAATAATATATACAAAAGAAAAAATTAAAACTAAAAATTATGCATCAAAGTATTCCTCCTCATCGCTGTTGACTGGTAGGGTGCCCAAAAGGCTGGCGGCATTGCCACGTTGAATGCCGGTTATATTGTCTTAACTTACCTATACCTCATATCATACCTAGGTACGAGGATCAACCGGGTACAAATCCAGACTCCTATTTACTACTAAGACCTTACCTAATGAAGAACGCAGTACTAAATTCAGTATAGCAGTAGATAATCCAAACCGACACTGGTATCTTGAGGCTATCGCTTAATCCCTCACCTTACTTTTCGTTTTGATAATTATGTCACACTTCGAAGATACTTAATAGATGCGCTAATAAGCATAACTAAAAGCGATCCCTATTGTCACAATCCAATAACAGTCTTGGGCAATCAACGAGTTTAGGAGCGTTACGTTTGCAGCACTGAATAGTCCATTGCACTTTGTGTTTACAAAATATAGTGATGCGAAGGTTTTTGTACCCTTTTCTATTCGAGAAGATTCGTTCAGAAAATTTAACATAAGTTCCCTTTTAAGAGTAAAATAAGTATATTTTACTCGTAACTTATCAGTAAAATACTCATAAAGTCAAAACCATATAATTGTTAACTTCGAAATTGTCTACTGGTATTTAATCTGCTTTAATTAGCCAATCTATTACCTTAATACCACTTTTTGTGCAAGTGCAATCGAAAAGTACCAATGACAAATACCAACAGATATTTTTACGCTTATAAATAAAATTTTAATATTTCAGATATTCCATCGATTACATTGACAATCTACACTTATTCTATACCCTCCATACTCAATACACTATGGCAACACAAAGCGCCCATCGCATCACTATTCGATAAACACAGCGCGCGTGTCGTAGGTCTGTTCGTTCGACGAGTGGAATCGAATCGGTACAGTACATTTGGCAAACATTGAATTAGCATATTGTATCCACGCCCGGCGTGCGTTCCATCCGATTATATTATCCGTTCCCGATTATAACCTGTTCGCAGACAGATTGAATGTCCGATTACTGTTTGACAGACTCTGTTTGGTTTATCGATTTTCGGAGACTATCGAATCGTTTCGCTTTGTTAGCGCAGTGATTTAGGTTTGAAAATCGAATAGTTTGAAATGTCATTCAATATTCCTCTTTTGTTAAATAATAACGAATTTGTATAGTATTCAATATATAATATTTCATTATTTAAAGAAAGAATAAATAAAGTTTCTTCTGTTTACTTTACTTATTATTTCTTGGAAGGTTGAGAAATATTATAGAATGTAACCAATTATTCCCTATGTATAAAATATGGCAAGCACAAGAAATATCACTGGCTTATATAAAACTCTTTATATAATTCTAAGCTATATATGTATAAGTGCACTTGTGCAGGAGAAAAATTATCGCACCACACAACGAAAGTCTTGCAGAAAACTACGTGCAGTAGAACTTCGTCAATCCAATCTGGCAATATCTATTTCAGTCACGTACCACCTCGATAGAAACCTTTGATTCAAATGAGATCTAAAGAGCTATTGGGATCAACGTAACACTTTTCTAGGCTACCCTTGGCATATTGCTATCGAACAAAAGGAGACCCCTGAAGAACCACAATCAAGCGCTCTGGAGAAGAATGGTAGTACGACGTTATTATTGTTGTCATGACAACTGATGTGTACTTGATAGAGTTTCTATTGTGATGAACCTTAAGGTTAAAAATCGGTCACAAACCTTCTGCAAAACTGGTTTCCTAGCTGAACAGCATCGTGAAACATGTTCTCGGTAGATTGAAATTGTGCAGCCGTTGAAAAATAATAACACTATTTCTTCAACGGTAACGTCACACAAAACTGCTCACATATACAATCATACAGTAACGTATATGTAAAGCGAACTGAATTTCTGGCACTAAACGCTAAATTATAGCACTCTAACTAATGAACAGAGAAGTATAAATTTGGCTTTTCAAATGGACTCGTGTGAGTTTAACTGCTAGTTAAATCGACTGTTAAACCATGTTCTTCCCGTGCGAGCGATAAACTAAATCATGATCGGTACCATTAATATGTATTTCATGTAAACCATTTACAGTCACTTATGAATAGTCAAGACTCTTGCCGCTTCGCTAATGTCATTCTGGCTGAAGAGAACGGGGTGAAAACTCCTTACCGATCCCCGAGTTCTGTATATACTTATAATGTACTTTATATACTTGATCGTTCATCGGTTGTGTCCTTTTACACTAAGTATGAGGAAGTAAATCTATTGCCCATAAATACTTGTTTATAATGATATTTCCTGAATAGTAGGCGGCAGTTAAGCTTTCCCTGAGAACTTTTAGACCGAAAAGATAGCGTTATTCATTGTATGTTATACGTTATCAAATGTATATAGCTACGGGGCTGGAGAGAAATCAGACTCAGGATCAAGAATCTTCGAGGCTATAGTCATCTCAGTGTGATGATCAGTCATCCATCTATGTACAGAAATTACTGTAGTTACGTCATTAATGTAACTTAATGAAAACTGTTGGTTGAAAACCTGTTTTGATGATCGAACCGCAAACCTTGCCCAAGCATCAAAACACATCCAATCGAAGTCTTTCTATTTAAACTACTTTCCCAACATTTTTATCTGTCTGTTTTTAAAGAAACTAAAGCACACTATGCAAGTAGAGCGATAAAGTTTAGCCGTTTAGTCATCCTTACTGCCGGATTTCCTTTAGTATATAAATTGAGAAGCAACTAAGTAGTTCTCGAACATTCTAAGGCGCGAATTACTCAGGTCCCTAGGCGCCCGTGTTTTATATTCACTGCACTCTTAAAAGATTTCTTGGATTATTTTTTTAAAGAACTTTAAGGTGTTTGACCTGAGACTAGATATTGCACACGTTTAAACCTTGTTAAATTAATGCAATCGTTAATACTGTCTCATTGTTTTAATTAGTTTACCATTAAAATTATGGATTATGCACAATACTATGAGTATGACCTATCATGGCAATCAGCGAAATGAAACCTGACAGAAATACACAACTATTTCTTTTTTAAGGCTGGGCTGAAGTTATTTTGAGGTAATCGTCATCATCAGCTTTTAAATGACCCACTGCTGGGCATAAGCCTCCTCCCCTAAACGCCACTGATTCCTGTCAGTCCACCTTGCTGAAGGTTTGCCAGGGACTCTACAGGATCCTCTGGGCCTCTTGAGGTAATAGTAACACCTTATTACCATCTCGCGGGCCCGGCTCATCACTAACTGCTTCGAATACCGTGAAAAGTAAAATTTTAAACAGATTGCCACGTAATGACGCATAATTATGGCCTCATTAACAGAAGAAGTTTACTAGGTCATTCAACAAACCTGGTATATTGCAGCACATAGGTACTTAATAGGTACTGAGCGACTTTTGCCGCCAATAAAGCTTCAGGAACCAACCAGTACTAACTATGCGCTAACTACAACTATAGAGTATCGAAGCAGGTAAATATAAAAATTCTAAATTATAATATTAGCGATGAAAGCCATCGAATTACCCAATACAGTAATAATTATTTGAGTATAAGAATTGTTAGCACTGATTACAATAATTTGGCGACTAGTGGTTTTTAATCGGTTTTACTGGTGAAGTTCTATGCTAGATGTATGGGAATAATAAAAAACTTTATTTTCTGAAACTAGAATGACTTTATAGTTCAATACAATGCCTCATCAACTTAATCATCTTGCTATTCTTAACAATCCTGTAATCTTTAATAACCTTCAGCAATTAATTAATAGAATCTTAAGTGTTTAACAAGCTTGTGGCTTGAGGTTTGCCGCGAAATAAGATAGTCTTGTTATATCATAATAGTATGTATATCATCAAGCTTATGTTTCTCGAAAGGGTTTACAGAGGTTGCTGCATTTTGTCTGTAGGTACCAATTAGATACATTTTGATGCATTTTTTGCGTCTCCTTGCGTCTTGATTGGTGTCGTACAGGCAAGGCCGGGTGTTCCTCCGACAAAAAAGGAAGAACTTCTTTCACTTCTCATCTCGGAGGGGCTGTGATCACTTCGCTAGAGTGATGCAGGATTTATAATCGTCTTTATCCTTCGTTGCGCAGATGTTGCTACAGTGTGATTTTATAATACATTTATGTATATTTCAGCGTTCAACTGTCCAACAGCAGGGCAAAGACCTATTCTCATATAGAAAAGCAACAGCATTAATCGCCACGCCAGCTCACTGTGGGTTGTCAATTTCAGATTATGAAATCCAGATTTCCAGGAATCCGTTCGTCAAGCATTGGTCCACCACATTTCCAGTACAGTAAAGAATTAAATCAAAGAAGATACGTCGACTAGCGCTACAGTATAGATAAAGCCGGCTATGTGTGGCTTCATTTATCTATCAAGGATGGCATGTAAACAGCGAACCATAACTTCATTTGGCGGAGTCGGCTCGACGTGGTTTGATTAAAATTTATCGACCTAAATTCTCATTTGTTTGGCCCTTTGTTCATGTTACCCGTCTATAGTAACATGGACAAATTATTTCTAATTCGCTCTTGGCAACAATGTATATTTAGGTATCATGGAAATCCATTTGGGTAGGTATATCTCAACATATTTATGGATGCCCAATATGAATAGGTATTTAGTCTGTTGTTTCAATGGTACAGTCGGTCATATCAGCAGTGGTGATTAGAGTGCATGATCAATCAGTTTGAAACAAGCTGATTGACGTTACTGGCATAAATATTTAGTAAAACTGTGCGGTATAATTTACATCGGGGATCGATATTTTGTTTTTATGTACAGTAAATAACTAAATATATAAATAACAAGATGTTCATTTATCAAATAGCAAAAAAAAGTTTGACTAATTGAAATACAAGTAAAAGTATTTCAAAGCTTACTACATTATACTTTCCTGTTTGTACTGCATACTCGTGTTTTTTACAAATAAACGATCTTTATCTTATCTTATCTTATCCTGAAAATTTTTCGTCCAAACGTAAATGAGCCGAAGTAAGTAGCAAACGTTATAAATTATCGTTCAAATATTTTACGAGCACTACTGCTGGCCTCGTTCACTTAACTCAAAATAATGCGCATCACAACCCCATAGAATAAATAAACACGGCTAACATTACAAAATAAA